>CM076078.1:22510000-23110000 GCA_038088235.1 Zacco platypus | reverse complement strand
CCACATGCTCTGCATCGCCAACGTTATACAAAACATCGCAAAAAAAACGAAGTTCAATGCACAAAATGTGCTCTGTGTCAAGTGCTGATCCGTGATGTGTCACGTGCTGATCTGTGATGTGTCACGTTTGATGTGTAAGGTTTCAAAAGATTCGTTAAATAAATTAACGAATCTTTTGAAAAACAGTAGCGCTCCAAATACGAAAACACATCGATACGTGCTCTTATCACCCTCTCACGGCGGAAAAGATTCCGTATAATCTGTGCTTCCACATCCACTGGATCGTCTTCAAAAGGGCATACCATGCTCCGTCACCTCTCTGAAACAAACTAACCCTGAAACTAAACCTGCTCCGGAGCAGGTTATGTTCAGAGCTTAAGTTGCTATGGCTACTTACATACCTTGAAACTTACCTCCGTTTTTGGAACCGAAAGCTGAGGTTATCCGCCTACTTACCCTTAAACTTACCCAGGTATGTCACATAACCTGCTTTTTGGAATACCCCCCAGTATCCCTGAGTGTTGATTGTGTTATTTGAACCCAAGAGTTTTATACTGTATATGTTTTGTCAGGGATCGATTGCTCCTGTCTGCTCCTGATCGATTGCTCCTGTCTGCCTCGCTGCTGAATTGTTTGAGTCTGTTGCTCCGTATAGCTTTGTTTTGAATCTATTTATTGTCATTGTTTGTTGTCTACTTTATCTTCACTATATATCTGATATTGTCTTATATTGCCTATCACATTAATCTGACATCACTAGTTTTTAATCTTTTAATCTAAATCACCATCACAACGCGTTAGCATTACACTAGTTTGTGTTATCCGTTCCCACCGTCATTTCTGTCGCGCTCTCCTTTTTCTACAAGTTCATCAAACAACTGGTAAGTCGGATCGGTCTACAAACACGGTAAGCCATGTCATCTTCTCCTTTCATTGTTACTTGCACTGCCTGTCACATGCATAGTATAGCTTTCTCTGTCAGCGATGAGGCATTCACATGTCATAAATGTAGGGAAATAGTCAGGCTGACAGAGAAAATCTTAGAATTAGAGACACGCATCCAAACTTTAATTGAGGATAGTAAGAATGCAAGGGCTTCAGATACTGTTTTGGATGCGACTAGCTTAGCGAACTCTGTACATTGTTCGGTTCCGGCTGTAGAGCCCGTGCAGCAGGGCAACTTTGTGACTGTGAGGCGGCCTAGTCGTGGGAAAAAACACCACTCTTCCGTTCCGATTAGAACAACAAACAGGTTCTCCCCACTCAGTGATGCACCCACTGAGAATCCTGTTGAAAGTGCCCTAGTTATTGGCGATTCTATTACATGGAACGTGAAAATAGAAACACCAGCCACCATAGTCACATGTTTGCCGGGAGCCAGAGCGCCTGACGTCAAAGCAAATTTAAAAGTGCTGGCTAATGCTAATCGTAAATACTCTAAGATTGTTATTCACGTGGGCGCTAATGATGTTCGACTTCGCCAGTCGGAGATCACCAAAATTAACATTAAAGAGGTGTGTGAAATCGCACGTATGATGTCAGACACTGTAATTTTTTCTGGACCCCTTCTTGCTCGTAGGAGTGATGAGATAATTAGCAGACTTTCATCACTCAATGGCTGGCTGTCTAAGTGGTGTCCACAGAATAATATAGGTTTCATAGACAGTTGGAAAAGTTTTTGGGGCAGACCTGACCTGTTGAAAAGAGATGGTATTCATACCTCCTGGGGTGGTGCTGCTCTTCTCTCTAGTAATATGGCACATAGTCTTAGAGCTCAACCTTGACTAACTGGGGCCCAGGTCAGGAAACAGACAGACTGGCTAAACCGACCGTCTGCTAGCTGTCTCACGTCACAGAATTCAGATAAATCCCAACACATAGAGACTCTTTCACCTAGATATCATCACATAGAGACTGTGTCTGTACCCCGAACTAATAAATACAGAAAACTTCCAAACCCATTTACGGGTGATAATTTAATTGATGTTCAACAAGTAGTAAACAGAGATTATAAAGATAAACAAATGATAAAGCTTGGGTTGCTGAATATTCGATCCCTTTCTTCAAAAGCACTTATTGTAAATGATATTATCACAGAAAATAATCTAGATGTGCTGTGTTTGACAGAAACCTGGCTAAAACCAGACGAATACATTACTTTAAATGAGTCTAGCCCTCAAGGTTACTATTATCGACACGAACCTCGTCAGAAAGGTAAAGGGGGAGGTGTTGCTGTAATCTATAGTAATATCTTTAGTATTACTCAAAAGTCTTTCAAATATATCTCTTTTGAAGTGATGGTGCTCTATGTAACGTTATATAATGTAAGTGACAAATCTCATTTGACATTTGTGTTGGCTACTGTATACAGGCCACCAGGGCACCATACAGATTTTATCAAAGAATTTGCTGATTTTCTCTCGGAGTTAGTACTGGCTGTGGATAAAGTCCTTATTGTTGGTGATTTTAATATACATGTAGATAATGAAAAAGACGCATTGGGATTGGCATTAACAGGTATTTTAAGCTCTATTGGAGTTAGACAACACGTGTTAGGACCAACTCATTGTCGTAATCATACTCTAGATCTAATATTGTCACATGGAATCGATATTGATGCCGTTGAAATTCTGCAGCAGAGCGATGACATCTCAGATCATTATCTAGTCTCATGCGTGCTACATTTAACCAAGGCTGGAAAACCACCTGTCTGCCATAAATATGTTAGAACCATCACTTCTACCACTAAAAACTGCTTTATAAATAATCTTCCTGATCAGTTTCATCAACTTAGCAAACCAGACAGCTTAGAAGAACTCGATGTTGCAATAGAAACTATTGACGCTCTCTTTTCCAACACTCTAGACTCCTTTGCGCTTAAAAAAGATTAAGGATATTAGTCCAACGCCATGGTATAACAAGCACACTCGGGCCCTTAAGAGAGCAGCAAGAAAAATGGAGCGCAGCTGGAAGAATTCAAAACTAGAAGTTTTTCGGATTTCATGGAGAGAGAAAATGATGGAGTAGAGAAAGGCCATAAAAACCGCTAGATCTGCTTATTTTTCAAATCTTTTAGAAGAAAATAAACACAACCCTAAGTATTTATTTAATACAGTGGCTAAATTGACGAGAAATACAGCCTCAACTTCTGATGTTTCCAAACAGCACAGCAGTAATGACTTTATGAACTTCTTTACTTGCAAGATTGACAACATTAGAGAGAAAATTATAGC
This sequence comes from Zacco platypus, assembly GCA_038088235.1. Taxonomy (NCBI): domain Eukaryota; kingdom Metazoa; phylum Chordata; class Actinopteri; order Cypriniformes; family Xenocyprididae; genus Zacco; species Zacco platypus. The sequence goes on along the minus strand of CM076078.1, from coordinate 23,106,767 downwards.
CATGCAACTGTCTACTACAGTATCACATCAGACAGTGGATTTTAGCATCCCTGAGGAAAAATTCCATTCATTCGCTGCTATAGGAAAGGAAGAATTGTCTAAACTTATTAAATCATCAAAATCAACAACATGTATGTTAGACCCTATACCGACTAAGCTATTGAAAGAGATGCTTCCAGAGGTCATAGATCCTCTTCTTAAGATCATTAATTCATCTTTATCACTAGGTTACGTACCGAAAAATTTTAAGCAGGCTATTATCAAACCTCTTATTAAAAAACCACAACTTGATCCTGGTGAATTAGTCAATTACAGACCAATTTCCAATCTACCTTTTCTGTCAAAAATACTAGAAAAGGCAGTATCATCTCAACTTAGTTCCTACTTGGAAAGAAATGGTATCTGTGAGGATTTCCAGTCAGGATTTAGACCGTACCATAGTACTGAGACTGCTCTCATTAGAGTTACAAATGATTTGCTCTTATCATCAGATCGTGGTTGTATCTCTCTATTAGTGTTACTAGACCTCAGTGCAGCTTTTGACACTATCAACCACAATATTCTTTTGAATAGACTAGAAAATTATGCTGGAATTAGTGGAAATGCATTGGCATGGTTCAAATCATACTTATCTGACCGTTATCAGTTTGTAGTAGTAAACGAAGAGATGTCATTTCGATCACAAGTTAAATATGGAGTACCACAAGGCTCAGTTCTAGGACCGTTGCTTTTCACTCTGTACATGCTACCCTTGGGAGATGTCATTAGGAAGCATGGCATTAGCTTTCACTGTTACGCTGATGATACTCAGCTCTATATTTCCTCGCGCCCTGACGAAACCTACCAATTCTCAAAATTAACAGAATGCGTAGCTGATATAAAAAATTGGATGACTAGTAATTTCCTACTACTAAATTCAGAAAAAACAGAGATTCTAATTATTGGACCAAAAACTTCTGCACATAATAATCTAGAATACGGTCTAACACTTGATGGCTGCTCTGTTAAGTCGTCTTCGTCAGTTAGGAACCTGGGTGTACTATTTGATACCAATCTTTCATTTGAATGCCACATTTCTAGCATATGTAAAACCGCATTCTTCCATCTTAAAAATATATCTAAATTGCGACATATGCTCTCAATGACAAATGCGGAACAGCTAGTTCATGCGTTTATGACCTCGAGACTAGATTACTGTAATGCTCTACTGGGTGGTTGCCCTACTCGCGTGATAAACAAATTACAGCTGGTCCAAAACGCAGCTGCTAGAGTCCTTACTAGAACCAGGAAGTATGAACATATTAGCCCGGTTCTGTCAAAACTGCACTGGCTCCCTATTAAACATCGTATAGATTTTAAAATCTTGCTAATTACTTACAAAGCACTAAATGGCTTAGCTCCCCAGTACCTGAGTGAGCTCTTAATGCATTATAGTCCTTCTATAGTCCTGGCGTCTATTACGATCTCAGAATTCTGGCCAGTTGTTAATACCTAGAATATCAAAATCAACCGCAGGCGGTAGATCCTTTTCCTATTTGGCACCTAAACTCTGGAACAATCTTCCTAGCATTGTTCGGGAAGCAGACACTCTCTGTCAGTTTAAATCTAGACTAAAAACGCATCTATTTAACCTGGCATACACATGACGCACTATAAACTTTTGTCTTCATATCCGTTAAAGGATTGTTAGGCTGCATAGATCAGGTCAGCCGGAACCGGGAACACTTCCTATAACACCAGATGTACTCGTTACATCGGAAGAAGAATGGCATCTACGCTAATTTTTTGTCTCTCTGCTTATCCCGAGGTTTACCAATTAACGTGATTGGCTGGATCCGGGCCGTGTCCGGGTCGGACGGGGAACCTGTGCCTGTGTGCGGCAGCAATGTGGCCCTGTGGTGTCGGCGGAGACTATGTTAACTAGCTCATCCTTTGTGAAGACCTTACCGACTCATCAGCCAGTGGCACATATCCCAACAAACCCTCCCATACTGGCGTGATCAAAAAGATCTTAAACTAGATGGAACTAGATTAAATATTTTGACTGTTGCGATTCCAAATCGGTTTAATGACCTGTAACTCTGCCTGAGTATCAGAAAAGTGTTCACTGTTGGCCAGAGGAGAACTGGCCCCCCGACTAAGCCTGGTTTCTCCCAAGGTTTTTTTTCTCCATTTGTTGGAGTTTTGGTTCCTTGCCGCTGTTGCCTTTGGCTTGCTTAAGTTGGGGACACGTGCTTGATATTCAGCAGTGTTTTTGATATGCCTGCATTGGCGCCGTTGTACGCGAACTGAGCTGAACCGGACGATTACGTCACTGTTTTCTGCAGTGCTGCTATACCTAAATTAACTAGACTAATAACTACTGATATTTGCAACGGAATGAATCAATAATATATAGAATAGGCTGCACAATGACACCATTTTCTTATTAATGTAAAGCTGCTTTGCCACAATTTGCATTGTAAAAAGCGCTATATAAATAAAGATGACTTGACTTGACTTGACAAACATAACAAGATGTTTGTCATGATTGTTGATGTTCAAAGTCCATCATTGATGACAGTTTGACAAAAACTTGTCTAAAAGTTGTTTATCTGAATGATTTCTGGGTCAGGTGCTGTTACGACTTCCAAGTTTTAGTCTAGGGTCAGAAGAAACAACACAAGATTGTGATCGCTATGAGTGGCGGTGACGGTGGCAAGAGACAACACGCTACACAAACGGCCAGTTCGTGGTTGTTTATTTTACATTCAAGATTGGGGAAACAAGTGACAATAGCCGTAATAATAAAGATGATGGAATAACAACATAGGAAAAAAATATTTCTATATTTATGTAAATATTGTACATAAAGACAAAGATGATTGGTTTTGGGGACTCCTTTATTTCCACTATATCTATGTTTTATAAAGGAATAAAGAATCAAGAATTGAAAGGAATTTCTGTTTTCGGGAGATTTCACAGTTAGCAGACGACACCATGTTATTCTTAAAAGATGAAAAATGTGTGTCAAAGGCTTTAGATTTAATTAACCAGTTTTATTGTCCTTCTGGTTTAAACAATAAACTTTTGCAGCCATGTTATCTTTGCAAAGCACAGACTATTATTTAGTTAAATCAGTCTTTTTAGCATCAAACAAACAAAATAGTTCTGTGTAGTTATAGTTAGGTGGCGATATGCACATATGTAAATGTTGTTCTGCTGAAGTCAGTTAAGTGTTGATTCAGTTCCAATGTAAAGAACATCAATTATTAACTCCTTTAGACCCGGCGTCCATTGGAATGGACATAGGTCTGGCTTTAAACCAATAAAAAATCTCTGATTTCATTGTATGAATAATGTTTATTACTGATTGGTTCCCGATTATCCAATCACAATAGAGAAATTAATTTTTAGCTTGATCTGAGAGTGCTTTAGACATCAGACAAGACAAGCATGGCTCTGAAGCTGGAGAGAGGGAGGAGTAAGTTCCTAATTTTCATTAAATATGTTAATTTATGTTCATGCTAGCCTACTACATTTTCTCTCAGCATAATTTTAACATTTTCAAGTGTTAATATTGCAAGTTATTTTGAAAATATTTCATTTCATTAAGTTATAGGATTTTTGATGGACATCAGGAGTCAAGAGATATTAGCCAGCACTCAGTTTGTTCATGCAAAGAAGCAAAATACCTATAAGCATTACATAGCTAAGTTATGACTTCACAATTGATTTGTTTTATGTATATAACCTGTTTTTCACACAAACTTCCTTTAGAGTATAATATAGTCATAGATATCCTATCCTTGTAAATAGAGAATTATCCGATCTTGACTGCTTGGACTCAGGAAATGAGGCAGATGAAAACGAGAGTGTAGTGTAGATGTTGAGAGTTTAGTACAAAGTTTTATGCCTTATATAATATGTAAATTGCAGAAAATGCATATGAGGTCACGAGTGAGAACATGGAAAAAGAGTTATAAATGTGATTGTTTTGTTATTGGATAGGATGAGGGACAGAGATAAGGGACAGTGGAGATACATGCATGCATGAAGAACTTGAGGTGGCAGCTGAGGTTGAGGTAGAAGAAAGTGTAGTGACAGAGGATTAGGAGATTACAGTGAACAGAGAGGAAGATGATCATGATCATGAGCAGATGACAATAACCAGGAAGCATGAGATTAATTGGCGCCATTAACCAAAATCATCAATACTTCCTTTCAGAATCTTCTGATTCATGACAGACATCCCATGAGTCCATACAAATACTACAAACAGTATGTACAAGATGTGCTCTTCGATCTGATGTCTGACAGCACCAACATCTATGCCATGCAAAGTGGCACAATAGGTTTCAAACCCACCAGTTCAGGGGAAATCAGAACCCTCACTGGGCTCCACCTTGCTATCGGCGTGATGAAAATGCCAAGAGTCTCCATGTACTCGGAAGCCAGGGATGGACACTGATAATTAAAAGTTAGCAATGTGTTTGGAAGTTGATAACTGATAGGAAAAACTGATTTCTTGGGGTTACATTGCCCACAATCATCCAACCCATTCACTCCGCCAACGTTCTATGGCCTTTTTAATCTAAGATTTCATGGCATTTTACGTTCATTTAGTTCATTCATTTAGCAATGGACATGAAAAAATACCAATAAAAACAAGAGTTATCAAAAATGTTTTTTCCCCCTTTATTTCTATGCTGGAAGGCAGAACAAATCCACTGGGAATTTTTTTTTTTTGCTCAGCAGAAAAAAATCAGGGGTTAAATTAGTTATTTAATCTATAAAGCAGTTTTGCAAAAAAAAAAAGATGTCATTTTCCAGCTCCGTTCAGTTCTGATACAACAGCGTAAGTACAGTCAAGATGCATAATATTGTTGTAACAGTGTAAGCTTCTTTTGCTTTGATATGCCTGGAGGTAAGACAAAAGACAAAAATTAAATGGTCGAAGTCACTCATTACTTGACCTATTGTAGGCACTAAAACAGTCTAGTACTTTGTAGTCAAAAAATTATGTTGAAAAAAATTTAAACATTTCTGTGCCACCCTATTGGTTGTGTAATGACTGGGTGAGTCAGCGAATGAGATCCAAATGCAGGCTTTATTAAAGCACAGAATGGTGTAACAGGCAGGGTCAACAAGTAACAAACAGAGATGTAGGAGATAAGGCAGAGACGTAAACAGTACACAGGCAGGTAGGTCGTAGGCAGGCAGCAGGCAAGCAATAGTCCAGTAATCCAGAGCACTAAATCCAATAAGGTAGGCAGCAAACAATCAAGAAACTGAACAGACAGGCAGAAAACAAGACCGGGAAAAACAAGACAGGAAACAAACGCTCGGAATTGACAGGATAACCAAAATCAAAACTTTGCATTGCAAAACCTTTCATTCTCCAGGTTGACTGAACTTACATTAGACCGCCGTTTTGGAATCTGCAAACCTTGAGTAAGCAAGTTTTGTGTTAATCAATTGAGAGTTCAGGGTATATATGACAGCTAGTTAACCTTGCTTTCTGGAAACCCCCCAAGAGTAACTAAACACCGGATATAAATAATGAGGGGCAAACAAAGGGAGCTAAATGAAATGCAGGTGAAACCAAGCAGTAACTATGGAAACAAACAAGGATCGGTAACACAGGCAAACAGGGACAGAACCAAACCAATCTAAGGAGTCCTTTGCACAACATTGTTTTCAGCTAAAAACGAAAAACTTTTTATGCTTTTTGGTCATTCACAAGCTACACGACCAAGCTGTTTTGGGGGCCAGAAAATGCAAACTTTTGAAAATGGATTTCAAAGTGCATTGTGTTATTGCCTCCATGTAAACTATAAAAACCTGAATTTGTGAAAACAGGGATGTCTTGTGCATGTGTATTATGTGTTCAGTCTTTAGGCGCAAACTTTTCTTAACAAAGTGACATCACCAACTACTGGCCTGGTAGCACAAATACAATGTTTTTAGTCCTTTACATGGGTCTTTCTGAATGGGGATCGTTTTGACAGCATTGTCACTTGTACGCAAAAAACACAAAGGAAAAACCTTTCCGTGTTTAGTACATCAGAGTGACAGGTTGCTGGAGAGGAGGGATTAATACATTGCTGGCCATTCGACAATCTTTTTGCCTAGCCCTTGTGTTGATGTGCATGTCATCACAGAAGAGATGACCTTGTGAGGGGATGATAATATTTTTGATTAAAGATTATGAGGGCACATGTTTAAAAAAAAGAAAGAAAAAATATTGTGCCTGGATATATCATTTATAATAAACACTGCAACATTCCGTAAACAAAATCTGAATTGTCAAATTGGATTTCAGAGTGAATTTAACTTTCCCCGCCATTGATGGAAATTTCTGTCATTTCTGACACAACGCTTCCCCAGAATTATCCAGCAATCCATGTTTTCACTGTTACATGGAAGGGGCGCTATTACACATCTTTTGAAATAGTACTGAATCTCTGTATCCAAAAACATGCAAAGAAGAAGCAGAAACAAGTGATGGAAGCGTTGCAAATGTACATGTTAGCCAACGAGATCATAAAACAGGTTATAAATCCAAGCTGCCAACTTTAATGCATGAAATGTGGAACTCACGAAAAGGTATAAAACTGTGCAAACTTTGGGGGTGTTGATGTACGGAGACCCTAAAGGGACATGGTGAAGAAAAAAATATGAGATGGGAGGAAAAATGAATATGCGAAGCTTTTGCATTCTCTGGCAAATGTTTTGCGTTACCCCAAGAAGCTTTGCATTTACTTGCAAAATGTTTGCCTTCCCCCAAGAAACTTTGTTTTTACTTGGAAGTGAGCGCAAAAGTTTTTGCGAGGAAATGCAAAGATTTTGAGAGAATTCAAAAGCATTGACTAATTATTTTTCCACCCACCTCGTATTTTTGTCCCACCACGATGTCCCCATATTGACGGGCTTGATCTACTCCATCTATTTTTTGAACATCATTCTCAATCCGATCCGGGTATAGTCTTTGACAAAAACATGATTGTTTCAGATTTTTGTTTAAATTTTTTTTTTTTTTTTTTTTAAAGCAGAGGCTCTGTTCTTTCTTTTATCATCCTGTATGTTCAGATATGCATACAACAAAATATTCTGTGGGCCTTGACATTTTGTGAAAATGATCAAAAATGTTGGGGCTGGCTGGTAACTTTTTTAAAAAACACTGGCTGGGAAAGAGTTAAGTTGCTATAGGCAATGAGAAATGCGGCAAAAGTAAAATTAACCTAATTATATTTCAGCTAAATTATAAGAAAGCACTCAACATAGGGCCACATAAATATACTTACAGTATGTGATGCACATTGTGCTAAATTCTTTGTATTATAGAGTATGTGTGCAATGCTCATACCATGGGGTTGTGATGGGCTGTGAGGCTATGAGTTCACAGCTGATTTTTAGTCCAGTCCATCCCTGGTAATAATAATTTATTTGTGCATGAGGTAAATGTACTCTCAACACATAACACTAACTATTGAATGCTGTGCTTTATTGTCACAGCATTTATTTTACACCCAGAGGCAAGTTAAAGCCCAATGGGAGTAGTATACTTGCCAGGAGAGAGAAACATAATCATAGCAATATATGGGTGTTCCCTATTATGTGGGTCTAGGATGTCTGGTGTTGAGATGGGTCATTATGCTTTGTACCAGGAAGAACAAAGTGTTGTAACTTGGGCAGAAGAGTCCATAGAGAAGCAAAGTCACACACCTTCCAAAGCCTGAAAGAGACCTACTTGCTCTGGATCCTAATGTCAGCCTTATAGGACAAACAACCATCTGTCAGATATGCTGTAAGTACTCATTATGCTGTTTAGTATTTTTTTTTTTCAGGCTTACATTTCTTGTTTTTTCCTTTACAGTAAAAGTGGAAATTGTTTGTTTGTTTCTGTACAAGTATTAAGCACTAAATATGTCTAAGATGATCTATACTCATGATTTATTTCCAGACAAATAAGGAACTAGACAAATAACAGTTTACTCTAATCATACATTCTGATACATAAACTATTTCTCATGTGAATGTTCTGAATACCAATTAAATTCAGTTTGATTTATAGATATGGACAATCTAGTAAGATTTTACAAAATACTATTTTATATTTATAATATAATATTTAATATATATATTTATCAATTATAGTGTAGTATCTGTTACATAACAATTGTCTCAAAATTCTTTTAATGGGTAATTTTAGTCTAAGCATAATTCCAATCTGTAGCGGTAAATGTGCCTTTTGGGTTGTGATGTTCATCGGTGTAATGTTGAGAAGGATGTTCTTTCCAGTAAATTCTTAGTGTGCTAGTAACACATCTTGACGTAATTTGAATCTGACACACAACACCAATTTCTAGAGATTCAATCAGATAGACAATGGCTGAATCTGACCCACAGGGAGGTAAAATAGTCAGCATGTAATATAGTTAGAGATCAAGAATTATTATAATTTTTCCTATTCAGGACAGCATTCATGTTGACTTCAGTTACCAAACTTTAGAAACTTGTCTCACACTGTCTGTGTTTCCTCAATGATACCGTTATTTAAAATAGAACTTTCCAAACATTATTAAGTCAATGAATTAACACAAATTTAGGGAACTATGCTAAAATCAGAAACATTAACTTTACTTAAAGTAAAAGCAGAGATTTTGTCAATAGTTTTCAGAGATGACAAAATAGTGGAATAAATTACTGCTTCTAAAGTAGTAGGATGGCTTAGGTATTCTTTAAAGGCCACATGCACACGGTAATGTTGGAGTGACAACCGCATTTAAATGCGGGAGTGAGTCCTCTAAATTATCATTCAATGTGTATACGGAACACAATTCACTCCCTAAACTGCATGATTGACACCATGGAAAAATCACCACTGAAATGTGCAATAAGCAAAAGTGAATTGAAAACCGAATTTAGCTGCAGTGTGTATGTGGCCTTTGAGTCAAATAAAGTTCTTTTGATTTTCAATAATTAGGTCCTTTGAGCATGTGCATCCCTTTTTGGGGTCATGAAATGAGGCTTAAGACAAAGCAATCACAATCCCTCTGTTTTTGTTATGAGTAAACTGGTTTGACTTGATAGATGTAACTCTATAGATGTAAATATATACACACATATAGATATCCAGTAGGAAATCACCTAATTACTCATACCAAGAAGCTGTGAGTCATAGTCGAGCTGAGGTGCTAGATTTATCATCATAGACACAATTGAAATTCACAATATGTGGCTTTTGTGTTTTCTGAGGAAATTTGGGATCAAATGCGAGCAAAACAATGACACATGTGGTCACTGCATGACCACAAAACCTCACAGAATCATTAACTTAGCAATGAGTCAAGTCACTGCAGCTGCTAAAACTGTGTTCACTAAATTCCTTCAGCACTATGTAAATAGCCAGCAATAGTGTCATAATATTATGTTGAGGTAATTTTTTGTCTTCATATTTGTAACCTTCGCTTACAGGAATCTGCTATTGTACCTTCTGTGCCTGTGTACTGTGTTCAGGTACACAACTGCAGGTGAGCAACAGAGACTTGAATGATTGATCAATACAGTACAGAATACAGTCACTTATTGCCAGACTTGCCAATCTCTTATCCATTCTGTCTACACAGTTGCAGATCTCAATGACTGTGCATCTGCAGGGAGAATATGCCACACCAACGCAGATTGCTTTAAAACACTTGATGAAAAGTTTGTCTGCATGTGCCAAATGGGGTACAGGGGCAATGGAGTGCAGTGCCAGGACATTGATGAGTGTACTACTGGTCTACACAGCTGCCATGGAAAAGCAATCTGTAGTAACACTCTGGGCAGTTATACCTGTTCATGTCAAAATGGCTATTTTGGTGATGGTTTCCAATGCCAAGATATCAATGAGTGTCAAACTAATAATGGTGGCTGCCATGCCAATGCGCTTTGCACCAACAGAGATGGAGGAAGAGACTGCAGTTGTAAGTCTGGTTTCAGTGGAAATGGATTTCAGTGTACTGATGATAATGAGTGCGCAAGACCAGGAATCTGCCACTGGAATGCCACTTGCACCAACAACCCTGGATCCTACATGTGCACATGCAATTCTGGCTACAAAGGGAATGGAAATTATCTCTGCCTAGACATTGATGAGTGTTCAGAGACTCCTGGTGTGTGCTCTGCTTTCTATGGGTACAAAGGTTGCAAGAACCTTCCAGGATCCTACACCTGCCTCTGCAACAGTGGCTACCAAAGCAATGGACAGACATGTGAGGACATCAATGAATGTGAAATCAACATCTGCAGCTCATTTGCTGAATGTACAAACTTGCCAGGCTTGTATCGTTGTACCTGTCCTGAAGGATTTGTAGGAAATGGCTTGGCATGCGTGGACATTAATGAGTGTGATAGAAAGAACAACTGTGACCCCAATGCAATATGTACCAATTTGCTGGGAAGCTACCAATGTTCCTGCCGCTCTGGCTTCCTGGGCACGGGTACAAAATGTACTGACATTAATGAATGTGCCACCAGTAACATTTGCCCAGGTAATTCTGCGTGTGTCAACACAGCAGGTTCATTCTTCTGTGACTGTGGACAAGGCTACAACTTTAGTCGAAACCAGTGTCTGGATGTGGATGAATGTGCCATTAGACATTGCAGTGCTTACTCCTCTTGTGAAAACTTACCTGGTTCATTCATCTGCTCATGTCTAGATGGTTTCGAAGGTGATGGATTAGTATGCAACGATGTGGATGAATGTGCCACAGAAAAGCGGTGCCATGCTAATGCGGTCTGTATTAATGTACCAGGAAAATTCAACTGCAGCTGTATGGTGGGATATACAGGGGATGGTGTGTTGCAGTGCACAGATGTAAACGAGTGCCTTGATGATAATGGTGGCTGCAGAAACAGAGCAAAATGTGTCAACAGTAAGGGGTCTTTCTCTTGCATTTGCCCCTCAGGCTTTCAGCTAGTCAATCATACCATCTGCCAGGACATAGATGAATGTCAGCTACCTGAAAAGGCTTGTGGCACCAATGAGCAGTGCTCAAACATGGAAGGGTCATATGCATGCCAGTGTACACCAGGCTTCACTAGGGCCAATGATGATTTAGACTGCTCTGATATTGATGAATGTGAAAATCTGAAACCTTGCCACCAGAATGGCACATGCTTGAATTTAGCTGGCTCCTTTTCATGTACATGCAAACATGGCTTCTCAGGAAATGGTGTAACATGTGAGGATATAAATGAATGTGCCATTGAGGGTATGTGCCATCTACATGCCAATTGCTACAATTATCCTGGAGAATTTATGTGTATATGCCACCAGGGCTTTACTGGAGATGGTGTCACCTGTACAGACATGGATGAATGTGTCATTTCAAACTATACTTGCCCAGACATCTCTGTATGTGTCAATTCCCCTGGAGCATATGTATGTTCTTGCCTGAATGGCACAGTAGCATACAACAACACCTGTGTCCTCCCAAGTCATGAATGTAATCCTGACTGCCATCCACATGGACTTTGTCATCCTTCACCATCAGGGTATCAGTGTGTGTGTGATGTGGGATTCAAAGGGGATGGACTCATTTGCTCAGACATTGATGAATGTGAAGAAAATGTGTGCCCAAAGAAAGAGACACAGTGTGTAAATAACCCAGGATCCTTTGACTGCATTTGCAAAGTGGGCTACACTCTTAATGGCACAGAATGCATAGGTATGTACAATTCACATGTGATTAAAAAATAATTTAGAATTTCACATGCCAAGGTCATGGGTTCAGTTATCCAGGAAATGCAAGAACTAATAAAATATTTACCTCGAATGCACTCTTCATTGACTCTTCAAGTCATTTTGCTTAAAAGTGTCTACCAGATGCCTAAATGTTATCTTTCAGTCTACTCTTTTCTCTTTATTCTTTTCCCAACCTTACAGATGTGAATGAATGTGAATCTGGAGTCAATAGCTGCAGCAAGTTTGCGCGGTGTGTCAACACCATTGGGAGTCACCTGTGCTTCTGTCTCAAAGGTTTCACTGGGGATGGAAAAAACTGCTCTGGTAAGTCCTTCTCTCTTTACAATATTCCTTTGTGTATTTCTTTGTTTGCTTGAGGACTCTCTTCTCAGTCTTTTAGGGATTTATTTCCTGACCCTGTCCCATTTTGGATGACTTATAGACATTAATGAGTGCCAATCCCAACACGGAGGATGCCATCCAGCTGCCAGCTGCACTAACTCCCCTGGTTCCTACAAGTGTACCTGTCCCTTTGGCATGACCGGGTCTGGGTTTGATTGTCAAGATGTGGACGAGTGTAATGAATTCTCCACATTCTCTCATAATTGCAGCCTTCTCGCCATGTGCAACAACACAGAGGGCTCCTACATTTGCAAGTGCATGGAGGGATATCTGGGTGATGGGTTTACTTGTGAGGATGTGGATGAGTGCTTGTCACCTTCAATCTGCAGGAAGAACATGACCTGCCAAAACTTTCCTGGAACATATACCTGCACATGCACCGTTGGTCTGGTCTATGATCTGGGTGTCTGTGTGAATGAGAAAGACTGTAAGAATGTAACCAATGCATGCAACATCTATGCTGAGTGCAAACACATCCGTGGGTCAAACTATTGCTCCTGCATTGAAGGGTTCCATGGAAATGGTAGAGACTGCCGGGATATAGATGAATGTTCACAAACAGGAGCTTGCCCAATGTTGTCCAACTGTTTCAACACAGAAGGGTCCTATCATTGTGACTGCTGGGAAGGTTACCAGTACAATGGGACACACTGTGAAGACATAAATGAGTGCAGTGTAGGAAACTTTATTTGCCCAGACAACAGCACATGCTACAATAAAGAGGGAGGATATAATTGTTCATGTAACAATGGTTTCCTCTACTTTAACAACTCTCTCTGTATGGATGTTGATGAATGCGCCACAGAGAAAGCACAGTGCCCAAATGCCTCCAACTGCCAAAACACAGTGGGATGGTATATTTGTGAATGCTGGGATGGGTATACAGGAAATCAGACAGTCTGTGAGGACGTTGATGAATGCCTGAACAATTCTACATGTTCAGACCATAGTATGTGTGTCAATACTGAAGGTTCGTTTCTGTGCCTTTGTGATGATGGATTCTCTTCTAATGGTACAAGTAGTACCCAGTGTGAGGACATAGATGAGTGCTCACACTCAGAGTTTGGGCCACTTTGCACGTATGGGACTTGCATTAATACAATTGGCTCATTCCACTGTGTTTGTGACATGGGATTCTGGAGCAATGACACTAGGTGTCTTGACATAGATGAGTGCTCAGGATCAAACAATGAATCCATATGTCAACCTCACGCTACATGCATCAACATCCCTGGGTCTTATAAATGTAACTGCAAAATGGGTTTCCTTCTAAACAAAACAGAGTGTCAAGATATTGATGAATGTCTGGCAGATGATAGTCCCTGCACTGCCAACGCTGTATGTGTAAACTCAGCAGGATCTTTCCAGTGTCCATGCGCATCTGGTTTTGAGGCTCAGGGTTCAAAGTGTATAGATATCAATGAATGCCTTTCGAACAGAACTTGTCGTCTCGATCAGGTGTGTATCAATAAACCTGGATCATACCGGTGCTCCTGTCCACTGGGACATCATGAGGAAAATGGTACCTGCATTGACAACAATGAATGTGCAAATAATACAACCTGCCACCCCTTGGCAAGATGCTGGAACACAGTGGGGTCTTTCACATGCCAGTGTCGCTTAGGTTACGCTGGGAATGGGACATACTGTAAAGACATTGATGAGTGTTCTACATCATCTTTACGTTGCCACAAGTCAAGCCAATGCATCAATACCCCTGGGTCGTATGTATGTGTATGTGCACCAGGTCTTATTGCATTAGGGTCTCTTTGTGTGGATCTAGATGAATGTCAGTCCAATAGAGGTGGATGCCATCCTGCTGCCACATGCTACAACTCTGTAGGTGGGTTTCAGTGCAAGTGTGGCAACGGATGGGATGCCTCAGTCGGAAATGGGCATGGATTGGGTGGATGCATAGACCGGAATGAATGTCTTTCACCTAACGTATGTTATAGCAACAGAACATGCACCAATTTTATAGGATCTTACAGCTGTGCCTGCACCACTGAAGATACTGACTGCCCACAGCTGCCACAAATGGGTGGGGTATTTTATTACAGTCATGAAAAATAATCTATGTAAAGTAATACATCTATATTTTGTATTCATTATTCTCTCTCTCTTTGTCTCTCTCTCTGTCTTTATCTCTTTGTGTTTTTATTATGTAGTATTCAGAATAAGAATAAGAATAATTTAATATTTAAATAAATACTAAATAAAATACTTTTGATGCAGTAACTAATTGCACCAATTTATTTATTTATTTTTTTGTGACCAGATGGTGTTTTTATGACATCTACCAGCAGTGGCTAACTGCCCATGCTAACCAGCCAAACCTTGTCCCCTTTGGGTGCATTATATGTATATATATGTTTTTTTTATTATTATTTTTTACAGAAAGTAACCTGTATCCATTTGGAGAGGAAGTAGGTGATATTGCAGTACCAATTACAGTGGCAGATGGAAATTCTCCATACATCACTCCTCCTGCAGGCTTTCCATTCATGGGAAAACTATATGAGCGGCTGTTTGTAAGCACACACAATTAACTGTTCTCATTTTTATAGCAATTTAAAGGTGAGCAGGCTAATCTGAAATGTCTATACTAAAATACCATGAATAACTCCAGAAACATTTTAGCTATGCACAGTTAGCCTCACCTCTGTTCACATTTTAAAAGTTAAAAGAGTTTTCATGTAGGAACCTTTTCAGTTTTCAGATAACGGCTTGGTACAGTTCCAGTCAGTCAGTGAGAATGAGAAACTGTTGCTCCCTGCTCCAATCCCAGGGGGATTCAATGGTAATGAGGGTCTTCCCATGTTGGCAGTGTTTTGGGATGATGCTGACCTTACCCTCGGGGATGGAAAACTGCAATACCAGGTTAGAATTGCAATTAATAATGCAAAATTTAATGGGTTTTTTTGATGATTTTTTTTTTTATTAATAATATAAAAATCTGATTTTGCCAGTTGAAATTCAGTAACCTGTTACTTGCGTCTCCAGTAAAATAATTACTATTTCAAACAGGTTTCACAAACATTTTACCTGTCTGCCATTGGTTGTATAGATAGTCTCACCCTAAACTCACACCACCGGTTGAGACAGTGTGTTAACAAGGTTAAAAGAGCCACAGTGTTTACACTTTTCAGAAGACTCTATCTATACTAATTGTGTACATAATGTTTTCTATGCAAGTTAAATTGAGATAGAATCAATGTATTTATAGGGATAGTTCACCCAAAAATGAAAATGTAATTTTCATTCTCTTTAATTACTCACTCTCATGCTGTTCCAAACCGTAAGACTTTTATTCATCTTTGGAACACAAATGAAGATCTTTTTGATAAAACCTGAGAGCTTTCTGTCCCTATACAGGTATGCAAAAACTGTCAGTTTGTCACTTCAAAAAGAGTAAAAAAAAGAATCATAAAACTAATCCATATGAACCGAGCTGTTTAGTACAAAATTTTCTGAAGAGACTTGATCGCTTGAGTTTCATTCTCGTGTATTACACAGCACGTTTGAGCTTCAGCGAGAAGTTTGTTCCCACGTGTCAAAGTGGATTTGAGCCTAAGTTTATATTCGCTGATCAATGTCTATATGTGAATAAAAGCATCACATAAAGCGATCGTGTCTCTTCAGAAAATTTGGACTAAACCGCTCAATTCATATGGATTAGTTTTACAATCTCTTTAAGAACCTTTTGCATCATTCATAGCTGTCTATGGAGGGACAGAAGGCTCTCAATTTAATAAAAAAATGTCTTAATTTGTGTTCCAGAGATGAATGAAAATCTTAAGGGTTTGGAACAACATGAGAGTAATTAATGACAGAATTTTTTGGGTGAACTACCCCTTTAATGTATATAAAAATAATTACGTTTTACTTTAATGAAACCCGCCTCCCCACCGTCACCCCGCCCCTTTTTTTAATTGAAGTACAACCATAACATCTTTTTGTGGTATTAACCCTGCTGACAAATCCAGCATGAACTCAGCATGAATTCTGTTTTAGTCCAGGCTGGTTTATGCTGCTTAGAGCTGGTATAGTGTTGGTCTAGC
The DNA here is from genome assembly GCA_038088235.1 of Zacco platypus. Lineage (NCBI taxonomy): Eukaryota > Metazoa > Chordata > Actinopteri > Cypriniformes > Xenocyprididae > Zacco > Zacco platypus. The sequence goes on along the minus strand of CM076078.1, from coordinate 23,090,591 downwards.
TGGTGGCCCACTTCAGCAACAAGCATCCTATGCTGGTCCCAGCATACAAAACGTAACTTATGCTGCTAAACGGCAAATCTGGATTTTTCAGCAGTGTACCAGCAGGGAAATCTTGAACATTCTCCTTTTCTGTCCAACAGGAATACAGTCTGCTCAATATATCTGACATATATGCTGAGGCAGTATTTAACCGAACAGCACAAGACGTTAGCAGATTTGAGACTCAAAGGGGCAACCCCCCCTTTACTCCATCATGGATAGTGAAAATCACATGGGATCAAGTTTTGCCTGTGTCCTATCAAAAGATCAACTTGTCTGAGGTGAGTGTTAGATTAATGAACACAGACTGAGTAAACCAGTGTAACAGTAGCTGTAATTAAAGGGTGTTTGCTACTGCAAGCATCACTATTAATATTATTAATATTGCCCATAGTTAGAGTTAGAGATTTGAACAAACTAAACCTAAACCTAACCAGCAAGCAATAGCCACCATTTCACCGTCTCGGTTAACTATGGACCCAATATAGTCCAGCTATGAGAAACCTACTTCTTGCCAAAGTAACCTTGAATTTGGTTGTCATTTTTGCTAAAATAACTTAACATTCCATCATGTAAGCAAAGTCAACAGAGATTACAAAGTGTTTGGTGTCATTTCTTTTACATGTTCTATGCGTAGCCTAGGTGTAGTCACTCACAGTCCAAGTCGGACTGGCTATCTGTAGTCTATTTGTCCATTTTTGGGCTATAGTTAGACGTCTAGTCAATTTTCACTGACTGCCCAAATCAAATTTTGCCTTGTTTTAGCCTAGATGTCAGGGCTGTGTTTGGATGGCTATTAGACACAAAATTGCTTGTTGAATATGTATTACTTTAGCATGCAACTCCTTTTGTACTACGGACATGAATATGAAAGCTACGTCCTTTCTCAGTCTCACTAGTTCCTGATATGGGTAGTTAAATGTTGGGCTGGGTGTAGTGTTGCTGTCCCCACCCTAATCCCCACTCTCTGCCCTAGTTTGTATTTGTTATTGTTGTATTTTGCAATGACTAAGAGGCCATTCACACTGGTTGCTTACAGAATGGAACAGACCATGGGAGTCTTGTGACACAGTCTCTAAAGTTCTAAATCATCTTAAAAATGACACTGAAAAAACAGTGCAAGAGCAGATCCTGTGTGAACGGCTCTTAAAAGCTCATCTTAGTAATGATTGTCCTAATGTTATTTACAGAACAACACCTTCCAGTGCATTCTGACCACAGATGGCCGACGTTCATTTGCTCTGCTCCGCTACAGTGACATGAACTGGGGTCCAGGACAGAGGACCAATCATAATGCTCTTATAGGCTACACTGATGGCAAGAATAACTTCTATAATGAGATTCCTAAGCCACCGAACAACCTATTTGGCCCAGGAGGGCGCTATCGTCCCCAGACTGTCACTGGTAACACAGGCAAACTGGGGCAGCTGGTGTATGACCTGACGGGATCTAAAGAAATCAGCTCGGATCCTCAGAGGCAATGCCAGATATGGGCCTTCAATGAGCCAGATCCTAAAGAATGGGCAGTAGGACTGGCATCATGTCCCTGCACTCGTGTTCAGGCACAGGAGGACTTGGCCTTTGGCCCTGAGACTCTACCATCAGAACAGATGACACATGTGAGGGATCTGAGAGCTCTTAGGTGGGGTGGCAGCAGGGGCCGCGTCTTTCAGTCCATCCTCTTTAACAAACAAAAGGCAGGAAAGAGATGTGTGTATGATCCAGAGGGCCCCCTACTGGCTGGATACAGCGAGCGGTTCTTTACTGAGGACAAGACACAACAACATATAGGTAAAACCATTCCAGACATATTTTTCTTTTATGAAGTTTGCAAAGGCATTGTACGTTGAACAATGTAATCCAGTCTTACCTGAAAAATTTTTAATTGATTTTATTTTTTTCATGCTGTCTTTGTTTCCAGACAAGGATCTATTACCCTTCCAGTGGTGCTGTGTTCAATCACCTCTGTGTAATGTCTACTTGGCAAAGAGACCACTAGATCGGTGCCAAGGGTATAGCTGGGACAGCTCTGACAGCAGCATACCTGGGAACAGGGGAACGCCAGGCATTGGTAAGGGCTCTAGGCCTCACTAGCTCCCTTATGCATGACTACCAGGACTGTATTTGATTTGATTAGAGATCCTTATGAAATTATGTAAAGCACCAAGAAATCTGATATGTAACACAATTTGGTGACATCAGTTTGAATTAGTATGAAGCAATTTACAAATATTTTCAAATTGTAGAGGCACAACACTGAAACTAGATTGGGGATCTGAGTTTGATGGACTTAAACAACTGAAAGTAGTTCAGGAACTACTCTGGAGTAGTTCCTTCAGTACTCTGGAACAGAAATTAACATCCAATGCATTAAGTATGATAAATTATTATTTTGGATGCACAAATATTACATTTTGACTGGAACCTATAAGCCAATCATTAATAATTTAAGCCAATACATATAATTTTCTTTGTCCAATTTGTTCATTTTTACGCTCCTAATGACTACTGATTGATTTAAAGCTGATGTTGACAAGCAAGTAGCTTAAAAGATTCTATGTTCTACTTTCATTCAGGCATGGTATATGGTAGTCTTCACTTTATAACCTTTGATGGAAGTGAGTATACCTTCAAAGCCTTGGGGGAGTACGTCATAGTTCGTCTTTCCACCAGCACGGGATCAAACATCTTCACCCTGCAGGGACAAACAGCAGCTCTAGTGGTCAACGAGCAGCCCAAACTTGTGCCTGCTCTGGTACGATTAGCCGCCTTCTATCAGGGTGCTGGAAAGGTAAGTCTAACATTTGAAACATAAAATGTAGATGTACAGAACGAGCATAAATGAATGTGCCACAATTTAAAGATTTAAAATGATTTCTTGAAAGGTGGAGTGGCGATGTGCTGAATCTGGAGATGGTCTTAAGGTCTTGGTTAATGATGTGGTAATTCCTGTGTCTGTTGGTAAGAACAAATTTCAAGGTTTTCAAATGCTCAGGCAAAGAAATAACACCATTGTCCTTCTATTTACAATACTAGTCAAAAAGTTAAAAAAAAAAACTCCTTTATTTTACTTATTTCCATATTTTAGAATAAGAAGTCATCATACATATAAAATAACATAAATGGGCATATGGCTATAAGCACCATGGAATGCATTTAAAACAGTTTTGAAGGAGTTTTCAAGCTTCCAAGCTCTTTCTTCAATGCTTTTTACTCACTGTCTGATACAACTTATCCATTAGTCTTAGTTTTGCAAAGAATATCTTACAGTATGTACACACAATTTAGATTCAAGTCCAGAGAAAAATAAACTCTTGTCTGATAACAGACCTAAAAGACTAAACAGAAATGTGTCTGAACATCTTGGCTGTGTTCAAATCACATGCTGTCTAGTTACTTCTTTTGAATAAGTAATTACTTTGTGACCATTAAAAAAGTATGTTCAATACAGTATTAATGCGACTGGTATGAATGTAATTCGTACGTAGCCTACTACATTGACCATATTGACATTGTCATGCGAACTACCAACATCAGTTGCATTACTTCACTGCCATTCACAAATCCTCTGTTCATTCAGATATTGATCATTATCGCATATGCTTTATGAATACTGTGAATTTTCGGACAAACAATCCTTTCACATAAAGTTTTTTTTTTTTTTTTTTTAACCTATGGAAAATGCGATTTCAGATGCAGCCCTTATTTTAGTTTTAACCTAGCGTCCTCTGCTGTTCTGACAGGAGTGGTGCATGTAGAGGAGAAAGGCTTTGCAGTGCGCTGTACCTCTATGAGTCGCTGCGCAGTGGTGTATGCTGAGGGCCTGTACGTGGTCGTGTGGAGAGGCGATGCTGGAAGGCTGGCCACTCTGGTGGAGATTCCTCAGAGGTTCTACAACCGTACACTGGGTTTGCTAGGCCATTGGAACTCCAACAGGACAGATGACTTCCTGCTTTCCAATGGCCGTCTGGTGCCTCTTCTAAATAACAACATCCCCTCTGAACAGAGTCTGATTCCCTTTGGCCAGTCATGTGCGTGTACTTTTCAGATGGATTCTGTATTCATGAGAAAATATGAAATACTGTAGAAACCGCAACTCAATAATAAACAAACAAACAAACAAAAAAACGAATTTGCATTTACCATTACTGAACTGGCATTCAGTTTTAAATTCCTTAGAAATGTCTTTACGATCAGGGGCATTTTATCCTTCACTCTTAAAGGATTAGTTCACTTTAAAAAATGAAAATTACTGGTTTACTCACCTTCAAGCCATCCTTGGTGTCTTTAACTTAAAATATCTAGGTTCCACCAGACCACCTGAAAGAGTAACTGACGTCACTTTTTTCGTAAGTTGAAAACAGGCAGTCTGGAGGAAGCTAGATATTTTACTTCATAACTTGTTAAATATGGATATTTTTCTAACACAAACGCATCACTTCGCTTCAGAAGGTCTTTATTAACCCCCCAGAGTCATGAGGAGTATGTTTATGATGGATGGATGTACTTTCTTGAACTTCATACTCGTTTCCTGTTCACTGCCATAAACCTGGGGCGCATCAGGAGATTTGCTAATGTAACTTCAATTGTGTTCATCAGAAAGAAGAAAGTGATATACATCTAGGATGGTTTGATGGTGAGTAAAGCTTCGGGTTTTCTATTTAAAGTGAATTAATCCTTTAAAATAGAGGTTCCAAAAGTGGGGGTTTGCACCAGTGAGATAGAAGAACCGTTTTAGTTCCACAACAAATCTTTCAGTGTTGTTATCTCGTTTCTTAGTGTGAAGAACATTTTAAAAATCTTAAGCCTTTTTTCACTATTAAGTGGGATGGAAATGTTCCATGGATATTAATGGTGTTTCGTGGAATTGAAAGGTTCCATGGATATTAAAGGTTCTTCATGAAACCATAGATGCTAAAAAAATTTTGTTTTTACTTTTAAGAGTGTTTGAGGAATCATAATATGAAAACTGTGTTCTGTACTGTGTAAATTATAATTTTCGTTTCACAATAGGATCCTTCAGATTTGCCTCTGAATTATAGGGAAAAAGATAGGAATACTGTATTCATTTAAGATTTCCTGTCTTTTTTTCCTCAGGGGCTGTTCCTGCTCCAGAAAGTCTTCTGTTCTCAGAACCTTCTAGTGCTCCATTCAGTCCTGTCACGACAGAGCAACTGATGTCCTCAGTGAGCCCAGATGTGCTGGCCAAACACAGTCAGACCTGCCAGAACAGCATGCAGTGTGTACATGACATCCTAGCCACAGGAAACACAAACCTTGGCCAGGATGTTCTTAAAGACCAGCAGCAACTTCAGAACCGAATGCAGATTTACGGTTAGATGGTCATCCACATTAAGTGACCTTCATCTAACACGCAACAATATCTTAACCTAACTGAAAAATATACTCTTGTTCAAAAGTTGCATTTATTTGATCAAAAATATGGTAAAAACAGTAATATTGTTAAGTAGCCTATTATTACAATTTAAGATAACTTTTTTTTTTACTTAGATATAATGTGATTCATTCCTGTGATGTCAAAGCTGAATTTTCAGCATCATTACTCCAGTCTTCAGTGTCACATGATCTTTCAGAAATCATTCTAATATGCGGATACTCATATCATTCTAATATGCTGATGCTTGGTACTCAAAAAACATTTCTTATTACAATCAATGTTGAAAACAGTTGTTCTGCTTAATATTTTTGTAGAAACCATGATGGATTTTTTCAGGATTCCTTGATAGTTATAGTTCAAAAGAAAAGTTAGAAATGCTTTAACTGTCATTATTGATTAATTTAATGCATCCTCAATATAAATGTCTTAAAAAAAATCTTACTAACTTTTGAATGGTACTGTATTTTATGCTTATGACTTTGAAAAGAAAAATCACAAACAAAATCGGATTTTAATGGGATTAAATGGAGAACAAATTCAGACTTTGCTTAAGTCACTTTCACAATGTTACTAACTGTGCTGCTCAGATTTGCCAAGAATACCAAAGTGATGTCAAGATAAACTCATTAAATGATTAGTTCACTTCAGAATTAGAATTTTCTTGATAATTTACATTAGAAAATAAATTATGGTTTTTGAGGAAAACATTCTAGATTTTTCTCCATATAATGGACTTCAATTGCTACCAACAGGTTAAAGGTCCAAATTGCTGTTTCAATGCAGCTTCAAAGAGCTCTACATGATCCCAGCTGAGGAATAAGGTTCACAGATAGTGCATGATGAGCATTTGTGATTAAAAAGTATATAAAACCTGAAATATTTTCCTTAAAAAACATTTTTGAGTGAAGAAAGAAAAACGTAAACATCTTGGATGACATGGGGGTGCGTAAATTTTCAGGAAATTTTCATTCTGAAATAAACTAATCCTTTAATTTCTTCTTATTTGTGTATAATAATTAGCAAAAACATTTTCCTCATGGTAGACTCTGAATAAATGTTCATTCATTCATTCCACTCACTCACTGTCTCTATAGGACATTTTAACAGCTCCCTCCCTCTGCTTGTTTTCAACAGGTAACATGCCACCCATTGTGACAGAGCCAACTGTTATCATGTGTAAGGTCAATAGTACAGTTAGAGTTCAATTCAAAGCCCACGATCCAAACAGAGACCAAATCACCTTCTCCCTGACCTTAACACGCTCCCCACGGGTCACCATCGGCAGCAGTAAGATTTACTGCAGAGCATTGTATTTATAAACTTAAAGCCTGCTTACAATGTAATATCAAACTTATCTGTGAGATCACCTTTTAGATCTCTTTCTAGAGCGTTAACTCTAATACCTGTAAAACATTATGCTCTACATATCGGTGTATTGATTTATCGCAATATGATTTTTTTGTGTCCTGAAGGTGATGGTATCCTCGTGTGGTCTCCTTCCAGTATTCAGCCAGTGAATCTGACCATTCAAGTGAGTGATCAAACATCCACCTCCCTGATCACCCCTGTTCTGCAGCTCTGTAACTGTATGAATGGTGGAAGCTGCCAATACAACAGTGTGGCTGAGAACCTTCTGCTGGGAAAGTTTCAGGTAAACAGCATCTTTAACCCTGAGCACAGATACAGTATATGTTTGCTGAGAAACCTTAGCTTTGTGTGATTAAACCATCAGGTGCATAGTTAAAAATACGGTAAATGCAGTCATTTTTTAAAAAAATTTTTTTATTACAATTGAAAAGTAAAATTCTATTTGAAAATATTTTAAAATGTAATATATTCATATGATGGCAAGGCTGTATTTTTAGCATCATTACACTAGTCTTCATGTCACATGACGTGTCACATGATCCTTCAAAAATCATTCTAATGTGCTGATTTGCTGATATATATATATATGTTTTTCTTTATGTATACATCTAGGTTGTGGGATGTCTTTGTCCACCGGGTTTCAGTGGCAAGTACTGTGATAATAGAACGGATGTGTGTAAAGGCAAACCCTGTTTTCCCGGTGTGGAATGCATCAGACAGAAAGAAGCAGACCTCTTCACATGTGGACAGTGCCCTCCTCCGACTGTATACAAGGATAAACAAGGATACAAGTGCTTTGAAAATGGTCAGTATTTACTTAAAATGCACATTTGTATTTTTATTTCACTATTTTTTATTGCACCAGCTTCACATGTATGGAGGACCCGGAGTGCCACAAAAAAATAAAACGAAGAATCAATTAATTAATTTAATAATTCAATCATAAAAATGTATAAAAATAAATCACTTTTTATATGGGCAAATTCATAGACATATTTAAAGTTGTTTATTTAATTCCTGTTTTTAAATGTAGTTTAATAAAACAATAAATTTAAAAAATCTTCTTTGAATGTATAAATAAATAGACTAATTTAAAACGGGTTATTTAATTAATTTTTTTAAAACGTAGATCAATAAAACAATAAAAAGTACATTAGTAAATCATTTTAAATGTGCATTTAAACCTCTTTTTTAAAAAGAATTTGGCAAATGCTTTTTTCTTTCTATTTACCAAATGCTTTTCTTTGCGAAAACATTTTAGGATTGACTTACCTAACCATGATAAAACATTTTCTTTTACATACCTTAAACCATTATGTGCAAGTTTTCGTCGGACTCTTCTTAGCGACACATCAATACATCTTGCTGTCTCTTCTGCTGGTACATCCAATGACTGGTGTTCAAGAATGCTTGGAAGTACAACCATAGCGTGAGGGTTGTGGCATTCCGAGAGACTGAGTCACTGAATGACCTCATCAAACTTAACCCAAATCCACAATTATCAGATGCGTTTGTCACGTCTTCCCTCAACTGTAAAACTCTTTTACATATAAAATGATAATCGAGAAGAGAATTTCAAAAATCAGCTAAAGCTAACAAATCCTCTACAATACCTCTCCAAACACGTTCAGATTCCCCTGACATTTTGCGTGATTTCGTTGCTCGAACTCGTCTTCTTCGAACCTGTCTTCAAACTCCCGCTGCAATGACATAACGTATAGTTTTTCTCACTGTCCAATGACAGTGAGTGTTACAAGTGAGAGAGGGTTTGCTCTTCAAATTGAGGCGAAAGTTGATTGGTTGCTCCCACGTGTGTACTGTCCAATGGCATTTTACCACTTGATTGACAAATGGACCAAATTCTTTTTAAAAATGCGATTTAAATGCGCATTTAAAATGATTTACTAATGTACTTTTTATTGTTTTATTGATCTACGTTTTAAAAAATGAATTAAATAACCCGTTTCAAATTCGTGCATTTATATATTCAAAAAAGATTTTTTTTAAATTTATTGTTTTATTAAACTACATTTAAAAACAGGAATTAAATAAACAACTTTAAATATGTCTATTAATTTGCCCATTTAAAAAGAGACATTTTTATGTTTGAATTAGTAAATTAATTAATTGATTCTTCATTTTATTTTTGTGGCACTCCTGGTCCTCCATACAAATGCAGCTCATCCAATGAGATTTTAGAAATTTTAGATTATTTAAAAAAAAAAAAAAAAAATTTATCTAACCCTGTCTCATAGACTTCTGCCTCCCTCCATTCCCCTTCCCGTGCCATGAGATGGCAGACTGCACCAGCACCGGCTACAACTACACCTGTAAATGTAAGCGTGGCTACGCTGGCAATGGAAAAGAATGCACAGGTATGCCACATGGATGCACAGGATCATAGGCATTCTCTGAGACACACTTTCATTCAAGTGTGTTTTATTCTCCTCACAGATATTAATGAGTGTCTGGACCCCTCAGCCTGTCCCAATGCTAAGTTTGAGTGTGTGAACTTGCCAGGATCAGTCCGGTGCTCATGCCGTTATCAAAAAACCAGAGATACTGACGGCTGTGGTAAGTGGTTTTAAAGGGAATCAATAATAGCTCAATAATCATGAGTTCTTAACTCATCAACATAACTCGAACTTTACATTTACCATACCCAGGTAAGTAATTGAAGAAAAAACATTTTGAATCTTTGAATCAGTTTACACAATTGAATTGTAACATGAAAGACAAAACGGACAAAACACTGCACCTTGAGGACATTTGCTGGTCAACATGTGTAAATGCATTAGAGGTTATTTGGTGGTTATTACAATGCACGTTTTAATAAAGGGCATACACAGATATATTTGCAGAATATCTAGAACTTAATATAAGATTTTATGATTATATAAAACTAGGATATTTTTTGTTTCAAATATGAATACATAATTTTGTATTTTATTTGTATACTCAAATTATATTTAAAATATAATATAATATAATTATGTTATATTATATTATATTAATTTATATTACAATATATATATATATTATAACATCTGTGTAAAAAATTCAAACAAAATCACTTTTGTTTTGCTCTTTTTTTTAGGTGAATCTACTAATCCTACAGGTAAGTCTCCGTATATTGATTTACTTTTAATATTATATTATATATTTTAGGAATTATATTAAAAGATATATAATATTAATATTTTATAGGTTTCATCAGGGTGTGATTTATTAAAAAATCAGAGGGGGGATATTTGAACAAGAATGCCATCATTTAAATTGTAATGTAGGAATTTAGACAGTGTAGAAAGTGTAATTAGTGGTTTCTATAATTGTTATTTAATCAACTGAGTTAAATATTTCATTAGTTATTTTTTAAATTAACTTATTTTTTTAATTTTAAAATTAACTTAACTATAAATTGGTTTATAAAATTTACAGGCCCCAAGAATTATTAAGATGAGCTGTCAAACATTTAAACATATTTCAGCCATCTATCCCAACAAATTTGTATTATCTTCATTCTGTCTTATAAATCGTAGTGTTGCCCACATTTTACTGCTTGCAAAGCTAAAAAATACATCTATAACACAAGATAAAATGAAAATCTGTTTTAGTCTCTTGAAAGAGTGGTGGCAGTGACATGTTATGCTGACTATAGACAATCTTGTCTCCTGTCGAGGACGGCAATGGCTAGTAAAAGTGTTGACCTGCCTTTTAAAAACATTAAACCTAACATTTTAACATAATATTAATCCAATTATTTTCCATTCCACTTATAAGAGTCTGTAGTGTGAGGTTTCCAGTCCTGCAGGGCCGATGTCCTGCAGAGTTTAGCTGCAACCTGCTCCAACACACCTGCCCAAAAGATTTAGTAGAGGTCCTGAAGAGCTGCTTCAGGTGTGTTTGGAGCCAAACTCTGCAGGACAGTGGCCCTCCAGGAACAGGATTGATTCCACCTATTCCTACTGCATTTTAGATTATGGGGGGCACTTTGTGTTTGTGGAAGTTCCACTGAAAAAGCCTGAAACATATAATTTCAAACCATAAGGTTGCCCTACAAAATATCCTTAAATAATCCCGAATTAGCTGTACAATTTCAATTTCTTAAATGTTCTATTTTCAGATATCAGGAGATTAACAGCACTTGGTATTTTAATGTGATGTAGCAAGAATATCTATGGCAAGTCTTCTTTCAGACGCTGCATTCTTTTCCTCCTGATTCTTTTCTCTTTTTTTCCCTTTGCATTCCACTGTAACAGTATGAAAAAAGACAACATTTACTGTGCATTTGTGCTCTGCTCTATTATTCTCTGCTCTGCTTATCCCATGAATAATTCACTGGAATGCACTAAGAATCTCTTGTTATTCTCCCCAAATCCTTGCTTCTCTTTCCAGGTTTGTTTTTAACACGGATGCTTTAAAATGTAATTATCTAATAATAATTCACACAAAGCGTCATGAGCATAGGAAAAAGATGGATTGCGCTTATTTTAATATGCCAATTGGAAAACTTACATGTGCATTGCCACCTATGACCAAAAGTGGGGATCCATAAATGTATAAAAAAATGCATGACCAGAAGGGATACAGTATCAAAAGCAGAGGCAGGTCCAAATCATACCCTGGGTATCATATTTTAGGAGAGACCAACATCAATGTCTTTTTTTATCTAGGATGGAATGTTTTTAATGTGTCAATGGGCTGGGGAAATCAGGAGTCTGGGCAAGGACTGAGTCAGGTCAGTGCATGGATTTAAAAAATCAGATACATGTCTTCTAAATTAGAAGACATGGCATGTCATTAACACTGCAGCTCAGAATAGCTTCAGCTGTTTTTAATGTTAGTGTTTCTACATTTTCGGCAGCTGGAGAAAATCCTGTCACTGGGTTTCCAAAACAAGTTCTACAATGCCAGTGCTATAGGTCCTGATTCAGCATCAGCAGAAGGGATGAATGAGTACAGGATCAATGTGTCCAGCGACACGCCACACTGGTATGTCATGGACTACCTTACCAGAGTCAGTCAGTACTACGGAATCCGTTCAGCCTATGTGGAGGGTAAGAAAATGCTCTAATGTGTTATTTTCACTTATTACACAGCTCTGTGGAATATTTGTTTGGTCAATCACAATATTATATATTTAATCAAACGTGCTTGTATGATCAGACCTGGCATTCAGACTAAAAGCCTTATTGTGAGTGGGATATTGCTTTTATATATGAATTCAATAAACAAGGTAATATTGTTGTTACTATTAGTTAACATTGAATAGCTAATATTTTAGACACAATATTGCCAGGTTTTGCTTCACCAATGAAAACAAACTCAAAGCAGGTTCACCTGATGAGCGCCTCAAAGCAAATGAGTGTAGTGCAGTTTCTGAATGGAGCAGTGTTGTTGAATGATTTTTTTTGCCTTAAAGAAAATAACTTTTGTTCCTAAATAAATTGTTGTTTTTGAACAAATGATTCAATTACTCATTCGTAAAGAAAATCTTATTTTGTTTTTGAAAGAATCTGTGTTTTTAATGAATCAGTTGAGTGAAAGATTAAAAGACTCACTCATAAAGATAGTAACTTGTTTTGCTACTGAACTAATCAGTTTAAAAAAAAATTCGGTTGAGCTAATGTTTCAATAACTCACTCTTAAAAAAGCACTTATTTTGTTCCTGAATCAGTGTTTTTGAACAAATCCTTGAGAGTAAGCCAGTCACTTCTTTAGTTTCTGAATGAATTAGGCTGCATCCCAAATCGCATACTTTACTACTATATAGTAGGCAAAGAGTGGTATGACTAAATTCAAAGTACTCACAAAATAGTCAGCAAAAATTACACGGATTAGCTATTACTTCTGGTGAGATTCTGATGTGTGTATATGATGGACATTTTAAAAATATAACCTGCACTAACTGAAAAATCCTCACCACTAACACAGACTAACAGTATCTCTGGAACACAGACAACAAACATGCAAACAGGCTGTAGAACTGTTGAACTGAATTCTCTTGAAACATTGTTTAACCAATCATATCTGGGGAAAGCAATTAACTGTTGTATTGTGTTATATATAAGAAATAAACCTCTAATTCCACTGTCAGTGTTTCCAAGTCTGTGGTTTTCCATGTCACTAGTTGAAGCGACCCCATAATATTTAGCCCCTGGAATGTGAATTTCACTGAGGGAACCCCGTCAAAAATGCGGATTTTACCCCCGGAATGCGATTTTTACCAGGAAATGCTAGTTTTGAATAGCAATTTTGGTAGGTTTTGGTGTGAAAACCTGGCAGTCCTGTCCACTGTGCCTATGAGTGCTGAAGTTCTAGTCCTTGTCTTTAGACTTTGTATTCCTTGTTATTTTTAGACCTTGATGAATGCAAGACAAATGAGGTACCATGTTCAAAAACTGCCCAGTGTGTAAACACCTACGGTGGCTACAGGTGTGTGTGCAATGGGACTGATCTAAAGAAGGAATCGCAGTCATGTATTTTAGGTAAGTACATCACCAGAGAACAGTGTTCAGGCCTGTGTCATTAGATTTTCTTGAAAATTAGCGTTTTTCTCCATCTCAGACTGGAACAGTGTCAACCGCACAGACCAGTCCGGCGCTAAGACTATGGAGGATAAGAAGTCATTAATTTTGGGGCTGGTCCTTGGCATCGGTATCCCCCTCCTGCTGCTGCTGTTGTTGGCGGCTCTCGCCTGCTTCTGCTGCTGCTCACGAAAGAAAACCATCACTGGGGAGTGAGTGTCCTGATCAAACATTGTGTAGGATTTTTTAATGCAATCTTAGTCCTTGCATTAATGTGATTAAGCATATAAACTAACCAGTCTGTGTCCTTGTCCTGGTGCATACACCGTGGATGCTATATCTTAATTCTCTCTCTTTCTCTCTCTCCATCAAGTATTCCTCACCTGCTGCCCGAGTACATTCAGGAGCAGTTTAACCCTCCGTTCAACTTCGATGACCCCTCCCTGCAATATATCACCCATTGCAGCCCACGCATCCTTGACAACTTCACACCACGTCAGAAGCGCCGGTATCGATAACACGAGCCCTGTACGCTTGTTTTGTCTGGTTCGTCCAGCATCATTGCAGATGCAGTACATTTGTGTTTAAAGGAAATCATGATATGATATTTATATTGAAAAAAAGAGACTGCTGACTTTTAAAGTCCCGTGTGAGAGTGAGAGTGTCAAAATCATGCAGAAGAAACATGGAGTGATCTGTGAGCAACAAGTTCTGCTGAATTATTGCCTCAATTGAAGATACTAATTCTAAAAAACAATATCTGCAGTTTTCTCACCAAAATTATCAACTTAAAAAAAGAAGCTATGGTTTAAAGATATTCAAATAAGAGGAGAAACATCTGAACACCAGAGGCAGGTATTCCTAGAAATACGGATACATTTAGAGAAAAATAAGCCATTCAGATTTTTAAAAGGTCAAAGTAAGAAGAATTGCAGTAAAGTGTGTTTTAATGCCATTAAATGTCAAATGGCTAATATTTTTTTCGCTTTGTTTTGGGGATGAAATATGAAATAATTTTATGTGATTCTTTTACAGAATGTGAAATATTGGTCAATAATATCTTGCACATAAGTGAAAGGTGTTGTATGTATTTCTGGTCAAAATTTGCCTGTTGAAAGCAAAGTAACTTACTGTATGCATGTTATGTATAAACAAACATATGACATCATCAACCCCACTCAAATATTGTAAATTACTTTGTATTGGTTATATTTGTTCACCCACTAGTACTTTTCCTTAAAATGTTTTTTTTTTTTTTTTTTTTTATAACAGAGGACTGGATGTAAAACTGATTATAAGCTTGTTTGGGGGAACAAAAGATTTTGAGGATTTTTACAACAGACAGTGAACTCTAAAAGTCTGAGACCACTAGTGAATATTCTTATTTTTATGCTTTTCTAATTCAATACTAATTATATTACTATTTTTTTTATTACTAATTATATTACTAGTATAAAAATGATTAAATGTGTGTGTTTTTAATTTTAATTTTTAATGTGGTCTCGGACTTTTTGACCCCACTGTAAATTGTTGCATGTGCTATAGAACAAGTGGTTATGAGTTGTTAAGTGTAGTATGTACATTTCACCCCTGTGTGGCAGCAATGTGTTTCTGTGACGTTTAGTGCAGACAATCAATCATATGAGGCACCGGGCAGACACCTGCACTTCTCCCTATGCAGTGTGTGTTTGGTGGCCCCTGCAAGATGAGATCATCAAAGTTGTTTGCAGCCCTGCACTGCAGAGGAAGGCCCACACAGGGAGAGGGGGTCAAGAGCAGGGCAGCAGCCGTGTACACTTTACTTTCTCCCTCCCTTTATACCCCACCTCCTCTCTCAAACATCCTTATCGCTCGCCCTTCCCATCCTATCTTACGCTAATTGTTGTCATAAACCTTTCAATTGTTTTTCCCCCCATTAGTGGATCTCACTGGATCCCCCTCACCTACTACCTTCACTCGGCTTTCATTTTTCTCCATTACCCTTGCAAATCTTGTTTGTTTCTCAGTTTAAAAACTCTTTGGCCTATTTCTTTAGGCAACACCCTCATTCTGGTTTTAGGAATGCAATCTGGGTGTTAATGCATAGCATAAGCAAACTAAACTTAAAGGGAACATATAATAAAAATCTTTTTCTGTGTTTAAGTGCTATAATTGTTTGCCCAGTCATCTACCAACCCAGAAAACGTGAAAAAGGACAACCCAGTAACTTTTGTTTTGGTATGTCTTTCTCTTCAAGAATATGAAAAAATGAGCCTCTCAGATTTCCCTCCCCTAGTGACGTAGGAAGGAAATCTTATCAGCAATCATCAATGTTAGCCTGGAGAGTATAGCTCTGTTTGGTAGACAGGTATGCTATGTATGTGGGCGTATGGTTTTGCACCAAAGACTAACATGACAACTCCACAGCAACTACATAAATTTATCCACTAACCATACAGAAACGTACAGTTGTATTTTAAAAGTTGTAACTTCTTCCCGAATCTCTTCATCAGTGTCCGACTCCGGTTTGAACAATATAAGACTGAACAGCGTCACTGACAACCATCATTTTGGCTGCGTGAGATTCTCCAGCTTTGTTGTTGATCCACCGAAGCACAAGCTGTTGAAGCTCCGCCCTTTTTTTCAAAGTGGACAGGGAGCAGCAAATCATTTGCATTTAAAGGAACACACAAAACAGCATGTATTGCTCACACCAAAATAGGGGCAAATTTGACAAGCTATAAAGATTTGAAACGTTGAAACTTCACAGACACATTCTGGCGACACCAGAGACTTATATTACATCTTGTGAAAAGGGGCATAATACCATTCCACCAAATGGGTGACATTTCTGTTCCCGGGACATTGAAAGTATAAATATGCAAAATTAACTGCAAAATGTATTTTATTGTTAAGCAAAGTTAATAAAGATAAATTTGATGAAGATAAACTTGAGGCTTCTGTCTTCTTTTAAATGAAAAAAATGTTTTTGTGTTTTTTTTAAAAATAACCAACCATTTCTTTAAAATAAACACTTTCTTGAGGTAAATACAAATGAATCAATTGACATGCTGTTAAACATGCTTTTTAAATGGTACATGAGTTTTGCTAACAGGACTGAGAAAATATGCATCCATCTTCTGCTTTGAAACCTTGTAAAAAATTAAATAAAGTTGCCTGAGATTGACCAATATACATTTTGAACTGTTAAATATGTGTAGTGTAGATTCAGGGTTGAAAAAAGATAAAAACTAAAGTTTAATTTTAAAGAGTTACAAAAATCAATTGTCACCCATTCAGGGGAATGGCCCAATTTAGGTTCCCTTAAATATGTAACCCTCATGTTTTGCTGTGTCCTCTAGGGCTTCCGTACTGTTGGGACTGACTTTATAAATACAATAGTGGCTTGTAAATTTAATCATTTTGAGATTAATTTTATTTTATTTTGTCTTCTGAATACAGTGGTCAGATATTTTTGACAATTTAACCCATCAGATCTAGCACGAAGCAGACATGCACTTTTCAGAAATGTTTTTAATATAGTAACTCTGTTTCTGTTTGACGTCAGTTAATTCAATATCAAATCTTTGCATTTATTCAACTTTTATATTTAGACTTTAAATAGATAGTTCACCCAAAAATGTTGTCATCATGTCGCCACTTACTCACCCTCATCATGTTGTTCCAAAGTATCTTTCTTCTGTTGAACACATTAAAATATATTTTAAAGAATGTTTGTAATGTTGATAGTAGCCATTGACTCCCATAGTATTTTTTTTTCTACTATGAAAGTCAGTAAGAGTAAGCAATAGTAATATAATGTTTTCATTGAGGTTGTTTGAAGTGTGTTTTCAAAATTAAGAAAAGTTATGAAGCATCTACCTAATACTTCAATGTCAAGCATGATATTTAAGCCATCAAAAACAGCTTTGGGGTGTCTGCAACCCCAAACAGAGCATGAGCTTCTAACTTTCATGAGAGGAGAGATGGCCTTTTACATGCAAATCTGTCATTGTATAACATAACACTTGCATAACATAAGAGGTGTAACCTGGGTGGAGGACGGTCACTCAGGTATGTTCCAGCTTTTCAGGTTACCTGGAAACAACGGGCTTCTATACACAGCCCCTTTTTCCATTCAGTGAGACTCAATATTTTGTTTCTTATTGACACCCATTTTCTCTTCCTGTTTGTAGTGACATTGTTAATGCCATAAAGTTATCACCAAAAGTTACGCCTAGTTGAAACTGGAGCATTCACCACACAGAAGCAGTAAACGCTTAAAGGAAAGAGCTATCGGCTGCCTTTAAGGTCCTGCTATTGGACTCTGCACTATGCAACCATTTTATCTCCCAGTCATAAAACTATAAAGTTTAGGATGTGAACTAAGCTCTTTCATGCTCCGGCCTTATCTCCCCTTTACGTAATTTCTGCAAGCCCTTGACTTGCTTTTTGCCAACAATTTAATCCAGAATTGGGCTCTGAGTAATGCTGAGTACAGTTTTTCAATCTAAGTGTAACAGTGCAGTTAAGAAACTGCATGAATCCAACAACATCTGGCTGGAAATCTTTACAGAAATCGAGGGTGAAAGTACTTATGCTTTTTTAAACTACCCACATGGCTATTTGATGCACAAGCACATGACGCTCATTTCCTTTTGTTTATTGTATGTATTGTTTGTGTTAGTGCTATGCACACTATTTAGTTGAGTTTACTTGGGTTTGGTTACTTTGTTTAATAAACTACTTTTTCTGTCTTTGGTTTAAAAAATTACTGGAGTGATATGTAAATACCATGCTAAATGATTATCTAAATAATTTAACATGATACCGGTACAAAACTGGCATTTTATTACCATCAGAACACTGTACGTTCTTGTAAGAGTTAAACATCCTCTTACGTCCCTGAAAACCAACTCTATCCCCTCCAGCATTAGCAGGCTTCATAAATTAAAGACGACACAACCTCCAGTTACACAGGCTGACATCTACACCGAGACACCTGCTCTGGCCTCAGTATCCACACCCACAGCCCTTTGTTGAGCCCTTTGGCTCCTGCAGTGAACAGAACCGAGTGCACCATGTAGTTCTCAACATTTACCCTTAAGAGGGGAACTCTGCTGCATATTTCCTGTAAAGAGGTGTTCTTCGATGTCTTTTGAGTGCCTTTCCTTGTGTAGACTTGCTTTGACTTGCCTATTAACGCTCAAGGTATGAGAGCAAGGAAAGATCTGGAATGTTCTATGGCAGATAAGACCTCCTTTCATTGAAGTACCACAGTTCTACATGCTTTACAAGAGAAGATTTGAGCGCTGAGTGAATAAATATGCTTGAAAAACAGGGAAGAATGAGTCATTTCAGGGGACACATTTGGAGAAGTATATACAGTACATAAACGCCTTGGCTTCACACTCCAGCCCACGTATGGTACCATCGCTCTTGCATACCCAAAACGATTGTAGGGCAAACACGTCATGCAGGTTTACGTTCAAACATGCTCACTTCATACTGCTACATTAACTCAAAATAGCACGGGATTGGAATTCTTAACACCCACAATTGGCTCCTTAATGACAATATTGCTCTCAAAAGTATATAACTTCGGCAGATATTATTAGAATTTCATTTAACATATTTTTAGACAGTAATGAATACAGTCACAAAAAAAAAAGGATATTGTTGCACAGTGACTACAGCCCTTTCAGTCATGACTATATTTATATATCACATATTAAAGTCACATGAAATTAAAAATTCCCCCTATTTTCTAAATGCATGTTATTAATCTTTAGTAAATAATAAATCCATGAACGTTTCATTTTTTTAAACATTTAATATGACCTTTGTTTGACCTTGTAATTTTTAATCAAAAGGTCTTAACTTAATCTTCATGCGCACTCTTTTAATCATTTTGTTTGCTTAAAGGGTTAGTTCACCAACAAATGAAGATATTTTTAATGAAATCTGAGAGCTTTCTGTCCCTCAATAGACAGCCGATGCAACTACCACTTTCAAGGCATCCAATCCATGTGGCTCCAGTAGTTTAACCATAATGATATGAAGCAACGGGAGTGCTTTGTTTGTGCAAGAAAAAAAAACCCAGAATAACAACTAAAAAAAAAATAAATAAATAAATATGCAACAAAATATAAAATATAATCAGCTATAGGAGCTCTGCAGAGGATAGTTGTTACTACACACACACCCACCCACCCACATATATAATATATTCGAATATGTTTTTATAATATATTCGTTCCCTTATTTTAATAGTGGCCACAATTTATTCTCAATTTTTTTCAGTTATTATTAATTACACAAATGTCAAGTGCAGGGCTCTGTAAAACAACATATAAAAATGTTTGATATGTGTCATGAACTGTGTCATGAATTGTTTCTTATGAACAAATAGAGTTAAAAACCTTATATTTCTAACAGATGGTGCTGCTACGAAATTTTACCAATTTACCCTTCGCTGGGAGTTTGATTGACAGGCGATCTAATCAATCATAAACCCGAATCCGCCATTTTGTACGACAAAGAAGTCAGGGGAGTTAATAGATTTAAGTTGGTGAACTTCAACTTGAAAAATGGTGTGTACTCATGTCTTTCTGTGCTTGAAACAACATTCCTTCTGATGTCCATTCATGTTTGATGCTATAAATAAACTATTATGAAGAGATGATCGGTTCACAAGCCGCTTGAACTGAGGAGTTACAGCGATCTGTCATGATCAAAGAGCCACTATATGGAATTTATTGTTTAAACTCTTTAAAAAATTACAATATTTGAAATTTGAAAATTTGTTTAATATCAAAAGTAACATGCTCTGTCTTATCTGTCGATGCATTGTCTGTGTCCTTTGCTTTGCGATGTATTTTTCTCTGCATAAGGACATTATGTGTGGCGTGAGAGCAGCATGGCTTGTCGGATGCAACAGTATTTAAAGGGCGCGGGTCTTTGCGAAAGGTCAGTTGGCATATAGAGCTACATTACTGCATGTTGCAGTTTCTCTCATAGTTATATGAGGGATATAGGGAGGGATTTTCGTAATATAAAGTCTTATCACAGATTTTTAATGATGTATTGATTAATGTATTGATTAATCATAAGGCAGGACCGGTTTAATAACGCTATTCTGGAATATCTTATCCTTTGCTATATGGTAAAAGATGCAGATTTCAAGGAGCGATTATATACATCAATGTAGGTATTTTCTCATTAAAATCTAATTTATGTCTATATCTGACCTAAAAACAAGTTCCTGTGGTGTTGCTGAGAGACCTAAGGAGGCAGCTGCTATTTTTTAGAAGATCTGCCAGCAATGGAAAAGATGATTACATCCTCATATTTAACAAGAGAAAATTAAAAACTATTTAGCCTTTGTAGAACACACAAACATGCAGTCATTGTCACAAACATGTTTTTTCTTCTTCTTAAAGACCGTGTGTTCATGCTCAGTCTGAATCCAGCTTATCTCCCCCTTGTGATTACTAGCAAGGCCTTTTTATGATGTTTCTCCATTCTTTGTTGCATAATCTTCTCTATGAGTTGCAATCCCAGATTTGAATGAATAGACGCCACTGTGTTGGGGATTAAGGAGCAGAGACGGTGACAAGTGCCAAGTGGACACTGAAGCAGTCACTTATAAGGATCTCTAAATGGTTCGCTTGTGTGCGTGTTTGTGCATATGGCTGGGTGCGGATGGTAAGCTTCCTCTTTGTGCATGAACGTTTGCATCCATTTACGAATCAACGATTTCATGTAATTGTGCAATCTGGGAACACACTGCAGCCGGTTTAAAGGGATAGTTCACCTAAAACTGAAAAATCTCATGATTTAATCACTCTCATGTTGTTTCAAAACGGTCTGACTTTCTTTCTTCTGCAGAGCACAAATACTTGGAATAATTTTTGTCTGTTTAGTGAAAGTCAAAGTTATCCAAAATAACACTGGACCCCATTGACTTTCATTGTACGGGCCAAAAATCTATGGACCCACCTTATTTTGCTGCGAGGACTGGAGCCTGTTGTGTTATTCTTAAACTGACCCCAGAGTTTCCACTCTCTCCCACCTGCAACTTCACTGGGCTTGGTCCAGAGACAGGTGGCCAGTGGGAGAGAGAGCCAGGCAGCCAAGCATAGAAAAGCAGGCCATCAGATACTCACGCATTCAGTGAGTACAAGCAGGCCTAGCATCTACTGCACGTGTGCCCACAAGCCTGCTGCTCCTTATGCCACATCTGACATATCGATGAGCCCGTCTCAGCTGATGTTACACTTGATTGCATGTACACAACACAGCAAAAGCATACACACATCAGTCAGCATCAGTAACATGTGCATAACATGTGCATAACCTATTACGAGGAATATGGATCAAATACAGTGTATGAAATGCTTTTTTATCTACATTATAGTTTGGTTTAATTGCAATCTAGCCAAACTGTATTCTACTTCAGGTGATTCATTTATAGTATTAATGGGATCTGAATCATCAAGGGAGCTTCTTAATGCTTTATTCTTCTAGCCGTTTATAAAACATTGTAGGCAGACATTCTGTAAAGCTTGCAGAAGGCCAGCCTTGCCAAATCAGGAAATTAATTGGATTGCACTCCATAACTAATGTTCAAATCCTTTTAACGGAGCGGGTTCGGGTCAACCATTTGTTTTAGTTCATTGATCACATTGAAGACATAATACTACAAGTAATGCTCAGTCTAAACATATGCCCAGCCTGTCCATTTAGTTAATTTTTCTGCATGGTGCTGTAACAGCAATGCTAATTAAGAGCGACATAACCCCCACAATATTTATATTAGTGGTTATTTAATTATCAATAATTTATTATATTTGATCCACTCAATCCTGAATATATGGTGACATTCTTGCATAATGATTGTAATGAATAATTTGCTCAAATTTAACCATCATTTCTTTCAAATTAATTTCTTTGTTGGCATCACCAAAATAAAAATAATAAACCTCCAAATGCGTCTAGATTACTTGATGCTTAAATGCTACACTACATGAACCCCACTAGCTTAGGGTGCATCAAATGTTGTAGTGTCAGAAATTATTTTTTTCTTTTTTTTATTAATAATTTAATTGTGATTTAATTTATTATTTATTAATGGGCAGTATCCTAATTGGACATTGATTTTCAAGAGCAGTTTATAGCATATTGTCAATTTGTGTCCAGTACTTCAACATATAAAACAATATTCACAGGCCTAGAAAACAATATTATATATAAAATGTTACATTACAGATAAAAAAAAATGAAGAATGCACATCACAATATTTTTTTCCCCAAATATTTTAAATAGTTGCACACATTTGTCACTTTCCATGGCATTGTTGCCATGGTCCGTGGTTAATATCTGACCCTGATGTGTAGTGAGTGAGTCTAGTCGGGAATGCAGCTCTACTCGGATCTTAGCGAGTGACGCATTGCGGGTACAAATTGACCAATCAGAAGCCGCCTCTCCTGACCATAACGTACAGTACTGCGATTGACGCATCACACTTTAGCAGAATGTATGACTCCGCCGGTTAGCTAGTTCCACTCAAAATAAGCGCCCGTCGCTGCATAGCAAACATTTTCGCGATTTGAAGACGTCGCTATCGTATAAATCTACGGCACTCTGTACTGCACGCTCACGCATCACAATTGTGACATTTTTGACGATCGTTTCTGATAGGGAAGGAAGTGTGTTGGCGGATGGAGAGAAAGCAGGGGGAGGGGTTTATAAACGACCATTAAAGGCGCGTCAAGCCCTGTATGATTGCATCCTGTTTGTTTGCCAGCTGCGCACTGTTGTCCTGTGTGGAGATACATCTGTTAAAATAGCGCGATGGTGAGTAAAACTGTTATGTCTTAATGTCACTGTTTATTTGGTGCAAAGTGCAGTTATTATAGACGGCATTTATAAAATAACGCTCGTTACAGTCAGAATACAGTTCGGTGGTATTGAGTGGTTTCTTTTCATTGAATGTATGGTAACGTTAGTGATATGGTTTAATGACAAGTAATCTTCTGCTTGTGTTTTATATATGCATATTTATTTAGTTTCATATGGGAATATTAGTTTAAATTATTTCATGTTAAGGGAAGAAATTAATATTAAGCAACAGCTTGGAAAAGCTTCATGGATAGCGAATACAGTTTAGGGGCATGTCAGCTGCGAATATGGCGCATTTCTCTTGCACAAGCTTATGTTTGAATATGTGCTCGTGGAAAACATTGGACTCCTGTGTTTTTTTTAATTCAACGTTCTCTTCATGAATAAAGCTGTAAACTACTTTATGAGCGGTGGAGAGGGACTGCGCCACCTTCTGCAGTTAGCATTAAAGGGAAAGTTCACCCCAAAATGAATAGTCATTTATTCTCCTGTGGCTACAAACCCATAAAACTGACTTTCTTTTTGGAACACACAAGGATATATTAAGCACTGATAGTCTCAGTCGGCAGGCACTTTCTTGCCTTTTTCTTTTTTTTACCCATAATGAAAGTGAATGGAGACTGAGGCTGTCATTCTGTCCAACATCAAATTTTGGGGTGAATTGTTCATTCAAATAGAAGTAAATCAAATCCTTAATGATGCCCAAGTTTTAAACCCTCAGACATGTCCCCACCAATATTGAAATGAATGGTTGACCAATATAGTTTTTTTTTTTTTTAATGGTTGGTTCTTAAATAATTCGGTTAGTTTCCCCCAGTGCTTAATATGTAGTGTCATCAGTGGGTTCAATTGTACGTCTTCTTCTTTGCAGGCTGACCAGTTGACAGAAGAACAGATTGCCGGTAAGACCCCCCCCCCCACCCCCCGGTCCATTGGCACATGGTCAGTGGTGTGGATTCCCGTGGTTTTCCCTCTTCACCCCCCCCCCCAACCCCCACCCAACGTGGATTTATATTATTTCCTTTTATGGCGAGTCCTGAGACTTTGTCAGGACACATTCCACAAATTAATGGGCATGTTGTTGTGGTGGGAAGAGTGTAACACCAGGCTTTAAATCGTGATTGAGTAATTTCGCAGGGCTAGTTGTAGTTTTCGATGAACACGCCCTTCTCTGTTAGAAAGAGTTAGTTACTGCAGGCACTGAGGAACAAGGGTGTGTCCCCTGCTGGACTCAACATCTCAATGGCTTTGACGTGAAGTTAGTTTCACTGGCTACTGGTTCGCTTTGAGTCTTTTCTGACTTGATATTGCAGATTCTAGTATCATGATAGACTTGTACTGGTTACTATGATGGGATGTGAATGTTCTTGATGTCGTTATAATACATCTCCATGGTGTTTTGTTTAGTGTTTAAACTTTAATTTTGCTTGTTTTTATGGTTGGGAGGAAACGCACTTTTCTCATCACCTCTAATGTAATAGCGCAAATGTGCTTGTTTTTTGACAACAGAATAACTTATTTTAATTTTAGGTGATTTGAGATTCATATTTCTGGCGTCGCATGCAAAAGAACACCCTGCAAGTTTAGTGTTTTTCTAAATACTTTGAAAGAAAAAGAATGTGAAAACCCCACACGTTCATGCTCAACTTAGCTTTGACTAATGTTTCTGATTATGGTTGTGTTATTACAGTACAGAGCCGCAAACAGAAATGCTCTGAAACCATTTAGGTCATTGTGGTCTGTCTCCATGGCGACAGTGAGGTCATGGTGGTTTGTCCATCGAGACATAGTCTCCAAAGTGTGTTTCCCTGGAGATTTTGTGAGGTCACAGCAGTGTTTCCATACTGCTCTGGAGTCTAGATCCTATATCCGCTCAATGGGGTCACAGCATTGGATCTCCATATGGTTCAGTGGGTCTCCATAGGAACAGAGTGAGGTCACAGTGCTGGATCACCATAGAAACGATGCCTCACAGTTGATAGTTTGCATAGAAGCAGGGTAAGGTTTCATTTATGCGAGAACAGGCAGTTGTAGCTGCCAGTGGTGTTTTTACATAAACAGATGTCACATTTCTCTTTAGAGGGATTGATATCTAGGACTTTTTTTCATTGTGGTTGTTCAAGCTGTTCTAGTTTAGGTGTCACATGTTCTTCCTGTGTGTGTGTGCCTTTTGCTTAATAAACTGGTAATTACAGACTGTTGTAGCAATGCAGTGTTCATTATGAGTATTGACAAACAATTTTTTTTAATGACTGCCTAATTTACCTTTACCCCCCCCCAGGAAAGTCGATAACCGATATATTGACTCATAATCAACTTCTTTATACATTTATGCATCGGTTTATTTTTATATCGGTTATTGGCTTTCAAATATAAAGATTTAGCGATATATTGGCCTAAATGTATAAATCTAAATCCAGATTTATATATTTTGAAAGCCTGATTACAAAGACAAAATTTTCACCAATAAAACCCAAGCAAACGATTAAAATGTTCTCATTATAATTTTATGTACCCTATATGACAGTCTTGCTCTGCACATGTTGCTTTCAAAAAGGAAATTCCAGTTAAAGTGACTCCAGTCATATTTCAAGCAATTCAAAAACATCATGGTGTACAGCGCGTATCTGAAGTGTCTCAGCTGAAGGAAGTAATCCATTTGTGGATTTTGGTATATCGGCCAAATTGTCTTATTGGACTGATAACATTAAAATGAACATATCAGCCAATACCAATATATGGTGGCCGATATATTTTGCATCCCTATTGTAATGGGATTTGTTCTTTAGAATGACAGGCACAGATGAATCGTTCAATAAGACCAGGAAATGCATGTTAAAATAAATGGGGTCAATCTTATGTTTCATGTTAACTTAAAATGCTCTATGGTTGAGCTCAGGCTTCTTTTGCATTAATATCTGAAAGAGCTTGTTTTGAAAGCAAGTGTGTAAAGTGTATTTGGGCATCCCTTCTTTGGAACTGGCCCCACTGGTTCCTCTGTGTGTTAGGTGTTTATCTTTGGAAACTCTGTTAATACAATATCCTATTCCATTCATCTGTCACCCTTCACAGAATTCAAAGAGGCTTTCTCACTCTTTGACAAGGATGGCGACGGCACCATCACAACCAAAGAGCTGGGCACTGTCATGCGCTCACTCGGCCAGAACCCAACAGAGGCTGAGCTTCAAGACATGATCAATGAAGTGGATGCTGATGGTAAGGATGACCACACACATCCTCAACCCAAGTGATTGGTAAAAGTTGGGGTTTTGTTTGAATTCTCTTGCTTTCTGCTTAGGAAACGGGACGATAGACTTCCCTGAGTTCCTGACCATGATGGCGAGGAAGATGAAGGATACAGACAGCGAGGAGGAGATCAGAGAAGCATTCCGTGTCTTTGATAAGGTAAAGCTTGTCCAGTTCCAGAATATGACACTACGTGCTCACAAAGTCATGTGCACTCCCTGACCTGCATATCCTGTGCTTTAGGATGGGAATGGTTACATCAGCGCAGCCGAGTTGCGTCACGTCATGACAAACCTTGGAGAGAAGTTGACCGACGAAGAGGTTGATGAAATGATCCGAGAAGCAGACATTGACGGAGACGGACAGGTTAACTACGAAGGTGAGCTGATTGAAAAGATGTTTTTGAAGTCATTGGTTGTTAAGCTGTGTATTTTATTGAGAATGCAGTTTATCAGGACATGGTTTGTTTAATATACTGTTGTGTGGAGTGGGATTTTTGGATCAAAAAGATTGCATCACATCACGCAGTTGTGGCTGAATAGGATATGATGTCAGGATGCGTCTTTTGGTCATGTAAGAAATCTTGTCATTGTTCAGAAACTGACTAACCCGTTCTGTCTCCACAGAATTTGTACAGATGATGACGGCGAAATGATGGCCTTGTACAGATCCCCTCTCTTCTATAAATAATTTGCCTTTTTTTCTGTTTAATTTATCTGTAAAATGTTAAGTCCCCTCCCCTTCCTCCTCCCGGCTGTCCAAAGGAACTGCATGTAAACTGCATAGGATCTTCAGTCCTCATGTCCCTTTCTTTTGCTGTCATCGTGTTTTTGGAGTGGCGGTGCGGTTACACGATCAGGTGCTTGTTGCCGCAAAGAGGGGGTTGTGACGTGCAAAAACATACACGTCACGTCTGTCTGCCCCCCTCATGCGTAGCAAGAGTGGAGACCTGTCAGCTGGTTGTCTTCTGGCAGCGACGTTGGCATGGCAACAATGTAGAGGAGTAACTCTGCATGGACTATGGACAAAGTATATAATAAATAAATTTTTTCAACATTGCACTACTGCAAAAAAAAAGAAAGACACGGGTGTATCTACAAGATACTCGTACATAAACTCTTTTTGTATCTGCTGTTCTATACCAAGAACTTGTTTGATTCTTACAGTGCTTTTTAATGTTTTAATCACTTATTCACATTAGTTTTTTTCTTTTACTTTTTTTTTTTTTTAAAGCCGCTTAATGGCATTGTCATGCCTCAGATAGTCCATTCCAAGTTGTATATTTGTTTTCCAATAAAATTGACTATTTACCCATATTGAAAAGTTTCTTTGTTTACAAAGCATCATTTAGCCCTCTGATTAAAAGGTCTTCTGTTAATCATTATGCATCCCAGAGCTGATTTTTGAAGTTTGAAAATGCTATTTTCGTTAATGGAGTTGTTTAATAAATTTATTGTAATAGTTAAGATTATTCATTTGTAAATGATTATACAATGCGTCTCTGACTCAGCTGGACAAAGTTCTGTGTGTATTGACAGGATAGGATTGGGGTGAGGCTTCTGTTTGGAAAAAAAAAGCTCATTAAAGTAATCTTGAATGACAATTGCTGTTAAAGTCATCCTTGTCCTCATGAGAATGTCTGTTCTGTTCAGGCTATATTTATCAGAGACTAGTTGGTTTTTAAGCATATTTGGGAGTATTTATGCTGTACAAAGACATAGTATTGGTGATAATATAGTTATTACACCGCTACAAGGTATCAGTCATGCATCTCTCCATGTTAGGTGAATGGCTGAGCTTTTGGGCATTCTAGAACAAAAGTATTGTTTTTTTTTTTTTCAAGAGCTTATTACATTGACAACAGTAAACTGTGAAGCATGGCTGTTATTCATGGTATGTCAGTGTTGAAGTGCACTGGTACAGGAGACCACTCTGACAAACTGTAAACACTGGGCCCTTCAGTTGCTTGTTAGAAGCATGTGTTCACAGTCACCTAGCAACAGAGCAGAACATTCTGCCCTAAACTCCCAGAGAGAGCTGCCTTCTCTGCTTCACAGCTTCTGCTTTGTTTATCATGTGTGACAAACCCAAATGGATGTCATATGCCTCTTACATGATAGAAATAATAAAACTAATTTTATATTGTGTCAGCAACCTAGATGGATCCCTTTCAAAGCTTGGGAGATTTATTGTGGAACTTGGATTAATTTAACTCATTTAATTTAACACCTAAGACAAATTAAGACAGACATATGTATACACACAGTACAAAAGTAGAGTACAATAATTGTGGATAGCAGCTCAGATAACTTGGCCTTGAAAAATATATATGAAATTTTTGATTTTTAATCAGAGAATTTGATGAAACTCTTTGAGATTTTTTTTTCCCTATATGAAACGAATTCGGAATTCAGAAATAATAAATCAGAGAGCAAACAACAGCAGAAACTTGTGTATCCAGTACTCTCGATTAATAGTTAAATAGTATTAGTATCTAAGCAACACTTCTTGTTGTTGAGGTGTCCGTTACAGAAGACAATCAAGAACGACAGAACTATGGCCACAGGAAGAGAGAAAACCTTACCCAAAGGAAAATGTATAGACAGGGTAAGTTTTCACATTTGTTGTGATGGAAGATTTGGTACATCAGATTTACACAAGAACTATTTCTTTGTAGTGCCGGCATCTTCAGGCCTGCAGAGTTTGAGGGATTTAGTTTATCACCAAACACACCGTCTAGTATTCTAGTAATCCTGAAGTGCTCCCTTAACTTGTTGAGGTGTGTTTGATTAGGGTTGTATCAATTTTAACACAACCATTCAAAGGTTTGGGGTAATTGATTTTTTTTTAAATTTTTTTTTTTTAATAAGACATTTATAATGTTACGAAATAATGTTTTTTCAAATAAATGGTTTATTTTTTTACTTTAAAACATCCTGTAAAAAAATGTATCACAGCTAATGCATCACAACTGTTTTCAATATTTATAATAATAAGAAATGTTTATTTAGCTCCAAATCAAATGATTTCTGAAGGATCATGTGACATTGAAGACTGGAGTAATGATTATGAAAATTCAGCTTTGATCTCAGGAATCTTTTTTCACAAACAGAAAGAAGAAATGTGCACTGACAGAAGTGGTTGGTGGAGAAACACTATAAAGGTAGGTGATATTTTCCAAAAGATGGATGTTAAAGCAACAAGAATACTTGTTCTGAAACAAATTTATTGGATCTGATATGAAGTGAATTTTTGGAGCACAAATGGCCTCTCTCTTAAAAAATAAGGCCAATTTCAGACCGCACACAAAAGCAGCTTCTATTTGTTTTGATGCTCATATTTGTCACACATATGTCTGGTCTAGTTTAGTTCTGTCTTGTCATTATTAGTTCGCGTTAATCATCATGTCTAATTAGTTAAGTATTGTCAGCTGTCCTCGTTTAGTCTTTGTCATCTGTGTGTATATAAGTTCCTGCCTGTGGTATGTTCAGTGTCTGTCAATGTTTGTGCTGTGCACACTGTTGCGCCTGTTCCTGTGATCTTGTTGATTTGAATAAACCTGTCTATGGTTTTTTGTAACCCTCATCTCCCGTCAGTCTGTACCCGCGTTACAATATTATTTCACACTGCTTTCATAAAATATAACATATTTTTATAAAACAACATTCATTATGAACATTTAAACACTTTAAACCTATTTATCAATACAATTATGCTTTTAGTCGAGATGATTTAAACAGTTTATTACACTACTATATTTGGATGATTTCATCATGTTTAAGTTTGTTGTAATAAACATCATTCAATAACCATTTTATAATTTGGTTGTTACTAAAGGACATATACACTGTAGTATGCCAGAAATGATGTAAGGTTTGAAATAGGCATAATAGATCTCATTTTTCTACCACCAGAACTATCCATTTCCTGGCAGTTACCACATTCGAGACTTCATAGAGGAGACAGGACTGAACCCGGTGCCTAGGACATACAGCTTCAAGGGTCCCGGGCGAAACACCCTTACGTCAACTGTGCGTCGAGGGGATCTGTTGTTGCCCGGGGCATATAACTTTACTGACTCAACCAATGAGGCTCTGCGGCGTCAGGCAACTTACTCTTTCAAAAACTGCCCCAGACCTGACAACCACACATTAGGCCTCAGGGATAAGGTCAGTCAGTCACAATGAACGGGACTATACTCTATAATAAGCATTCAAATGTTCCTCAAGATGGATACAGCCTTGAGATCAGTTCAACACTCTGTTGAAGTATTCCATGTGATGTAGATATCAGTGTAACGTCATACGATTAATTTTTTTGGTGACTGACACTAAAAACAAAAGCAAAATATTGATCTTATATCAGTGGCTGGAGTAAAGCTCCTTTGACTGTCAAAACAATTGGTTGATGTATTAGTGTATTTGTGTGTGTGTGTGTCTAACACAGGATATTAACCTGTCACCCGGTCATTATGATGTTACAGAGAAGCCTGTCCCCAAATCACCCTGCAAGTGAGTAGCCCTCACGCTTAGCACGCTTTCACACACTGCTAGTCAGAGAACATCCCACACTGCAGCTCAGCGATGTTTTTCCATCTCATTCTCAGTTTCTTCCTTAACCTCAGGCAGTTGACAGAACAGCCCACAGATGCTTTAATGCAGGCATCAACAGTAAGGATGATCTAATGACCCGGGGCCAGTGTCAGAGAGTTGTGACTTTCCCTTACTTTTGTACTTGTTGCTCAAATACAGTTCACCCAAAAATGAAAATTCTGTCATTAATACCTGTTGAAAAAAAAACAGCATATGCTGGTTAGGTACAGGATGAATTGAAGCATGGAAGCTGGTTTATGCTGGTCTTTAGTTGGTCATGAGTACCAGCACTTGACCAGTTTAAACCAGTCCATGACTAAGGACCAGCATAAAGCAGCTCAAACCAACTGCCATGCTTCAAAACATACCTAACCAGCATATGTTCATTTTTTTCAACAGGGATTACTCACCCTCATGTCGTTCCAAACCCATAGGATTTTCGTTCATCTTCAGAACACAAATGAAGATCTTTTTAATAAAATCTGAGAGCTTTCTGTCCCTTCATTGACAGCCACTCAACTACCAATTTGATGCTTTAAAAAAGTTCATAAAAAGATCATAAAGCTAATCCATATGAATTGAGCGGTTCAGTCAAAATTTTCTGAAGAGACTCAATCACTTTATGAGATGAACAGATTTAATTTAGCCTTTTATTCACAAATAAACACTGATCAGCAAACAGAAACAGAAACTCAACAGAACCTGCTTGACGTGTGAGAATAAACCTCTTCTGGAAGCTCAAACGTTCTGTGTAACACACAAGAACGAACCTCATTGGTTCTCGCACATCAAGCAAACATGCTTGAGCTTCCGTTTACCACAATTGATGTGCGAGTTACATTTACATTTATTAATTTGGCAGATGTTTTTACCCATAGCGACTTACAAGGAATACAACGAGCGATTCATCTTGAGAGTCTTTTGAATATTGCCATGAATATTGATTCTGCATTCCGGATGAAGGCAGGGAGATCATTCCACCAGCATGGAGCAGTGAGCGAAAATGTTCTGGACAGTGATTTTGTGCCTCTCTGTGATGGTACCATGAGCCTTCACTCCTTTAGTGGTCGCAGGCTTCTGGTAGGGAGGTAGGAGGGTGCTGAACCTGTGGTAGATCTGTAAGCCAGTGTCAACGCCTTTAACTTGATGCAAGCAGCAAGTGTGTGCAGAGAGACGAAGCTCAACTGACCCCAAACCCTTACATCTTGATGAATGTTTATATGTTTTACGAAGCGTAAAAGAAGTATTTGTGTAGCTGTCAATGGAGGGACGGAAAGCTCTCAGATTTCATTAAAAAGATCTTCATTTGTTTTCTGAAGATGAACAAAAGTCTTATGGGTTTTGAACAACTTGAGAGTGAATAATTGATGACAGGATTTTCATTTTTGGGTGAGCTACCCCTTTGGCTTTCATTTGGCTTTCTGTGATGTACTCAACTGAACACTGTTCTTGCAAATTCTGCTTGACATTGATGAGGTTTTGTTGAACTTGTGAGAATGAATCTAGTGATGGAAGCATCATTTCCAGCTAGGACATTATTTGCTACTACTTTTGTGGAAAAAACCCCAAAAAAGTTTAATCGACATTTAACATGTATTCAAAAACATTTTAGGTAAAAAGAAACGTAAGTAGGTATCTTACTGTAGGTCATGTACATTGTCATCATTTCTCCTCAATATCACACTTTCAGTTTGTTTTCATCAGTCACATGTTTCTTTGTCTTAGTTTCCCTCCAGTCTTCAGTTGTCATGGACACTCATAAAATCATCACACCTGTTCGTTATCATCTAATCATCATTGTGTATTTAAGTTGCTCTGTTTCACCCTTCAGTGTCAGTCGATGTTTGTGTGTTTACCCCTGTTTCTCACATGCATACTGTTAAACCTTCTGTCTGTTCCTGTGTTTATTATATTATTAAAATCACTTCATATTCGAATCTGTGTACCTTCATCTTCATCTTTGTCTTGTGACAGGAAATAAGTGAATGGTTTATTTTAAAACAGGTGTCGTGACAAAAAAATCCTATATATATATATATATATTTTTTTTTTTTTTTTTTGAGCAAAAAAACTTTAATATAAGCGAATTTCAAGGAACATTTTAAAATCAATTAATATAAAAATAAATCAATGTCATGACCCCTTACATTTTTAATTATAATTATTTTAGTTAGTTATTATTTCAATTATTGTGTACAATTAATCATTTCAACATATATAGCCAAAATAGTTGAATGAAAGTAAAGATGTTTACACAATTGTACTGAATTGTTTAAAGTAAAAAGTGTTTTTCTTAGCTTTGGAAATGTACTGACGAAATCAAGAAACAGGGGAGACTTTCCCAATGAATAAGAAGCAATACGTTTTACATCTTAATGACCAGTGAATATGTTAGATCAAAATTAAAACTGATAGAAGTATGAGTTTTTCTTTAGAAACGTATTTGAAAAAATGTAGAAGTATTCCGTTGCAATAGTACACGAAATAAAGTTGTGAAATACAGTATTTCACACCACTGTGAATTATAGAAGGTCATATGGCAACACAAATGAAGAAAGCATTATTTTCATGGTGAGACCAATTAAAGTATTCGTAAAGCAAGTACAAATCTGAAGCACCTGCCTGATTGAACAAATAGAAGAATCCCTATTGTTGAGGTCTGTAGTGTTTCAACTGTGTTTGTGGACTCTTTCCTCTCCTCCACCCTGTCTGCACTATTTTATTGTCTTCTCTTATGACACTCGTCTCTTATTGCAGACACGTAATGTTCCGATCAGCTGTACAGAGGGTCAGCTTTCTCCCGGTAAGTGTCCGGTTTCAGTGTGAATAATATAGTCTAACCTATTATGCGTATATATTAAATACTTTGCCTGTTTTACCCCACAATATTTTGTAAAGCATGTACTTCATCCGGAACACATTATAGTGAGTTTCACTGCTGCGCATCAGGGTTGGACCTCATGAACGGCTTCAGTGGCTGTGTTGGCTGGTTATTCGAGCTGTTCTGGCAGCTGTCTGGTGTTGACAGAAAAGTGAGGATGCTAAACCATCCTCTGGGTCTCATTAGAGTGAACATTAGGGCTTTGTGTGGTTGTAGAAGGGTGTCGTTTCATGTAAGACAAGTGTTTTGTCAAAGGTTAAGTAGCAAAGAAACCTCAAGCTTATTCTTAAGATGACAGATCAAGAGCAAACAGGCAAACTGTATTACTCAGAGGCTGATCTTCCATAGCTGGAATACATACAAGACTTTTAAAATCTGAACAGATTTTAAAACACTAGGAATAATACACTTGCTGACTTAAATGGTTGTAGAGAAACACTGGGCATCATACACTAAATGAATGAGGATCACACACTACCAGACTTTAAAGTTGTTCAGAACACAACAAACACCGCTTTTCCACCATCAGGCCAACGGTTCTAAGAACGGTTAGGGTCAAATTTTCACTTTAGCCTGGTGTGGCATAGCCTGATTGCAAACCATTCTCAGCCTGAAATTCTCAGCATGATTGGCTAACCAACTAAACTCATGCAGAAATGTGCCTTAGAAAAATGAAAACAATATGTATTCCAAAATCAGTTCAAAATAACAAACATGTTTGATGGATGAAATCATCTGAAGCTAAAAACTGGAGACTGTGTTCATCGTACACCAGACAATTTTCTCTTACCCCTTTTCCACTAGCATGCTAGTTCAGAGCTAGTGCTAACCGGTTTGCCTTTCCACTGAGGCACCACAGAACAAGGTCTTATGCCACTGTATACATATCTTTCTTAGCAATGCTAGCGTGTCAGCGCCAAACACAGACACCCCAGGCTTGTTCGAGATGCATCAGTGCTGCGCAGACCAATCATACGCCGATCGGTCTACGTAGCGCTGATGCATCTCGAACAAGCCTTCCATCAGCAATGGTGGACATTGTGTTACTACTGATACTCATAGCTTTGCAAACCTACATCGACATCCAACACGGCGAATCCAATGTGTTCGTGCAGCTCGCCAAAATTTGTATAGACAAAGATTACATTCAATCTGCTATTAGCTCAATTAGGTGCTATTTCCAAAATGTCGGTCACAAGTTTCTGTTCATCTTGTTAGTCACGGTTACTCTGCCCCCAGTTCCTGACACAAGTGGTTCTTACTTCTAGACCAGCAATGTTTTAGTGCTACTTACAAATCCCTTTTCCTTTTTCAGAGCTGGTGTTTTGGATGTCGAAAGACAAATAACAGATTTGAAATTAGGCTCTGGGTCTGAACCAGCACTCAAACTGCCTTGGTGGAAAAGGGGTATGTGAGATTTGTCAGCAACAACCTGCAGACTGGCTCCTATTCAATCAGTTGATTGAATGATTCAGTGACTCACTCACCTGTTTTGCATAAAGTAAGCATATCAAGCTATAAAATGAATGTGAATCGCATAGTTCAGATAATTCAATGAGAAATGTTAGAGATGATATTTAAATCTCTGCTATCCTGGCAAATCTGAACAGTGAGCACAGATTGATTTATTTTTTCTGAAACTCAAGAAGAGACATTTGAGATTACTGTGGTATTTTTTGATCAGGAGAAAAGTGTAAGTTATTTTTCTGTCTTTGTTTTCCATCCAATCTCACTGATGTCTAGAAGGTTCTACAGAGACCTTATATGTGATTTTTCATTCATTATTCCAGGGTAGTTTTCAGAAGTTCACCTTAGGGGATTTGAAAATACAGAGAAAGCTTTTTTAGATATTGATATCCTATTTTTTCTTTGTTGAGTTGTGAGTAGCTTGTGTTGCAGGATGTTGAATCTGGCTTTTCTGAACAGGAGTCACACCCTTAATGAAATAATAGCTCAGTGCCTCTTCAGACATGTGCAGCTTGAAGCCTTTAAAACCATCGGAAGTTGACCTCATGAACAAGCAGGCAGAGGGAAGTGAGTTCCCCTGCGGACAGCATTAACACCTCCGGCACAGCTCAACCCGCCACACACACCACTGCACAGGCCAGCTGGATCAAGTGAGCCCGCCGGTGGAATCAAATGGCATGTAATGATAGCAGACAGGCGCACAGGCGTTGAGCAGGGGAAGTGCTTCTTCTCAACCATGCCTTTGAAAGCACATAGCAAAAGCAATAGGCCTTTATCTGTGATTATACAGTCATAATAATAATAATAATAATAATAATAAGTAATTATATATATTATATAATACAATAATATTGTTATTCAGTCAAGCTCAGGTTGATGAATTGCTTTTTTGTGGAGCACACTAATTTGATTTTTTGATCTTCCAATCTAAAAGAATATTTCAGGCTGTGGAACACAAAAGGGGATGTTTATCAGAATGTCCAAGCTGCTTTTTTTTTTTTTTTTTTTTTTTTGTGCATTTAATGAAAGTGGATAGTGATTTAATAAGGTCCATAAAAGGACTGTAAAAGGATAATTTTGGGGTGATCTATTCCATCACCTGGTTAATTAAATTAAATTTGAATTTTTCTTTTGTTGACTTGACTTCCATTAATGGATTCAGAAGGAAGGACCTGCGCCTGGACATTACAACCCAAGGACAAGCACAGGCATTGCAGTCACTTCCTGCTTTAGGTCTACAGTACCACGGCTGCACAGTGTGCACTCGGTGAGTTCCATTTCTATGCCTTTTCGATAACAAGCTCTACAACCCTACATAAGTCTTACAACAGCAAAACTAATCTTAGGGTCATTGATTTACTACACCAAAATCAGTATATTGATCATCATAAATGGGATGAATGTGGATGTTATTAAGTGAAATCTTTGCTATTTTGCCTGTTTTCGACAGGGAATTCCTGGCCCAGGTGTGTATGAGCCCATATGGCACAAAGGTCAACAGCTCAGCACTGAGGTTAAAGTGGACTGGGCCTATGACCTTCTTTTTCGCAACACACCATGAACTTTGCCCTCCCATTTGTCTTTGATCTTCTCATATGTATTCTTTTAATATTTGCCATTCTTTTGAAAGTAGGGTGTTGCCAGCTGGCATGTGACTGACCTTGGGGAAATATGGTTGAAATAATGTCAGTTGTTGTTTTAACATTGAAACATGTTAAAAACAATGTTTAATGCTGAATTGTTGTAAAAAGGTTAACAAATATGTATACATTTCAACAAGATCTGTAAGAAACAACATTGTGATATTAACGGTGATGTTTTTTTTTTTTTTTAGTTTTTTTAAATCTACCTCTGCTATCTCTAAATGCTATCTCTGTTATGTCATGAGCTAACTGTGTGGCTGCCCATATAATGCACAAAGCTTTGTGATGACTCTCACACTCACATAACTCATTCAGCCTGAACAAAGAGATCATTGTCACACAATAAAACTGCTGTTTACAACACTCTCACACAATAGCTAGATTAACCCTGTTGTCGAGGTCCTGAATAATTCTGCTGACATTAATAATGATGTACATTTGGGTTGTATAGGCCTATATTTATATATCTAAGAAATCAATTCAATATATATACTTACAGTGTGGTCCAAAAGTCTGAGATCATGAGTAAAAAGCATAAATTTCACATGTTTTTCATTTAATGCAAAATGTTTAAAGTTGCATTCAGTAATTTGGTACTAATTTAAAATATTTACATGAGATGAAGACTGTACTCATAATAGTTTTCTATAAAGAGTATTTTAATTGTAAATGGTGGGGGTAGCGGGTCGCGTATGTCCTGAATGGACATACACTCTACAGAGTGCTCTTAGTCACTATAGAGAGCAGAGACCGTTCTTTGTTAGAAATAAGAAGAAACCTCATTGCCTCATTGAAACTTCTTTGCTGTCTCAAACTACGACATGTCAAGTCAGTCAAGTCATCTTTATTTATATAGCGCTTTTTACAATGCAAATTGTGGCAAAGCAGCTTTACATTAATAAGAAAATGGTGTCATTGTGCAGCTTATTCTATATATTATTGATTCATTCCGTTGCAAAGATCAATAGTTATTAGTCTAGTTAATTTAGGTATAGCAGCACTGGAGAAAACAGTGACGTAATCGTCCGGCTCAGATCAGTTCGCATACAACGGCGCCAATGCAGGCATTGACATCTTTGACTTGTGTCGGCCAGAGGCCCACCATAGCTTCTCCGAAAGGGAGGGATGTGAGGGGTGTGCACCATTTTACACATTGCACCTTTAAAAAACTATATGTGAAATGAGCTTCATGAAATTGTAATTATCATACCTGTTTAGTTTCACTTTCCTTGTCACGGTTTTCTCATTTCATTATTCATTGCTATGGTTTCTGATTAGTTACACACCTGTTTCTTGTTCTGTTGATTGTCATGTCTGTGTATATAAACCCTTAGTTTTCTCATGTTTTCAGCTCTGGAAAAAACTGGTGTCATCGTCCAGTTTAGCTCAGTTTGCATATAATGGTGTCGATGCAAGCAGATCAGTAACATTGTTGATTATTAAGTGCCCCCGACTAAGCAAGCCAGAGGCGAAAGTGGCAAGGAACCCAAACTCCAACAGGTGAGAGAATGGAGAAAAAAAAAACCTTGGGAGAAACCAGGCTCAGTCGGGGGGCCAGTTCTCCTCTGGCCAACAAACGAACAGTGCATAATTTATGATTCAGGCAGCATTACAGGCCAGAAGTCAGATTGGATCAGAACATTCAAAATATTTAATCCAGTTCCATCCAGATCGGATTCATCACACCGGTTCCTCTTTCATTCTGTGTCACGCTCTTTATTGGATTTATTTAAACATTTTTCTTATACTGCTGGTGTTGCCATTTTATAAAGGGGAAACCACTGGTGTCAAATCAACAACTACACAAAGTCAGTACAAAATTAGTATACACATACCCAAGATAAGTTAGTAAGTGTTATTGTGCAGCTAAAATGGTGACCATTTGTATTCTTCCCAAAATAAATTGTGAATGAGTGAGACTAGTGTGTAGTCAGGAGACGCTGTAGGGCCTCATGCAATCAAAGTCTTTACTAACAGGGTCATGTTCAGAGTCAATATCACACAAGACAAAAGTGGCTAGAGGCCTCGTATCATTTTACATTGCAATGGACAGGTGCTGGTACTACATCACAGATCTATTATATGACTCATAATACTTTAAAGAGGGTGGTCTGGGATGAGGACAGTGGCAAATGTAGGCTACTATTGTTTGTGAAATATGAACAGTGCAATAAACTTGTCCATCCTTAGAACATCAACTGATTGAGCATACCTTATGTGAGGGTGAATGCAAGGTGACCTTGAAAACTCATGTTAAGGTTACTGAAGCTAATCCAGTGGCAAATAATAAATTTAAAGTGGTCATATCATAATTTGTTAAAAGTTATACATAATTTTTTAAAATTATGAACTAACTTTTAACAAATTATGATATGATATGACCCCCCCCCCCCAACAAAACCAGTGTTTTTAATGGCCATTTTTCATCATCTCAATTTTCTTTGCTATAATATGATCTGTGGCTATTTTGTTAAAATAGTTTTAACTGCCCGATTCCTTTTATAACTGCATCACATTATGACAGATTAATAAAACAATTTTGATGAAATGTGCTGCATAATTGGTTAGTAGTATAATTGATAGATTAGATAGATTTTATTAATAATTTGATTTAGTTTTGTTTCAATTTTCAATTTTTTGTGGCTAAAGTTTTGTGTCATTTTCCATCATCATACCTTCGTCATTAAAAAAGAAACCCATCAATCTGTGGGCAGCCAGCTGCCAGGGCTGTAACTCAGTCTGGACACCTGACCTTCCACGACTCCAGAGTCCCACCCCAGTCTGAGCAGGAGTAGCAGGGCTGGCCTGCCACTTGTGAGTAACCAGAGAGCCAGTGACAGTGGCTCGAACACACACACAGCAGAGTGAAACCTGAGTGAGGTTTTCTCAGGACGGTGATCACTTTTTTCATTAGCACATAATCAATCCAATCAATCCAGGTGAATAAACAAATGAGCAGGAACTTTACAAACACACTCATTAGTGATGTGCTGACTTCACATTACCCAACAATTTTACACAATGGATCAGAGTCAGACTGAAATGGTTTTGGACATTGTTAAGCATAACTTTCTGGAGTGGGAAATTTGGTTAATCATGAGATTGATTTTCATCTGAACAATTTTGTAAGTCATATAATTTTGCCTCACTTACTATAAACAGAAAAAATAATATATCTAGCATAAAATAAATAGATCTAGCATAAAAATAGAAATAATTTAAGAAATGATTAAATAAATAAAAACAACTGCTCTGTATAAGTAAGAGTGTAGGGAGACTGATTCATTTGTCATTTGAAATGCTTCAATTTCTTTGGTACCATTTTCTTTTATTGGTGGATCTCTATTCAGGATTATGGATAGTTTAGTTTTTAGATTCTACTATTAAACTGATATTTTTTTGTACTAAATTGACCCAAAAAAATGAAAATTATGTCATGATTTAGTCACCCTCATGTTGTTCGGAACCGGTCTGACTTTCTTTTTTCAGTGAAGCACAAAAGAAGATGTTTTGAAGAATGTTGGCAACCAAACAGTTTTGGTTCTCATGGCTTCAACAGTATTTTTTATGAGCATAGCATATGAGCGCTCACACTGTATGTTTTCAGTCCTGCTAACTTCAGACAGCTTCACATCAACTACGCACTCATTAAACTTTTGTTAAGTGAGGCGCTGAGAAAAGACAGACATTGCTACACTGTAAAGTGATGGCACTGTCAAGCCATGTGCTTTTAAAACCATTTTCATTGGTAACAATACATTATCAGCTTGGAAAATACGCTAATTTGACTAGACTATCCGGAGACCGGAAATGTAAAGCATCATTCCAGTACGAGCCGAGCGAGACTTGAGCGTTCATAAAAAGGTGGATAATGGAAGTCAATAGTAACCAAAACTTGTTACATTCTTCAAAATATCTTCAGGTTCCACAGAAGGAAGGAAGGCAAAGGTTTAGAACAACATGAGGCCGAGTAAATGATGACAGAATTTTTTATTTTTGGGTGAACTTGTCACAATCACGCCAGGCTCTCCTCAGGGTACGTTTACACAACAACTTACGTTTACACAAAATGTACTAAAAACAGAAAAGTTTTTCCTTTTTCACGTACAGATGACAACATTGTCAAAATGATACCCGTTCACACGGATCTGTGAATATGACAAAAAATGCTGTATTGTGCTGCAAGGCCAGTAGTTTGTGATGTCACTTTGTAATGAAAAACTATAGGTGCCTATAATTGACGTTTTTGTAGTTCACACAGGGACAATAACGATATTGTTTTCGAAAATTTCCACTTTGAAACCCATTTTCCAAAGTTTGCGTTTTCAGGCCGCCAAAAAGCCATTGTTGTGTAAATGAATGGCCAAAATACATACAAAGCTTTCTCTTTTAGTTGTAAACTCTGTAGTGTAAATGGCCCCTGTACTGATCACGCACACCTGTCACTCACTCATCAGCCCTCATTACATACACACGCGCATGCACACACACAAATCAGTAGTTGTCTGGCCTGGTCTGAAGAACACAGACTCACTTACCTCCACTGACCTGTTCCAAGTCATCCAAGTCGAAACCCAGTCATCCATCTCCTCGTCTCGTCTATTCCCTTCACGTGTATGTCTGGAAACCTGTAAGACAAAACTAGTTATCACCATTTATAGACTGTATTACTATTTCTATTCCTGCTCAATATTCCTTACCTGCATTGGATTGTGTTCTTGTGGCTTCTATAAATAAACTTACCCATGTATTGTTCATCTGACTCTACCATCGTCATTGTGTCCAAGCCCTGTTATGACAGAACTATTCGTCTAACAATATCAAAGCTCGTACTTCAAAATTGTACTTCAGTCTTAAAAGGTTTCTACATAATAAATATATTAATCTATGGAGGGTTTTACTTCCAGAATCCTGTTTTTGTGCTTCATTAAGCGATTAACTAAAAAAATCCCAAAGGACAAACTTCCACTTCAAAGGACTCCAACTAATCATTCCCTTTTATTTGAAAATTTGTGAAACATAATGAGCCCAGCTCTCCTGTGTGCCATACAGGAACTTTGTTTTGGAACACTGGGCTCGGCTGGCCTGGGGTGAGTTTCCCAAAAGCAGCAGTGGTTGCAAGTTCTGTGATTACCAATAGAGTTGAACGTAACTTGCGACCATAGTTCGATGCTTTTGGGAAACGCATCCCTGATCAGGACAATTATTCAGGCTGATGTTAGACAATGAATAGCATGACTTTATCAGTCACAACCTTTCCAAATAATCTCACATATCACCACTGCTGCTCTTACCACTAGTGAAAACCGCTAACAGAGCGACAGAAAATACTTGAAACATTGAAATATGAAATATTTAGAGATTAAACGGTAGACTGCATTAGCAAATATGTTATTTTATCACACTGAGTAAATTTCAGAACATCTTTGTGACAATTAGGCTCATATTAAAAGAGATTTCATTGTAACCATATGCGTGTTGCAGTCATTTTTTGCTTGTAATTTTGTCTAATTCCCAATATCTCATTTTGTTATTCCCATTGTCCTCAATGGTGATCCTCATTAATCTCTCATTACTGTAAAAATAATTTGTACTATATATATATCATTTTGCATTATGCGTGAAATATGACCATATGACTACCATTAAGCAATAAAATCTTGTGAGTTGCCTATCGAGACTCCATTTTTGGGCATCATGGATGCATGGAGGTGATATAACTGGTGCTATAACTGTCAAATATTAAATTTAATACACTCCATGAACATATTAAGAATTTTTAAATGAATAATATTAAATACAATTACATTTATTTTGGGTAGATTTAGCTTTTGACAACTTTTTTTTTTTTTTTTTTTTATTATTTCAATTGCAAAGAGATTCAACATGAATGTGTATTTATGTCCATTTGAATTGCATATTAATGTGTTTTAGAACAGAAAAAGTATGTCATTGCCCAAATGAATAAGACCTTTAGAGCAATAGAGAAACAAATAAAGC
Organism: Zacco platypus; assembly: GCA_038088235.1. NCBI lineage: Eukaryota > Metazoa > Chordata > Actinopteri > Cypriniformes > Xenocyprididae > Zacco > Zacco platypus. The sequence goes on along the minus strand of CM076078.1, from coordinate 23,047,547 downwards.
TCTATAAAATATTATGTGGACGTAATTCAAAACAATACTATGCTAAAACATGCAGAGAGGCCAGAAAGACCGGTTTCAAACAATAGAAATGGGAGGATAATAGAAATACAATTTCAAGAACGCTTGTTAAATTGTGCCAGGAGAAACAGTGGGCATGTGTACTGTAGATGTGTGCAAGTAAACAAGAATCCCACTTATAACACTTACATAACCTAACTCAATGGTCTATGAGTTTGTTCAATGCTCTCCCTAATTAACATCTTGATCCCGTCATCAAACAGAACCTGCAAAAATAGCACAGCACTGTTTTCCATGAGGCTTTAGACCCACGTGCTGAAGATCCAACAGCCTCCCCAGAAACTCAAACAAGGCCCGGCTGCTAGGCAACCAAAGCCGCCCCAGAGAAAGAAGACCAAGGGTTTCACCAACAGCCCTGGAAACATTACATAAGATCTTAAAGAGCTGTGGAGCTACAAGACCAAAACTGATAAGGAATGAAAATAACAGAAAACAACTTATACACTGGGATTGCAAAATCACTCTTTATAAGAAGAACAATCTTTTACCAACATACAGTACTGATGATTATTGGGTATATAAATACTAAAGTGAGCTAAAGAATTCAAGAATTTTGTCCCTGAAAAACAAGACTCAGTGTTGCAGCACATTTGCAAAAAATACTGTAGTTACAAAGAAAATGTTTTGTGTTCAGTCATTCTGTTGTACATTTTTATGTTGGTGTTTTGGTCAAAAGGGCGGTGTGATATTTCAGATGATGTAATAATAATAAAGGTAACTACAGAGTAGGGCTTTTCACACTACACTTAAGCCTGGGCTAACGTCCTGCTAGAGGTGCTGTTAGCTGTTTTGTTAACTTCTGACAGACTTATTGCCCGTTCAAATAAGGACAATAACTATAACGATAACTATAAAGTTTTAATAATTCTAGTAAAACATTCTAGTACTTTGAGAAGAGGGAAGTCCACACAACAACTGTAATGATAAATAAGAACAACATTGTTGGAATCACTGACACAATCACTTGACTATAAAGAGTGCCAGCATTTAAAGTTACAGTCAATAAACATAGTAGCGTGTGCTTATACACTGCCCGGCCAAGAAAAAAAGTCACTGTTTGGATTTAAATAGGCAAATACTTAAGAGTGACTGGATCATTGATGCAGTGATTATTATGTTTCCAGGATGTTATATGTTTGACAACACTTCTTATAACCCTAATTGTTGGAGTGTGTAGTTCTTCATTTCTTAAACAACCATATAGGAAGACATATCATGGCTGTATTTCAGAATGACAATGTCAAGATTCATTAGGCTCAAATTTTGAAAGAATGGTTGGGATGGAGCATGAAGAATCATTTTCACACATGAATTGGCACCTGTGAGTCCTTAAATTAATTGAAAGTCTTTGGGATGCGCTGGAGAAGACTTTACAGAGTGCTTGACTCTTGCTTTGTCAGTACGAGATCTTGACCAAACATTGATGGACCTCTTGATGGAAGGAAATGTTGTGATGTTATTTCCATCCAGAGGTCAAGACAAAGCAAGAGTCAAGCACTCTGTAAAGTCTTCTCCAGCACATCCCAAAGACTTTCAATGAATTGACTAGACTCAGAGGTGACAATTCATGTGTGAAAATGATTCATCATAGACTCTTAAGCAATTAAATCCAAACAGCAACTTTTTTTTTTTGGCTGGGCAATGTAATAAATAATGTTATCGTCCATTGGTGTGGATGCTAATATTATAGTTAAAGTTATCTTTATAGTTGTCGCTCTTAGTGTGAACAGGCCTTTAAGGTCACATTTTCTGTTGCCCTGTGAAGTATTGCATACGTTTCAATGGGTATTCACACAATCTGGAACTTTGTGTGAGGGCAAAACATTTCCTCATGCAGACTTTTTGAAGTTTGCCATATATTTTCATTTGCCACATTGAGCAATGGAAAGCTGTATAAGCGGTGCTTCATGCATTGCTACTGCATTCACAATGGACCTTGTTTGCTTATAAAATTTCCTTAATGCGATTACGCTCCCTTTCAATCAAGAGCGAAAAGTGCGATGTTTTTTTCATACAGTGTGTGTCATTAAAGTGATTGGAAAGCCAGCATTCCCTTCATATATATGTCAGAGTTCTCGTGGGATGATGGTGAAGGGCCGGATAGGGCAACTGGACTCCAGCTCCAGTGCAGTGAGGAAGCAGTCTGGAGCCTGTGTGCAGCCTCTACTCTGCAGCGCCTCCCCTAGGGCGCTCCAGGCCTCGTGTGCCGTGTTCTGGACTTGTATAGCGTCCCTCAGCATCTTCTCCCCAAGACCCACACGGCCTGTGTGCACCAACAACTTCCCCTAAGGACAGGAAATGAGAGAGTTTGTTGTTCTGATTGGTGGCATATTTTTGCAAAACTGTCATATATATATATATATATATATATATACACACACACACATTTTTTCTAGGTTAAAACTTCAAGCCTTTGTGGACAAGAAAAACATGAGTGTGAGTTTGTGATGGTGTGCTGATGTTACACATTGCTCTAGAAATAAAAGTGTTTATTTAAAAGTCTATGGGTAAAATAGAAAGGGGTCAACTTGGAATTGGAACAAAATAGTTTCTGACTACACTGATTCAATATTCACAAACTAGGGCTGGGCAATATATCTCAGAGAGAGTCATTGACTAATTAGGACTACTACAATTATTTGAGTGAATCTCTGTACATCTTTCGGACAATTAGGGAGATGTTGTAATACGAACAGACGTTTTCATTTTAAAATGTGTACTCTACACTACTAAACACTTAATATCAAGATATATAAATGCTGAATAATAATAATAATAATAATAATAATAAATATTATCTTTTGCATTGCAGTGATGAGAATTCAACTGTTTGGCACTATGGGTGAATTATGACCATATTTGTGTTATCACTGAAAAATGGCTTTCCCATGCCATGTATTAAAATGTTTTATTAAGTAAATAATATTAGATTTTTTACATATATAAATCAAGTAATAGGTAAACATAAGTGTTTAATGCCATGTATTATTTTGATGCATAAAATTATGAACGTTATTGATTGAGTTTGTTTAGAGAAATACAGTGTAGAAAAATGCTTTATGATTATTTTTTATCTACATTTACATTCAACTAAAATTTACTAGGCAACAATTGATTTTTTAATTAAATTAGGATTCCTCTGATTCAAAGCAATTTGGAGAGCAAATAAATATAAATAAATATCAAGATATATCAAATATGGTCAAAGTTTAAAGTATATATTTTTTAAGATTTTTCAGCCCATTCTATATCTATATAACCTTAGCAGGCTAAGGTTATGGGTCCTGTTCCCAGAGAATGCATAAACTGATTTCTTTCTTTTTTTTGGTTAAAAGTGTCTGCCAAATGCATAAATGTTAATGTAAAATACTTCCCTGTCCTACACACAACAACCTAATTTGCAGCATAATATTACACATTTAAAAAGTACAGTCTTCATTTCCTGGAAAATGAATCAGAAATATTGATGATAAATAATGGACCACAGACTTGTTTTGTAAATGTGGTAATGCTTTGGTACTGTGAATCTATTTTTTCCATGCCAATAAAACTCCTTGAATCTGAAAACAACATGATTTACTCATTGCAATTACATTTCTTAGTCCCCTCTTTCAGCACACACACACACAAGCACACCAATGCAGGGTTGTATTTCTGGGTGGCGGCACATGACTGCTGATTATGCAGGCACTTCAAAAGCACATCAGAGAGAATGACTCCACTGGGGAGAGAGAAAAGCAAGGCAGGAAATGAGGCTCTCACAGACATGAGTGAAAGAAGCAGCCACAGGCAGGGCATGTTTTGAAAAGAATGATCATAACACAGCTACAGGAGTACAATGACTGACAGGCCCATGGACCAATCACATCTCAGAAAAAGGCGGTTCTGATTTTTCTGGTGTTTATGAGTCTTTTATCTTGAGGACTGAACAGCAGAGCACACTAAGGGGGATTAAAATCTAAAACATATTTGAGGCTAGGACATCTGGACATAAATTGGCTCATTTTTATTCACAGATGTAGCAGAGCTGGCACTTGAAGAACTGCTATAGGGTCACAGCCTTGTATCTGAACTCTACTAATCCAACAGGATGCTGATCTGATCCAGCTGGGACCAGCTACGATTATAAGTGTCAGCAACTAAGCAGACAATACACAAACAGTATACAAACAATGCATGGGTTTGCAAGCAGACAACCCTAGCATAGACAAACCACTGATTCATGTTCAAACACACAACAAGATTTACAGAAAACCTCATATTCTTACAGAAAGACTCATATAGTCAAAATAGTTTTTAAACGTAAAAATTGAAACAAAGATAAATCATTTCAGAACATTTGCATGTTTAATGTAAAAAAAATTATGCAATTCCAGTGAAAACCAAATATATAGATATATGTTTTTGCAAAGTTCAGCCAGGCTTGAATGTTGTTTTTTGGATTGGAAGGCCTTGGAAAGTTTTTGAATCCCTGGCTAAATAAGCAGCCATACCAGGTGGTTCCCAAAATACAATAAAAAGCCTCCTGGCAGGCCAAATTCAACACTTTACATTGGTGGCTTGAATGTACTTAATGAGCAAAGCAACATCAGCTCGTGAAACCATAAAGCGCATTCTGCCTTGACTAATTTTTACACATGCCACATCTTGTGTGAAACGGCCTTAACACTGGTTCTATGTCTCATTATCAGCTCTCTTGCACCGTATGATACAATTGCCTGGTTGCTAGGCATCCCATAAAGGCCTGAGAAGGAGTGAAGTGTTATAAATAATGTATTTGCATTATCTAATCAAATGACAGGCCAATGGAAGACAGAGAGAGAACGAGGGAAGGAGAAAGCCATAGAAACACATAGAAAGGACACAGAGATATGAAGAAGGCAGATGTATAGGCAGAAAGAGAAAATTATGAGGTGCTGAGTCACAGTGCTCAGTGTGCTTAAACTCATATGACACAAGATCAGAGACTTCAGAGACGCTGTTTTTGACTCACCTCAGCTGACATCCCTAAATGAAAAATATCCATCCAGATGCCCTGAGTAATGACTCATACACATGTTCATGTGTATTCCACAGAAACAGATTCATATATGCTGTAAGTGTGAGCTTTCATGATGGCAAAGCTGAATTTTCAGCAGCCATTACTCCAGGCTTCACCATCACATGATCATTCAGAAATCATTTTAATATGCTGATTTGGTGCTCAAACGTTCTTATTATTATTACTTTTGAAAACTGTTGTGCTGCTTCATATTTTTGTGGAAAAAGTGATATACACTACCGGTCAAAAGTTTTAGAATGTCTCCATTTTTACGGTTTTTATTGAAATTTACGCAGTTTAATGTCTCAATGTACTCTGAAATTAAAGCATAGAACAAATAAACAATTGGAGATAAAAAAGAAATCATGGAATCGTTTTGTTTAACAAAATTTAATCTAAATTTTTGACTCAAAGTAGCCACCTTTTGCAGATATAACAGCCGAACACACTCGTGGCATTTTTTCTACAATGGAAATCAAATATTGTTCGGAAAGTTCTTCCCAACACTGTTGCAGAAGTTCCCACAAATGTGTTGCACTTGTAGGTTGCTTTGCTTTCACTCTTCTGTCCAGTTCATCCCAAACCAGCTCGATGGGGTTTAAGTCTGGAGACTGTGCTGGCCATTCCATGATTTGAAGCCTACTGTCTTGTTCTTTTCTTCTAAGGTAGTTCTGACATAACCTGGAGGTATGTTTTGGGTCATTATCTTGCTGTAGGATGAACCCCTGACCAACTCGGCGTATACCAGAGGGTATTGCATGGCGCTGCAAAATGCTTTTGGTTCAGGGTGCCACTCTGGATCCAGCAAAAGAGCCCCAGACCATCACGCTTTCTCCTCCATGTTTGACAGTTGGTGTCACACACCGAGGAACCATCCTTTCGCCTACTCGACGGCGTACAAAAACCCTGCGTGATGAACCGAAGATTTCAAATTTCGATTCATCAGTCCATAACACCTTCTTCCAGTCTTCAGTAGTCCACTGGCGGTGCTTCATGGCCCAGGCAAGCCTCTTTTTCTTATTTTGCCATCTTAGCAATGGCTTTCTTACTGCCACTCAGCCTGTCAAACCTGCAGCTCTAAGTCTTCTCTTCACAGTTGAAACTGAGACTTGCTTACTTCGACCAGTGTTAAGCTGTGCTTGAAGCTGTTGTCCTGTGAGCCGCCTATCACGCAAACTGTTGACTCTCAGAAACTTGTCTTCTGATTCTGTTGTGGCTTTGGGTCTGCCAGACCTCTTCCTGTCAGAGTTTACTCCAGTTTCCAAATGCCTTTTGATGGTATAGGAAACAGTACTCACTGACACCTTGGCTTTCTTTGCAATTTCTCTAAAGGAAAGACCTACACTTTTAAGGGTTATAATGATCTGTCTGTCTTCCTTTGTCAATTGCCTTTTTCCTCGCCATTATGAGAGCAATATACTACTTCCTGCGGTACAATACTATCCAAATAATGCTTAAGAGGGTGTAGTAACACAGTCTGTTCCAACACTACTTACAAACCCTCTGTCTGTATAAAAGCAATCAACAAAAGTTGGGACACCTGTAGGAATTGTTAGCATCAACTTTCAAGGCTTAATTTACTTCCATTGCTGTAGAACAGCTGTAAGTTGTTAACCCATTACTTGTTCCCTGAAAAAGGCCTTTTTGTATAACTGAAATGTACATTATTTTTCAGTTTTTGGTAACCTAAACGTTTTTTTTTTTAACCTCTGGCAGTTTACTGCTTACCTTTGTACCATTTCAGGTTATTCACTGGACTTGAACTGCTTAAATTTCAATAAAAACTGGAAAAATTGGTGTGTTCTAAAACTTTTGACAGGTAGTGTATATATTTCAGGATTCTTTGATTAATAGAAAGTTAAACAGCATTTATTTGAAAGAGAATATTTTGTAACATTACAAATGTCTTTACTGTCACATTTGATCAATTTTATCTGAATAAAAGTATCCATTTATTTAAAAATAAATAAATCAAATCTTACTGACCCCAAACTTTTGAAGGGCAGTGTATTTAAACAAAAAAAGGCAATATTGGTTTAAGGGTCAAGATCTGACATGACCAAAAACATGTCAATGAATCATTTTCTTCAGGAATTATAGAAAAATACTTTATTACAATAATGAGAATCTTTACAATAAAAGGAAATTACAAAAAAGTTAAAACATCCAGATGCATTACAGCAATGAAAATTTGGTCCTAAAATAAATCCATTTTCAGTTTATTTCTTTTGATTTTGGATTCGGAAATTCAAAATCAGCCAAGGCAGAGTCCTGATGGCTGTCTTGGACAGAGTCTTGGGGCGAAGATAGGCGAGGCGGAGATCATAGCAAAGAAAAAGGGATGACAGCCCGGGGCGACATCACAGGCTCAGAAGTCCAAGGTGGTGCCACCGGCTCGAGGGACTGAGGCAAACAAGGGGGTGTGGCAGAACGGGGTGACAAGGAGGGAGTGAGGACCAAGGCAGAGCTGGAGGGAAGGAGGAGCCTGGAGCCAGCCAGGAGGTCTGCCACACAGAGCCGAGCTTGTGGCAAAGTGACCCGAGGCGGCGCCAAAGTACTGGTGGGAGTCAGCAGCAAGGGCAGAGCCAGGGAGCTGCACAACACCAGAGGGGTAGGTGAGTAGTGAGAGTTGGACTTTTTCCACAGTTGGTGGAAAAGAAACGGGATGGGACTCGGGAAGAAATTATGTTCATGGATGTGATTATTAACATTACTGTAGTATGAAGCTGAACACGGCCGCTGGAGCTATTGTTAATGAGAGACGAATGCAGCACACGCATCGAAAGCAGCAGAGCTTTTATTATGCCACAATCACTGGCACCGCTTCCGCTTTTTTTGTCATGAGTATGAGGTAACTCAACTCTGTTTATCATATTAGATATAAGTCTGTTGAAAATGATGTTATAACGTTACTCTGTGTGTTCGCTTGGTAGCTGCTATGAGACACTTGTTGCACACTGCAGTAAGCTAGATCAATTTAAGAATATCATATTAAATGCTGCATTGGCTTGTGCTGATAAATGACATGCAATTAATTTTAAAACGTATTTCTTTAATTCTGTATTACTGTTACTAACAATAATTATTATATATAATCTGATTATGCTATGTTAGCTACTTGACAAAATATTGTTTTTCTCTGACGCATGGTAAAGCATGGTACTTGCAAAAAAAAAAATCAAGAAAAAATTAGACTTAAACATACTGACTAAACGTGTTGAGCTATATTACAATGATTAGTTTTCGGTCTATAAATGTAACCAAACAGTTGTTCCCTTGTCTATTAAAACAAAATATATAAAAGTGTCTGGTGTTTCCATGGTTTCTACAAAATAAAACCAGAACCTGAGGGTAACATGGATATAACGCCATTGACAGGTGACTCCCTCACACGTCCCGGATCCTTGGAAAAATAGCAATTTTCTCACTATTTACAAATATTTGTACAAATACATTGTACAAATACCCGTACACTGATAAATGTGCCCCTAGAGTTTACGACATGGAGACATGTAACCCGGCCAAGAAGAGGAAATAATCTCATGAAAGAGAAATGGATCTTAATCCAAAGACACCCATTCACCTCATAATTGCACACAATTACATTCATTTCTATGAATATTAAATACCAGGAAATAAAACGAAACATTTACAAACATTATAAAGACTATAAAACTAGGCTATTTTCTTTCCCCTCACTCCACAAAAACAGAACAAGAATAACAAATAAGTAGCTATAAAATTATAAAATAAAATTTGGCCATAGTGGCATTCATTACAAACAACATACAAAAACCTCAAGCTAAAATTTAATTTATTTAAAGCGAAACCAAAGTGGCATTGGGCTCATGTACCTCTCTCATTCAGAAGAATCTAAATGTTTCCGTATTTGCGATGTAACATTTGGTTGTTGATAATGTTTGCTACAATTTTTCTCCAGATTTACTATGCTGCAAGCAAGTTCATGGTAACTCAGAAACGTAAACGAGCTGAGACCTGACATGAGATTTGATCACAGCCACCACTCACGTCCATATTGATAAATGCCAAGTTTTGCTTGGAAACGACCATACGCCCAAATTTTCTGTTTTATGTTAGTTTCATAAATGAGGGCCAATGAAACTAAACATAACTCTGACAACATTCAGATCTACTTCCATCCAGGAAACAACCAATAGATAGCTTGTACGTCACAACACAAAAGAAAAGATCTGTTGCCACTTCCGTTACATTGACTTTAACTTTACTTGTGTGACTTGGAAATGTTTCCAAGGTTTTGGAACAACATGTGAGTAAAATGTGTCATAATTTTCTATTTTTGAGTGAACCTAGAAGCTCTGAAATAAATTGTCTCTCAGAGGATGGACAGGTGTAACGAAAGCACTGGTCTCTCAAGTTACAGGTGTTGTAATGAACAGAAATGTTTAACCTCTCCCCCCTGGATCTAGTTGGAGAATTCCCTCAAAACTCCACCTCAGTTCTATCATAGCAGCACAAGTCAGAGAAATCAGTAGTGTGACGTTCTGATTAGGACAGGGTGTGTGTGTGTGTGTGAACTATGCAGGGCATCACCAGCAAGCACAGAATTAGTTTTCATCAGCTCAGGGAATTGATATTGTATGTCTTTTGTCCAAAAATAGCAGGGACGAGTGCTCTGATTGGCCAGATATAGGGAGAAAATGGCCTAGCTTCACTCTGGTTACTCCAGTGAAGATGAGTAATGAAGGGCCTGACATTATGCAGTCACAATGAGAGCAGAGAGTGGAGGCAGAGCTAATGTTAGCACACATCACTGTGGGTTGTAAAGATGTGCGTACTGTACTGTGTGTACAGTAAGTTGCATATGCAATGACTCAAACATCATATCCCAAGTCACCCATGTCACCTTCAAAGCTTTTTACGTTATGAAAAATAAATTGATAAGAATTTATAATCTCTTAATATTTGTTTTTTCTCTTTTGCTTTAATAACAGCAGCACTGAAGCTGCAAGAACTCCATAAGTCTGTGTTAATATTTTTATAAACTGAAAAAAGCAAAAATATCAGGGCGTGTAAAAACTTCTTCAGGGTCCCAAAACCCCCTCAGACCCCAAAGGGTTAAACCTGATGATCCTGTTCTCTAACATGATTTGACAATGCTCAAAAGAGCATCATGAGCTTCAATGGCAGCAAGAACATCTGACCATCTGTACAAAGACTCACGTGATCATTATTACTACTAAGTTAGGTATAACAACTAAAATGGCAGATTTTCAATGTGGTCTCAGACCTGTGGATTATTTTAGTATGTGTTCTATTAGTGTTTATTTATATACAATTATATAATAATTTATATTTTCTGTTTTCATTTTAAATTTAGTTGAAATTTTAGTAATTTTGTTATGTACTTTTGTTCTATATTTTTATTTAGCTTTTTGTTTATTTTTATTTCAGTTTTACTATTTAGTACTTCAGTTACCAAAAATGATTGGCAAAATGGCCAAAGTATATAAAGTTTTATGTCTATATTCTATATACACCCCCCCCCCCATCCATCAATTATCTTAATATACTGTGATTAATCAACTGAAGAAAATTTACATCTCTTAGTTTTAAGGTTCAAGATGTTAAAGTGTGTGTGCCACTTACCAGATGCAGTAGTATGTTGTGTCCTCTGGGGTTGATGGCGAGAGCTTCATCGTACAGGCTCTTGGCCTCCGTGTCATTGCCCCTAAGCTCAGCCACACGGCCCTTGAGTAGCAGCACTGAGTGTGAAGTGGGGAAGAGAGTTCCTGCCTCCTGGACACAAAACTGAGCTTCCTTCATCCGCCCATCAGCGATGAACAACTCCCCTGGTCGGCACAGCATCACAAGACATACAAGAGATCAATGAGAACAAGAATAAACCATTCTGATGGCATAATTGTTTTTGTGACAATACACTAAAAACTACAATTACAACTCTCTTTTTTCAGTGACTGCTTTGTCATATAATGAGATTCTCTTATTGTGAGATGATCTCTCATCGAGTACATGATGATACATCTTTATGAAACGTCTCTGACTTCACGGCCGTGACACAGCCATCTGGAATATCAACACTCTCAAAGATGTATCTGCTGCAACAGCATTACAACTCTCTCAGAGTAAAGGAGTGAATACGAACATGCTTCATTTCAGACAAGCTGTGGTTCAACCAGGAGAATCGCAATAATGTAGCATTTTGTTCTGTACAGATGATTTAAAATGCAACTCTGGCAACATATTTGCAATTGCAAATGCACGCAGACCTCCCCTCCACCTCCCTCCACCCAAAATCTCACACTCATGCTCATAGCGGGATATTCATGCTCATGTCTAAATAAGGCCATGAGTAGAGCGCTGTATAAGCATCTGCTGCTCTACTCTGGCATTTAGGACTCACCACAGCAAATAAACTGTTCATATCAAGTGCTGCCTGTTGTGTATTTGTGTTTGTTTACACAAAATCACTAGTAGGAGAATTTAGGCAGCTAATACACAAAGAAAGAAGGTAGTTTTGAAATTTTCATACATGTTTATTATAGTGCTTCCAAGACGGCAGTGTACATTTACAACATTTACCTATTTCTTCATACCTATCAGGAATTATTTCAGCTTAACATACAGACTTATTCAAACTATGTTTTGAAGATAATTACAGCCTTAGGCTGTGTGTCCACCAAAGAGTTTTTAGCCAGCTTAAACGCAAGGAGTTCTGCTGAAAATGCCTAGTTGTGAGTGCTTGAGAGCGCTTCGGCAGTCCAGCGTTTTTTTTAAAAAAATGTTTTAAATTATTATGCTTGTTGTTAACATTGTACAAGCAGAATGTGTTGGTTGGCTGTGTTGTATTTGTCCCGCCCCTACTCCACTGTGATTGGAAGTGACAGTGACAAGTGTTGCGTTTTATCAAAATTACCCAAAAACATTCTTCAATTCTCAGCAACCAGTAAAAAACGCTGAGGGCTCAGCACTTCAGCATGAAATAGACACTCATGGCCTTAAAAATGCAGTGCTCCCATTGAAATTAATTGGAAACATACACTAGCCTCTGGAAAAAATGCTTTGGATGACACACGGCCTTAAAGTGTAATCACATTTATCGCTGGTCATGAATTTTTGCAGGCCAGTCATTTCAATAGGAATTCACATGATCAGGAAGTTTGAGTGATGGCAAAAGGTTTTGCTACGCGGATTCAGTCAATTTTAAAATATTTTTTGTTAATTGAAATAATGCTAAAATAAAATAAAAATGTTAGATGAAAAACCTAAACTTAAAAAAAACTTGCCTTGGCCACTAACTGAAATAAAAAAAGTTAAAGTTCTAAAATTACTAAGACTGAAATGAAAAAAAAATTAAAGCTAAATAGAAAAAAAAAAAAAAAGGAAATACAAATGTCAAAAACACAACTAAAACTTAAAATAAAAACTGAAAATTTAAAAATAAACTAATTAAAAATATTATTAAATACTTTAATACTGGTTTGAAAGTGACTTTTGAGAGAGCCGTGTTTCATACAACGCTACACTATTGATATTACACAATGGTCCTTTTTCCACTAAAGTGACTGCACCTTTAGGTGCTTTATTTTTGGTTTTGAACTTTAAGATTAAAGTTTACAAATATCCCACTGATTTTGTTGAAATGTTCAGCATTCAAAATTTAAGAGTGATGGCATTATTGTAATATTTGCATACTGAACTATTACCCGTCTTGTTTCTGGTAATTATTTGCATAGTAAGTTGTGATCGGCCTTTCTTGCATCTATAACCATCAATAGCTGCCGTTGCACTGCAAACACAGTTTTGTGCTGTGTTGACTCTTCACAGACAACACATGCTGAATGTCATGACAACAACAGAATAAAACATTTAAATGTTAAAAATACATTCATTTGAAATACATTATTTATTATAATATACCTGATACAACACACATAAAAACACTGACAGATTACAAAGGACAGCTGATGTAAAAAAAAATATTCGTACTTGGAGGACTGCGTCCAGTACTTTTTTGAATTATCAGTATGACATCACACCCATTCTTTAAGTCAATGGGCCACTCTTGAGCTTTCACAATCACTCATTTGTACAGAACCAAGATATGTCCCATTTTAGACAGGAAATGAACCCATGCCAGAGGAATGCTGGGAATGGGAACAAGAGGGCACAAACACCCAGTATAAGATCCCTGGGAAACGCATTTCATGCAGAGCAGCATATAAATAACATCCAAATAATGTCATAGTATGTCAAGGACTTCCCAAATGTATTAAAGTCAACATGAGTCCAAAAAAAATATCAAAAACAATTACGAAGTTGATATTTCATTAAAATGTATCAAGTTCTGCATATGAAACAACTGTACTTTTCAGCTGAGGTCATCTAGGAAAATAATATTAGCTAATAGCCAAATATCTATTTATGTCCCTCTAAAATACTGAACACATCAAAGTGGTAATTTAAAGAGATGGTTCACTCAAAAATGAAAATTCTTTCATCATTTACTCACCCTCAAGTCGGTAACCAGTTGATGGGCCCCACTGACTTCCAAAGTATTTTTTCCATACTATGTAACTCAATGGGGCCCATCAAGTGGTTAACCATATACTGCAGAATATCTTGTTTTGTGTTCAGAAGAAGAGAAAAATTCATACAGGTTTGGAACAACGGGAGGGTGAGTAAATGACAGAATTTTCATTTTTTGGGTGAACTATCTCTTTAATTATGATTAACGTTAATATAACAAAACCTACAGATATGAGAAATAATGATATTCAAACAAGAATTATAATTCCTACACTTACGACGTACCTGCTTGCAGCCAGATGCGTTCCAGGGTGGTCCAAATGTAGGCAGGGCCATGCCTTTGGGTGGAGCTGAGGGCCGACACCTCCGACATGGCCTGTTCCAGACGGGACACAGCTAAAGACGGAGCACTCTGAGACCCTGACAGAACATGACACACATCTCAGTTACATAAACATGCATACAATCACACATGCTTATGATACACACCGGTCTCTGTCTCCTGGAAGTCTGGGAGGGTAAGATGGAGACCACTGGGTTTCCTGCTCAGTGGGCCTGGATCAGGGGGTATGCTACTAGTGTCATCCTCCTCACTGGAACAGAGTGGACATCATAAAAATAAAAATACTGAAAAATACTGGGCTACAAATACACAAACTAAATGAAGTACTAAAGAAGTGAACTCAATCATTAGCTACAGAAACAAACCAGGACATACAGTGGGTACGGAAAGTATTCAGAGCCCCTTAAATTTCACTCTGTTATATTGCAGCCATTTGCTAAAATCATTTAAGTTCATTTTCTTTCCTTATTAATATACACACAGCAGCCCATATTGACAGAAAAAACACAGAATTCTTGACATTTTTGCAGATTTATTAAAAAAGAACAGCTCACAGTGCATGTCAGAGCAAATGAGAATCATGAGGTCAAAGGGACTGCCTGAAGAGCTCAGAGACAGAATTGTGGCAAGGCACAGATCTGACCGAGGTTACAAAAAAATTTCTGCTGCACTTAAGATTCCTAGTGGCCTCCATAATCATATAATGGAAGACTTTGGGACGACCAGAACACTTCCTAGAGCTGGCCGTCCGGCCAAACTGAGCTATCGGGGGAGAAGAGCCTTGGTGAGAGAAGTAAAGAAGAACCCAAAGATCACGGTGGCTGAGCTCCAGAGATGCAGTCGGTAGATGGGAGAAAGTTGTAGAAAGTCAACCATCACTGCAGCCCTCCATCAGTCGGGGCTTTATGGCAGAGTGGCCCAACTGAAGCCTCTCCTTAGTGCAAGACACATGAAAGCCTGCATGGAGTTTGCTAAAAAACACCTGTAGGACTCCAAGATGGTGAGAAATAAGATTCTCTGGTCTGATGAGACCAAGATAGAACTTTTTGGTTATGCTGTGGGGGTGTTTTTCAGCTGCAGGGACAGGACGACTGGTTGCAATCGAGGGAAAGATGAATGCGACCAAGTACAGGGATATCCTGGACGAAAACCTTCTCCAGAGTGCTCAGGACCTCAGACTGGGCCGAAGGTTTACCTTCCAACAAGACAATGACCCTAAGCACACAGCTAAAATAACGAAGGAGTGGCTTCACAAAAACTCTGTGACTGTTCTTGAATGGCCCAGCCAGAGCCCTGACTTAAACCCAATTGAGAATCTCTGGAGAGACCTAAAAATGGCTGTCCACCAACGTTTACCATCCAACCTGACAGAACTGGAGAGAATCTGCAAGGAGGAATGGCAGATAATCCACAAATCTGGGTGTGAAAAACTTGTTGCATCTTTCCCAAAAAAACTCATGGCTGTATTAGATCAAAAGGGTGCTTCTACTAAATACTGAGCAAAGGGTCTGAATATTTACGACCATGTGATATTTCAGTTTTTCTTTTTTAATAAATCTGCAAAAATGTCAAGAATTCTGTGTTTTTCTGTCAATATGGGGTGCTGTGTGTACATTAATGAGGAAAAAAATGAACTTAAATGATTTTAGCAAATGGCTGCAATATAACAAAGAGTGAAAAATTTAAGGGGGTCTGAATACTTTCCATACCCCCTGTATAGGCCATGTGTCCACAAAACCGTTTTTTCCTGAGGCTAGCATATTTGTCCAATTTTCAATGGGAGCTCCTCGTTTTTTTAAAATGGCAGCAGTGTGACGAGGCGCTCAACGTGAAATAGACACTTAGAGCTCGCAGTTTTAAAGAATATTCAACACAATGCTCATCACTGTCACTTTTTACCCAGCTGTCCAATCACAGTGGAGGAAGGCTGGGACAAAAACCACAGCGAACAACGGTCACATCCTGCTGGAACAACGGCAACAATAAGCAAAATAACAAAACAAGATCATTGAAAACAAGAGCCAGAGCAAATACTTAACATTGTATTGACATTTTATATTCAGAAACAAACTATCTGGGAAATCAGATACTAGCAACAATTCTGTGGATATTCCATATCACATATAGCATATATTGCGTCATATTGCAAACATCGCTGTGCCACTGAAGCGCTCTCAAGCAACCGCAGAAAGGTGTTTTCAGAAGAGTGCTGGCATTTTCAGCTGGCTAAAAAAGCTATGGTGGACACACGGCCATAGGGTGCTTCTCAAACAGAGGGCTGCATCCTGGTGAAGCTGTGTCAAGGCTTCGGCTTGAGTCCTTTTCAGCATTAAACACCAGAATGAGACTGTATATTAAGTGCACATGTGCTCCTGCCCCCAGAGTTACCACACGAAAATACCATTGAAATATAATTTTGGAAAAATATTTTGTATTAAAAATCTTTATATTAACTGCCTTTCTATTAATGCAATATAGTGAATGACAACTGTCTGTGGTCTCCAAGTGGCTTACATTATTGGCAGTTTAGTGTGAAGTGATTAAATTATACCAAAACAAAAGTTAATATGTATGCCTTCATCTCCAACAACATTATTTTTGTCTTACATTTCATTATGAAATGCATTATGTGCCGACTTGTTTTGTTAGTTCTTTTACGTAAATTGGAATGTGTACAATGGATTGTGGGTGATAGGACGTGAAGGATACACTTGATGCATCCTTCAAAATGAGTTGAATGTAGGATGTGAAAGAAAGGCTGCATTCCAAGGATTCTTCAAATTGAGAAGGCCTTCGGCAGAGCTTGGTGACATGGCAGCCAAGATATGCAGCCTTACTAGGACAGCCATGCGTTTGAGAAGCACCCATAGAGAAACCAAGGAGACAGGAATGAGCACAAGTAACAAGAGAGGAACAATGGAACAAAATGAATATCAAAATCAGAGTTTTTTGGAACAGATGTGTGACCCATTACCTGAGTCGGGTAAAATCATAACGACTTTGCCACAACTGCAGCATTTCTGTACAGGTCTGTAAAGCTGAAGCAGGTCCGAACAAAACCTCTTCCAGCTTCACTTTGGTAAAGAGAAGACTAAAACACACAAAGACAAGAACAATTAATAAACTGCAGTGCAAAACACACAAAAAAGAAACAATCAGAACGTACTGGCTCTTGTGAAAGGAGGAAGCGCTGCTTAGTGCTTGTGCTATAACATTGTCAAAATGTTACAAATATTTACACTTCAAAAGTTTGGTGTAAGTTTATTTTTTAAGAAATGAATACTTCTATTCAGCTAGGATGCATTAAATAGATCAAAAGTGACAGTAGAGATTTAGAATGTTACAAAACATGTTTCTGTGTTTTTGTTCACACGTTTTTGCTGGATTTTTGACCCTAATGAATCCAGCCTTGGTTAGCATAAGAGACTACTTTCAAAAATATCAAAAAATCCCAATCTTATGAACGATACTGTGTATAACATAAATAAACACAGGACCGGGCCATATATCAAATATTCACAAGATTTTGCACATGACAAAATAAATATTTTACTATAGACCAAAAATAATTCAATCACTATAATCTAGGAATTGATTGGTTCATGAAAAGTGGGTTAGGATGGAGCAAAAGAGAGGTCAAGAGAGGTTATAAAACAAAAAAAATATTTGTTTTATAGGTGGAACGAGATATATATATAGTATATAGTGGATATAAAAAGTCTACACACCCCTGCTAAAACAGCTGTTTTTGTGATGTATAAATGTATGAAAGATAAATCATCAGAACTTTTGCATGTTTGAAGTAAAAATTACAATCTGTGCAATGTCACTGCCAATGCAATGCCAAAGTGACACATTTTAGAGAAAAACCCCAGATTACCTAACTGCAAAAGTGTGCAAACCCTTTTAAAATGGGGTACGTGGCTGGCACTGGCTGTGTTCAGAATTAACAAATCATCTTTTGTCTACTGCCTTTGCCATCATAGTCTGGAACAAGTAAGCATGCTTCCATCAGCCAATCAGCCCAGGATGTCATTTTCCTGTTCCATAGTCGTCAGTCAGACATTTGCAGTGTCAATAAATATTTCTGGAACTGAGTATCCATTAAGCAAAGACAAAAGCATCCAGATTTCCAGAGCTGAATGCACAGAAGAGATGTGTGAATACTAATGGCTAATTTTCACCGGGTATTACAGACTTCCTTGGGTCAACCACTATCAGCCCTAGTTCTCCATCATTGATCAATGCTTCAGTTGCTTCTAACAGAAACTAGCAATTCTGCAGCTGTCTAGGGATGTTCTTCCCCTGAACTGTCTCTCTTTTAAGCAAGGCACAGCGAGTGGGTGGACGTCTGTGTGAGCTGGAGGGTGGAGGGGTGAAGTGAGATGAATGTGAAGGTGTGTGTGGGTGTGTGCTATTAAGAATGTGTGTGTGTAAACAGGGGCCGCAGAGCATTCACGCCAGCAGTGATGTTCATGCTGTGGTGTGCTGGAGCAGCAGTAGTGTGGTGATGAAGTACACATAGGCTACGTTAACACTGTCAGTTTTTTGGATTGCCAACCGCATTTACTTACAGGTGTGAGTCTCGAAATGTCCTGGTCACCAGCATCTTGCAGTAGCTTCTCTATTAACGTGCAACGGGAGTCAAGCCTGTATTCTTTTACCATAACACCAGGGACCAAAGTAATATCAAAGATGGCGACTTAGTAAACAATAAAAACACTGGGCTAGGAGAACTGAACTAGGAGGTCAGGGAATGACTGGAGACAGGAGAAAAGAGTACTAAAATGCACTAAAACTCTAATAGTTAAGGTAAACATAAAATCAAAATTAATGATTTTCCTGGTCTAATTGTGAACAAGCATTGCGTGTTATTTCAATTGTCTTCATAATCTTCGCAATCACAAAATGTAATAACATGCTCTGCTTCTTAAAACAAATTTCCACGTCACAAATCCCTCTCAGATTTCAGCTCCTCTCTCCAAACATCTGGTTCCATTACGGGATGTAACGCTCAATGTTCATGATACAATCAGTTTGATGGACATCTTGTTTCACTCAGAAAAATATGTCAGATTATGGAAGTTAAAATAGGTGATTAAAAGTGGTTTTAGTTTGCATGCACCCTGATTCAACTCTTCCTTCTCCCGCATGTTAACAGAGTTCCTAGAAAGCGGAGTTAACTTTTTCCAGTTATAAAGTGATGATTTGTTTTCTCCAGAGGCAGAGGTTCTTGGAATGAGACATGTGTGACAATTTGACCATTGTGTTCAGTTACACACAATAGATTCAGTGTGTGCTGAGTGAGAAATGCTGGGGTCTTTACACACTTTCATATATGAGCTTGATTCTAATTATTTTCTCTCCATTCTTGACTCTGAGAGCAATACTGACCTCACATGGTGATGAAAATGTGCACAAGCACATTTTCAAATAAAACATTTCACAAAACAGTATTTTAAGCTTAAGCTTAAAACTATAAAACAGTACAAAACAGTTGAAAATTAAGACAAGCATTGTCAAACATTAGTGGATCATGTGATGAACTACACCTATAGCTACTGAATTCATATGTCCAGTAAAAATCACTGCAAAATCAGCTGATTAAAAGCTAAAAATGCAAAAATTACTCAGAAGTGTCACTTCAGAGCTAAGATCCAGCATTTGCTGTCAGATGCCAATTGGTTTGATATTTTGTTTTTTAAAGCAGATATTTATTGGGGTTACAGTCAAATAAAGTAAGGCACATTTTTAATTGAACTGTTAAATAAAGTCCTTATGGAATTTAAGGGCCAGATTTACAAACCACTAGCACCAGTGCATTCCCTCTTTTGGTGTTACAAAAAAGGATTAATTAAAGACATACAGTAAAAAATTAGCACGTAAAAGGCTTGGACACAGTTATTTTTGAACTGGCTGAACTGATTGCACATGCATTTGTAGGGGTTTCTTTTTCCAGACACAAAATTAATGGGAGCAGAGTATTTAAATGAATCATGCAGGGTGATTTACTAAGGTTTGCGCTAGTCAATTTACTGGTATTTGCAACATTATTTACCACCAAAATATATGTCTTAAACAAGACACTAATTTGCGCTGCACTTGGTAGATAGCTCTGGCGTTGGTCATTATGGAAATGATCCGGCTGCGTCTGTGCTCTTTAATTTGCGAACTTTCCCCTCCCGCTTACTTCGAATTGCGCTCTAACGCTAATTTGCCCTGCTTATTTAATCTAGCCCTATTACTGCAATATTTCTTTGTAAAGCTGCTTTAAAACACTGAAAAGCTCCGTATAAATAAAAGCAACTTGACATGCAGACAATGTGACTTGAAGGGATAGTTTACCCAAAAGAACATAAAAGAACATATTATAAGAAATCTCTTTTTTTTTTGTCCATTCAATGGAAGTGAATGGTAAGCAAAACATACTTAAAGTTGTCTGGGTGCTGGTTAAGGGCGAGCTTGATCGTATCAAGGGCATGTTGGTAGTGTTTCTGGGCACTGAGTAGTAGAGCCAGCAGGTGTAGAGAGTGCAGATCGTCCCCACGAATATTTAGCGCCAACTCCAACGGTTTCATCGCTTCTGACACCTACCACAAACACAAGTGGTTACATTAAGGACCAGCAATGACTGAAATAACAGGCAAAATATTACACATACAGGTTATATTTTTTAACATGTAACTGTATACAAAAAATAAAAAAATAAAAATATAAGCTAAAGAGCTGTTCACACAATCATGTGACCTTGACAGTCATAATGTGTAAACAAAACCTACAAAAATGCACAGTCATGTAAAATAAAGAGAGATTAATGTAAATTTATTTTCATGGAAGATATAAAGAGCAGAAATCTGATATCCTGATGCGATCTGCATCTAGTCAGCGAGATTGATGTGTTAACATGCTAACCTGTCGAACCAGAGCGAGCTGCAGAGAGAGGCAAAAGGAGATCTGAGGGTCCTGAGGATCCAGTGCATGTGCTCTGCAGGCAAAAAACAAGTCTATGTGAAATTTCCATCACCTTACTACAAGTCTGACATCTGCCAGCTAAGCTTACATGCTGGAATTAACTGTGATGTTAAATTACATAGTAACAGAATTAAAAAAAACAAAACAATTTAATTTGAAACCGATTGCAACAGATAACATTAGTGTAAATGAACAGAAACTAATTGTTAAATTGTTCAAAAGGTTAGAGTCAGTAAGATTTTTTAAAATAATTTTTTTATTTAGCAATGACTCATTTAACTGATCATGAATGACAGTAAAAATTTACATTTGATACAAATTTCTATTTAAAATAAATTCTGTGGAACAACTGTTGCCATTTGAACTTTCTATTTATCAAAGAATCCTGAAAATGTATCATGGTTTCCACAAAAATATTAAGCAGTACAACTGTTTTCAACATTGGTAATAATAAGAAGAAATGTTTCTTCAGCATCAAATCAACATATCAGAATGATTTCTGAAGGAACATGTGGGATTTAACACATTAAAATAGAAAACTGGTACTTTTAAATTGTAATAATATTTCACAATATTCATTCATTTATTTTTTCTGAATATTGATCAGTGATTGAAATGCAGTCTTGATGAGCTTAAGAGACTTCTTTCAAAAACACTATAAAATCTTATGGACACCAAACTTTTAAGCAGTGTAGATTCGAGGAACAAATTATTATCAGCATGTTCTAATATTAAAAAAAGTTCTGCTATCAACTTAGATGAGGTTTAGGGTCTAAGAGTCCAAACAATTCTCAAACAAAGTGGGTGGCTGAAGCCTCGTTAACACAATCTGAACTGAAAGAGGTAAACATCAAGCGTACTTCCGTAGTGACTGCAGCGCTCTTCTGTTGAACTCATCACGATCAGCTTTCAGTGTGGCTGCAAACACAGTTAAACCACACAGTTAAACAGTGAGTCACCGCACACATGAAAGAGGGAACAGAGAGCAGCTGAGGACAGCTGGGGGCCTGGCTCATTTTGTAGGTTCAGAGAAGGATAATCGGGCTTACCATCAGTTGCCTGCATACTACGGCACAGTCCTATTGCCAGATGAGCTTGAGGAAGAGACTCCCCAGCACACTCTCCTAAAGCAACCACACCTGCTGAGAGGGACACTGCATCCTCCAGCTGACACACACACACGTTTAAACATGAATTAGACATTTGGATGATTTGCAGTGAATCCGGAAAGTATTCACAGTGCTTCACTTTTTTCCACATTTTGTTATGTTACAGCCTTAATCCCAAATGTATTAAATTAATTATTTTTCTCAAAATTAAATTTCCTCAAAACAAACTATACCCCATAATGACAAAGTGAAAGAAGTTTGTTTGAAATCTTTGCAAATTTCTTAAAAAAAAAAAAAAATTCACATGTACATAAGTATTCACACCCTTTGCGCAATACTTGTCACCAGTCACCAATTGTAGTCTCAAGTCATTTTGGCACACCTATTTTTGGGCAGTTTCTCCCATTATTCTTTGCAGGACCTCTCAAGCTCCATCAGATTGGATGAGAAGCGTCGATGTACAGCCATTTTCAGATCTCAATCGGTTCGATTCTGGGCTCTGGCTGGGCCACTCAAGGACATTCACAGAGATGTTCCATAGCCACTCTTTTGTTATCTTGGCTGTGTGCTTAGGTTCATCTTCCATCAGGACAACGACCCTTCGCCCCAGTCTGAGGTCAAGAGCGCTCTGGAGCAGGTTTTCCTCAAGGATGTCTCTGTAGATTGCTGCATCCATCTTTCCCTTGATTCTGACTAGTCTCCCAGTTCCTGCTGGTGAAAAACATTCCCACAGCATGATGCTGCCACCACCATGCTTCACTGTAGGGATGGTATTGGCCAGGTGATGAGCAGTGCCTGGTTTCCTCCAGATATGACACTTGCAATTCAATCTTTATTTCATCAGACCAGAGAATTTTGTTTCTCATGGTCTGAGAGTCCTCAAGCTTCCATGTGGCCACTCAACCATACAGTCCTGATTGGTGGAGTGCTGCAGAGATGGTTGTTCTTCTGGAATGTTCTCCTCTCTCCACAGAGAAACACTGGAGCTCTGTCAGAGAGACCATCGGGTTCTTGGTTACCTCCCTAACTAAGGCCCTTCTTCCCTGTTCGCTCAGCTTGCCCGGGTGGCCTGCTGTAGGAAGAGTCCTGGTGGTTCTTCCATTTAGGAATGATAGAGGCCACTGTGCTCATTGGGACCTTCAATGCTGCAGAAATATTTCTGTACCCTTCCCCAGATCTGCGGCTTGATACAATGCTGTCTCGGACGTCTTCCTTGGACTTCATGACTTGGTTTGTGCTCTGACATGCACTGTTAACTGTGGGACCTTATATAGACAGGTGTGTGCCTTTCCAAATCATGTCCAATCAACTGAATTTACCACAGGTGGACTCCAATCAAGTTGTAGAAACATCTCAAGGATAATCAGTGGAAACAGGATGCAGTTGAGCTCCATTTTGAGTGTCATGGCAAAGGCTGTGAATACTCATGTACATGTGACTTTTTTGTTTTTTATTTTTAATAAATTTGCAAAGATTTCAAACAAACTTCTTTGCATTATGGGGTATTGTTTGTATAATTTTGAAAATAATGAATTTAATACATTTTGGAATAAGGCTGTAACATAACAAAATGTGGAAAAAGTAAAGCACTGTGAATACTTTCCGGACGCATTGTATATCAATGGTTGTCAACTTGTGATGATGTGATATATTGGAGTTTTAGCGTAGTGGTTAAAGACATAAGCAGGACAATGAACGGTTATGAGTTGGAACCCAACAAGGAACTATATATGGAACTATGACCATTAACTATACATTCACATTGGACAAAAGCATAAACTACGTGCAATAATAAGGCCATAAATACTGACATTTAAGCAGCCATTACTCCAGGCTTCAATCACACGGTTCTTCAGAAATCATTCTAATATGTTGATATGGTGCTCAAGAAATATTTACCATTATTATGTTGAATGTTGAAAACAGTTGTGCTATTTTTTTGTGGAAACCGTGACATGCTACGGACACATTAAACTGATCAAAATTGACGTTAATGACATTTATAATGTTACAAAAGATAGATTATGTTTCTAATAAATGGTGTTCAGTGAACTTTCTCTTAATCAAAGAATCCTGAAAAAATGTATCACGGTTTCCACAAAAATATTTAGCAGCAAAAACTTTTTTTTTCTTTTTTTTTTTTACATAAGGAGCATTATTAATAATTGAGTACCAATAATAACTGAACACTAAATCAACATATTAGATGAAAATTCAGTGTTGCCATCACAGGAATAAATGGCATTCTAAAATATAATAAAATAGTACAATTATTTTAAATTGTAATAATATTTCCCAATATTAATGTAATTTACTGGGTTTTTTTTTTGATGAAATAAATGCCTTGGTGAGCAAAAGAAACATCTGTCAAAAACATTAAAAAAATCTTTTGACCTGTAGAGTTGTGTGTTAAAAAAATAGAGAAAAACGATTTAGGTCATGTCAACTGGCCAAGCATTTAATGCCAAAATGTGACAAATCCCTGCACCATGCATTCACATGACATATCATTCATATGAGCATAATAAGCTGACTTAATGTCCTATGATATTCATTAGTTAATTAAATGCTAGACATGTCGAAATGAATCAGCATCAAGGACAACTGCCTGAGGACAAGTCCTCACATGGCCTGTTTTGATGCTGGCATGATAAAGGGCTGCTCTGAAGTGTGACTGTGGGATGGCGTGCTATCTGGCATTAAAGCCTGTGCATTAAGTTTCTGTGGCTATACGGCCCTATTGTGCTTTAAGCCTCTTATTGCATGCGGTCTGTATTCTGCACTACACTTCCAACAGATGTGCTCTAATCTCAACAGGGCTGCAGTGTATATTTTATTGATAATTTTATGAATATACATTGCATTGTGTCTTATTAGTATATCTAGTATGGCAATATTTCTAATTTTGTAACACAGAGGTCACCTATTAGTGATTGAATCTGGACCCCATCTAGGACTGAAGCAATACTGAATATTATAAAAATCCTGAAAAATACAGATGTAATGTTTCTCGTACAGTTCTTTGTTAATGTGGAGCACAAATAATTTCTCATAAAAAACATTATACTAGTACTAATATAAATATATTAAGATTATACAGGACTTATAAGGATTTATGGATTTAAGGACTGTAGATGCCAAAATGAATATTTTCAATGAATTTTCCTGAAATGCACATTGTTTTTTAATTTCACAGCCAAAAACATATTTATTCCTTTTCCTGATCAAAAGTTTGGGGTCAGTAAGATTTTTTTATGTTCTTGAAAGAAGTCTCTTATTCTCACTCAGGATGAAAAATAGTATTTCAATTTAAAATAGCGGATTTGATTTCTATTTGAATATACTTTATAATGTAATTTGTAATGTGATGGCAAAGCTCAATTTTCAGCATCATTACATCATTACAATCTTCATTGTCACATGATCCTTCAGAAAACATTCTAATATGCTGATTTGCTGTTCAAGAAACATTTTTACTACTATCAATGTTGAAAAAAGTTGTTCTTAATATTTGTGAAAACCGTGATACATATCCCCCCACCCCCCAGGATTCTTTGATTAATAGAAAGTTCAAAAGAATACCATTTAGTTAATTTCTGTATTTTGTAACATTAGAAGAGTGCAGTAATTAATCACTTTATTAACTTACTTTTGATCAATTTAATGTGTCCTTGCTGAATAAAAAAGTATTATTATTATTATTTTTTAAATATTGTTAGTGTATGTTTAGAGACTGAAAATCTAAATTTAACTGAATTTAATTGCTCTATAAAACTGACATTTTTGTATAAAAGAGAAATGTTAACATGGGCTTGTTGTGTTTTTCTCACCCAGTGCAGCTGGTTGATGCACACTTTTGCTGCAAGCAGAGGAGGGATGGGGTCCTGTGGTCTCATTGTCACACACTCTTTGAGGACTGACACTGCACCCTCATTCTGCACAATATCATTAATAATACAGGTTTCAATTATATATGCAGACATGTAAGATACAACAAAACCCACCCTGGGTAGTGACAGCAATATTTTGATATTTCCTTATATAGTAATATAAGCATTGTGCGTTCATGTACACACAACAGAAGAAGTGCGAAACTTCTAATAAATGATGAGGGCTTTCACTCGCAAAACTCTTTAACCCCAGGGTCACTTTAGTTTATCGCACTGTAAACCCTGGATTAACATTCTTATTTGCATTTTGCATTGCATTTGCATTTGCATTGCGAAGGGTAGTCGTGGCCTAGTGGTGAGGGAGTCGGGCTTGTAATCTTAAGGTTGCCGGTTCGATTCCCACGCCGGCAGGAATTGAAAGTGGGGATTGTGAATAAACAGCACTCTCTCCACCTTTGATACCATGACTAAAGTGCCCTTGAGCAAGGCACCTAACCCCTAATTGCTCCCCTTGTAAGTCGCTTTGGATAAAAGTGTCTGCTAAATGATGAAAAATGTAAAATATTAGCACCCGACTAACATTTTGGACAAGTGGAGTGCACAACGGTTTCGCACGTGAGACTTCGGAAACATAATACAAATCTACGACAAAATACTAAGGGCCAGATTTACTAAACAGGGCAAATTAGCATGAGAGCAAAAAAGTGCCAATGGGAGTGGAAAGTTCTGTGCGTGATCTACTGGCAAATTGACAGCTGGATCATTTCCATAATGACCAACGCAATCTACAAGTTAGTGTCTGGTTAAAAATGTGCTTTTTTTAGATAGTTAAGCCTTTATTTGTCCTGCTATGAGGAAATTGCATTTCGTTTGGTAAATAAAGCCGCAAAGTAATATTAATTTCTCATCCATTTTCGTTCTCTGCTTGTTGATGTTGTTGTACAGCAACAATGTTGAGACAGTTGGTTGGTGTTATATTTGTCCTGCCCCTCCTCCACTCTGATTGGACAGCTCGCTAAAAAGTGACAGTGATGAGTGTAGTGTTTTACTCAAAGTTGAACATTCCTCAACTCGAGGTGACTTGTGAAAAACGCTTTGGCTCGAAAAAGATGCTCAGTGCCTCGTTATGCTTTTGCCGTTTAAAAAAACGCTGCGCTCCTATTGAAAACAACTGGAAAAGTACACTAGCAGCTGGAAAAAACACACGGCCTTAACAGAAATTTCCAAATTAATGCGTGACGGAATTTTCTGGTTTTCTGTGTTTTCACGGTTATACAGTAGGGGGCGCTGTTACAGATTTTCTGAAAGAGTACTGAATCTCCTGATCAAAACACAGGTGAAGACACAGAAACAAGCGATAGAATATGTAATCATACGCATATGTAAAATAACTTGATCATCAACATCAAACAGCAAATAAATCAAAACTGCGTAACATTACCAAATGAAATGTCAATCCAGGACAAGCTATAGGACTGTGCAAGCTTTGATGGTGTTGATGGACTCAATCTACTCCATCTATGTTTTGATCATTGATGTGAATCCGATTCAGATGTAGTCTTTGACAAAAACGCGATTGTTGCTTTTTTTCATGAAACTTACACAAATTCAAATGTTGATAAAAAAAATGCATGACGTTTTTTTTTTTTTAAAGCAACGGGTCTGTTCTTTTTTTTTGATATTTTGCATTTTCAGATATTCATACAACTAAATATTCTGGGGGTCATGAAACTTTAGTGAAAATTATCAAAAATGCAGGTGCTGCCTGTCATTTTTTTTTTCTCTCGAAAACACTGGTGGGGAAATAGTTAACCAAATATAATTATCACAATCATTTCTGTTTTTCAGCTAAATAAAAACATGAATGTGTTTTTGCAAAAAAATATTTTCAGTGCATCACTAGATTATATTTAAAAGAGTTAAAATATTAGTTTTTTCATACACACACACACACACACACACACACTCATGTTGTGTTTATGTGTTTTGTGGGGACTTTCCATAGGCGTAATGGTTTTTATACTGTACAAACTGTACATTCTGTCCCCCCCCCACCACCCCTAAACTTAACCCTCACAGAAAATGTTCTGCTAGTTTAGATTTTCAAAAAAGATAATACTGTATGATTTATAAGCTTGCTTCCTAGTGAGGACCAACAAAAGGTCCCCACAATGTCAAGATTTACTGGTTTTACTTATGTTGTGGGGACATTTGGTCCCAACAATGTAAGGAAAACAAGTACACACACACACACACAAACACACACACACACACACACACACACACCACACCAATCATTTCACTTCACTTCAGAAGATGTTTATTCATTGACGGGGGTCGTTTGAATTGCCGTAATAATGGCTGTATGTAGAGCATTTGGGAATCTATCCACTTGCATTAGATGGATTCTTTATCTTAAGAAAGAAACTCCTATAGATCTGGGATGGCATGAGGGTATGAAAAAATTATGAAAATGAAAATGGCATGAGAAAATTAGAAAAATGTAATTTTATTTTGGTGAAATATCCCTTTAACCTGCTTTTACAATCATAAGTCTGTAATAAGTATGGTGTGAAATCGGATATAATCTGATCCCAACCACTCGATGAGACACCTCTTAAAGGACTTTTCAAATTCAAACACATATTTAATTTGGATAAAAACTTCTGTATTTTGTATCTTTCAGTTACTAGAACATATTTATTTAGTTGAATCTTAAATATGGACAATTATAGTGACAAATGACTAATAAATGAATAGAACATTGATGATGACAACAGGACATGAATCTCACCTTCCCACTTGCCATCAAAGACAATCCAAGCTGATACCAAAGATGAAACTCATTATAGGAGAACTTCATGGCCCGCTCCAAACACTGATGGCAAACAATCACACAACACATCACAGTCAGAAAGAAACTTTGAATCAGGGAATCAGCCTTCCAACAAACACAAGAGAAGAAATAGAGCTAAATGATAATACGGTTGACATTGCTCAGCATAACTCAGTATTTCTAGGAAGGATCTTGTTGTTTTCACCACCGATAGGGGATTGTGTGTATCCTGTACACATCACATCATGGCACATGCATGAGAAAGTGAGCATAAAATTGATGAGAAAGGGATTTACTTTTGATATATGTGCAGACATCTGTTGATAATACCGAGTAATGGCAGTTTGATGTGGGTGATCAGTGAAATGATATGGATTCAGTTAAAATGAACCTACTGAAAACACTGAGCTTAGATTCAGATTCACCTGAGAAAGTCTCTGAGTAAATGCTCACCATCACGCAACGGCTCAACTACTGAAACAACCTGAAGGACAGGACGGAGGAAGAAGGGAAAAAAAATCACCCTTACAACTAGGAGAGATTGAGAGAGAGAGAGAGATTGAAAGATTGAAAGTGGCGACTTGCAACAAAGAAGGTGAAAGAAGCTACTACACAACAAAATACAGGTCACTTCCTTGCTCCTGTTTGCAAAGCGTTGGGTCGATACTGATCTATGCTGACACATCTTACCTCTGACAGCATGGAGTACTGCCCCCTCCTGGCCATGCCGATGGTCAGGAGGTCATAGACGGAGGAGGCATCCTGCATGCTGCTCTCCCTCGCCTCCCGGTGCTCCGGGGTGCGGCTGATCACTGCCTCGCCGCTGGCCTATAGGGGACAACAGAGAGAGGGTCAGAACTTTTGATAAAGCTGTGTGTCTCGATCCTGGCCCAGGAGAACCTCCAGGACTGCACAATTTAGATGATTCTCTTATCTGTCACATCTGATTCATCTTATCAGCTCATTAGTTAAGTACTCAAGAACTGAATTGGGTGTCAAATATGGACAAACACAAAATTCTCAGGGTTAGGAAGCCTTGTGGGATATCAAAAAATACAAAAAAATATCCTGTCAATATTTGCTCACCCTCAAGGCTTGTATAGTGTTTTGCCAGTGGAATATAAAAGAATTGTTTGTCCCATTCATTTAACTGATTTAGATAAACATATCTGACAAACAAATGAAAAAAATTAGACACAACTCTAAGTAAATTACATGTCAACTAATTCTTAGAGTATTAATAGACACTTAACAGTCTACTAACAGTCTACTGCAGTCTAACACTCTAATGACAGTTAGTTGACATGTAGTTGCAAAGTTTCTTAAAGAAGAATGATTGGACCATCAAAATAAAGCGTTAGCAAAATTTCTTTTATTAGAATTAAAGCATCCATATTTGGATTACATTAAAGCCCTTGATGTCAAGAAATGCAAAGTTTTACCACAGTCAGAAACCACTGGTGAAGACCACATAAACAAATGTGGACTGACATTGAAGGGTTAGTTCACCCAAAAATGAAAATTATTTAATTGATTACTCACTCATGTCGTTCCAAACCTATAAGACTTTCATCATCTTCATAACACAAATGAAGATCTTTTTCATGAAATCTGAGAGCTTTCTGTCCCTCCATAGACAGCTACGCAACTACCACTTTGATGCCTCAAAAAGTTCTTCAAGAGATCATCAAACTTATCCATTTGAAATGAGTGTTTTAGTCCAAATTTTCTGAAGAGATAAACACTGATCAGCGAACATAAACAGAAGCTTAAACTTCCTGCATAACATGAGAACGCATCTCATTGGTTGGAAGCTCACATGTGCATCGTAACACACAATATTTTCTTATATTGCAAGTGTAACGCAGGTACGGACTGACGGGAGACAATGGTTACAAAACAGGATCACAGGAAACAGGCGTAACAGTGTGCATGGCACAAACAATAACAGACAACTGAAGGAAACACAGGCAGGAACTTAAATACACATGACGACTACTAATAGAGAACAGGTGATAACACTAAACTAATTAGACTAACGAAGACAGGTGCTGACATGAAGGACTGAATAAACAAGGCAAGACTAGACTAAACTAAACAAGACAAGACAGAACTAAATACATCTGTGACAGTACTCCCCCCCTCCGAAAAGGCGCGTCCTCGTGCCGTAACAGAGTCTATGATGAGGAGAGAAGGCGGAGGCTTCCAAGGTGGGCGTGGTGATGGTGACTGGCAGCCGGCTGGAGGCGTTGGCCACAGACGCCATGGAGGCGTTGATGGTGGGAGAAACCAGGGTGAAGTCCTGAGTGCCGTGATGGGTGGAACCTTGGGGCCAATTGCCGGAGACGGCACCATGGCGGTTGGCGGAAGAACCCGCGGAACTTCCCGGCCGATGGACCTTGGCGATATCGCAGGGCCGGAAGTTCGGCGCCGAGCTGCAGGCTCACGGGACCGAGGCGGCGATGAGGGTCTGGCTGACCGGGGCGATGCATGACCGAGGATGACGGGGAGGTCGTAGGGAGGGAGGAGTCCGATGACGCCAAAGGGGTGACAGGTGGAGGCGCAGCCTTAATCCCGGAGGTCCGATGCGGAAACTGTGCGACGACCCCCGGAGGCTGACCTGGAGAGACGAGGGAGCACAGCTAAGCTTCCGGGCAGACGGACCGAGGAGACGATGAGGGAGGCGTGGGCCCAGGCGAAGGTGACGGGCTGACGGGTCGAGGTGGCGTCAGGGGCCTGAAGGCCTGAAGTGGAGCCGGAGACTCCGCCTCAAGCCGGGCTGGTGGAGGAGAAGCCCGAGGCGCTGGTGTGGAGCTGCACGGAGAGAGCGGCGGGGGCAGAGCCGAGTAGCTTGATGACACCAGGGGGACCAACGGATCCAGGGGGCTGGCTGTAACCAGCGATGGCGATGAGATCGGGAAGGCAGGCAAGGGAACTGACTGAGGGCTTCCGGATGGGACCGGAAGCGTTGATGAAGAAACAAGGGTGGGGACTTGGGTGGGGAAAGGATCCGCGGCCCACAGGTCGATGAGATTGTGGTCCACTCCTGGCTCTGTGATGGACTGGCCCGTTCGCGTCATCTCCGGGGCTCCGAAGTCATCCAGTTCCGTTCCGACCTCGGAGAGCACCCCGGGCTTCCAGGCTGAGGCAGAGCGTTCTTCACTCCGGAGCATCCCCAACATGTAGCCCAGGTAGGGTCTGGCTTCCGGCCAGAGAAGGAACTGCAGCGCCGCGGGTGAGTTCATCTCATTTTTTTTCTTTATGAGGGTCTGTTATTCTGTAACGCAGGTACAGACTGATGGGAGACGATGGTTACAAAAACCATAGACAGCTTTATTCTAGTAAACAGGATCACAGGAAACAGGCGTAACAGTGTGCATGGCACAAACAATAACAGACAACTGAAGGAAACACAGGCAGGAACTTTAATACACATGACGACTACAAATAGAGAACAGGTGATAACACTAAACTAATTAGACTAACGAAGACAGGTGCTGACATGAATAAACAAGGCAAGACTAGACTAAACTAAACAAGTCTAGAAAAAACTAAATACATCTGTGACAATAACATTGAACCCAGCCAGCATTTTCTATACATCTGTTTTTGTATAGATTGTAAAAAACTGTAAAAAGTGCTATACAAATTAACTTAAATTGAATCGAATGAAAGTGTTCACATGCAAAATTAAGTATATTCAGGGGCATCCAAGTTCATTTGCCTTGAGACGGTCACTCTAAACTTTTTTATGGAAAAGAGGAGCATTCTTAAAAATTCCAACTTTTGTGATCTATCTAAAAAATAACAGCATATAGTTTTGGAACATTAGACATATTTTACTAATATAGATAAGATTTTTAGATAAGATAATAAGATTTTTCAGTGAACTATTCCTTTATAATATTCAGTAATCATGCAATAGTTCTTAAGATGCAGCTAAGGAGAAGAGACGTCACAACACAGCATGTTAAGGAAGAAAGGATGAATGTGAGAAAGAGTGTCTCACCATTGATTCTGTGATGAGGAGCACCAGCACCGCCTCTTCAACCACGTCGTGTGGACAGAAAGCTCTACAGGGTGGCAACAGGAAAAAAGGAAAAAACACGTCACAAACGAGTGTGTGTCAGTCTCTAGTTACATAGGTCAGTCTGTAACTGAGCTCTCTGGACTTACTGCCATCCTCAAAGCCATCCCTTTTTTAACATGTTTTATTGGTATTTTGAACAATTTCCTCTGTTTTTACAGTCAGTTTTCTCTCATCCCTTTTTTTCTCCATCTCATCCCTTCATCCTACTTCCCTCCATACCATCTGGAATCCCATCATAGCATGTTACTAAGCTGTATCAGGAATGCTAAACTGGAATATTCCTTTCATCTGTTCTAATTTCTGTTCTTCAGGCATATTCTCAAAAGTCTCTCCATCGCTTTTCATCTCTCTATTGTGTTTTTCCTTTCTCTGCTTGGCGCCTGCAGACTCACAGGTACAGTTACAGTATGTTTTATTCACAACACAGCATTCCGCCGTGTCCTGAATATTAAAGCAGGCAAACAAACCCCAGCACTGTCCTCAGCTCATCTCCTTGTTCATTACTCTCTGACTGTACTGATCGATCAATACTGTCAAATGGCTGATGTATACAATACAGTTTAATGATAGCATTGAGATTGGCCCGTACATAAAACTGCCAAAAACTAACACTTATTATTGTGGTTTGTGAAGGCTACAGTATGATCCACAAACTCGGCATAGCCATTCAAAATGTTCTGACTCAGTCTGCTATATATATTCTAACTGATCTGAAATACGGTTTTCCTAAACCGAACAATCCCATCAATAAATCAATCAATCAATCTATCTATCTATCACTAGTAAAGCTTGTCAACTTGCTACAAACATGCTAGCAGTGTGCTAAAACATGTTAGCAATATGGTAAATCATGCTAGAAACATGCTAGCATCATCATGTTGGCAATAAGGTTAACAGGCTAGAAACATGCTTTCAAATTCTAAATAATGTTTGCAATGTGCTAAAACATGCTATAAACATCTTAGCAACATAAACATGTTCAAATGCTAGCAAATGTTCTAAACCATGCTAAAACATGATAGCAACATGCTAAAACATGCTAGCAATGTGCTTAAACATTCTAGAAACATGCAATATGTTAAAATGTTAAACATTCTAGAAACATGCAACAATATGTTAAAACACCCAGCAGCGAACACTTCAGGCCACAATATACAAACTTTCTGGAAAAATGGTAACTGCTGGTACTGGTTAACACCTGCGAACCACCATTGGTCCATGCCAATTACATAATAGGTGTGCTCTGTTGCTCCACCTTCTTTGATGTAAAACTCTTCCACTGTTAATTTCTTCTGTTAATTCCAAATTCCTTATATTGAATAAGATACATATCACGACTCGCACCTGCCCAATTTAATAATGCAATTATTATTCAATAATAATGGGATTCACTTCAATATTTAAATGCGGCTCTCCCTTCTGAAACTTCTAAAACAGTGTATATGGGATTTTTTTAATGCTTTTCATGCGGTTTCTTAGTGATCTAATGGGGTATGAAGTAATCTAATGTGGTCTAAATGAGTTTTTGTTTTTGACTTCTCTGAGTAAAACCTTCACATTTCAAGCTTCAAAATTTATTTTAAAATTCCAGATAGGGCTTTGTTAAGCCAATATCAAAGTTTATAATAAAACTTTTCTTATCTAGTTTTATTTTGTTCTGCTTTTATTTTCTGATTATGCTTTAAATACTATTTCCTACATGAAAAAGTAGAATATCAGAAAGAGGGAAAAATATAGAGAATGTCAAAGGAAATAGAGTCTGACCCATCAGTGTTGTAGCGCTGTGGTGGTTTGGATGAGGGGTAGATGGCATCTTTGGGGTGTGTGACACCTTCTTTCTTCAGCCAGCCCGGTGGTGGTGGAGACAGTGGATCCCAGTACGCGTGATCACACACTGAACCCAGCAACACTTCTGCAAGCCTGCATGCTACTGTCTAAATGACACAACACACAAAAAAAAAACAACCACTGACACCTACTATATGTATGTGAGGATCAAAAATCTCATTTACCCAAATCTCACCTTACGAAAACTCTGAGACCCTCGACTCTCCACAGCCCTCATGACCCGCCGCAGCTGGTGTGTACCTTGAGCCAAGTGACTAAAACACATGGGCAGAAGTGATTGTGGGAGGACAAAATGATTGAAAAATAAGATGACAAAAGGTTTAACAGGAGAAGATAGGACTGATGGATATTATGTTACAACTGCATGTGACTGTGTCAATTGTGCATTACAGTAAAGAGTTTTCAATTTTAAACAAATACTGTTCTTTTGAACTTTCTATTCATCAAAGAATCCAAATTTCTAGAGCACCAAATCAGCATATTAGAACTTTTTCTGAAGGATCATGTGACACTACAGACTGGAGTACTGATGCTGAAAATTCACCTTTTAAAAAAGAAAAAAAAGAAAATGGAGATTATAAAATTCACAGGTGATGTAACAAAACGTTCATTTGTCGATTATTAAATGGATGATCAAGTCACGCGAATTGCATTACAGGACAACAGCTGTGTTCCTCAACCTCCACAGACTCAAGTACTTAAGCAACAGCACCAAAACTGAAATGTGTTCCTTTATATTCATAATATAATATCTATTATTTAACATAATCATTCACAGTAACACGATTCCCTGCAAAAACACTTTGTTACAAAAAAGGCTTAAGTCCAAAAATGTGGGTATTTTTATATTATATTTCATTAGTATGGATTTGTATTGATTTTACTATTTGCATTTCCCATGTGTTTTGATGTAGTTTGAGAAATACAGACTGTATTTATAACTGCATTTACAATCACTGATTTCTGTGTCAGAGCACTGAAATGTTGTGAGGAAGAAAGAAGTGCAACTGAGATAAGAAAAGAGCACTATGTAAGAATCTATGTCCACTGTCTTTATAGGTTATACTGCACATATATTATTTATTATAGGCTATATGTGCACACGTTCCATAACGTACACACAAACTCACACAACTTATTATTTTGTTTTCTTTCCTGAACTTAAAAAAAAGACATTTCATATTTTTTACATAAATTTTATTATCTATTAATTTAATTTGACAACCCTAATATTTTTAAGTTGTAGTATCTAGTATGCCATTTCAAACAAAGTCAATATCAGTGCGATTACCAAACTCATGTAAAATCACCTGTGTTAAAACACTGACACCTGCTGGACATTACTGGCACATCCACATCACACATTGGTCATGCTGACACAAGAATAACAGCTGTGTGTTTGCACAGCCACGGTCATATATTCATGTGGAGTCCATAAATGGTAAGTAAAGCTTTGCTGTGAATACTGTGTGTACATGGCAACATGAGTGCTTGATATAAAGTACAGAGAATTATGGGTAAAGAGTCTGAGATCAGTAACATTCGAGCTCACCCTTTCCTCAGCAGCGATAAGTATGCACTCTGAAGAGCTGCCTGCAGGAAAAAGCCTGGGTCCAAATCAAAATGAGGGACTGATGAACCGCTTTTAGCTGTTTTGGAACTTGGTGTGCAAACAGTCTAGTGAAAAGGACATATACACCAGGAGATGTAATGCTGACCGGAAAGAGCTTACATATAAACACAAAATGTAAAACAAATATATTCTACATATTAAAGGTCTTGTATTCTACACACAGAACACATTCTTGTATTTAGAACCATGAGACACTGCGGTAAATAAAGTCGCTTGTAAAAGTTCTTTTTAATTTGAATCACTCTTCACTCACAATTTGAGATGCTTATAATGCAATGAGAAACACCGCAACAGTTAGAGGCAAGCCTATATAGAAAAACACATTCTGTGTGAACTGATAGTCTACACACACACAAACCTTGTCAAGCTCTTGCAGATATAAAAGGCCAGCATCACAGGCCATGAGGTAACAGGTCAGGCATTCTTCTTCTCTCTCAGACAGTCTAACACGGGAAGCACCGGACATAGACTGATGATCCAAAGACAAACCTGGACATTTATGAACAACAATTAGGTTAAGATTCACTTTAGTCAATAACTATAGGCCTATTTAGTCAATAAAGGAGCCAAGACATGCAAAAAAAATTTAGCAATGCACTACATCTGCAATTACAATACGGACAATTAGACTTAATTAGACATGCAGAACAAGAAAGAATCAATGTATGGTACAGTGTCAATTCTTAATCAATATGTGCCAGTTAATCCTTACAATTAAGAAAAACCACTAGAACAAAACTGTTTTTCAAACAAACAGGTCTTTTTAAATGACATCAGTGGGAATTCATTATTTATTCAGTCAGTCTAGAACATGGATTCTTGGTCTCATCCAATGCAGGACGAGATGCAGAAAATAGTCATAAACAAATAAATCTATGAATCTCCTTGACAACATGGAGGATGTCCAAATAAACAGACCATTTTCTGAGTATAGTAAACAACCAATGACTATGGCTGACATGCTTTGCCATCTCAGACTCACAGAGACTTCTGCCACATATTGAATTTCCACAGAAGTCACTAGTTCCATCCATATATAAGGAAGTACACAGAGGAGAAGAGGAAAAAGAGGAACTACACAATTAGGACAACTTTATCACACCACTATTTAAGAACAGTTCCCCATCTATACAAATCAGAAGAGAAGAATTGTAAACAGGGACTCATCAAGAGCCTAATACAAGTGAAACTGGCTTTGATAAGTAGATAAAACTGGATGGATGGATGGATGGATGGATGGATGGATGGATGGATGGATGGATGGATGGATGGATGGATGGATGGATGGATGGATGGATGGATGGATGGATGGATGGATGGATGGATGGATGGATGGATGGATGGATGATAGATAGATAGATAGATAGATAGAGATTAATCTATTAATTAATCTATTAGTTAATCTATTAGTAAACAGGCACCAGTAAATTCATGTAATCTGTGCTCATTATTTACTATTGGTCTGTCAGAGCGGAACGGCTTCCTGGTGAGTCTCTCAAGGGACCGATTCTGGGTGGGTTCTGCTTCCTACGCTAATGAAGCTAATATTACACTTTCCCAGCCTACAGTCTGAAAATATTTGTCTGTGAGTGAACATGTAGTGGGGGTACAGATATGAGTCATTTTATATACAGTCCATATAAAAAGCAGCCAGAAAGGCTGTGGAAATAACTGGTTGTTGTAGATAAAACTTTTGTTTTCAGTCAAATTTAATACCAACAGTACATACTTATTACATAATTGGACATGGTTAAGCATAAACCTGTGTATTTGATGATTTTTAAAACTAAACAATATTGTATCATGTCATATTTATGTGTTCTAAAACATTCTAAAAAACGTTGCGGTTACGTATGTAACCCTCGTTCCCTGAAGGAGGGAACTGAGACGTATGTCAGAAGTGGACCGACGAATTGGGATATCGCATGAGAGCCCTATCACCGTCGAGTGTAACTTAACGAAGAGAAGAGAACTTAAGACTCCTGAAGTCTGGATGCGGGTGCCAGAGGGTGCCCCGTCTCTGAGTCAGAAGGTCCTTCCTCGGAGGAATGGGCCAAGGAGGTGCTGTCGCGAGGAGCATGAGTTCTAAAAACAAGGTCCGTCTTGGCCAATATGGCCCAACTAACAGGACCTGCTCCTTGTCCTCCCTGACTTTGAAACGCATACTTACGGAGGCCCTGGGGCAAGCTGTACATGCAGTGCATCCATGCCGATGGCCTGCTCGGTCAGGGAATAAAACAACTGGCAATGGGTCGAGTCCAGGGAGTCTCCATTCTCCCGGAAGCGGAGGTTGCCGTGAGAGCTTGTTGCAGTTGAGGCCCCGTCCACAGACATGATACTGCATGCCCGTTGTACGTGGCTCCCCACCCGGTGGTGGAAACATCTGTGGAGACCACAGCATGCCTGGACACTTGTTCCAGGGGAACTCCTGCCTGCAGGAATGAAGGGTCCGACCACTGGGTGAGGGTAAGATTGGCTCGTTTAGTTACGCTCGAAGGTGATATGGCTCTCTTGCGATATCCCAATTCGTCGGTTCACTTCTAACGTATGTCGAACATGACCAACTGAAAGGGAACTTGATATGTGCTCGTTGCTGTGGGTGTACCATGGTACTGATGTTGTCAGGTATTAATACTACAGTTTTTTTTTTATTCGCTTTGGTTCAATTTTCAAGTATAATTTTCAAATATAAGATGCTCATTTTCAAAACTCAAAAATTCGAACTGATCACACTTGTAACACAGCTAGTCATTCTTTCAAAACCTGATCTCATGCTCTCATTCTAGTTATACATATTTTCATTCTACAAAATCACTGTTTCTAAATACTAGATCATTGTGATATGTAATGAGAGCATTTAGTTTAATCACCGAAACACAACAGTATGATCTTCTTTCAATTTAGTACTTTTAACAGTCAGTTAATTCAATAACAAACAATGCAAGATACATGTTTCAAATATACCTCGCTGGTGAAATAATTAGCTACACAGGCTACAGATGCCACATAAAAAAAAAATACACTTACATTACATAAATTACATAATTGCCATAAAATTCATTATGTTTGTAAGTATATATTCAGTGTGTTATCAAAAGGTGTGATGACTTATGAAATGGCAATGAGGTTTTGTGCTAGAACAGAATTTGCTGCCAGTACAGTAAATGTTCTCACTGTGCCATTTGACTGAATATATAGTTGATCTTTACAGATGAAGGGTGAGTTACAATAATGTGGCAGTCTCTCCCATGGTAATGCCTCCGTTCACAGTATCACATGGCATACTGTAATGTAAAATGCTGTATTTGATGCCATCTGTCTCTCTTCTGATGCATCTCTGATCAATCTGATGTTATACAGTCATTGACTGTTTCCCTGTTTTCCCTTGTACTCTAGTCTGCTTTGTGTTCACAAATTGCAAATCTCTTTGTCACACACACATGCACATGTTGGGTTTTCATGTTCCCATTCAGTCGGTCACTTCGACGTACGTCGGATGACCGACGAATAGGAATCTCGCTAGAGAGGCCAATCTACTTCGAGTGTAACTAAAACGAGCCAATGCATATTGGCATGCAATCATATGCAGCAGCTGCTCACCTCGCAGCGCGGGTATATAATGAGCAGCAGGTGCGTTGCATCTTTAGCTTTTCGCTTCGGAGCCGAACCATTCATGGTTTCTACGGAGTGTGACGAGAAAAAGAAGTTCTTTTCGTGGATTCTCTTCAGCAGAGTGCAGGCGGACAGCGCAGCAGCGGGACCGCGCTCTTGTGTGTTCTTTGTTTTGTCTGTTTGTGAGGTAACGGTGCGCTGTGAGAGAGCGCGCAAAAGCTGTTGTTACAGCTGGTAAGAGCGGCAAGAGTGAGCGCACACGACAGGCTGCACTTTCCCCTGTGTGCCGCGGTTTCCCCCTGCGTGCTTCGGCACTTGAAAGAGCATTTCCTAAAAGAGCTCGCACGAGTAGTTCGCGTCTTTTTAAAGATGTCGTACTACTTGTGTGTTTCTGGATGTGGTCGTTACCTGGCGTCTCGGGATGGTCACCAGCGCTGCGTCGTGTGTTTGGGCTTAGAACACGCGGAGGCAGCGTTTGTGGATGAGTCATGCACCCACTGCGGGAAGATGACCATCGCGGAGTTGCGGTCTAGGCTCCGCCTCCTGCAAGGGGGCGGGGTCCCAGTGCCGCTGCCTCGAACTAATCCTCCTCAGAGGGTTTCTTCGGGCGGTGACACTGGTAATTTGAGGGTTACGGTGAGCGCGCTTCCCTCGGGGAACCAACCCCCTGGGAACCCTCACTCCTCCCGCACTCTGCAGCCAGTAGAGCTGCTGGAGGAACGTGGTGGACCGCCCCCGAGGTGTGTACCATCCGTATCCTTCGGGGCTCCCCAGGACGACCAGATGTCGATTGCTGCATCGGAGGGTGAGCCTGATACTTTCGAGGATGATGATTCGGCGCAGCTGCCTCCCTCGGGAACGGTAGCTGTGCCCGAGTCGGACCCGGAAATGATGGCTATGCTTTCCCGGGCCGCCAACAGGGTCGGGCTCGTGTGGAACCCTCCACCGTGTCCCGAGCCCTCGAGGCTGGACGATTGGTTTCTCGGGGTGGCAAGGGCTGGTTCTCAGCCCCCCACCCCGGTTCCTTTCTTCCCGGAGGTGCATGAAGAGATCACTGGCACGTGGAAGGCACCTTTTACTGCCCGAAACCGCCCCAGTGGGACCTCCTCCCTCACCACCCTTGATGGCGGTACGGCAAAGGGATATTCGCGCATACCCCCTGTGGAGCGGGCCGTTGCTATGCAACTGTGCCCTAACTCCACCTGGCGGGGGGAGCCGTCTCTCCCTTCCCGGGCCTGTAAGCACTCGTCGGACCTGACCGGCAAGGCTTACCAGGCCTGCGGGGAAGCCGCTTCCGCCTTACACGCTATGGCGTTGTTGCAGGTCCATCAGGCCAAGGCACTGAAGGACCTGCACGAGGGTGGTCACGATCCACAAGTTTTTCAGGAACTTCGTGCCGCAACGGACCTCGCGCTTCGAGCGACGAAGGTCACTGCGTGGTCAGTGGGTCGTGCGATGTCCACTTTGGTGGTCCAGGAACGCCATCTCTGGCTGTGCCTGGCTGACATGAGGGATACCGACAAGGTCAGGTTTCTTAATGCCCCCGTGTCCCAGGCCGGCCTCTTCGGCGACGCGGTCGAGAACTTCGCCCAACAGTTCTCGGCTGTACAGAAGCAGTCTGAGGCCATCAAGCACATCCTGCCGAGGCGATCAGCTGCTGCACCTCCACCGCCCGCAGCGCCTCAGGCTGCTCGTCGCCGAGGGCGCTCCCCCGCGGCCGCCCCCGCTCCCCAACAGCAGCAGCCGGCGTCCAAGCGGCGCCGTGGAGCCGGTCGTGGTCGGGGTGCCCAGCCTGTCCAGGTCCCCGCCAAGAAGGGCGGCAAAGCCAAGAGCAAGAGGCCCTAGGACAGGCGACCTGGAGATGGATGGGACTGCTCTGCAGGAGAGGGTGACCGCACCACTCCTTCCCCCGGAGGAGGGCCGGGTGGAGAATCCTGTTTTGTGTTTGTTTTATGTTCCGCCGCTGGCTCAACAGCCGGCGGTACCCAAATTTTCAATAAAAGAGCAGTTTCACCCATCTCCGGGTCCGAAGAGGACTCGGAGAGTAGTGGGAGGGCCAGAACCTCACCACTCTCATCCTCCTCTTCTATCGCCAGCGGACAGCAGCGCGCAGCAGGCAGCCAAGGCTCCGCCTGCTCCCACTGTCCTCCCGTGGAACCAGGTAAGTGTTGCACAGCACACTCTGACCCCGCCTCGGGCCGCCTCACAAAGAGAGCCTCCCAGGCCGCGTCCCTGCGTTCCACCTCGCTGCCCCACGGCGGGTACGCCTGCGGTCCCTTTGGTCCCGCTTGTACGGTCTCTGCGAGCCTGGTTAGAGCTCCCCAGTCCGTCTCGCTGGCTCATTCGGACCATCAGGCTCGGCTATTCGATTCAGTTCGCCCGGCGTCCCCCGAGGTTCAGGGGCGTCCACTTCACTTCAGTGAAAGCTGCCGATGCTCCTGTCTTGCGTGCGGAGATCGCGGTCCTACTGGCGAAGGACGCGATAGAGCCGGTCCCTCTAGCCGATATGAAGTCAGGGTTCTACAGCCCCTACTTCATTGTACCCAAGAAAAGCGGTGGGTTACGACCGATCTTGGACCTGCGAGTGTTGAATCGGAGCCTTCACAAGCTACCGTTCAAAATGCTCACGCAGAAACGCATTTTCGAGTGCATCCGTCCCCGAGATTGGTTTGCAGCGATCGACCTGAAGGACGCGTACTTTCATGTCTCGATCCTTCCGCGACACAGGCCATTCCTGCGATTTGCGTTCGAAGGTCGAGCATATCAGTACAGAGTCTTACCCTTCGGGCTGGCCCTGTCTCCCCGCGTCTTCACGAAGGTCGTGGAGGGAGCCCTTGTTCCCATGAGAGAACAGGGTGTTCGCATCCTCAACTATCTAGACGACTGGCTCATTTTGGCTCAGTCGCAGGGTCAGTTGTGCGAACACAGGGATTTGGTGCTCAGACACCTCAGCCAGCTGGGTCTTCAGGTCAACTGGGAAAAGAGCAAACTCGCCCCCGTGCAGAGGATCTCTTTTCTCGGTATGGAGTTGGACTCGGTCGAACAGACAGCACGCCTCACAGAGGAACGTGCTCAGTCGGTGTTGAACTGCCTGAATACGTTCAATGGCAGGACGGCGGTCCCACTGAAATTCTTTCAGAGGCTCCTGGGGCATATGGCGGCCGCAGCGGCAGTAACTCCGCTCGGTCTGCTTCATATGAGACCGCTTCAACACTGGCTCCACGGCCGAGTCCCGAGATGGGCGTGGCAACGCGGTACTTTCCGGGTGGCAATCACTCCACAGTGCCGCCATACCTTCAGCCCGTGGTCGGACCCCTTGTTTCTTCGGGCCGGAGTGCCCCTAGAGCAGGTGTCCCGGCATGCTGTGGTTTTCACGGATGCCTCGGCCACCGGCTGGGGCGCCACGTACAACGGGCATGCAGTGTCAGGGGTGTGGACGGGCCCCCAACTGCAGTGGCACATCAATTGCCTCGAGTTGTTGGCAGTACGGCTCGCCCTGAGCCGCCTCAAGGGGCCGCTTCAGGGCAGGCATGTGCTGGTCCGTACGGACAACACTGCGACCGTTGCGTACATCAACCGTCAAGGTGGTCTACGCTCCCGTCGCATGTCACAACTCGCCCGCCATCTCCTCCTCTGGAGTCAGAAGCATCTGAGGTCGCTTCGTGCCATTCACATCCCCGGTGTGCTCAACCGTGCGGCCGACGAGCTCTCACGAGCTGCGCTGCTGGGAGAGTGGCGACTCCATCCTCAGGTGGTCCAGCTGATCTGGAGAGAGTTCGGAGAGGCTCAGGTAGACCTGTTTGCCTCTCCAGAAACCTCCCACTGCCGGTTGTTTTACTCCCTGTCCGAGGGAACACTCGGGACAGACGCACTGGCGCACAGCTGGCCCCGGGGCCTCCGCAAATATGCGTTTCCCCCAGTGAGCCTACTTGCACAGACATTGTGCAAAGTCAGGGAGGACGAGGAGCAGGTCATGCTAGTTGCGCCCTATTGGCCCAACCGGACCTGGTTCCCGGAACTCTCACTCCTCGCGACAGCCCCTCCCTGGCCCATTCCTCTGAGGAAGGACCTTCTTTCTCAGAGACGGGGCACCCTCTGGCACCCGCGTCCAGACCTCTGGAAACTCCATGTCTGGTCCCTGGACGGGACGCGGAGGTTCTAGGTGACTTACCCTCCGAGGTACTTAACACCATCGCTTCGGCACGTGCACTGTCTACGAGACGTGCTTACGCCCTGAAGTGGAACCTGTTCGTCGAGTGGTGCTCTTCTCGCAGAGAAGACCCCCGAAGATGCTCGATCGGAGTCGTGCTTTCCTTCTTGCAGCAAGGGTTGGAGCGTAGGCTGTCCCCCTCCACCCTCAAAGTCCATGCTGCTGCTATTTCTGCATACCACGACCACATAGATGGCAAATCCGTTGGTAAGCACGACCTGGTCGTCAGGTTCCTTAGGGGGGCGAGACGGTTAAATCCTCCTCGTCCCCCCTCCATACCCTCTTGGGACTTGGCTCTGGTGCTGAGAGCACTCCAGAATGCTCCCTTTGAGCCTTTGCAGTCAGCAGACTTAAAGATTCTGTCTATGAAGACTTTGCTGCTGGCTGCATTGGCCTCCATCAAGAGGGTAGGGGACCTGCAGTCTTTTTCGGTCGACGAATCGTGCCTAGAGTTCGGGCCGGGTGACAGCCACGTGGTAATGAGACCCCGGCCTGGCTATGTGCCCAAGGTTCCTACCACTCCCTTCAGGGACCAGGTAGTGAGCCTGCAAGCGCTGCCCTCGGAGGAGGCAGACCCAGCCCTGGCTTTGCTCTGTCCAGTTCGCGCTTTGCGACTGTACGTAGACAGAACTCAAAGCTTCAGGACCTCAGACCAGCTCTTTGTCTGTTAC
This sequence comes from Zacco platypus, assembly GCA_038088235.1. NCBI lineage: Eukaryota > Metazoa > Chordata > Actinopteri > Cypriniformes > Xenocyprididae > Zacco > Zacco platypus. Next base: position 23,002,685 of record CM076078.1, on the reverse strand, counting down.
GGAGGCCAGCAGAGGGGAAAGGCTGTCTCCAAGCAGAGGATGGCCCACTGGATAGTGGATGCCATCGCCCTGGCTTACCAAGCTCAGGGCGTGCCCTGCCCGCTCAGGTTGCATGCACACTCCACGAGAGGTGTTGCATCCTCCTGGGCGCTGGCTCGTGGCGCCTCGCTGACAGACATCTGTAGAGCTGCGGGCTGGGCGACACCTAACACGTTCGCTAGGATTTATAGCCTTCGTGTTGAGTCGGTCTCCTCCCGTGTTCTCGCCTCAGGTCAGAGGCACGGAGAGGCCCCGGCTTAGTGTCGGCTTGCTGCACTTACATGTGCTTATTCTCCAGAGAGTCCCTACAAGGCAGACCCTGTTGAGTCCTCCGATCTCCCTTCGGCAGCCGACGTGGCGGAGCGTCTGGCGCCAGGCCTATACTCCGCTGCATCCTTGAGAACCGGATTTAGGCTGGGTTCCATATGAGTGACCCTACGGGGATCCCATATGTCTGGTTCCACGGTTGCTCCTAATCGAAGCCCGTGTCTTTCCCTCTGGGAGAACCCACCTCTCATCGAGTGGAGTCACCCCAGTTCTTCCATATGACAACCCCACGGTTAGTCCATTTTTCTTCCACATAACTCCTTCGGGGAAGGATGTGGCTTCCGCAGCGTCCCTTTTACACGAACGGTACGCTTCCCAGTGTTATCCAATAGTCTCACTGAATGGGTTTGGGAACAGCAGTGATTGACACTCTCTGTGTTAGCCCTGTCCCACCGTCCTCAGGCAAGGGGGTTCAGGTGGCTTCAACAGAGCGCTGGAAGAGGGCAGCTCCTGTGGCGCTTTGGTAGGGATTCCTATTCGTCGGTCATCCGACGTACGTCGAAGTGACCGACTGAATGGGAACGTCTCGGTTACATAGGTAACCCTCGTTCCCTGAAGGAGGGAACGGAGACGTACGTCCCGTCGCCACAGTTCCTGTACCCCGCTGATGCTGCCGCCTATCTGGTTCGGCTCCTCAGCGAAAACCTAAAGATGCAACGCACCTGCTGCTCATTATATACCCGCGCTGCGAGGTGAGCAGCTGCTGCATATGATTGCATGCCAATATGCATTGGCTCGTTTTAGTTACACTCGAAGTAGATTGGCCTCTCTAGCGAGATTCCTATTCGTCGGTCATCCGACGTACGTCTCCGTTCCCTCCTTCAGGGAACGAGGGTTACCTATGTAACCGAGACGTTTTATGGAGACATTCCATAGATGTAATGGTTTTTATACTGTTCAAACTGTATATTCTATCCCCTTACACTACCTCTACCTCTAAAACTACCCATCACAGAAAACTTTCTGATATTTAAAATTTTCAAAAAAGATCTATCTGTATGATTTATAAGCTTGTTTCCTCATGGGGACCAAAAAATGTCCCCATAAGGTCAGAATTTTCTCTTATTACTATACTTGGTATGGAGACATTTGGTCCCCACAATGTAGGGAATACCATAAACACACACACACACACACACACACACACACATCGCTTATAAATGTATAAATCGCTTATAATGTAAAAAAATATTTGTTACTTTTGGTTATCTGTATCAAAGTAGAAACTATATTTATAGAATCTGTATCTATAGAAATCTATAGATGTACCAAATGATTCACTGATTAACCATTAAGATCAGTTGGATTAAATAATAGAAAAAAGTATTAAACTAAATGAAAGGGGTGCAAATGAAAAGTTTGATAGTAATAGCATTATGAAAGGCAGTTCCTGTGAATGAAACATTTATATAGATGAAACACTTATGTTGTGTTGTGAAAAGGATACTTTGAGATATTTTGTATGGTTCTAAGACAATTGAAAATATGCTGAAATGTTTGAAAAAGTGCACTTTTGATGATCTCTTGTGATATTAATAGAGTTTTGAAAATTTACCAATTGCGTGAGAAAATTGCGTCAAAGCAATTAAAAAAAACTAACACACACACACACACACATATATATATATATATATATATATATATATATATACATATATACATATATATATATACTTTTTGGTAGTTGTAAGTACTGTGAGAGAATGTTCTGTATGAGAAAATCATAGAAAATGAGAAAATAATGGACATTACACAAACACAGGGTGAGTGACATGTTGGAAAAACCCTTATTTAAATGATAACTAAATATAAATTTCTAAGTTTCCCTGTAGACAATGACGTAAAACTGTTTTTCCCCCTCCTTGGTTACATTCTGTCTAAGGATATGATACATCAGAAAAGACACATGCATGCCCAGACACAAACTGCACACTCTGTCAATGCAGTGCAGACTTTCACTGTACACTTTAGCTTGGGTATGAATCCAATAAAAGCATGCCTGAGGCAAATACTCAATGGAATGGAGCAATGGAAATTACTTAATAACTCTATAAATACACAAATCTTGCATTTAAATTGCTCTACAAGTTAAAAGACCATATAAGGAACATCTGTTTTTAAATTTAGTGTATATTGGACAGAAAGTCAATCAAGAATTTAGTGTAATTTATTTCTCTCAAAAAAAGTTCCACTACACCTCTTGAAATCTCAGAGAACGTACACATTTTTCACAAGATTAGTACTGCCAAATTTTTAAAGAGGTTGTGTCAGTGTTACAGGAAGCTACATACAACATATTATATAATTAGTTGAATTTAGACTATGTTATAACATATATACAATAAGGAAGGATTAATGAGCTATTAGTGATTTCTCAACAACTCATACCTTTAATGACAAAGGCCTCTGCTAGCATGCGAAGTTGGTAGACAGGCTGCTCGTGGCGGGTGAAATCATCGACACCTGCTCTGGCACACATGCCCTGGGCGTCCCTGTAGCGTCCCTGCACGTAGTGCACTTTAGCCAGCAGTAGAAGAGCTTCATTCAGGTAGTGCGGCTACAGGGGAAGAGTCCAAAAATCACACTGACAATTAGGGCTGCACGATTTGGGGGAAAGAATACCTGCAATTTTTTAAGTTTGCTGTGCTTGTTTGTATGACTACACAATTGGGCCAAAATATTGAAATTATATATCAATATGGCTACAAAATAATAAAAATGTATTATTATTGTATTACAACTACTACTACTAAATAAAAACAAAATAACAAATATTACTGTAATATTTAATTGTAACTTATTTTTAATAAATAATGAAAAATAATATAATCATTATTTTACATTAGAACTGTAAAATTACAATACTAATACTTAAGGCTGTCTTAATTTCTTCATTTTCAAAACATTAAACCACCAAACTTTTATTTTAATGGAAAACCGCTGGGCGCCCTTAAAGCTTCTCTTTTGTTAATAAGTGCATCTCATCACAAGCATGTGAAGATAACACTCCCAAATGCATGTTGAAGCAACCCAAATTCAGAGTAGATACAGAGATGTGTTCATGTGGAGCAGCATTCCTGTGAACCAAACCATTCTGTGATGGTGAAAACACCATATCACGAGCTGGGTAAATGAATGGAGGACCGCTTTTCACTCTGAAACACGCAACGCATATATTTATTTAATTAAATTGCAGCCTTTGTAATTTTATAATCGCACTAAGTCATATGACAATTTAGGCCCTACTGACAATCTAAACTGTACAGCAGTCACGCAAGAAAAGGTTTTTGGCAAACCTCTGAATTTTCCTCTAACAACAACTAAATTTAATCTCACCAAACTATGAATATCATTGCATTACATGATAAAATATCAAACTATGCAGCATTAACCACTCTGCTCAGACACCTGTGTGAACTTGAGAACTTATACATCGATGAATGATGATGACGCTGGAGCAGAGCTGATTCAACTTTGTTTCATAATTGACAAATTTTGCAACATCAACACACTGCAACACTGAACTGAACTGAATCAGTACCAACTGAATTGAGATGAATAATGACATTCTGTGGTGCTGCTTATAGCTGAATTTAACTCACTTTATAATTGATGAACTTTACACAGTTATTAAACTGAACTGACCTGAACTGAATAATGCCACCATTGTCTTATGTAGAGCTGCTTTGCAGCAGAATTTGAATTTGTCTCATATTTGAAGAAGTTTGCATCAGTGATCGTTATTTCTGTTTTCACTGTGAAGCTGCTTTGAAACAATCAGGACTGTATAAATCAGTATATAAATAAAGGTGACTTGACTTGACATCCACTCAAAATCAGCAAAATATCAGCTGATAATAATAAATTTAAAAAAAGGAAAAATGAAGTTTAAACAAAAACCGTAGCAGCCTTGTTTGCAGATCGGTTAAAGTTTCGGTTATCAAATAGAGTTCAATTAATAACTGATGTACTTTTAGTGGTTCATTAAGCGCAGAGATGCTTAACTGATGATAGACTTGAGAAACAGAGAGACTGTGCCAGACCTCCAGGAGTCCTCTGCAAAGGATGCCGTCAAGGTGAGCTTTGGCTCGGGCAAGTTTTGGCAGTGAATGTTCAGTCAGAGGCGTAGAATTCTTCAGCAGGGTCATGTTCTCCACCAGACATTCTTCCAGCAGAGCTTCAGCCAGCAGCAGCGTCCTGTAATCATCTACAGACAGAGAGAAAATCTGGGCAAAGGTCGAAGAAGAAAGACGAGAATATAGTGGTGCGACGAGATCTTGTGCCATGAGATCTCGCGATATTAAAACGTGACAATATTTCTCGTTGAGGAGAAAAGCTGTCTCGCAATATCAGCATGACGGAGTTGAGTTTGTGAAAAACCTTTTACAGTGCTTGCATCACTTTGTTCTGTCTTTCACAGCATAAGATAATTCCTATTTAGAAAGTAGAACTGAAATGACATTCATTGCATGATGATTAGTGAAGGGCTGTCACGATTCCTCAATTAAATTTAGGTTAAATTAAATACCGGAAGTAAAGCATTCCATGCACCAGAATCCATGAACTGCATTATTAGATTGTTCTCTAAGGCTGCAAGATATATTAAAACCATTTAAAAACATAATATAGCATAGCAGAGTGTTATCGTTTATAAACCTACACTAACACGTGAAAATACACCAGTATGACTCTAAATATGCAAACTGTTGTTCAGATTTCAAAATAAAAGTTTAAATCCTCACACTGGGTTTGCATGTTTTGATGACCACATGTTCTTGTTCAAGAAATTACAGGCGGTAGCATTTCTATCATAAACAAGTGGCCAGATATTAAAGATTAAGTGGACACTTGAATTATGTTGATATAAAACAAGGATTTGACCTGCTGTAAAGTGTAACAACCAGGCCATTGGTGTCCTCAAGGCACTTGTTATAATACAAAACGTACATGAGTTGATTGTTTATAATATTATATATTACATAGTGTTTTTTAACAGTGTTGTTCAATAAAACCGTAAAATTACTTGCTTTTGATACTTTATGTAAACCAATTATTACTGCTTCATTGTGATTATATATGTATTTTAAGTCATTTCTAAAAGGTATTATTCACTTAGATCTATTTTATTAGTTGAACATATGACAAGTTGGACGTATGATGGATTATTTCTGTGTCAAATGCACTCCTTCAGGATTTGTATGAGTTTCGAAATTTTTTTCCCCGAGTATGGCCCTGTATTACATCATAAAGGGTGGAATTCCTTGTATGAGCACTTCTCCCAGAAGATAGCACGTACACATCAACCAGAGTGAAAGCAAGCAAGCAAGCCCATAAGCATGCTTCATTTGGGTTATGGAAGTCGTCAGCACCTGTACAGGACTTGCTCAAGAAAGATTTGTCATTTTGTTTTTACACCACGACATCAACAATGTCACCAAAGAAGAGTGTTTTGGGTTGTGAGGGAATGATAAGCTGTTTGACGCTGGATTTGTAGATTATTTGAAAATTAAAAATGGAGAGGTCCCATCGATAAAAGATCCCGGTCACGAGTCGGAATAACAGGCAGTAAGTAAAACTGCATCAAACGTCTGTGTTTTGTTGGAAATCGGCGCCAAAATGCATATAATGTAAATGACACAAAAGTTTAATGGATCGAAAGTTATCCAGGGATAATACGATGATGTTTTGTGTGTCATGACTCTTTAGCTCCGCCCACGGCACACCTGTTTTCAGAAAGAATTGGTACAGCTGTATTTGTCTACAGCTGTAAATCTGATAAAACTGAAGAATCTTCGGAGATATGAAGGATGAAATACTACTCTATAGGTACTACAGTTTAACATGAGATTGGCAAAAACTGTGTGTGCTATATCCCCTTTAATCATCGTGTTTCTTAAAAATATTGTTTCATCTCATTCTCGTGAACCCAATATCGTGTATTGTCTCATCCAATGTTCTTTTAAGGGTAAAAACACCAGCATCACATCTAAAACAGAGTTTTGTTGAGAAATGACTTCATGTCATTTTTCATTCAACATTGGTCTTTATCGCATCAGAATGGCATTCGCTGATAAAAATGTCTAGATTACATGCTGCTAATCTACAGCTGCATTCTGATCAGGTTTAGAGAGTTACGCGTGTTTGTTTTAGCTGAAATATACAGTCATTCAAGAAGGTGCTTCAAAAATATTCTCTTTGCCTTCATGCATTTTTTGTATAAACACTGTGGATGAGGTGCTTCCTGTTTGTTTCAATCTCTCACTCCCTCACTGAATCCAGACTTGTGTTATATGTCAACTGACATTTTCCTCAACAAAATATAAAGTAACTACAGTATATTACTTTGTAAAGTGAACAGAATACTTTGTTCTCTGGGCACCTTTTACTGACTGAGTTTGTTTCCCCACAGGGAAATGGTGTCTGTGTGTTTGCGGTGGCGAAACAAGACGTGCTGGGTCAGAGATCTGATTTGGACAGTGGTGGACACACCTCCTGGGAGTGCCATGTGTTAACTTCTAGATTACTGCTGTTGATTTAACAATGAACCCAGCAGTTTAAGAAGCATGTTTATCTTTTACCATGCTTACCTTTGTGAAATTGAGACTAAAACTGTTTTTTAAAACTAAACCAGTTTCCACACAGTTTTTGTGGAAACTGGGATGCATTTTTCAGGAATCTTTAATGAACAGAAAGTTCAAAAGAACAGTATTTTTTAAACAAATCTTTTGTAACATATTAATAACATAAACCTCTGTCACTTTTGATCAATTTAATGTGTCCTTGATGAAAAAATGTATTCTTCATTTCTTTCAAAAACAAATATCTCGTATTGACAGTGACAAAAAGAAGCATGTCAACTTAGTTCATCATGACACAGTAGGTCAACAATACCCTGAAGATGAACTGCATCAATGGGCTTTTGAAGTGTGCAACCGGTGGACACTGCCATCCTATATTGCCACAGAATCTGAGGAAACTGCTTGATTCAATAAATTGCAAGGAAGTGTGACTCAAGCAGTTATTTTCGAGTGCAAGAGGTACAGGTACCAAGAAATGTTTCTTATAATTAAATTGTAATCTACTTGTTTAAAAGGATATTTCACCCAAAAATGAAATGATTCATATGAGTAACTGGCGTTATACACACACACACACACACACACACACACACACACACACTCTCTCTCTCTCTCTCTCTCTCTGAAATTAAAAAGTGTACTGACAAATCAAATCTAAACCCAAAAAACGTCTCAAAAAGTGCATGTGAGTTACTGTGACTGATATCAGAGCACACTGGTAAACATGGGTAGAGTTTAACAGAAAGGTGCAAAGTTCATGCGGAACAAGACACACACTCTCACACTCATCACTGCTGGCTCTCTTCTATTCTATTCTATTGTGGCACGCGCACTTACCATCGTCATGCAGGCGCGCAGCAGTGAGCTGCTCCACTAAAGACGGTATTTTATCCCACTGACACTCCGCACGGCAGCGCTCGACCTCCGCCTCTAAGCGGTACTGAGAGAAGGAGAGCCGCGATGACATCCCGCCCGAGTCTCTGTGACCGCGCTCCACCGACACCAGAGGAGTGACTGCCGACTGTCAACGAGAAACTCACTGAGCATGTGCAAACAAACATTAGAAGGCTTTGCCCATTTCAGTAACTGAAGAATATTGATCATCTTATGGCAAGCCGTTTTGACTTTTTTTGATTTTCCGGATATGAACTTGTGATATCAACAAATATATCAGATATTTGCACTCATGTAATTTCAACTAGTAAGAAATGAATTCTTGATATCAACAATTGAAATTGAATGGCAGCCTATGGTGACATTTCACTAGTAAAAATACAATTGTTGATATCAAGAATTATAGTTTTTACTAGTGGAAATTCAATTGTTGATATCAAGAATAGACATTTGCACTAGTAACAATTTAATTCTTGATATCAAAAATTGCCATTGTTACTAGTGGAAATCTAATTCCTGATATCAAGAATGAACATTTTAACTAGTGAAAATGTAATTGTTGATATCACAAGTTCATATCCTGAGAATGAATAAAAGTTAAAACGGCTTGCCATAGGCAGCCTACGGTGGGATTTCACTAGTAAAAATACAATTCTTGATATCAAGGATTATAGTTTATACTAGTGGAAATTGAATTGTTGATATCAAGAATGAACTTTGTTACTAGTGGAAATATAATTCTTGATATCAAAAATTGCCATTGTTACTAGTGGAAATCTAATTCCTGATATCAGGAATTAACATTTTAACTAGTGAAAATGTAATTGTTGATATCACAAGTTTATATCCTGAAAATGAATAAAAGTCAAAACGGCTTGCCATATCATCCCCGTTAATAACGCAATAAAAGTTAAAATATTATTATTCCTCTTTAGTGTAGCATATATTCGAGTTGCACTTGCACAGGACGTTGTAAAACATTCAATTTCACTTCGCGGTCCCACACATTTTGAAAAATGAATTTTATTTTAGGTTTCAGTAATCTCATCAGCCTCTCTTTACATTAGACAGTAGCCTAGCCTACATTTTAAACAAATCAAAGAATATTGAAATGTCGTTATTTGTAACTGAACATCATTCAAGCATTTTACTACAGAATTTTAACCATGGAGTTAAAATGCATGGAACACACGTGTATTTTATTTGGATAAAAAAATTGGATGACAACAGCTTTAAAACAATGTCAGTGTGCAGTAACATACATTGTTTGTCAAACAGCTAATATTCTTAAACCTGATAATCAGGTTAATTGTTGCATGATCCACAGTGCAAACTGGACATAGCCTACGGAGAGGAGGATTTATGTTTATTGTTATTGATATTGGTGAAATATCAGCAGAACGCCTCTCGTTAAAACAGATTTGAGGACCAGAATTGGATATACAAATATATTTACAATAACACTAAGGCGATATGCTAGATGTTTGTGTCGTTGGTAAATTGAGCATATTTCCATTGCAATTATAGCAAAGACCAGAGCAGAATACTCTTCCTCTCTCATCTCCAGCACCTTCTCGCTTTCTTTTTCTCTCAGCTTATTTCACTCTATCTCTTCCTTTCCCAAAGACTATTGATAGTCTTTTCATTTTCGTCTGTGTCAGTAAAAGAAAGTAAACATAGGGTTGGTCAGGTGATAGCCTATTTATGTTTTATGAATCAGTTTCTTAGATAAGTGAATTTATCAAGAAGGCTACCAGGAAAACTATACATTTTATACAAGATTATACAATTGACCCTTCGCAAAGACCCGCCCCCTTTAGTAACTGTTGCTTTGTCCGACAAGCCATGCGCTCTCATGCCACACATCATGTTCTCATGCAGTGAAAAATACATCTCGGAGCAAAGACGACACTGATAACACATCAACAGATGTATGAAACAGTTTCATATTTAATATATCATAATTTTTTAAAGAAGTTAAAAGGGTCAATTGACCCTTCGCAAACAGTTTGATTGACAGGCGATCTGACCAAACGTAACCCCGAATCTGCAATTTTGTCTAGCAAAGCAGTCAGGGGAGTTAGTAGATTAACATTGGTGAACTTGAACTTGAAAAATTGTGTGTGCTCACATCTTTCCACACTTGAAACAACATTCCCTCTGATGTTCATTCATGTTTATTTGATGCTATAAATGAACGAGTATGAAGAGGTGGTTGGTTCACGAGCCACTTGAAGGAGCTACAGCGATCTGTCACGACACATTAAAGAGCCACTATACAGTATTTATTGTTTAAACTTATTTAAAAAAATTATGATATATTAAATATGAAACTGTTTTATATGTCTGTCGACGCGATGTCAGTGTCGTCTTTGCTCCGAGATGTATTTTTCACTGTGTGAGAACATGATGTGTGGCGTGAGAGCACACGGCTTGTCGGACAAAGCAACAGAAATTAAAGGGGGCGGGTCTTTGCGAAGGGTCAATTGTATAAACTTAGTTACCTGTATAGCTTTCCCGGTAGCCTTCTTGATAAATTCACTTGTCTAAGAAACTGATTCATAAAACATAAATAGGCTATCACCTGACCAACCCTATGTTTACTTTTTATGTTTACTTCAACTGTCCTGATTCAGTATCTGCTGTTAGTTCATGAGATGTTGGCAATTCTAACGTTATTTTCGCAACTAGTTAGGAAATTAAAAGTCTCTCTCACCTCAAAAAAAGGAACTCTGCTGTCCTGTCAGACATTACGGCTGGTTCACACAGAACATGTTTTTGTTAGAAAAATGTGCTGGCATGTACCAGCAAGGTCTCGAGACAAGTCTTTAAAAGTTGAATCTATTTTAACTTGAGTGGCGCTGCAAGATGCTGCGAAGGACCCAAAACTCGAGGGCAGCGGTCAAACACATCCGTCTAGCGCGTTTACATGGGAAAAAGTAGTGCAATGGAATGGAAAAATGCCTTGTGTATGAAAGGCCCCTTATGCTGTGCACATAGTGCCCATGCACTCTAAAGCAGATTTGAAATTTGCCCTCACTCCTACAATCAAGCAGCAGTGTTTAATTAAAATGCCAAGATAATAAAACACAAAATATAGCATTATGACTATATAGGCTAATACATCTTTTAAAACAAAAATTTGTAAAACTTTTCTAGATTTGCACGCAATGTTAACAACTGTGCTGAGACATTCTTAAAATATATTAGTCACAACAACTAGAACAATATGAGGGTAAGATGATGAAAGAATTTTCATTTTGGAGTTTTGTAACCAACAGGCAGCTGATTAGAAGATAAGAACCATCTTTTACCACAATATTCTAAATCACAGTTATGATGATAAAATGTCATACTGACTTAAAAAGAAAGAAAACACATTAAAGTAACATTTTCTGACAGTGTAATAATAGCCTTTGTGCATATAAATACAGCTAACACCATTTACTGGGCCGAAACATCACGTGGGCCAATGGGAATGTGTTAAGACTCTGTTAAGACCATAAATGTAGTTTAACAGGTCTTCTTTCTGAAGCAAAGCCTTGTCCTTGACAACTATGTCCTATTTCCCTGAAATCCCTTCACTGCTAGATGACTAAATCTATTTAACCGATTAAATCTCGTTAACTATTTGCAGGGCTTGTTGTAATTGAATTAGGGCCTATCAGATCAAGAGAGGGAGCTTCTACCATCATATATTCTGGAACGAGACAACGGCTGCATCCGAAAACACATACTCTCGAGTAGGTACTTCAAATATAGTAGTTCTGTGTAGTATGAGCGTGTGTATGACTGTATCACGTGACCTCCCAGCAACAGTTGCGTCACTTCACTACCATTCACAAATCCTCTCCCGTGGCCTCATGGATAGTAAAGTGTCCATCGTATGCACACATTAAGAATCTCGCTGGAAGTAATAGGTCATCCGAATACTTTTTGCCTACTCTTTTATACTGTGAATTTGGCCATACTTATTTTGTCACATACTGGTTTTCTTCTACTAGTAGGGAAGTATGCAATTTCAGATGCAGCCCAAGTCATGTGTCTGTTTAGATGAAAATACTTACTAATTTGATGCAAAACACCTGCCACAGAATGCAAATGCCAATAAAATGAGACACCTGTCTTCCTGACCCCTACGAGACATGGTGGCGCCATCTAGCGGGCAACTTAAAATAAACTGCTTGACAGCTTTGATTGATCGATACATTTACAGTCTGCTAGATTGGAGGTCGAATATGCTGGTGTACTCCAGAACGTTGACAAAATTCACTTTTAGCAGATATATTTACAACTTTTAAGTTTAAAGTATTTCTCTTCTGCGAAAACATCTCAGAAATGACCGACGTCAGCACACTCGAGCTTGCAAAATGATTGACAGAAGAAGAGCGTTTCTGAGTGGCTACAAACTATTCTCTACTCTTTGACTTTTTTCAGGTTTGTTTTGTTTTTACAGAGCCAGATGATTTTTCATATGTATTGTGAAATGATTAAGTGATATCTTGCGGGTGGTTGATACAGTTTTATGTGTGATATTAATAAAACATTTAGTCAGCAATTTTAAGTAAGCTAGGCTAGTTCATTTACAGCAATCAAAATAACATAATAATAATAATAATAGTCATTCATCGACTGCCATTAATATATCCATTAAAATCTACATACAATACTCAAAGTAACGTTACTATGGTTGCTAGGGAATCTCACGCATGTCTACCGGCTATTCTAAAAGTCACATTTCTACGCCACCAAGAATGCAATAATCCGAACCTCCAGCTGTCGGAAAATAGATTTGGCCCTCTCATTTTCTTTGCAGAGGTTTGCCATGCAGTTGACCGTGGTGGTTGATTAACTACGCACAAAATCATCATCATCATCACTGACAGTTATAGGTATGCCCATTATATCCTCCGCTTTACTGCCAACAGTGTGTGGATTTATTTACTGTCCAGCGCCCTAGACACGCCCATACTATGACGCTTCACTCAAATCCAATCAGCGTGCAGCTGTCGTCGTGTCCTGGTGGAAAAAAGGATTCTGCATAATTTCTAACTTATTATTCCTGATATCGATTTGAAATGTGAGAATGCAATCTTTGGGTTTAATATGATGTAATAAAGAATCGTCAAATTATTAAATAGAATTCTCAATCAGCATTTACCTAAAATGAGCCACTAAAATTCGTGATATTTTCTTTTAAACTCTGCTTTGTAGGTTGTAAAAAAGTTTTCGTGAGGAATCTGATTTAGCTTTTGGCTAAATATTTTATACATGAATATAAGAACAAGTAATATTTTAATGTTTTTATTGCTAATGTAAAATTTGGAGTATATTTTTATACAGTGTGTTTTTATTCCATCCTACTATATAACGTATTGTATTTTTTATTTTTTTTTACCGTGTCAACACAATAAGACGTAAAAACTACCGTGTCCAATCAGAGTTTAGCTGTCGTGTCCATGAGGTGAAAGGCAACTACGGTAAGCAAAAACAGTCAAAAAGAGCGGTGCTGAGTAAACATCAGCAGGAGTTCAGTTATTCCACTGTGCCTGAATAAATAGGACGAATATTTACCCGTCAACTGTGATTTATAACAGGTGAGTTAATTTGCATGTGTATGTTGTTGTATTGCTGGAAGGTGTGTTAAGAGAGAGACAGAAAAGCGTTCAGATGACTGTGCAACGTCTACAACTGCTGTTTGGGTGTCTAGACGGCTCCCTGTAATGTTTCAACATTACATATCTTTTTCATTTTCCACGTTTCAGCATAGATTATATTTCGTATTCTGCTTGTAATTATGTTATTACTTTTCTCCACCATCTGTTTTGATTCCTCATTTTTCAAGTTCATCCATATGTCAGCCACACGAAGCCATTTTTCTGATTTATAGATATACTGCTTTTTTTCATTGTAAATAGTTTATGTAATCTAATCCTTTCGTCTCTTAAAATGTGGTTAATGTCAGTAAGGGCTGCTCCAGCTGTAATGAATGGAGCTGTCATGCTTATTCTCGCATTAACTCTTATTACCTTGTGATTTCAGTGTAATGAGATTGAAAGAAAGGTCTGGGCAGCTCAGATTATGGAGCTGGTTCCTGCTCTGCTCCAGCTGTGTACTGTCTATATGGGCCCATGGAGGACAGCATGGAGAACCAGCTGCTTCAAATCAAATGCCCCCACCAATCACACGGCTGGACAGGAATATGGTTCAGGATAAAGAGTGAGTAGTTTTTTTTTCTTACTTTAAAATGGCTACTTTTAGAACCTATACATGCATTCAAATTCAGTGAAAATCTTTTTATGAAATGCATATATTTTTATAGCGTTTGTTGATTTTGATTGGATTCTTTTCAAAAATACACTCTGCCAAATGACCTCTGCCTGTCTTTCAACGAATAATATGTCAGGAAAACAAAGGTCATACTCAATCCATCCACAGAACTGATTTTAAAATAGTTTCTATTTACAAATTCAATAGTAAATAATACTTGTTTTGGTAAGTCCTAGTTGCATGTTTTGTACTGGTATGCAGTGTATATATATAGATAGATAGATAGATTTAGATATATAGATATTGATATAGATATAATATGTAGATATATATAGATGTAATAAATTATAATAAAAAAAAAATATATATATATATTTATATTTTATATATATAAAATATATATATATATAAAATATATAAAGTTTATCTGTGCGTAATCTAACTTTTCTTCTGTTCTGTTGTTGTAGCCACATCATGGAGCATTTAGAAGGGGTGATTGAAAAGCCAGAGTCGGACATGACACCTCAAGAACTGCAGCTTCACTATTTCAAGATGCACGATTATGATGGCAACAATCTGCTGGATGGACTTGAGCTTGCCACTGCCATTACTCATGTGCATAGAGAGGTGTGTGGTCTAATTTTGAGCTTGATTTTATGCTGTGTACACTACTGGTTCAAAATTTGGACACGACCTACTTAGAGCTGCACGGTTAATCATTAAAAATTTGCAATCTTGATTCAAACACCCACACAATCTTATTCCTAAAGCTTATAGCTAGGATTCGGCTATGTCTAATAAACCTTCAACAAAATCATACTAGAACCTTCGAATCTACTTTGGCGCTGCTGCTGAGCCAGAGAGAGCAGTTGTCATTTATAGGTATAAAACGGCTTCACAAATAGTCTTTTCAACAACATGGTATGTTATTTCTGTCTTACAATAATTCAAATTATCACAGAAGTACTGGGATAGAAGTTTATAGTACAGAACGATGTCTACTGTAGCCAAAATAGAGCAGGGGCCCATTTCAATAAGGTTTTTCAACCAACACAGAGTTAAAACTCTTGAGTTGACTTACCCTGAGATAGGAAACTGAATTTTTGGAACAGCTGAATTGAGTTAGTTCAATCATGTCTGAGTAGGTTGACTCTGAGTTAAGCGCATGCACCATGACTACGAAAAGCCATGATCAAGGGAACTCCAATATTACTCCGATATACTACGGCCTACACCACTGAAGGCGGTAAATTACATGCGCTATTAATGTAAATATACACTCCGAGTAATCTTGTTTACCGTTTCCATTAAGATTATTTTTATTACCCCACTGGCAGATAATTTAAAATACACTTAAGTGAAGTGCAACAAGACTAAATATCTTATAACCTTTTTCTTATTTTGAAAATGCATCTTGATTTAAAGGGATAGTTCACCCAAAAATTAAAATTGTCTCATGATTTACTCACCCTCAAGCCATCCTAGGTGTATATGACTATCTTCTTTCAGGCGAACAAAATCAGAGATATATTAAAAAAATATATAGAAAAATATCCATAATTACAACTTAATTTAAATATAAAATATAAATTCAAATAACTAGCTTCCGGTGGACAACTCTACACAGAATGCGCAAATTGATTTGCGCCAAATAGTAACCCGTGACATGACGTATGACTCAGGATATAGGAGTGTTGTAAGCTTAGACGCTTCTCACAGTTCAAACAAACAGGGCTGTGTAGCAAATTTAAGCTCCTCTCAACATTTCTCTTTAAAAATTATCATTTTAGACTTATAGAAGAAGTTGTTTTATTTATATAGCGACTTTCCATAGCTCAAGGTTGCTTTACATAGTGCTATACAATTCACTGGCACACCCGCATATACAATACAAACACATAAGGCCGCATATAGCCACATTATCCAAAGTATATATTAAACATTTATAATTCATGACCGGTGATTTGTTTTGCTCTATCCTCAGCGCCTCCGCATTTGTCATTACGTTGTGTGTCAAGCCAAAGAATACTCTTCTGCCACAAATCGACTTGCGCATATTGCGTACAGTCGTCCACTAGAAGCTCGTTATTTGAATTTATAAAGTTTTAAATATGGATATTTTTCTTACAAAAACGCATTGTTTTGCTTCAGAAGACCTTTATTAACCCCTAGAGTCATAGATTACTTTTTTCATTGTTTTTTTATGGATGGATGCATTATTATTGGCTTCAAAGTGCGGCCCCGCATTCACAATCATTATAAATCTTGGAGGACTAAGTATATTTTTAAATATGTCTCCAAATGTGTTTGTTTGAAAGAGGATAGTCATATACACCTAAGATGGCTTGAGAGTGAGTAAATCATAGGATGATTTTCATTGTAGAATGTAAGAATTTTTAGATATTTGTACTTGACAAGACAAAAATACCCAGTAAGAAAAGCATTTTTTGCAGTTTGAATGAATGAATGAGGTATTTAAACATCGCTTATTCTTTAAATAGGGGGAGGAAACCGAAAGAAACTCTGGGTTTACCAAAGAGTACAGGTTAGGTTCAGTAACAGTAACTGACTCTGAGTATGTTACCTCTCTTTCAAAAATGGGCTTGAGTTGCCCTGCTTTCTTGTGTTTGAGATACCTCCCATTTTGAGACGGAAAACCCAGAATTTCTCTCAGGGTCCTTTCAGGGTTAACATACTCAGAGTTTTCACTTGACCTCCTTTCTGAAACAGGCCTCAGATCCCCTTCAAATAACAATTGTATCGATTACATTGTTACACCAGTAGGTGGTGAAAAGTGACTGTTAAAAATGTTTTTGCCAATGAATTTGTTATAAAACACTGATTCATCCAGTAATGAAACAAGTGAAGTCTTTATGAGTGAGTCATTGAATCTTTCATTCAAACCATTTTTTTAAACTGTTCATTCTAATTAATTAAACTTTTTGAAAAAGACCGCAGCAAAACCTCGGATTTGATAACCTTACCCCAAGTACACTTGCTTCAGCCTCTATCATTTGTCATATTGTTGTTGTTGTTGTTTTTTGAATTCATTCCATTCAGTTATAAATAGTATTGTTACCTGGCTTTCTTTTCCAGGAAAGAGGAGATGATAGCCAGCCAATGAAGGAAGAGGATCTCATCAACCTCATTGATGATGTCCTCAGAGATGATGACAAAAACAATGATGGCTACATTGACTACGCAGAGTTTGCAAGGTCTCTGGAATAAAAGACGACGGGAACAGCCGTGGCCTTACTGTGAATGCAGATTACCTCTGATGTACAAATCTCCAGCACATTCCTTCATCTTTCACAGGCGCAGTATATTCATGCTTTAATATAACCAGTATAAAATGCCATACAATGAAATCGTGAGGGGCATGTAGTGACATGATGTTTTGTATTTATGCCATCAGTGTAACATGAATTCATTGTTGCACTCACTTCTGCATCTCTTATCAGAATGGACCCTTGATGTATAAACTGCCAAATTTATCCACTGTAAACAAGTATAAATTGTTATTATTAAATAAATGCTTTGCAGTGACTCCGAATTGCAAAGCTGATGGTTAAATGAAGCTAAAGTGGGACATAATTGGTGCTCTGCTGATGAATGATGACAAACACACTTTTTCTGCCTTAAAGGGATTATCACTGTTACTGTCATTACAAAAATACCCATTCAAAATGATCTGAAAGGACAGAACTTTCACATGGTGAGCACACAACATCTAAATGTGTAGATTTGGGTTTACCTAGATTTACATAAAAATGTACAAAACGCACATTCGGACCTGTAAATCTTGATGAATCCTTCTGCAGACCTAATGTTACTAGATTTAACAGCTACCGTCTATTTGATGAAGTTGTCCATTTCTAAGACAGGAATAAGAATTGTATCCTCTAAAACATCAGGGTGAACTGATTTTCAGCTTTCCATTAGAGTCTGAATGTACACAATGTCAAATGGGTCAATGACATGATGCTGACTTTAAGATCTATTAATTCATTTAGAAATATATTTAATACAGATCTTCCATGATGAACAATCATTTTGATATTTTTTTTGAGGCATAAATCAAAAATGTCTGGCTGATGCAACTACCACAATATATGTTAATGAAGAAGAAAGCCTTATTATTAAAAGAATGAAATTCCTGAGAAGAAAACTTTAAGTAGTTGGGTATGTTTTATTGTTATTCCCTAGGAAAACATTTCTAACAAAAACTGCTTATTTGGAAAAACATTTGTCTGCCAAATCAAAGTTGTTTGGTCCCATCAAAAAGCAGAAATGCAGTTTTTCAGAACTGTATGAAACCAGCCAAAGAGCACATTTCTAAGAACTTGGCGCGTATTGTTTTCAACAAAACATTTCAAAGATTGTCATTGACCCATGTCTGTTTATTTTACATGAATAAAATGGAAAAATGAACAGCATTTGACATGAACCATGTGTAATTTATTTCTGCCAAAACTGTAAATTGTTATTGATGACTGAGTAGAAATGTACTTTAAAAGCACATATGGTCTATTGTACATTTTCATCTGAGAGGAGAATAACATATTCATAATGGTCCTCCTTTAAAGTCTACAGTGTGTTCAGTGTAAACTGAACCTGGTTTAGTATTGATAAAGGAAATCAATATAAATGTAATTATTTTTGTCTAGGGAGATATAGCAATAATTGAGAGAAAAATATGTTCTGTTTGATCTCAAATATAATAAAGACGGAAAATGTCAATTTTGCTTTGTCATTGAAAAAAAAAAACAACTATTATTTGCTCTGCAGTTTCTATACAAAAGGGAAGATAAGAGTTTAAGGATACTCAATAATCCATCAGCACTTGCTCTAGTTCCAGTTACTACTGGTTTCCAGCGCCGACACAGAGGCCAGTGAGAGCATTGAAGTAGTGTTGCTTCCGATGTTGCGTAGCTGACTGTACCAGTCATCGGGCTGCCTGGTGGCTTGTGATGCAGCAGGGCTGGAGGGGCAGGAGAAATGATTGCTGGAGGATGGATGAGGCGGGTAGCCTCCAGGGGGGAGCACTGAAGAGAATCGGGGGATGTGTGGCAGGGAATGAGGGCATTGGTACTGCCGCCCCATGGCAGAGGAAGACACACACACACTGCTAAAGAGAGGCCCTGGCATTATCCCCACCGGCAGCACTTTCTGGGTGATACGATCCTGCTTCCGCTGCTTGGCACGGCGGTTCTGGAACCATACCTGCAGCAGGGAGTGAAAAGCAGGCAGGTTTAGCTCAGAGTCAGCTAGAGTAATCAAATCAGGGAGTCAAGGTTTGGCTGGGTAACATGGAAAGTTAGCTGTAGATGCTGTATCTACACCATGTTGGTGGCCATTCAAAACGTTTTTGTTTTTTTTTCAGCAACATTTAAATCACTAACATGTCATTATATTATAATGGAAGTTTTACCAGTGGCCAAGAATTAAATGCATCAATACAGTTCTTCAGTAATCCAGACATATTTCTATGCAATAAGTTTCCAGCGATAAGAAATTTGTCTGTCCACACTTAGTGTGTGCAACATGGCACAATTAACGGGGAATAAAATGTGAACAAAAGCCTAAATTCAATCTGTTCATCATGTAAAGTGGTCGTGTCTCTTTAGAAAATTTGGAAATTCATATGGATTAGATTCATATGGATTATAACTTTGCGAAATAAAGTTATTATCTTCATCTAATGAGTGAGGGAAAAGGCAATAGCAAGCTAATTTGGAAAAACGTAAATACTCTTTTACGGAAGGAGCCAACTTTTATAGAAGATCTTAAAGTTCAGGGAAAGCTAATTGAAGAAGATTATGCCATTGCTTCTACCTTTAATAGTTTTTTTTTTTTTTTTTTTTTTTTTTTTTTAAATGAACTCTGTTAATGAAAATTTGTAAGAAGGGAAATAATATGTTTCCAATTGATGTTGGGAGTACAAGTTTTAATCTAACCAAGACTAATGAAATGCAAGTTAACAAAGTTATTACTAATAAAATTCTAAATGTAGAGATGTTCAATTGGACACTGTTTGTAAAAGCTCACAAAGATATTTTAACCCTTGTTATTAATCTATAATTTGAATATAGTGTTTGTCCTACTGCATGGAAACAAGCCATTGTTACTCCTATTTTTAAATCTGGAGATCATTTTGAAGTTAATAATTATTGACCCATAAGGATTTTGCCAGTACTCTCAAAAGTTGCAGAGAAGATCATTTTTGAACAACTTGCATCTTAATAAAGTTAAGTCTGGTTTATACGGTATGCAGTTTGGTTTCAATTATTCTATTAAAACAGCTACTTTACTTTTAGTAGAGCAAATACAATCTAAAGTTTACAAAGGAGGATTAGTTGGTGCAATATTTTTAGATTTGTTAAAGCCTTTGATATAGTTAACCATGCGGTTTTCCTTTCTAAACTGTCTAACTTTCAGTTTTCATATGAAGCTTTAGCGTGGATATCCTCATGTTTATCAGATAGAGAACAATGCGTAAAAATGAAAGGGTTCTGTAACTTTCTGTAAGTCCTGTAACTTACATTATACAATGAGTGTACCCCAAGGATCAGTGTTAGGTCCCTTATTATTTAGTTTGTATATTAATGATCTCCCGCAACAATGTGAAGGGATATAAGTGCAAATGTATGCTAATGATACTGTCCTTTTTACACATGCAAGAACAGCAGAGTTGGCAGCTGAGAAGTTAAAAGCTACAATGGTAAGGATTACAAAGTGGCTGGAGCAATCGTGTCTTAGCCTGAATATTGGTAAAACAAAAGGAATGTTCTTCTGAAAAACAAATGTTCAATATCCTAATGTTGATATTTTTATTAATGGTGAAAAGATTATACAAGATTATACATAATAAATTAGTATACAATTATCTTGGTATAATATTGGACTCAAATTTCAGTTTTAAAAAACATGTAAAGAAAATGGTGAGGAATATTAAATACAACAACAAATTAGACAATGTCTTTCTGTTGATGTTGCTAAGAATTTTATACATGCTACAATCTTTTCTCATACGTCATACTGTCTTACATGACGGGGTCAAGCTAGTAAAACTGTCATTATACCTTGAAGATCCCTATACGAATAGACATCAAAAATTTTAGATAAAAATAACAAACATTTTCACCACTGTAAGATCTTATAGAAATATATATATTTTTTGAGTTTTGACAATTTTAGACTTTTTTCAAATTTTTGTATGGTTTATAAATTTTTAAAAGGCCTGGCTCCTTCTGTACTCTATGATATTGTTAATTCTCCTTCTAAAAACTCTATGAGATCTACTAGATCATCCTCCATAAATAATTGTGTTGTTCCTTTTCGTCATTCTGCTTTTGGACTATCGTTTTTTGCTGTGAAAGCTACTGCTCACTGGAATCACTTTTTTAAAATCGAACCAACTCTGTAAACATTGACATGGTTGTAGTTTAATTGATTGTTTAAGAATTTCGTTTTGTTTAGAAATTCTTTTTTCCCCCTGATAGTATGTTAGTGTATGTGTGTTTTATTGTACGTAGGTATTGTGTGTGTTAATTTAATCATTTATGTTGACCTGCCAGGGGACTGCAGGTGAAAATTAGCCTTTGGCTAAACCTGGTACAATGCATGGAATGGAAGCATTTATGTTAAAAATTGTACATGGTCCCTCTACAAATAAAAAGACTAAAGACTAAACAGATCTCATCTGACTACCATAGTAGGGAAAATAAATGCTATATGGAAGTAAATGGGGGATGAGATCTGTTTGTTTACTGACATTCTTCCAAATATCTTCCTTTGTGTTCAGCAGAACAAAGACATTTATATAGGTTTGGAACAACCTGAGGGTGCAAATGATGACAGAATTTTCATTTTTGGGTGAACTATCCCTTTAAGAAGATTTCTGTGAGTCTGGTCCCAGAATTTGGGACAACTGCAACAAGCATTATGAAGCAGTACACTGTGAATAGAATTGTTGATTTAACTAAAAAAAGTAAGTCTGCCTTAAAATTTTGAGTTCATTGAAATAAAAAATTGAGTTAATACAATGAAGGTGATTGGTTTCATCAACAGCAACCCAAAATATTATGTTATCTGAACCACATTAATTATTTTAGATGATTTGGCAAAAGAAAAAATGTTGTGATAACAAATCATGAAAATGATTTTTTCAGAAACCAAACTGTCTCTCAATGCTATCACAGCTTGTTTTCCATCCTCACATTTTGCTGTGTCACTGTAAATAATTATCAGTGTGAACACCCCTGGTTAGTGTAACATAAAACTAGGAACATTTATTTCAGTTACATATCAGCTCACTTATTATAGCAAACAGGTCAGTTACCTGTATGCGAGCCTCGTTGAGTTTGGTAGCTCTCGCAAGCTCCTCTCTATAATAGATATCAGGATAGTGGTTCTGTCTGAAAGCTAACTCCAACTGTTCCAGCTGCTCATTGCTGAAGGTAGTTCGATGTCTCCTGCGGGATGGTGAAGGGTATGGTCTTGCTCGTCCTCCGCCACCCCTCGCGCTCTCAGATGTCCCAGAATCTTTTCTTGGGTGATTTTGAACATCTGCATCCAATAAGGTTAAAATCAAAGAGGTGAATTCATTAAGAGTAGACTTCTTTGTTACTCCTAAAGATGTCCAAACAGAAAGAGTCTTGACTTGGGTCTCTCTCTCTAGTTACAAGCAATTTCCTTTTGACAGTGAGAGTTTCATCAACCACCAACACTTCTGAGATGCTGGATTTACAGGTACACTTCTCTCAAATCATGTTCACTGAAGACGGAGGATTTAAGAGCCTTAATGCTTCCAAACTAACGTCCAGGAACTCAAAAGACAGCAGGCTTTGCAAACTAAACTCAATATCGTGAGAGAGAGACATGCCAGAACCCTGAGGATTACGCTCAGCTTAAGCAAACAATGGCCGAAAAAGTGACTAATTTGTCAAATTGTGGGACTCTAGGTTTCCAGAGGCTATTCACAGCATTAGTGTGAAGATTTTTGAGTGTCTTACTGTACCTAATGGGTTATGAAAATACGGCTCCAAAAAAGTGACTGAAACATGGGGTCTCGAGTCAGAGACAACAGATGAAAATTCTTCTATTTTGCCTTTAATGACAACATGAAAAAAATAGATTATGAAGTTTATGTTAGGTTTTATTATATTTATTATTATTATAACGAACAGCCACTATGGGAGTGAGAATTAAAATAAAATTAAATTAAATAAAAAAAAAAACATAAAATAAAATAAAAATACCCCTAGATTAATATAAAAAGCACAATACAGCAATGCTGGAATAATGATGTATGAAGTTATTATTTTAATTTTGATATTATCCTTTCTTCATATATTGTATATCATACAATCAGTCATATTTTAAAACTTGTTGAACACTTGCTATTCTAGTTCCTGCACTTTTATATGTGCTCTAGCTCTGTAGTTTACTGTTGAAAGTTGCCATTGCAGTATGATAAATTGCTTGCGATGTTCCTTATTTGTAAGTTGCTTTAGATAAAAGCATCGGCTAAATGTGTAAATTGTAATTATTTTTCATATCTTGAATTGTAATATGACCATGTACAACAGAATATTTCTGTAGGCCTAGTAAATGTAATATTCTTACCTGCACTTGAGCTAACCGTGACCTCAGAGTAATTTTCAGATAACTGTTGCTGAGATTTGTCTGTGTCCATTTCAAACTCTCTCTGAGCTGCAGGCAGGACTGAAGATTGACCTCCGTCCTAACCGAATGATGCTTTTTCACAGCAATCTAGTGTGACATCACAGAGCAGTCACACCTCTCACCTAGTCACTCACATGGTGGTGAAGCCCACAGTAACGTGGTACTGTCAGTGTGAATTAAAATAAAACTGCAATTAATGTAGAACTGTTGACATAATAATGACAAGCATCTGTGAGTAAAAATGTTCATAAATCTGAGAAATAGGGGTGCAGTGACATTTTGGATAATAATATGAGTTGGAATTCTGAGATGAAAATTGTAATTGACTATTTTCACCACCAGGGGGAGAGTAAACAAAAGAAACAGAGGCAAGAGGAATTGATCTCAAAAGAAAAACAAGTGATGTTTCTTTTACACAATAAATATTCAATTACATTTGGGGTCTGGGAGCATGGCATATTTAGATTACTTCATGTAAAAATATTTTGAACATGTTATGTTATGCTATGACCTTGTATAGCCAGATTTTATGATTATCAAAATAAAAGTTCACTTTGCAGTTTATTAAGCCCCGCCCATTTAGACAGGAAGCGTCTATTCATTTTGCCTTTACATGCCAATTGACCCTTCGCAAACAGTTTGATTGTCAGAGTCGCGTTGACAGTGTCCTCTTTGCTCCGCAATGTATTTTTCGCTACGTGAGAACATGATGTGTGGCGTGAGAGAGCACGGCTTGTTGGACAAAGCACCAGTAACTAAAGGGGGCTGGTCTTTGCGAAGTTCAATTTGTGGATGGGTTTATCTAAAATTGTTGATGCATTAATAATAAGCTGCGTCAGAATTTGCATACTATCAGAGTATGATGTAAGCAATACTGGCATTGCCATGTGACCTAATTTACAACAACAGTCGCACCACTGATACGAATATGACAACTTGTCCAATCAAAACACCAAGAAAAACGTAGCGAGAAAACGTAAGTATTTTTTGCTTTGACAAATTGGTGATGAATTCTTATGATTTGAACAAAAACATATTATTATTATTTTTAACAAACATTTAATCTGTCTATTTATTTGTCAAGCATGAAGAATTGAATTGGTTCTGCGAGATCCAGACTGAATAGCTCTGACAGACGGGATAAAAGTCAGTCAGGCCTTGGAGTCAGAGACATGGCAAGCATGAATGTCATCTTTGCCAAGGTGGGTGACTTAGTGTTCCTGATGGAGTATACAGTCAACCAGACACGGACTGCCAGGATCTGCCTGCTCTTTTCTGCAGTTGAAAAATGATTTATTCCAGAAGAAAAGAAAGTTAGTTAGGTTCACATGCTATTCACTCACTTCAACAAAAAACGTCATAGTAGCTTTTGCCCTGAGGTCACTGAGGCGATGATATAAGTACACCTGTCCTGCAGAGAACCAGAAGATTCTTCTCAAGTAACTCAATCTTCGTTTACAGCATCTCTTTCAGCTTTGTCTGCCAAATTCCCTGTGAACTAATGATCTGGATTAAATATTTATCTCATTGTCTGTGCTTTACAGAACATTGTTATTTACAGTCAGAGCTTGGAATGATTTTATTGTGCAAATTTAGGGTCATTTAGTTTTTCCCTTAACCACTAAAAGTAACACCTACTACGGCTGTTACACTACATCCACCAAATTCAACAAAAATCTATCTATCTGTCTGTCTGTCTGTCTGTCTGTCTGTCTGTCTATCTGTCTGTCTGTCTTTGCATGAAAAAGAATAGTTAGAAATTGAGATACCGATGTGAATTCTGTGCTGTGTAGTAATCAGTACAATGCTGTGGTGTCCGGGCGTTTGGAATTCGGTGCCTTGCTCAGGGGCACTTCATTACGTTTCCTTGAGAATCAAACCCACAACCTTTGAATTACCAGTCTGACTCTCTAACCACGATCTCTCAACTTAGATTGTCATATAGATGTATTGTAATGTTCATATTCAGTAGAATTTGTAAGACTTCAGATAATGTCTAATGTCTATGACTTCTGTTAAGCTTTTAAGCATTGTGTAAAGCAGAGCTCAAATGAAAAGGAAGCAAATGGGTGTGTATGAGTAGGGTCAGCCCAAGGGCCTGTACTCATAGCTGGAGAATCACGGGGGCTAGTCAAACTCTGCAGCCCCCCCCCCCAACACTGTGCCCCCCCCCCCCCCAAAAGACCTTTGGGAATTTCCAAACATATGAGGAATTCTGACTCAGACTAGACCCAGTATGGAGGAGGTTCTGCCTGTGAGGCCCACAGTTTAACCACAACACATGCACAGACTTATGAACATACACAAGCATACATGTGCATGCAAAATTTTATTGATACGTAGAGAATCTCTCCTCCCAATTGGGACTGAACTAAGAGTGACCTGCCTGGCCATCCCTCAGCCCCAATGGAAGGAATGTAACCCAACACTTTCTGCTCTGTCCTACTTGGTGGCTTGCATGTATGTGCGCACACACGCAAACAACAGGCTTTTTACACAGAGACACAGATTCACCTTTTTACATTTAACTAAGGAAACAACTACAATTTAAAAGGGCATCAAGTATTTTTTAACATTATTTAAAAAAATCAACATTATTTTTTTTTTCCAAAAAATGTTTGTCTAAAATGTTTTTTTTAATTTCACCCACAATGGACACTTATAATATCTGAAGAAAGCTACCCTTACAAAAACTTACTTCAAGTTCATTTTCTTAAGCATACTTAAGTAAAGTTAAGTATATTTTTTTATGTTTATGTAGTAAGTATATTAATATCAATGTAATATATTATCAATGTATCAATGTAATATATTAATATCAATTAATATCAATGTACAGTAGTATACTTGTAAGTGTACTATTTTAATACTATTTGGGACTAAATTCCCCCTAAATTGCTAAATTTCCCCACTTTTTAGTTTATACTTATAACTATTTACAACTACATTTTTCATTTGTATTGCAACTATACTACTAGTGAACTTATAGGTGTACTAACAGTTTACAAGTTAAATACTTATAGCACATTTTTTTTATAAAGGACACTTTGAAGTATACTTCCAGTAAACTACTAGTTTAGTAATTTTATTCTTAAGTATACTTGTAAGTTTTCTTTGTAAATAATTATTTACCAGCAATGTAAGTTTATAAGACAGTATTTAAAACTATGAGGAAAAAAATATTTAATAGGCTACTTAATCAAAAGGGTAAACACAACTACAAGCCAAGCATACTTAATACTTAATTATACTTTTAAGTATATCCTGACTTTTCTTTAAGTATAAGTCAAGTATAATTTTAATTTTACAATTTTATAGTCCAGTTTAATTTTATGTATAGGTTTGAAAAGTACATAAAAGTAGACAAAGTTTATAAGTATACTAATAGCACGCTTAAACTTCTTTGTTTTTGTAAGGGTAGGCATGATATAGAATATAAGTTAAAATACACTTCAAGATAATCAATCACTGCTATAAAAACATCTACTATAATATAAAGAAAAATGAGGAATATACATGTTGCTTGTAAAAATACACTTGTCAGAATACAGACTTTTTGTTGGTATGTTTGCCAACAAAAAATATGGTGTTGTTACAGAATCTACCACCAGAGGCAAACGGACGCATACTAGCAGGCAAACTTTACCCCTTGGTTGCCCCTCATGGTGTGTGCCATGTTGAAACCACATGACCAGCTCACTTTATCTCGGTAACTCCCCATTATTGGACACTTTCACTTGGGGAATAAATTACTACCAGGAGACAAATGTGCCTTTGAGAATATTGTATTTCTACTCTGGTATTTGAAAACTAGTATACTGGCCAGCAAAAAATATACAAAAAATGACTTGTTAGTTCAATGGAGACTGAATGTTCTTAACTGATTACAGTTGTTTTTGTGGTTTGTGAAAATGACATTTTCGTGCAGTCTCACACACATGGTCTTCATGAAAGACGTCAGTGCTCTAACATCAGACAGATATCTTTGAAACGTACTGGACAGATTTGTTTTTTGCCAGTATCTCTTTGTTGACTTTCCCATTTGTTTGTGTATAAGAACACAAACTCATGTGCAAGGTAAAAGAGAAAGTTTTATCAATGGAGACTTGTGTGATAATAAACAGGTTTATATCTATAAAGGAGAACTTTATTAGCCTATAAAAGCTGCTCCCAGTGCAGCTAGACAGGCAATTATCCAGCTGTCTGGCGTTCCCCCCTCCCACATAGTATACACTGCAGGAGCAAGAGGGAAAGCAGATGTATAGGCTTCTGAGGTTCATTAGTGATGTGCAAACTCTTGTGTCTAGGGCACGAAAGGCTGTAAGTGAGTGGGATGGTGGAATTTTCACCCGTCCCAGCGGGCTTGACCTCTCAGTATATCCCTGTGGCTGTCTGGAGAGCGAGAAGAGACACAGGTGCTTCCAAGGGATCTCAGATGGGGCTGCAAGAAACAGGAAACCACCATCGCTCACAGGCATCCAGACAACACCTCGGCAAATCTACCCAGCCAGACAAACTTGCCAGCAATTCACACACACACACACACACACACACACACACACACACACACACACTGCGCCAGCTCTGGCTCATTTTCAGACACTTTCCAAAACAAAAAAGGAAGTGAAAAAATTATTATTATTTTCTGAAGCTAGTGTGATTAGTGTTTACTCATGTAAGCTACTGCCATAACACTACTGTCCCTTTTCTGGGGGGTAGCTAGATGACTTGAATCAGTAAGCCCAAAACCTTGTTACTGGGAATCTCAATCTATAGGACTTTTTGGATACTTTATTACATGGTAATCAGTGCTCAAAGTGGGCCAGTGTGCACTGAAATGCAGCTCCGGCACTTCTATATTTTAATCTGTAATGTACCCTCACTTTCTCTTGCATACCAGCTCTTCTCACGTGTTGCCGGAGTTGTGCCGATTTCTGCGACTCACCGAATTATGTGACACTAGTGATGTATTGAACTAATCCAACCTACTCCTAATCCCAATACTTATCATAACGCAACGTGATCCCATGAGAATATGTGTGTATTTTTGCGTGAAGTGTGGTTCTACAACACATACATGTACTTATAAATATACAATATTGACGTAGTTATAGCACTAAAACATAAAAATACTTATGTATTAACAGCAATAAAACATAAATCATTTACGTATCCAAGTGTGAATGTGTATGAATTCACATGTATTAATATTAAAATTGTGGCATTAATGTTTTGAATCTGTTGTATTCAATTGTAATACCAATACATGTTTTTAGTCGAATTTATTGAATGCAGTTTACTCAACTACTTAATTTGAAATAACAATTCTGTTCGTGCTGCAAACTCGTTTTGGAGGATTAGATTAATGTTAAACAGGACTACACTTTGAGGTCACATAACCCATCACTACAGCGCATACTAGGGTCACGGATTTCGGCACTACACCTGTACTCTGAGCATCCCGCCCATGTAAGACAATTTCAATGAGATATTTAACTGCAGAACCACAAAACCACGTCACAGCAGACTGAAGACAGCAGCACCAGGCCAGCAGCCTCAGACCCGAAGTTAGGGTGGCACTGACAATCACGTTTCCTACCCATCAGTATAACTATAAGCTCTACCTTAAAAAAATGCTCAACCCCACCCCAACATTAAACCCCAACACCTGTCTGAGACTGCTGTCCTCACATTGCTGTGAATTATGGCTCTGCAGTTCTTCATCTATATTGAATTGAATCATTCTGAGACTTAATGCGAGATTGTCTTGGGAGAAAATTATCCGAAGGCTTAATTCTTTGCACAAAAGAGGACAATGGTATTCAAGAGTATTACCAAAGCAAAGTTTTAAGTGTGAAAACATAGCAAAAGTAACACAGAAACTGATAAAGAATGGACTTATGAGACGATTTTTTCGCCTAGAATAGAGGAGGAGAAATGCCAAGCAAGTGTCTCAGAGCTGGCAAAAGCTGTGAGAAGAGTTATTGTTTCATCTAATACAGTAAAACACAATGTACAGAGGTGAAATGCTTTGTTGTTGTTACACAAGAACTACTTAAAGCAAATTAAACTTATGTAGTGTTTTTTAAGGCCAAATATAAACAAAATATAGACTTCTGGTAATCCATATCTGGTAATCCATATCTGGAATACATCACATATAAACTTTTGCTGGATCTTCATCAGCAAATCTGCGTTAGCCTAGTGGTCTTAAAGGGTTAGTTAACCCAAAATTTGATATTTCTGTCATTAATTACTCACTCTCATATCGTTCCACACCCGTAAGACCTTCGTTCATCTTTGGAACATAAATTATGATATTTTTGATAAAATCTGATTGCTCTGTGAGGCCTCCATTGACAGCAAGATAATTAACACATTTAAATGCCCAGAAAGGTGCTAAAGACATATTTAAAACAGTTCATGTGACAGCAGTGGTTCAACCTTAATGTTATACTTCGAAGCTTTACGAACCTTTTGTTTTGAATCAGTGGTTTGGAGTGTGTATCAAACTGCCAAAGTTACGCGATTTCAGCAAACAAGGCTTCATTATGTCATAAGTATTTTGAAACGTTGAAACTTCAATGGTTCACGTGACTTTGGCAGTTTGATACATGCTCCAAACCACTGATTCGAGAAAAAAAAAAAAAAAAGATTCGTAAAGCTAAGCTTCATGAAGCAGTGTTTTGAAATCGCCCATCACTAGATATTGTTGAATGAAGTCGTTATTTTTGTTTTTTTGGAGCACAAAAAGTATTCTTGTCGCTTCATAACATTAAGGTTGAACCACTGTAGTCACATAAACTGTTTTAAATATGTCTTTAGCACCTTTCTGGGCATTTGAAAGTGTTAATTATCTTGCTGTCAATGGAGGCCTCACTGAGCCAACGGATTTCATCAAAAACATCTTAATTTGTGTTCCAAAGATGAATGAAGGTCTTACATGTGTGGAACAACTTGAGGGTGAGTAATTAATGACAGAATTTTCATTTTTGGGTGAACTAACCCTTTAAGGCCCACTCACACCAAGAACGATAAAGATGCCAACATGTACTAAACTACTTGAATTATAAAGATAACTATAATGATGGCTATATTTGCATCCACACCACACTATAAAGATAATGGTCTGTTTATTCTAATTTCCCGTGCGGCGGTTTCAAAGTGTATACAACATGTTCTTCTTGCATTTACATGGCTTTAACCAGCAGATGTCCCCAGCATGCTATGTGTCGAGTGATTAGCTAGTGTAATCGATCTAATCTAACAGTAAATTTAACTGACAAAGTCAAAATAGTGGAATAAAAAGAACGCTTAGTCTTTTTCTCTCCGACTTCAAAGGAAGTAAGACAATGTTGTTAAAACTAGTGCCGGATACTTGAGGTAATTTATTTTATACTGCCACTTATAGGTGTGGATGAATGAAGTTTCATTATTAACTACTGGTGGCGTAGAGCAAAGCTGTTTTTCTTTATCTTTGTTCTTTTTCATGTTTTTTCTTCATCTTACTACATATATTGAAAAAAATTATCCCTCTTGGCTTCAATCTCAACATATTTTCACAAATTTAGTGTTTTGTGCTGGTGCTGTTTCTGTCACAGCATGTTGGGTTTGTACCATTAATAGATCACATGATTCCAGTTGCACTTGCAAATTCATCCACAACTTGCTCACATTTGCTTCCAGTGCAGATGTTTAATATTCGTTTTATATAATAAACTGTAAAGGTAAAGCAATTGTAAAACCAAATGTGCTGATGCATTGGACACCTAAAATGTCAATCACACTTGCCAACTAGACTATTTTTCTGGGCGATTAGTCAGCTATAACTAGTAGTAGTTGTGCAAGTCCTTGTGCCACGTGTCGTGGCATTTGTCCTTGCTCTGTGGGTCATCGCAGGTTTGTTTAATTACTCTAGACTGCTTGTTTGGACATTTTATTTTTCAAGCTATGACTCAGATCATAGCCTAAAGCACATAAAAACATGACCACACACACAAAAATATACACATGCATAAACATACACAATATCACACACTGTTGGAAATGGCTTGCAAGAAACAGAACACAAAGACATGCCAAGAAAATCATACGTTGCATGTTTTACATTTGTTCACACATGGACACTCAGCTCTCTGAATGTGTGTGCAACTGTGTTTATTTCTCAATGAAAACATTCCCAGTACAGAAAGTTCATTTAAAGAACATAAGCCATAATTTCTTCCACCCTCAAAAGCCCTTGGTATTAGAGTTAAATCAGCCCAGAGGACCAGGGAATGGCGTGACAGTCAGCCATTTTAAAATGCAGCCACAGCACAGCCCTCTCTGCGGTGAGTAAGCGTGTGTGATGTTTGTGTGTGTGAGAGCGACTGAGAATGTGTCATTGTGGGTACTCATTGGTTGCAGTATTAATTAGAACAACGTCTTCATTTTTGTGCAGATCTCTCATCATGCCAATCACTAAAACCACACTCTCACAGCTAAAGCAAGAAGCATTACAATCATACTTACACATTCAAGTGGATGCAATAAAGACTAATTACAGACTCAATCCTACATCTAAAATATGAGTAAACACTGATCAAGGAACAAAACCAAATTATGTGTACTGAAAATGCCCTCAAGAAGAATGAATTTAGTTCAAGCATTAAAAATAAATGTGCATTATATTATTATTTTCATTATTAATTATTATTAGATATTATTATAGCATTATACAATAGTGTAAATTGTATATTTCTTAAAAACAAAAGCAAAACAGTGGAATACATGGTCAAATATTTGCATGTATTGAAAAGGATGAAACATTACGATATGTATGAGATCAGTGTCATAAAGTGTTATCTTATTAACCTAAAGTATGTGTGGAAAGTTATACTGAATTTGATCTCCCACCATGTAAAGCTTGCAAACCTGGTCATTTTCGTGACGTGTGAGGATACCAGAAAGAGCAACATGACAATTTGTAATGATTTTATGATACTGTAAATTTGAATCTCAAATTACTCACAATATTGCAAGTATGAATTACTAGGATTTTTTTTAAAAACTTGCATTGTAAGTGTATAAACACTGCATTTTACATTCAGTGCATCACAATTGACAGTTTTCCACCATATTTTCCAAGAAAACTGAAATAATGTTAACTTTTCTTATGCACAAATCCGGAATTTGAAACACTGAATGTTCTCGCTGATTTGCTTAATGATAGGATGTCATTGTTTTGCATGTTCTCTAGCAAACATACTGAGCATTGTATCAGTATGGTAACTTGTAAACACAACTTTGTTTCCAGACACTTTTACCCCAGCTGCTGGTAAAACCAGCCAATAACATTTGAACTGCCAAATTTTGGATTGTGCTTTCCAGTTCCGTGCACTACATGATTAAGGCCAGTGAACGGGCTGTGGGAGGTCCGACATTTTGTGACGCGGGCTGCATCCGAAATCACATAATTCCCTACTACCGTATATAGTAAGCAAAAAACAGTATGTGACAAAAGAAGTATGTCCGAATTCACAGCCTATTCATAAAAGAGAAGGCAAAAGTACCTGGATGACCTACTACTTCCAGCTAGATTCTGAAGTGTGCATACGATAGAAACTTTACTATCCCATGAGGCCACGGGAGAGGATTTGTGAATGGAAGTGAAGCAACGTAACTGACACTGGTAGGTCACATGATAATGACAGCATTGCGAATGTAGTACGTCCAAATTACATTCATACCACACACTTTCATACTATATAAAATGTACTTTTTTTTAGCAGTCATGAATTACTTATGCAAAATAAGTACCTACTCAGGAGAGTAAACGATTTCAGACGTAGATAATTTAACAGTAACAGAAAATTTTCACTGCTGTTATTAGATATAGTCTCGATGCAATTGTGAGAGTCACTTAGTGAGATGTAAAGTTTCAATTTTGAGAAATTAAGTTGTAATTGTGAGAAATAGTCACTTTGTGAAATAAAAAGTCTCAATTCTAAGAAATAAAGTTGCAGTTGTGAGATACACTTCTAATAGCAAGATATAAAATCACAATTGCAATATAGTCACATTTTGATATATTAAATCTCAGTTCTGAGAAATAAAGATGCAAATGTGATATAAAGTCATAATTAGCTTTATTTTTCTCCTAATTTGAGATATAAAGCAGCAATTGTCACTTTGTGAGGTAGGGCTGAATATATATCTTTATGATATAAAAGATTCAAATATTTTAAAAAATTTTAGCTGTAAAAACGTATAATGCTTATGTTTAATTGTTGCCAATATGTTCATATTGTACGTTTCAGCGTCTATCCAAATATACAAAAAAAAAAAAAGTCACTTTGTGAAATAAAAAGTCTCACTTTTAAGAACTAAAGTTGCAATTGTAACATATAAAATCAAAATTAGCTATATTTTTCTTCTCCAAGGCAAAACTCAGCTTACATTAAAAAAAAATGTCTGCTACTACAATCATCTGATCAGTCCAGCTAAACATAGTGTAAAAAGAATATATAACTAATAATTTAATTTATTAAATCCACAGCTGTCATTACTCCAGGAGTGTCTTGAAATAACAGAATGGTTAACAAATGATATCATTCTGTTTTCCCTTATGTATTAGATTTTTGTAGTAACAGTTACTAGGTAGCTGTTTGAGGACATGATTGTGGGTGCTTGTGCAGAGAACAACCATGCATGCTATTCTCAATGAACCAGAACTGACTTGGCAGCTTCTCTCTCTCTCTCTCTCTCTCTCTCTCTCTCAAACTTTCTCACTCCCTCCCTTCATCTCTCTCTCTCTCTCTCTCAAGCTTTCTCACTCCCTCCCTTCATCTCTCTCTCTCTCTCTCTCTCCCTTTCTGCCACATTCTCCCAAATCTCTGCTGAACTTTGCCCTTTGCAGACTCATGCCAAACCACAACGAACCTATAGAGGCCATGACGTCATTCTGAAATGAGAGCGTGGAACAGCAGAAGCCAACAAAAAAATAAAAGAGAAAGCAATACTGTGGAATAATTATATAAAAGAGGGAGTGAATCAGGAAATAGCTCTCGGTTTGGGAAACACATCGAGCGAGAGGGAGCTTTGCCACAATTTAAATTAAAACAGGGTTTGAAAGAGCAGAGAGGAAATAATGCGAAATGGAAAGGCGAAAGAGCAGCGGCGGGGTAACCAGTCGATTTTGTTTTGAATCGTATTTGTTTTTTGGTTTCTCCTCACTATGCCCCCCGTCCCGTGCCTCAACTCTCGCACGCTGCCGTGCCTGGCGCTCTTTCTTTACACGATTTTAATGGGTGTCTTCCCAATCAGGCTTTTACTGCAGGAAATTTCAGCACACCACATTGCGTGAGGCGACGAAGAGCTCCATTCTTGGCTGGGCTCT
This sequence comes from Zacco platypus, assembly GCA_038088235.1. Classification (NCBI taxonomy): domain Eukaryota; kingdom Metazoa; phylum Chordata; class Actinopteri; order Cypriniformes; family Xenocyprididae; genus Zacco; species Zacco platypus. Next base: position 22,967,513 of record CM076078.1, on the reverse strand, counting down.
GCACCGTGCCAGGCTACATCACGCTTGCCAGGGAGGAAGGGAGGTGAGGGGGAGGGCGGTTGTGGTGTGGGTCCTGTGCCAGCATTACAGCTCTGCAGTTTTTTTCTTCTTCTCTGACAATAGCGAGTGTGACCTAGCCACTGAGAAAAAGAAAACGACTGAACAGCAGGAGTGAGCAGACACTTTTCTCTGCTCTCCAATGTAAAGTCGCTTTTATTTTTGCCACTGCTCTCCAGGTTTTGAGGTTTTACAGCGTCTTCAGCTGTGTCAATGTGAGCGAGGCCGTTTTTTTCTTCCTTTTGCTTGTTTCCGCCCTCTTCCTTCCACTCCCCTTTCTTATTTCTCATAGTTTGTTTTGTCATATTTCCAGCAGTCTATGTGAGGCCTTTCTTTTTACCCTTCTCTATCCCATAATGCACCCCCCTTTCTTTTCTGTTTTGCCCCCCCCCCCCCCATTCCACTCCAAAAACAGTGCTGTGGTCGCTCTGTGGTTGAATAGGAATAATATTTGCTGTACTTTGCCGCCTTCCTGGTCCTATTCTCCTCTAACAACGAGCCTTATTTTTAGCTGCGTGCAGGGTTTGGTCATTTCCTGCGGCTGGTGTCGTGTGACATTTGCAGTTTGGGACTTAAAGTAGGTGCTCACGGTTATGGTGCTTGTCCAAATGATGTGATCTGTGACTGGTTTGTCTTAGAACAGTCGTTGATGGGAAAGGTCTGTGTTAAGGGCTATTGTTCGTGTCTGGAGTTTGTGTCTGCAGGCAGATCTGGATGTAATACAGAGTAAAAAGTATTAATCACCATTACCAGGAAAACATCCACCCATAACTCCAGAGGACAACAGAGGAGAAACACTTTTTTTTTTACCATTAATACCGATCAGATCTGTAGAGTAATATCCTTTTTGAGTTAGTTTTAAAAGACAATTTACCACATTAAATCTTTTGTGAATGATCTAATTCAGAGCAATATTTTGGATAGACATTTAAAGATGGTAGATAGTAAATACCATTGAGAGGTTCCCACACTGCTTCAGTAGATTTAGAAAATAGCATCAAAGTCTGGTCTAGTATAATCATGTTTTTTGTCCTTATTTAATCTTGACAGACAGGGAGACTATCAACTGTTTTGCATAAAAAAAGCTTCACAAAAGTCTTCACAATTTCTCCTTCTGTGCTCTATGACAAAAGAAAGTCACATGTAGGGGTGGGTGCTATGACCTTTCACGATATGAGAAATTTTATTTCATGATAACGATATATATATCACAATATATACCGATCAAGCATAACATAATGACCACCTTCCTAATATTGTGTTAGTCCCCATTTTGCAGCCAAAACAGCCCTGACCCATCAAGGCATAGACTCAACTAGACTCCTGAACGTGTGTTGTAGTATCTGGCACTAAGATGTTAGCAGCAGATCCTTTAAGTCCTGTAAGTTGCGTGGTGGGGCCTCCATAGATCGGACTTGTTTGTTCAGCACATCCCACAGACGCTCGACTGGGGAATTTGGAGGCCAAGTCAACACCTCAAACTCATTGTTATGCTCCTCAAACCATTCCTGAACCAATTTTGCTTTGTGGCAGGGCACATTATGCTGCTGAAAGAGGCCACAGCCACCAGGAAATACCAGGTGGGTGGTACGTGTCAAAGTAACATCCAGATGGATGGCAGAACCCAAGGTTTCCCAGCAGAACATTGCCCAAAGCATCACATTGCTTCCATTAGCTTGCCTTCTTCCCATAGTGCATCCTGGTGCCATGTGTTCCCCAGGTAAGTGACACACACGCACCCGGCCATCCACGTGATGTAAAAGAAAACGTGATTCATCCGACCAGGACACCTTCTTCCATTGCTCCGTGATCCAGGTCTGATGCTCACGTGCCCACTGTTGGCGCTTTCGGGTGTGGAAAGGGGTCAACATGGGCACCCTGACAGGTCTGCGGCTATACAACCTCATAGGCAGCAAACTGCAATGCACTGTGTATTCTGACACCTTTCTATCAGAACCAGCATTAACTTCTTGAGCAATGTGAGCTACAGTAGCTCATCTGTTGGATCGGACCACACGTGCCAGCCTTCGCTCCCCACGTGCATCAATGAGCCTTGGCCACCCGTGACCCTGTCACGGTTCACCACTGTTCCTTCCTTGGCCCACATTTGATAGATACTGACCATTGCAGACCAGGAACACCCCACAAGAGCTGCAGTTTTGGAGATGTTCTGGCCCAGTCATCTAGACATCACAATTTGCCCATTTTTCCTGCTTCTAACACATCAATTTTGAGGACAAAATGTTCACTTGCTGCCTAAAATATCCCACCCACTAACAGGTGCCATGATGAAGACATAATCAGTGTCATTCACTTCACCTGTCAGGGTTAATAATGTTATGCCTGATCGGTGTACTTATTTTGTGTCTCCCATTCAAGCGCAATAAGACGTGAAAGAGAACTGAATTTGAGATCACATGCAGAGACAGCTTTCTGTGCGCAATTTTCGCTGTGTGCCAGTTAAGGGGTTGAGTTCTTTTTCACTGCTTATTATGCTTAAATATTGTATTTATTATATATAATATCAAATAAACATTGTTGCTATGGTGTTCTAAGAGAGGCAGGGGTTCCTATTAGGAATTTATTGCACTTATAACTCTTTTTAACTTCAAGCACATCCCACTCTGTATTCTCATTCATGCATTTCATTACTCTAAAGTGTCATTGGGGCATATATTTACATACCACGATATATACAATATAGCAAAATCTCTATAACGATAGACTTTTTATACAAGGGGTAGGATATACAGTATATCGTCATTACCACTCAGCCCTAATCAAATACGTTTGAAAGAACATGATATTAAGAAATTATTCATTTACAGGGTGAATTGTCCCTTTCACCATGCACATCCTGATAGGCCTTGGGGTTGTCTAAGTTATTTGATGTTGCTTTGGTTGTTTTGTTATTTGTTGTGCAAAATGTTCTAATATAATGAAAACCATTGTTATATTTCTTTTGGCCCCTTGGAAATGTCACAAGCTGAATACAAACTTGCATAACCCGTATAAAAGCTACAGTACAATGTGTTGGAGAAGCAGCTAGACCACAGCTCCAACACTAATGAAAGTAATTACATTTTTTCTTTGTCTTTTTAAACAAGACATGAAGAGGAAAACAAAACATTTCATCAAGCTCAAGAATACATTACTGGTATGATCATAGTGTGGCGTCTAATTTAATCTGTAGTGTATAAATCCCGGACCAAGGCTCTATAAACAGCTGTATCCCCTACGGGAAAGGGGGGTGGGGGTGCTGAGATGGTGCAGTCTTGGACCCCCTTCAGCGCACTGGGAGATTTAAGAGCAGGATGAAAGGAACCTGGGCCACTCAGCGGTCACCACTCTCTGATTCATCTTTCTGGGAAAGAGCAGAGAGAGAGAAAACCACAGAAGGCTCCCTCCTTCTTTAGAGCGGCAATCTCACTGAGAGGCCAATCAAGAGAACATAGAGAGATAGACTGAGGCTGAAAAATACTTCAGGCAAGTTTGTGAACAAAAACGCTTCTAGCTAGTTTGTATTTTGTGCATATTTGTGTTCAGAAATGTGTTGGACCACAATTTCACACGTGTACCATTCACAACATTGCCACAAGGGGTGCTATAGCGCGTATTAGTGTAGACAGTTTTCTTCTATGGTAAGATTTCTCTTTCAGGTCAACAACTCATGCCAACAGTTTGCCGTAAACGCAATGAATGTGTCAAGTCCTCTGGTATTTATGAGTTGGGAAGCTGTTATTAGCATATTTAACTCTACTTCTGATGAATAAAGAATGTGCATCAGGTGTGTTTTTGCTTTAAGGTGCTGTAAACTTAATTGATATGGTATATATTATTTTGTAATTGTACAATACTACCATGCAACTATCATGTAACTTTTTTATTTTACTGTAAGAGAAAAATGAAAATCAATGAAAAATAAGTGTTTCCCACTCTGTGGTGGTGTTCAGATAAGTATGTCGGATAATTTGATCTTTTTATGACAAGGAAATTGGTTCCCCATATTGGTGTGACCCCATAAAGACCAATATGAAACCAATATGTTCAATGAAGACCAGTCAAGTTTGAAGTTCAATTAGTTCACAGAGGTTAGGGCATTAAAAGAAGACCATAGAAAATGAGTAAAAGATTCCAGCTGCAAAATAACACTAGAACACAGTGTAATCAGTACTTATAGGCATAAGAAAGAAAAGTTGACGTCATTTACAGATAATTCCAGCAACGTCTAAACACGGCGTTCAATTCTTTACGCAATTGTGGTTAAAAACAATATCTGTGACACACTATAAGAGGTGGGTCATAAATACTGCGAGGACACTTCTCATCTGGAAGGCTGTCGAATTTTTCAGGAGACTGTTCCTTTGGCAATGTCCCACGCCGACCACATTCCTAAACAACCCCTGCAAAGACAAACATAGGCGTTATCCTTTCCCTTCAAGGTTGAGTCAAATCACTAAGACAGAACAATGCATTCACACATTGCAACTCACATATAGTAACCAGTGGTGCTGTAAACCCTAAGAGTTACAAATGGAAAGTATGTATATGTGTTAGTAAATACATGTGGTGGGTTATTGACCTTCATGACCCTACTACAGTAGTTGTCTTTACACGTCTCTTACAGCTATCATGAGAATATCAAAATTAAAATGAATAAGAAACAATCAAACTCTAGAACTCTTCTAGCTTAACATTTGATGAATCCAGATAATTTTGATGACAGACTTTGGCTTTGGCACTAAACAATATTTTAGATGGTGTGCAGTGAGATTGGTCCACTGGTCAGTCCAGCTATCCAATCACCTGATATGTTGAGGCAAAGTCATGTTATGCATTGTAGTTTATGCTAGGGATGCCACAATTCTCAATGTAATATTGAACCGTTCTGCATCCATGGATTTGAATTGCGGGTTTTGAATTTTGTTTTTAAATTTCCATTTTATTTCTCTCCAAATGGACTCTATGCACAGTCACTTCTGCATTTTTCCTCAAGGTGCATATTTACATCCGGTGCTGCACCATAAGCCATTGTTCCTTACCTAGAACTGTCAATATGACTGAGAAGATGACGTTTTTCTGGATTACTGTAATTGATGTCTATCGCATTGTGAGACTGTCAGATTTCACACCATCCAGTAAAATGGAGAAGGGCATTAAACATTTCAAGTTACATCAACAACTTTGAGAGTGAATATTATGCTATCGTCTGATAGCCAATCTAGATAATGCTGGATAACGCAGATTTGACCTTTTATGCCAATTTGATCAGCACTTAAATAGAGTTTAAATTTAAAAGTCATCCACTTCAAGGAAACAGAAATGATTGTTTCATCTCTCGAGTCTTCGGGTCAGAGTCATTCATTCATCCCTTGATAGCCCCGTAGATAAAGAAATCAGTTAATAATTCCCAATCTTCCTTACAAACAAGCTTGTTTTTACTCTACAGTTACATGAGTTTCTGGTCTCAAATTTCTTACAATTTTTAAATTTGTGAGCTGCCAGTGTTTATCTTAATATATATTTATTTTACATTATATAATACACTAGTTATATGTAAGTGGATTTTTTTTATTTTTTTACTTTTAAGTAAAATAAAGAAAGAGTAAAAGTTTTTTTTTCTCCTTAACCCCTTACTGTTCCTTTCGCCTAAGCATAGAATAACAAAAAACACTCTGATGTGCCAACCCATCAGAACCGAACCGAAAACCGTAGTTAAAAAACTGAGGTATGAAATAAACCGGAGGATAACTGTATTGTTGCATCCTTAGTTTATGTGCATGTTTTCTAGCCAAATAATAATTTTTAAAAAACTATTGAATTAAATAGTTAATTAAATTATTTTATCCTGATTATGCTTGTACAGCAATTTGGTAAACAATTGTTGGTTTTGTAAAGTGCTCTATAAATAAACTTTGATTTGATTTATAAAAGCGTGGATGGAAAGGTAACTATTGACCCCTGTAAGAGTGACTGGAATCATACAAAAATGCAAATTATATGTTATTAATAGTTTCCAACTTTGTAATTTAGGACAATTGCTTTCATACTAATTGCAAACTGTACCAGAATTTAGTTGAACCAAACCCTAAACTTTGGTCTGTTTCACTGGTGCACACCCAAGTTTGGAATAAATGCTTTGATACCTATCAAACGAGCCAAGCTTTAATGTGAAAGTGCTTTTACCCTCATTGCTCAAGTGTGCCTTTTAAAAAAATGAGATGGTCCAGAAGTCCTTGAGGTTTAATCTTGCATCCAGTCCACTGCGGCTCATGGAGCTGTTCCACATGATTTCAGATATTATGACATGCAGCCAATGGGGAATGAAATGCTAAACAAACATAAAATTTTCATAAAACCTTGTGATTTACAGTGTGATTTTATATGTTAATGAACGCAGTAAAATAACCTACCAAGGGATTTATGAATCACATCATTTCATGTGGCCAGAGCTGTAACATTTGATCAAAATTCGCTTTCTAAATTCACTATTACTTGGCACAGTGGATTCTAGGTATCTGGGTCTAAAATGTAATGAGGGTGAAAACATCTCCTGCCAAGTCAAGGCCAAGTCATCTCCAAAACACAGTTAACAGTGGTCTAAACTGTGGCCATGAGTGCTTCATCTCAAAAACCACGGGTTTCCATTTTAAGGTTTACAATAATCCATCTCCATACATATTTTTTGCCACAAGAGCAACTAAACTGTATTGCATGAACACATTTAGTAGAGAGCCTACTAATCTTCTCAAAACTTTCCTCAAAATATATTTCACAGTTCTGCTCTGTGGCAATTAGAAATTCATACCAAAGTTCCTCATGAAGTCTATTTATCAAATAAATAAATAAAATTCTGTTACATGCAGCTCAAGCCTAATTATGATGCTGACTTATTTATGTAAAATAAAATTCCTGCAATCCTCTAATTTTCCAAATGATTTTGCACCAACAGTAATTTTTTAATGCTTTGAAGCAATCTTTTATAAGATAATTTTGTCAACAATTTTTTTGTTATTGAATCGATGACCTCAAAGTTAACACATACAGAAGAAAAAAAAAAACACATTTTGTTTGCATTTTTGCATGGGGTCTATAAATTGTATTTAACTCAGAATATTGTTTTTAGTGAGGTTCCCAAATGTAATTTCAGGAGGAGTGAACCCTTCTAATCTTTCAATTAACTGCTAGGAGCATACACAGTAATGTGAAAAAGTTAGGATGCTTTGTTGCATTACATGGTTCTCCATATCAGGACATAATAAAAAACCTCAGATGAACAACAACACATCACATATAACACAGATTCATAATTTATTTAACAAAAACTAGGCCAAAATGGAAAAGCCATGCGTGAGTCAGTCCTGCTAATCAAATGCCTTTGATTAATTGATCATCAACAAGTGTGAGCACCTCTATAAAAGCAGAAGTGTTGGCAGTTTGCTAGTCTGGAGCCTTCAGATGTGTGTTAACACAATGCCAAAAAAGGAAAGACATCAACAATAATCTTAGAAAAGCAATTGTTGCTGCCATCAATCTGAGAAGGGTTGTATGGCCATTTCCAAACAATTTGAAGTCCATCATTCTACAGTGTGGAAGATTATTCACAACTGGAAGACATTAAAGACAGAAACCAATCTTCCCAGGAGTGGACGTCCCAACAAATTCACCCCAAGGTCAGACCGTGTAAGGCTCAGAGAAATCGCAGACAACCCAAGAACTACACCTCAGACTCTATAGGCCTAAGTTAACAAGTTAAATGCTGAAGTCCATCACAGTACAATTAGGAAAAAAAATGGGACAAGTATGGCATGTTTGTTATTGTTGACTGGAGAAAGCCTCTTCTCTTAAAAAAAAAAATGCCAATAGGTTTGCAAGTTTGCATCTGAGCAAACCACAAGACTTCTGGAAAAAAAGTCCTTTGGACAGATAAGACGAAAGTGGAGATGTTTGGCCATAATGCACAGTGCCAAGTTTGGTAAAAACTGAACATAGCATATCAGAACAAACACCTCATACCAAAAGTAAAGCATCCTGGTGGAAGGCTGATGATTTTGGGCTTGTTTTAAACCCATAGGCTTGGGCATCTCACAATCATTGAGTCAACCATGAACTCCTATGAATACCAAAGTATTCTAGAGACAAATGTGAGACCAAGTGTCTGACAGCTAAAGCTTAGCAAAAATTGGGTCATGCACCTGGACACTGATGTAAAGATGATCAGCAAATCTACAACAGAATTACTGAAAAAGAAAAGAATAAAGGTGTTGCAATAGCCCAGACCTCAACCCAACTGAAAAGCTCTAGCGAGAGCTGTGCACAGACAAATGCCCACAAACCTCAATAAACTGTAAAGAACAAACACAGTCCAAGAAGAATGGACTGAAATTCTGCTAAAATGATGTGAGAGACATCATTACTGAGAAAATAATTACTTTGAGTTATTGCTGCTGAAAGTTTATCTATAAGCAATTGAATCATAGGGTGTCCTTAGTTTGTCACCCATTGCTTTTCCATCTTAGCTTTATTTTTGTTGAATAAATAATGGTGTGATATGTCATGTGTTGTTGTTCATCTGAGGTTTTATTTTCCAAATTTTAAAACCTGCCAAGGACCAAATGATTTTTTATTCTGTCCTGATACGGAAAACCATGAAATTCAATAGAGTGTCCTAACTATTTCACATGACTGTAACCAGCCACTCACCTTGCTCAGGCATGTTTTAGCCCCCACCTCCCCAACTCCACCAACATAATTTAGGCATCTTGCTACCAGACTCATCTTTCCAAGCATTAATAGTCTCACGGGGAGGGGGGTATATCTATGCTTGAGTTGAAGCTTCTTCCTTGAGCTCCCCCACTGCGGACAACAAGCCAAGTATGTTTAACCTTAATAGCTTAAAGATTATATGGGCAAACAAACTTCAAAACACACAGTAAAAAAAAGAATTTAAAATATAGAGTTTAAAAACAGCTCCATTTTTGTCTTACAAAGTACCAGAATCTTTCTCCTTTAGACAGGAGAGCTGAAATTAAATCTCTGCAAGTGGAGCCCCAGAGGGAGAAAGAGGGGAAGTGAAGGAGAGAGGGAGAGGCTGAAGAGGGAGAGGCTGAAGAGGAAGGATTTTGTCAGGACTTCATAAACACATACATAGAGTGGAATAACTATGCCAGGATTAAGACTGAGGAAAACTTTCCAGAGCTGGTTTGAGCTTTGCAGGCAAGCAAGAGAGAGAGAGAGAGAGAGAGAGACCAGAGCCCCCAGTCCTTAGGTTTACAGTAAGGCCAGCCAAACAACAATGATGCACTACAGTGAGAAGGTGGATACAACTATAGGGGTGAAAAGGGGATACAGAGAGAGACAAATTTCAAGAAATAATGCTTAGGGAAAGATTTTGACGATCCAAAGCAGATGCTGATCTTGATGATAAGATGAAATTGAAACATCAGTTTTTTTTTTACACATTACATTCAGCTTGAGGAAACATTAGAATGACTTCAGCTAAATTAAACACAGACCCTTGGTAGGACATTTCCAGTATGAATTATGGCAGAATGACATAATGGAAAAAAATGAAAATGGCAGATTATATCATTCACTTGCCAGGTAAGAGTGTAAAATGACAAAAGATTGAAAAATTGGAAAAAGATGAAATACTGGGTTGGAAAAGTATCAGGTATTGAATAGTACTGAAAAGCAACAGATGCAGAAGTCTCTGCCAAAGGCAATAAATTCAAGTAAAGGATAAAGTCAACGTGAAATGCTGCTTGCAACCCATCTTATCTGTTGCAAGACATTCAGTGACTATGTTTACATGTGTACCAATAATGTGATTATTTCCAATAATCAGAGTTAAGGGCTAAATCACAGTAAGATGCTTACATGAGCAAACCTCTTCAGTCCCGTTTACATGCAGTTTTCATTATTCTGATTATTGCTAAGAATATTAAAATGTGGATGTGTTTCCAATGTCTCCATTTCAGTGTTTTCGACCATCAGTATAATGCATTATATTCATGTCAGCACATCACTGCAGGAGCATGACACATCATCCGTTTAAGTCACAAGCACATGTGCACTTTGGTCAGAACAGAATAGATAAAATTTAAGTTTTTACATGCCTGTTTATTATGATTAAATTTGGTATACATCACATATTTTACTACAATTATGGTTGTTACGATTATAAGCTTTATTGCTTCAATTATTCGGAGTATTGTTTCTATGAGGTCAAGTTAAATTGCAATATTACCTAAATCTCATTATCATTGCACATATAAGGGTGCATGTTAATGTAGCCACTGATAAAAATGTAGAGTGGGACGTGATTATTGGAAAAGAAAAAAATGTAAGAAAAAGAAAATGTAAATCAATGTTTGTTGATTGGATGAAGGCAGAACTATATGCAAGCTTACAGACAATTTTAAGGAAGGGGTGGGGTTTAAACAGACTAAATAATTCCAGAAATCCAGTATGACATGATATTTTGACATTTTCAAAAGCAGTTACGAGGTCATTTAAAAAAAAAAAAAAAATGAAACATGCATGGGTAAATCATTAACAACATTAATAAGATCAAAAATAAATATGCTTTTAGAAAATAGTGAGGATTTCCATTTTAACGTTTACCAGCAGTGATTGAGCAGTTTTTTGCTACGCTCTCAGAAAAAAGGTACAAAAGCTGTCACTGGGGTGGTACCCTTTCAAAAGGTACACCTTTGTACCTACAGATCAAGTCAAGTCACCTTTACTTATATAGCGCTTTTTACAATGCAAATTGTGTCAAAGCAGTTTTACAGTAATAATTGGCTAATAATTTTTGACTGCGCAACAGCTCCCAAAGAAAATCTACAGAGTCCATATTAGTACTTACATTTACATTTATTCATTTGGCAGACACTTTTATCCTAAGCAACTTACAAGGGGAGCAATTAGGGGTTTTGTGCCTAGCTCAAGGGCACCTTAGTCATGGTATCAAAGGTGGAGAGAGTGCTGTTATTCACAATCCCCACCTTCAATTCCTGCCGGCATGGGAATCAAACCAGCAACCTTCAGGTTACAAGCCCGACTCCCTCACCATTAGGCCACGACTACCCCCAACTTCAAAGGTACATATTGGTACCAATTTAGCACCTAAAGGGCACATATTATGCCTCATTTCCACCGAGAGGTACAGGACAGTATAATATAGTTCAGTATGACGGTACTGAACGGTAACTGTGATTCGGCTTGCGTTTCCACCACCAACCCTTACTTGATAGGCGTGGTGTATGCCGGAAAGTAGCGATCAATGCCATTTTCGTGCGAAGAAAAAAGCGACACATTAAACAACAATGGAGGATATATAGCAGATCTTGTTCTTGCTTCTCGGCATGTGGGTGTTCGTCACAAGAAGAAACGGTATTGTGTTTCAACTTTATTAAAAAATGGCGGCTCTTGTGTTGTCATTCCCCTTGTAGCACCCGCATGTGAAGATTATCTGTTACCCAATCAACGTTCTGCAGTGAGTTTAGCTCCACCCTTTAGGACCAGACTATTGGAAGGGTCCCAAAAAAATGGTACAGTACGGTTCGGAATTAGGGTACTGTTAACAGCTTCTGACAATGGAAAAGGCAAAAATTACGTACCATACCACTCAATGGAAACAAGGCATTAGATCCTTTTGAAAGGGTACAGTCCCAGTGACAGCTTTGGTACCATTGTATGGTTACCTCCTCAGTCATTTGCAACTTCTGTTTACAATTGTCTGTTTAGCACATAATTACTTCTTTCTAATGTAACTTTTTGGCATTACTGAAATGTATTCTTAGATGAGAAAAGAATACACACTTTTAAGAGCCCCTGCTTTTTGATTTTTGAGGTTACTTAATTGGGGTAGCCAGAATCCCCATCCCCATTATTCACACATTACTATACTGTTGAGACATGTAGCAGCTGGTGTGATCACTTTTCCTATTATGTATGACGAGAGCATGTTAATGAATAATTGTACCCTGTATACTCCATATATGTGCTTCTCTGTCATACATTTTCCACATTGAGTTGACACAGGCACTGCGCCAGTTGTACATATGACGTATAGTGAGGGCTAAAACCGTGCCAAAAGGACTTAAGCACACCTCCCATTTCAAGAAGTTTAATCCCACCAGTACATGGCAGAGTCGTCATATTTTCACAAGCTTGTGGTTAATCTGCTGTAGGCAGAACAGTGAGTCTCGTTCCTCCAGATGACAGTACGATAGTGATGGCTGTTTTTCTTGGCTCTGGTGGCCAGGCTGGCGTGCATGAAGCTGATTTAGGCCCTGCCCTTTCCTCCTGGACTTGACGGTTGCCTTCCACACTGGGTGTAAAATACTGTCTGGGGATGTATTTCTGGTATGAAATATGGAAGGGAGCCTGTGCATGTGCATTTAGGCAGGAAGAGGTGAGAGAGAGGTCACTGTTCACTTTGCTGCCACAGACTTGGAGGCCATCCAGCGCAAGAGACAGCGCCTTTTTCTCCCTCTCTCATTCTGCTCTGCTTATGGATGATGTGCGGAGATATGAGGCATGAGAAAAGCGCACACACGTGTTTTGAGCGAGAGCTCCGGAGGTATGCTGGCTATGGAAAGCATGAGCAGAGATGGGAATGTCTCTGCGATCTAAATGAGACTCGTAACTAGGACAGCTTTTCATTCACCCCATTGACCAGATCATATTCATCAAAGAAGAAAACAAATATGAATAAACCAAATCCACCGGATAGAACTCGATCTGTACGCACAGTGTGCTATAAAGAGCAGAAAGCGAGAGTGTTGTTTTCAGAGATCAGCTTTCATTGATGGTCCAGCAGTGTTTGCGCATTGAATAATGTAATTTTCAATAAAGTAAACATAAATGGCCTCTTTTCTTCAGCTCAGCCCTCTTGTCCAAAGGATATGTTCAATTATTCACAAGCTTTGGGTGGGTAATGTGTAATTGATAACCTGCATGCTATTTATATTTCATTTCAAAAGGACAAATAATACCGCTGACCTCCAGGCCTCCAGCTCATGTGAATTTCTATGATGGAATATTATGGAATAAGATTAGATGCTTTTTGTTATTGAAGTCAACATGAAACTGCCAGGGCATCATGTTTTTCTTACAAAACGTAAGCGAAACAACATAAAAACATTTTAAAAAAGTCGTTTTTATCAGGATTTAGTCGGGATTGGACAGTGATGTGTTAATTGGAGGGAAGAAAAAAAAAAACAAGAGGGCCTGGTGATGTCATACAATATGGAGAGTCATTTTAGAGGTGGATGCTGATTATTAATTAACAAAAAAAAAAAATAAAACTTTAAACAAATTCCATTGCAATGACTTGCACTGATGAACTGTGCACAAAATGGTCAGGAATGAACAAAGTGAAAGGGATAGTTCACCCAAAAATGAATTCTCTCATCACTTACAGATGAGGGGCACAACTGTTTGGTAACAAACATTCTTCAAAATATCTTCCTTTGTGTTCAGCAGAATAAAGAAATTTATAGTGGTTTGAGGGTGAGTAAATGACAGAATTTTCATTTTTGGGTGAACCATCCCTTTAGTAGGGTCAATTTTGATTTCACGTTGACTTTAAAGTATACTTGGGAGAGACTGTCACAAAGTGACAAATACAGTTTATGAAAGATGCATGCTTATTAAGTATATACATTTATAATACAAATAATGACCAAGTGAAAGAAACCAATTTGTGATCATATCTATTTACTGCATGGAATACACTCAATATTTTATTAACAATATTAAGACAATGAAGCATTCACAAAGCACCAAGAGTGACATCTACAAGGGCATTGGCTGCAACAATGAACAGGTTATGCAAAGAATAAAACAAGAAGTCCAAGAAAATATTCAGAGGTGGAGAGGACAAACAAAACAAAAAAAAAAAAAAAATACTAAAAACACCTCTTTCATCCAGATATGTGTTAATAAAATGAGAAAAGATCGAAGGAAACATAATATTTGGTGATACTGTATGATTAGAGATTGGTTAGTCTGTGGGAGCTGAGAAGGCTATTGTGATTGGTCAGAATGTATAAGGCGGTCGAGGAGGCAGAATGACAACCATTAACCCCCATCATCGTCAAGCCCTGTCACCACAGCACCCACACACATACTGCTACAAGCGTGCACATAGCATTAAAGTGACATTAGATTGCAACCATGGTTACATCACACTCATTGTGTATTAGAGATACAATTTATGTAAAAATAATTCATTAAGTGCTACTCTGCTTGCATAAAATTATTATTCAACTCTTTTTTTTTTTATTTATTCAACAAATTTTGGCACCAAAGTTGCAAAGATCAGAGGGCTCATTTATAAAACCAGAATTAAGTCCAGATTTAATCCTAAATTCAGATTTAATCCTAAAGTCCATGGATTTGATCCTACGTAGGAACAAATTGGGAACTATGAAGGCTGAAACTGTCATGGCAATATTCCTGTATGTACAACAAGTGAAAAGCATATATAAATGACCTGCTGACTTAATTTTCTGAAGACTTTCAGCGATACAATTGCAAAGTGAACTATTGACTAAATGAATAAAGACCACACACAGAGGCACACAAAATAGCACTGTCCAAATTTTGTTGTTTTAATAACGGTAGAAACCACGAAAAACTTTCACATTTAGGATGATCATACGCATGTTTCATAAACGAGGCCCCAGAGCTTTACAAGTTGGCACTAAACGAGAGCTAAAAGAATTATGATCTAAACAGAAGGATTAGTAAGTTCAAGATCAATTGCTGCCCTGCCACACTCTATAAAGTCCATTCTATAATTTACTTGTACACCTCAACATTTAACAACTATGGGTATGTGTAATTTTTTTTTCCACTGGCTAGTTTTCAAGCAGGTTCTATACTTGACATGTTCATATGGTCAGTATGTGCTACAGTGGCTGACATAAGATTTCCCATGGGGAAAAAGGGCAGAAAGAACATCAAACTCCTCTGTATAGAGAAGCGGTTTCAGAATTATTTAGTTGTTAACCATGAAAACAAAGACCAAGCATCCCCAGGCCATAAGCACAAGACACAGCTCATGGAAGTCTCAAAACAAGACTCCTCACTGTAATCTTTGTTGACTTCTGCAGTCGCTATTTTAAAAGGCAATAAACCAGGCCCGAGTTGCTGTGTTGGATTAGTTTGGTGTGTTATACTTCCCTCATAATACTTTCTCTAAACTATTAACTAAATAACGACTGCGGTTTCAAACTGCCTCATTCCTCGCAGCACTCAATGTTGCTCAATGGAGCACTGTGTGTTAGCCTCTTGCTAATGCTAACTTTAGCAGAACATTCAGACTAGACAAACAACATGCTCTCTGCTTTCAGCGCACCATATCCAAGAAAGAGGGTGATGCTGAGGATGTGGTCAGACTGGGAAGTAAGAGGAAAAATTAGAGCAAAAAGTCCCTCTCTTTTCACAGCACCTATCAAGAAACACAGAGTGGTCCTTTTAGCAGGTGTTAAATTTAGAGGCTAGCATATTAAATTTAGCCTGTGATTAGAGCCTGTAAGGCAGGGCGTAACTCTGCCAGGAGAGACTCACTGACTGTGCAGTGGCATAGAAAGTCCCAAATGACTGCATGAGCCACAGTGTTTAAAAAAATCCAAAGGATTTGGTGAGGAACAGGCTGTCACTAAGCATTTAACAGCCCTCAAACCAACACCCTTCAAAATTATGCTTTCTGTCATAAATGCAGCTGTTTACATCATTGAGCTCATTCCTGAACTGGGAAAGAGCATCATGGATGTCGTTGAGCCTTGTTTGAACATATTTCAGGTTTGAAATATTTCCTCGGATTAGCGTTATATGCATTTCTTCACAAAACGAACTGTCGTGGTACCAGGCTACAGTGATGTCATCAGAAGATAACGCCATGGTACTTTTCCATAAACCATGTTATTCCTTAGTACTTCAAAAGAATACCACAAATTTACCACGGCACTATGATGGTACATAACCAAATACAATGGCATTACCATGTTACTGTATCCTAACAAACATGGTAACACCATGGACTTGTATTTAAACATTGACTGCAAAAACTGGACAGCACAATTGTTGTCAAACATACTCAGTGTTTTTGTTTTTTTAAAGTAAAAACCTGCTTTAACCAGCCTGAGCTGGTTTGCTGGTTTTAGCTGGTTTAGGCTAGTGTCACAGCCTAGCAAAGCTGGTCTTCAATTGGTCATCTGTTCTTCCAACCTAACAAGAAGAAAAGTGCCTACAATCCCTCTTAAACCTGGGAGACCAACTAAAAACAGCAAACCTGTTTAGGCTGGTTTTAGATTGCTTTTTCTTCAGGACTGGCTCGGGGAACAGCTGCAAAACTGCTAGCTGTGGCCAAGAGCTCATATTCTGTCTGTAAATTCAATGAAAGGTATATTATTCTTAAAGGTAAAAGCTTGAAAGCAGATGACATCACCTGACATGTACAGCTACACAGTTGACATAATATGAGCCTGTATACAGAGCATACAGTGTGCGGGGTGGAAGAAATGTTAAGATGGTTGTTTAGAGTATTCATTCAGGTCATTCAAGTGGAAAAATAGAGTAAAAATGTTAAAATTAACAAAATGACTTCCTTTCAGCAACAACCTAGGCGTGTTCAGAAAGAGTTGAATTGCGGATTTAATTGCAGTTCAAATAAATGGCTGCAAAATTGGTGCTACTCTGCCAGAAAACTGGACACTATAATTAAGCCATTGAGCTCAATATAAATAATCAAGAGGCATGGTGGAAGATTTCTTCACAATAACAACCTAGAGATGCACACCTTTGGTCACTGATCATCCAACACCAAAATACTGCAAATTGCATTAGTTGTACATATTATGCAAGGTCTGACATCTGCCTGGAACTTAAGAGTCGACCATTGCAATGCTAAACATCTGATATTAAACACATGAGTGTTATTTTGTTGGCTTTAATTTTTGTGTAAAGCCAAGAACATCAAAAGTATAGAGCTTTATATCTATATTTGTTACAGTGTTCAGGGAATCTCAATCACTAGTGCACACAATTATGACAAGGGAAGCATAGCTGCATGCTTCATAGTGAATAAAAGTGCAACATCAAGTGAAACCAATCACACTATATAACAGAACTGGATATCAATCCAATAAACATAAAATATATACCCAGTGATGGCATCTGTGTTCCAACAATATCTAAAGTGTAAAGAGGCATTTATACAAGTTTTACAGAGGACTTTCTCTGTCCACTTCCGGTTGTTGCATATATAACCATGTTAGCTAAAATATAGCTGAGCAAATACCATATGCACAGACAAGAGATACTTGACACTAACAAAAACTTCGGGTGACTCATGCTAAGAATATTGGGGATAAACTGACATCCTATGAATAAGGTCCATTAAAAAACACACAGACAAACAATACTATCTGTTTATATGGATGTACTTGAGTCTATAAGTCATTGTGCGGTACACAAACAACAATTAAAGTGCCGTATGTCATTTTAGACTGTCACTGATAAAAATAGAAAATAGTAAAATAGATTGTTTAAAAAAAGAATTATGTTGGGATATGACACTACATGAGGGCCCAGTTTTATATAATCTGTCCTTTCTATCACATGGTGCACTGTGCCCACTCTCAGGCCACTGGGTAAAAGGAAAGTAGCTTTTTGCATATAGGAGCTCCTTCCTCTTCACGCAATTAATTCATGCCTATCACTTCCGTCTGCCTCAATTTTAAAAATAAAACATGCTTAGTGCTGGGAGGAGTATGTATGACTGTAATCCTGTCCATGTACACAAGGCTTAACAAGTGCTGACTAGGGAACTTCACACTTGTAAGAGGGTGCTGTAAAGTATCTTGAAGGTATTGCTGATAAATTACCCATGATTTAGCAAATAGTCATATAGTTAACGTGTCTAGATATTTAACATTACATTTTAGAGAGTAGCAGATATTCAGGTATCAAGATTTCCAAGATTATTTGATGAATATATTTTAAATCACTGGACTAAGCTAATATAGATTTCATCCATTTGCCTCACAAATGAGGCTAATTAATGTAACAACACTCAGTTTTACTGCTCAAAATAGTGTAAACACTAGAAGATAGAATGCAGGAGGCATGCGGGCAGGCTAGTGAAGATCCATTGGATATAAAGGTCATAGGAAAAAGAGCAGAGAGAATAAGATCATCTCATTCCCAGGATGCTCAACACTTCAGCACATAAGCTAGCTTGACAGAATGTACTGCACTGAAACATGTATGTATGGATTCCACATGTAGTATTAGCAGGGAAAAACTGCCAAAAGTTCAAAACATCCTCTTTTGCCTTATGTCTAAAGCCAGCTGTACTATTGATAATATGAGACACACTCTTCTGCCGGCAAAGCTCTTGCCCACACTCCTGCCTCTCTCGGCATAGAGCCAGACCTCATTTGACCTTGAGTGGCGGCTCTCTCTCTAGCCAGCGCACACGGACTTTCTGTTTGTAGTGATACTCCTTGAGGAAGTCCTGCATGGTTGAAGGCAGTGGCAAGGCACCAATGCCATCATAGGTGGTGCATCTGCAGATGGCGGCTCGCGCCAGGTGCTGAAGGCTGAAGGGGAAAGTCCGGTGTAAGGGAGCAGTGAGGAGGGGCTCAAAGAACATACAGGCACTGGGGTCTTTATAGTGTTCCAGCAGGCCTGTTACTGTGGAAGAGTGGAAGACACAGGGGTCATGCGCATCAAAGCTGAAGTTGTGATTCCATTGTTCAATGCGTGCATGCAGCGACCGATTGTAGCGTCGAAAACTAACGGAGAACAAGTAGTCCTCCTGCGCTGAGTCACGTAGCAGGAAGGTGCCTTCTGGCCGTCCGTCCAGCAGTGCTTCTGCTTGGTACCGGTCCATAACCCCCCAATAGCAAGGAAGTGCAGTTATGGCCTGTAGGTCAGGCACTAAACAATGGATATAGTCAATCTGTGTGTGGACCTTCCAAGGCCCTGGCTGTCTGGAGTGAGTGTCTCCAGAGGCATGCCTCTGCTTGGGCCTCCGTGTCTGTAAGCAAAGGGTAGTTGAGTCCTCCTCAGAGTCACAGTCAACAGAGTGGGATGGCACTGCCATACTCACTGCAACCTGTGCGGCAATCCCAGATAACCCCCCAGAAATGGAGGAGACTGTTCCCAGGCTCCTGCTCTCCACAAGTCCTTCCCCAACACCAGGAGTCATCTTTGGTCCCAGTTTATAGAGGGAAGAGCTCTGTGAAGTTGCCTCCAGCGTATGAATCTGCGCATTTGGAGGGGGATCAACTCCTTCCTCTATGCTAAGTCTACGTCGTTCACGCAGCCTCTCCTCCTCATCCTCAGGGGAAGAATGTGCCGAATCAAATGCATCCAAAAGAGCAGTTGAGGAATGAGGGCTGACTGGCGCTGTATGTTGCTTAATTAAGTGCCACTTGTTGGCCAGATCTGAACCGGGTGGGAAAGGGCATGTTTCAAGCATCAGTTCTGTGAGGTGGATCTTACGTTTGGAGGACACCTGACCTTTGGCTGACTGAGAGCGGCGGTGAGTGGTGAGAGGAAGGCACAAGCCTACGCTGTCTCGAAGTCGCTGCCGCAGAGAACGGGTGCTAAGGCTGCGGCCACTGCTGCCAGCTCCTACAGAATCATTAATCTCTTGGATGGAGCTAACTCCATAACGACGCTCCCTCCTGGCTGTACTTCCTCTAGAACGTCCCATTCGCCTGTCAGCCTCAAGTGAACTTTGAGTTTTAGTTGAGCAAGAATGTTTCTTTTTACCTCCCCAGGGAGCATGACGTGAGTAGGAGTCCCTACGCACAAGGGGGCCCCTCCGTGCATCTTCGCTCTCTTTGTCAATGGAGATTTCTACTATCTGGGGAATATCTGCCACACAGTTATGGCCTCTGCGTCCTCCAGTAACCAGTGGGAGTGGTGACAAGGTCCGTGAGGGTGTGGAAGACCTAGTTTCATAGGGTTCTGCATGTGCTCCTCTGCCCATGTCCACCACACAGTGGACACAATCTAAGTCCTGGCTACACAGATTGGACTCTGCGCTATCCTTTTGGAAGAGGGCTTGGCATCTACTCCTGAGGTTACCCCACATCTTGCCCACTTTCTCCATAGATTGGAGACCACGACCTATCAGGAAAACACAAATAAATTAACAATGAAAATCTTTCCGCTGTTCATAAATCATAGAAATGGTGATGCAGTGATGGTGTTTTAAGTACAGACAAAAAAAAGCAAGCTATGGCCAAAAGAAATGCTTGACTTTTTGTGTACACTGGATTGGAGATCTGTAAAGGTACATTCCTAGGGCACTGAAATGAATGCATGATATTATAGTATTTAAAACTGTAAACTGGGGTGATGTTAAGATTGTAGTTTTGACAAAATGGAATATGAAACAGACATATAGATAAAGCAGCACTAAAATGTGTTTAGTGTGCAAACATAAAGAATGTGTGCTTAATGTTATAGACAAAAAGCATGTATAAAGTGGGTGCAGGAGTGGTACAGTTAGCACAGAGTTGCCAGGCAGACATGCAGCGACACAAGGCCATGGCTATAAATGAACTGAGGGATCTGCTCACAGCTCATCTGCTGGTATGTACTGTATTACTGAGCCAGTCTGGACCTGACCAAGAACTTACACTGTCATGGCAGCAGACACATACACAGACAGACTATAGAGAGGTAAAGACAGAAGTATGGATGGGGGGGGGGATCCAAGGAGGCAGTAACTGTTCCCTTTTTTAGAAAGAAAAAGTGCTGATCTTGTTTAAAACACTGTGGTTGTACTGCACAAATTATGCTAAATTGAGGCCACCGGCAGATCACTCTCAGATCTCGCCATTATAAGAGACCAAATGTATCATCTTCACAGAGCAAAATATATGGTTGACTAGTCTAATGCCAAGATAATGCATATGAATTAAAATGAAAACTTAATATATGAACAGACAATCTTATGAGTTTACAATAAACCTCAGACCAACTCGAAAAGAATCTGAACAGACTGAACATGGTCATTTCATAATTCTCATATCCAAATCATGCCAACACTATAAGCTACATTTATCTCTGTGTATATACACTAGTGGTCGACTGATATAGATTTTGATGGCCAATGCCCTTTAAACAATATTTTTTCAAATAAATACACGTAATTTTATATATAGCACACAGTGAAAATTATATGAATATGACAATGGGCAACTGGACATAGCACAGCATAGTTTGATATGAAGGATTTAAAGTTTGTCGAGCATGCGTGTCCAGTAACAGCTTAGCTCTCCTGTCCACATTCAAAACGTACTACGGACTGACCATTACGCAGTACTGTACACACGTTTGTATGTAGTCTACAAATACACATTTCAGAAGATCTCACACCTGGACCTGACCAAGTCTGCAAGGTTTGTAAAATTAAATGTTTATTATATTCAAAGATTTGTTTAAAATTATATAAATGTGTATTTGCTGAATGCTGATGGTAAATAAAGTATTATAGTGTTTGCCTTTCTATTATTACTAATAATATAAGAGCAAATGCTATAATACTTTTTGTATACTTTTGACTTTCTTTAACCATTCTAATAACACATTACACAGAAGACACGGGTGTTCGCAGCACTGTCAAAATAAAAGACCCGGTTCAACATCAGCCAAACGGAAAAACTTATTGGCTAATGTCGATATTTAAAAACTGCCAAATATCAGCCTTGGCGATATACCAGTCGACCACTGGTAGCTTATATACTGTGCATTTTTTTACTAGAGCACACAATAATACCACAAGGATGAGCAGTGAAAATATACTTCTATCATTTTGCTCTCAAAGCATCATGACCATATGGCTCTGTCTTAAATGATGCACTTGATGTGGACTTGTCTCGTGGCCTTCGCTCTCTCATGTCCACATGAAGTCCAAGGGACTGCAGGCTATCCCATTTGTCATCTACTGATTCAGAAGGGTGCTCACAAACAGTGATCAACCGACAAAGAGAAAAATTTAAACTGATTAAATTAAGTGACTTATGACAATATTTATTCAATTCACCAGAACACTGAAGACAGAAAAATGTATTACCCATAAACCAATTGGAGCGTTAGAAGAAACAACAATCATCTCAAATAGAAATACAATAGAAATCTCAAATTTTGGTCAGCATTTGGGACAGGGCCCATGTTAGTTAACATGGCTAAATTGAAAATTCTTTATTAGGTTTTGGGACACTGGTCAGTACAAGTAGCTAATAGTATTTAACACTGTAAACACAGTAATCACATTTACAGTGCACACCTAAAAATTGGTAAGATTATGCAAAAATATCCATTTATTTATTTTATGCACAGCATTTATGACATTGCATTCTTAACTACTGTGCATTGCATAAGCTGAATTGCTTTTAGTTAAATCAACCATATATTGATTTCATTATTTAAAATTGCTGCCAAGCAGCTCTTAAAAGTCTAAATAGCACTTTCACCGTGCACTGTACAATTACTAAAGTTCTTAGTTTATATTATGTTACCAGTGCACAGTTTGGCATCAGGTGTTCTCTTAATATTTAAAAGGTGGTGCTGCTTCCTTTTACTACAGGAAGTAACTTTCAAAGCAATACCTCCTTTCCCGGAATTAAGGACCAAACCAACAGAACCAACGCACAATCAATCAAACAGCCTACAAAATAGCAGCATTCAAACTTATTTTACTTTCTTCACATATAAAAATTTAATTAAGACACCAAATCTCTTACATTTGTTTGTCAATAGTTACAATTCATTTCATGGGCAAATTACTAGATGCATCTAAACATGTTAAGCTTATGTAAAACCTTAAATGACTAATGCCATTGAAGTGCAGTGAGATGTTGTGGAGAGAGTTATATAAGACTGAAGAAACACTTAGACACCGAGATAGGGCTTTGGGCTGACCCATCCAATGACCCAGCGCTATAAACATCAATGCTCTAACCAATTCCAATTATCCAGCTTCACTGCAGAAACAATTATAAAGGTTTTATTCAGGGTTCATGTACTGAGAAGCTGATCTTTGGCAAACACACGTTCACACACACTAGCCAAAAAATAACATTGTACCTGCAGAGTAATGTTCACATAACACTCCAAATGTGACGTGATGAGACATGGACTCTTATTTCACACTCTCCTTTCTCTAACTCTGCCCTTTCAGCCTCCAGATACATCTGTAATATACTGCAATATCAGATGCATCGGCCTTGTTGTTTTTCCATGGGAGTTGGCATAATTTTTTCCTTGACTATGCAAATCACTTTCACAAAAACAAACAACTGAATGCACAGATAGGATATTCTCTCCAAACATTGTTCCTGGGCTAAAATACTGTAAGGTGAAATAAATTTTTGAAGAACATTTCTGAGCATGTCTTTAAATCACAGATACTACTCGAAACCCTTAAAGGGACAGTTCACGCAACAATGAAAAATTTCACAATTTACTCACCCTCATGTCATTAAGACTCCATGAAACAGAAGAGATATTAACCAGAATGTTCAAACTTCTGGTTTACATAGAATGAAAGTGAATGCAAATAAATGCTAGATACGCACAGAAGTTTCAGCAACCAAACATATTCTACAAAGACAGCAAAAAATAAATAAATAAATAAAAATAAACAAATAAATAAAATGTGTTAGCCAATGTGTTGGAGGACCAAAAGCATTGACCGAAACACTGCTTAATTAATTAATGCATTTCCGATGACAAATTTTGACTGTGTTAGCATCTATTTCATGCACACAATGTAAATATGTTGAAACGGACAAAAATATCAGTGTAGACACACTTAACACTCAAAAAACATTAGTATTTATTTATTTTTTTTAATTGCGAACACACCACCGTGAACAGCATAGTTTAATTACCTAATTATAATTTCAGTTTCAGTAATAATAACAATAATAATAATAATTTCTCTGAATTACTAAAAAAATGCTATTGGTCCTTGAACAATGTCATTTATTTGGCATTTAAACATTTGGAGCTATAAATTGACATTCACTTTCATTAGATTGACAACAAAAGCACTCAACAAAAGATCTTGTTTGTGTTTCACAGAAGAAAAAAAAAATCAGATAATAAAAAGGTTGGAATGATGTAGGCAGAGTAAGTGATAAGGATGAAATGGTATCATTTTATTTGAACTATTCAGATATAAATGACATTTTATGCCACTGCTTTAAAGTAGTCATGAACTGCATTTAAAAAAAAAAAAAAGAAAAAAATGTTTTAATGTTCTCTGAGGTCCTCTTATAATGTTATCAAGATTTCACAACAAAAAAAACCATCCTATATTAGAAGTAATAAGCTGCTTTTCGATCCTGTTTGACCCTCTCTTTTGATAGGCGTGCCACATTCAAGACTTGGAAGTAAAGGCCCACTTCTATGATTGGGTAACAGTTTTGCATATTAAAATAACTTTAACGTCCCTGCCATTACATGTGTGGAATTGTTTTGAAAACTTCCGATGTTGAAAAATCAACATAGATGAAACATTTACAAACAATTTATGAGTATTACATATGCTTTATACGTCTTGGTTGTGGTAAATAAAGTTTAAAGGGTTAGTTCACTCAAAAATGAAATTTCTGTCATTAATTATTCACCCTCATGTCTTTCCAAACCCCTAAGACCTTCATCTTCGGAACATAAAATCAAGATATCTTTGATGAAATCCAAGGGGTTTTTTTTAATCCCCCATAGAAAGCAATGTAATTACCACATTCAAGGTCCAGAAAAGTAGTAAAGACATTGTTAAAATAGTCGTCACTACAGTGCTTCAACCTTAATAATGATGAAGCGACGAGACAACTTTTTGCGCAAAAACAAAACAGAAATAACTTTATTCAACAATTTCTTCTCTTCCGTCATTTGCTCTTTTCGTTGTAGACGGTCAAGGCTTCCGGGTTGACAGAACCCATCATTGGCCGGCTCCTGAATCAGCCTCACACTCATGCGTCGTGCTGCTCATGTGAACAGCATTGGCTAATAATGACATGAGGGTGAGTACTTAATGACAGAAATTTCATTTTTGGGTGAACTAACCCTAGTACAGAGTTACAACAGTTATAGTTGACTGGACAACTTGTGGTATTTTGTGTAAACAGAATTATGAATAAATATGTGCCGTTGTTTGTCGCACTACTGTTCTTGTAGGCTATTTATCATTCACCCTTTTTGAATAAAGTGAAAAACGTATACATTGTCATTGGCAGTATCTTGTTTTAAATAAAATGAAATGTGTTGTAACGTCAAAAGACAAAACAATGAATTTTTTTTTCAGGATTACAGCGAAAACAATAACAAAAGGACAAATCTCTACGTGCTTTCGTCCATCTCTGAGAATCCCCCGTATTAACCCATTAAATGTCGAAGCAAAGGAAGGAACAGCAAATCATGTAGCAGACAAAGCAATAGTGACACATGGTAAAAACCATGTTACTCACACGACATTGCTGTCAGATCTAATATAGTCGTCACTGCATTATCTTTTGTTTTCAGTCTCTTTGTGCCGAAAGGTGTATTGTTTAAAATTGAATCCGAAGTAAAATGAAGCGAAAAAAACTAACAGTGTCTACGAAGGGTCTAACAGTACACAGGAGTCATGGTTGGGTACAAAACTCTGTTTTGGTGTCAGGGTTCAGTACGATTGTGGTACAATAGGTAAAAAGGTTACACTTCAGTTTGGGGTCAATTCTCACAATTAACTAACTATTAACTATGACTTTTGCCTCAATAAACCCCTAATTACTGCTTATTAATGGTTAGTAAGGTTAGGTTTAGGTATTGGATAGGATTATGGGATGTAGAATATGGTCATGCAAAATAAGGCATTAATATCTGCTTTATAAGTACTAACAAACAGCTAATATTCTAGTAATATGCATGTTAATAAGCAACTAGTTCATAGTGAGAATTGGACCCTAAACTAAAATGTTAGCGGACAAAGGAACAAATCCACAAAGCAAGGTTTTTTATTTTATTTTGAACAGACAGTGGTGCAAATCACAGTTTGTTCCACCAAGTGGAATTTAGTCCCTTCGTTGGTACATAACAGCCTCCTACAGTGTATTAAGCCCGGAACACAATCCGACACCAATGAACTAGTGGCGACGAAGACAGTATCTGGGTCCAAAGTTGCCCTGACACACCAAACCGACGCTCAACACCCGACTGTCATCTAGAAAGCTTGTTCTGCGCCTGCGTATGAAGGAGATATCCATCTAAGCAGTATATTTGTCAATATTCATCATTCAAAAAGAAAAAGCAAAACTAAGACTGCAGCGCTTACCGTTTTGAATATCGGATCACGTTCTTTATTCCACTCCGCTCATGTTATTATGAAAATATTCGTGCATTCGAATGCTCAGGTAAGAAATTAGAACAACCTTCTGTCTGTGCCGTCATGACTTATTTGCTTGTCTTCATAACTTTTGCTTAAATTCTCGTGAACTGACTCATTTGTTATACTGAACAGCCAGTGAGAGCTCTCTCTCACCAACGGCCTTACGCCGACATTCAACATGTCGAATCGGCCGTAAAAAAGCCGACAAGGACTAACAGTGCAGAACACACTGAGAAAATGTAGTTGGCTGATGCACAAAAACTGTCCGACGGCCGACTGTCGACTTGATGTGTTCTGGGCTTTAAACACTAAGCAGTATACAGAATCCACTCTTGCATAGGTCATATTTTTTTGCAGGGCTGATAAAAAACAAAATAAAAAGGTATTTCGTCACAATCAGCTACACAACTGAAAAGTATCTTTTGTTGTAAAAGCACAAAATAAATTGAATAATGAAAAATAAAATGTGAATTATGAGTGTTACAATTTGCTCCATAAACTATATTTAAATATTCAAAGCTTAGCCCAACCCTCCTATACTTAATTTTTCGTGTTTTGCACTGCTCAACTTTGCGCAAGCCTTTCAAAATATTCTCCTTTGTCAATGAGCACAGAAAGACACATTCGACATGTGTGCACTACCTAGTGGTAGTGTTTAAGCGCTCAAGTCATTCACATATGTGCTGTTCTACTTCTGCTCTTTTTCTTGTTGCGGCGGTTAGCAAACAGTGTTGCGTTAACGCTCGAGCCCCCTTCTGGATCGGAACATTGAACACCTGTGACTGACTATATTCGTTGTATAACTACATGAACTGAACTGTGACGTCTGTACCATACAGTTTGGGACGAATACATGTACCGTTACAACCCCAGTGTCTACTAAGTTCATCCATGCTTTCTTAATCTTAGGATCATGGAAGGCAATGCAAAGACTGTGTTTTCCACAACTCAGCACTGCAAAACGTCTTGTAATCCTCAGAGGCATCCCGAAGATTTTGTTGCTGGAGTAATTCTGTGTTTGCCTCCCTCTACTATGAGGACATGACATGTGCAAATCGGTGGGCGGGGCTAAAGAGGTAATGATTTAGAAGTAGATGTTAATATTCTTCTACAATGGAGGTCTATCATCGAACTATTACGTCATAATGTGAGATTTGGGCAGCTTGGTTTAAATGAAAACTGTTTTTGGACTAACAAGGAAGTTTTGAAACTTTTAGACATTTTAGTACAATGACCTCTTATGTGTCAAAAGAAAATTTAAATTTAATTTCTCAATTCATGACCCCTTTAAGAACACGAGACAGGAACACATGTCATTGAATCATCAGTACTTAAATGTAGTGCACTTCTTTCTGCAAATAAAGAGTACAAATATAATGTATAATCAGAACAGTTCGATAACCCTCACGTCTGTGACTGTGCATGCTGTTCAAGTTCTCTTCAGAAGCCTCTTCTCCAGACTCCTAATTAGACAGTGAAATAGGGCCAGCCTGTCTTCTCTCAGAAACTATTCTGATCCCGCTCTCTCTCAAATGAGAAACTGCAGAAAAGCATGAGAGTTCCCCAAAATTAACAAGGCCAGAGCTCAAACATGTGTCATTATCAGACCAGCAGTTAAGGATATGAAACTCCTCTTGTGTGGCTCCCTTGCATAAAGGCACTTCAGTTTGGTGGTGTGGGTCATGAGTGAATGGATGAAGTGCCAATGTGAATGAGCGTTATGAGCTCAGCAGCTCATCTACCCCTACCCTTAGCTGTGCTCTTCTCTGAGCAAATATCAAAGGAGATGCTAAAGCATTCCAAAGAAGTAACCCAAAATAAGAGTGTTGATTATATATGATAATGCTATTTCGAAAAATAAAACACAGCTAATACATGGATGATGTGAATGTATTGCAATGTGTGTATAGAGCAAGACTGAGAAAGGGAGGAAAAAGGGTGCTAAACTACACACATGACAACACAACAAAATATTATAGTCAGAGAAAATTTAGAGCAGAAATTTATAAGGACCTTATGAAGATACATTAAGTGTTTCAGCCTAAAAAGAAAAACTAGACAGATAAAGTTAGACTACAGCAGCCCCATATTAAACCCAGAAAACATCCTCTGCAATTTCTCTCAGTTCGACACGCCTATTCTCCTGGGGTCCAGATGAGTGGCCTGGCTTTTGGACAACATTAAGGGGGCGGAAGTGCGTTTTCTTTTGAGAGTAGAAAAAAATTAAATGAAAAGTAAAGAATAGTTATTTGTAGACCATTACTTGAGACAAAGACTCAGACTGGTATATAGCAAAGGCAATCTCCAATTAATCTTATTAACAACTAAAAAAAATTAACAAATGACAGTCAATTCGGAGTACCACACTATAGGACAAAAGAAGAAAAAGTCATTTAAAAACCTCACACAGATCAACCACTCCTCTTAATATATGAGGAGACTCGGTGGAATATTTGTCCTCTTAAAAATCAATCAGCCACAATGTCCATCTAAAACGAATGCAAAGAGACTACTAAAATTGTGAGGAAAAGTTAAAGAAATGGTGACCAGTCAATATTTTTCCTTATACAATCCTATAAATTTCCACCCAACATCTTGAAAGTGGACACGGTGTTATAACTACCCAGGACTTAACTGAAATAACTGACTTTTTAAGTGATATCAGTTGGCTCCAAACTACATGTTGCTGAGAATGATAAGAAACTGAAGCATCCGACGCTCTAAAGTAGATCCTTCACTAATTTTTTTTTTTTTTTTAAGTTTGGTTTTTTTTAGGACAACGTAATCATAATCGCAAATGTTGTTATAGTTGTAAAAAAATATAGTTCTTATACATACAATACCCTCAGTGCGTAACAATAAAATATCGTTATGCATTCCCAAACAATTCGTACTCTTATTATTCAACGCAAGGATCTATGACACTCGGTATCAGTTTGATGAATTAAAAGATTATTTCAAGTGATGCCCAGGTATCGAGAGAGTGAGCTGAGCAACGTGGAGAGCGCGCGAGCGCGCACGGAAGAGAGAGAGAGAGAGAGAGAGAGAGAGAGAGAGAGACACACGGGAGGATGTTGGAATGTTACATTGTAACATTCGTAGGGGTAACGTGCAAAACCAGCGGTGACATCACACGCGTTCCGTTACATTAAATCGCGCAAAAAAGCGCCTAGAAATAAAGTGAACATACGCTAATAATGGCGAATTGCAATTCAGAGAACGGATAAAGTAAAATGTCGAACTTACCTCTTTTATTTGTGAATATTACTTCGCAGCCTTCTTTTGTCTACAAAAGAAGGCTGTTAAAGCTGTTAGACTCGCTACTGTCCCATATACGCTCAGCCCTGGCAAATAAAACAAGAGCGAGGGAGCAGAAGTGCTCATTCCCGAGGTTGGCTTTTATAAAGCAGGAGAACAACTGAAGCCCGCATCATTCTGGTCGGTTGGAACGGCAGCATAATCCAACGCCAATCTCAAATCCACTGAGCCCATACTTCTGCTTGACAAGCCGAGCAAAGGCGTGAAAAAGAGGCCGATAGTGCGAGCTTGCAGGCGGGTTGAGACTGTTGGGAGACGCAGGACGGGAACGTACTTCCGACGGATGGGGGAGTGACGAGCCTGGTGGCCAACCAATGAGATTGCAGCTTGAGAGAGCGTTGCCTCGGTTGCCACCCTGAAAACGTGGAGACCCGAGATAATGCATGAGTGCCAAGGGATGAATGATTAATGATTATAGTCAATCAGACAAAGTAGCCATCTGTTGCCTTTAACCGCACAGTGTGTGTGTGTGTGTATTGCTTATCAATAAGAAAATGATTCACCGTCATTAAATCTTAAAAGGAAATGTTGACAATGTCACAAACAATAATTATAAATATGTGAATTATATATAGCCTATATATATATATATATATAGTACACACATACACATTCATGCATATATTTAACAAAAGTATATGATATATATATATATATATATATATATATATATATATATATATGTATATTTATATTTAAATAAATATACACAGTACACACATTATTTATTTATATATATATATATATATATATATATATATATATATATATATATATATATATATATACTAATAGCTATATAAAATAAAGAAAACTAGCTGAAGCATTGAAATATTATATTCTTAAAATATATAATACTGTTTTTGATTACCTGTTTATTTTTATTGTGCACCATTTTCAATTAAGCTGTAATTTTATCAAAAAGTGCCAAAAAAATCCTTTTCTTTATTTAGGAGACATAAAATACTAAATGTGGAAAATAAATATTAGGGTGGGGGGGGGGGGGGCTATCTGTCTATTTTACAAAAAATGTTTAAAATGTAATTTCCACCACAGTATGCTGTTAAACATATTGCAATTAATTTGAGATATGGTGGAAAGGAAACTCTGGTGGACATGATATTTAGGATGAGTGACAAAATGTATATCCACTGTTGGGCATTGTTTTAGTCAGATTGCAAAAAAAAAGTGTTTTCAGAGACACTAAAAGTCCACCGGACCAAAAATGCATAGTCATAAATGTAGGCCTATTATTAGTATATGTTTTGATTCACATATGCTATGATATTTTGTAATATATATATATATATATATATATATATATATATATATATACACAAATACAAACTAATGCACAAAATTGAATGTGCCATGTTACATATGATTCTTGTCATGGGGTTTAAGTTTGTTCAGGATAGCCTCTCATGAGTCTATTTATGTCCACACAAAGAAGCATTGTCCACAGGTCTGATTTCTACTGGCAGTCGCCGACAGTGATTTCTAATGCACTAAGTAAATGAACATTGATGCTGGCATTTTGGGGGTGGAAAGAAGTAAGCTTTAAGACCCTCAAAGAGCCCTAAATGGCCGCTTCTATTCTTGCAACACAGAGCCTACACACTCATAAACCCTGCACTATCAATGTCTCAAAGGGGCATTCATTTTTTTTTCCTTCTAGTGATGTCATCATTTGGAGTCACACTATATGCTAGACTCATGTGAGGCCATAGTGTGAGCTAGAACATCTTTGACTAATGTCATTACAGGATGAGAATTAGCCTCAGGGAAATGTCCTGATGTCGAAACAACATCACCATTCATCCTCCGGCAGACATCACTCATCTAATTATTGTGTCTGAAACAAAAGGACACAGTTCAAAATGAATTGGATTAAATGGAGTTTTCGAAAGTTTATGTCGTTCTTTACCATTTAAGTTTTTTTTTTTTTAAAAAAAAGACTTTGCAATCATTTTTTTATGTAAAATTAGTTTGATCCTAATAGTATTATACAGCAAAATTTTGCACCTCAAGACTTAGATTTGTGCTTATGTTAATAAAAATAAAAACATTTCTTGTTCAACTAGTGTTCAGATGACTCAGGTACTCAGGTGATCTTAAAATCAATAACTGATATTTGATACAGCTTTTCTCCAAAAACTGAAGACAGCTTTTCAGTCACTGTAAATCATGGTGTGAAATGAGCAAACTTGTTTGGTCACATGTGCACAATCATGAAAAAAGGATGCAAACAGAATGCTTTATTATAAGACAAAGTTGAATAAAAGTGTTTGTAATAACGCAGAGAGCAATAATGGTGTTTTTATTTTAAGACTTTATCTTACCGTCTTGACCCTAGCCTGAATAAATATATATTTTCTTTATCTTTTTACATTATGTATGTGAATTATTTTGAGATTGAGATATGCATGTATGCCTATATATGATTTACTTGTATTAACGAATTAATCAAGCAATCCGCTCAAACGATGCTTACAGTTCGAAAGGCAAAGTTTGAAAGGCAATATGAAGCGGGTACCTTAACGGGCAGAACACTTGTACAAGGACACTGCCACCTACTGGATGTCAAGACTCGCTTAACATGATTTAAAGGGAAAGTTCACCAAAAAAAAATGAAAATTCTGTCATCATTTATTCACCCTCAAGTTGTTCCAAACCTGTATGAATTTCTTTCTTCTGCTGATAAAAAAAGGAAGAAAATGGGTAACCAAAAAGTTGATGGGCCCCATTGTAAATATGGAGAAAATACTACTGAAAATTCCATAAATTCTAAAAAAAAAAAATCCTGAATAAAATGCTCCGCACTGTGGAGCATCTCTAGACAGGGAAGCATGTGTTAAACACGGTTAAGAAATTTGCAGGATATGTGCTTTCATATGCGCCATTGACGGCACTTAAATGAACGATGCGAGATGAAGTGATCAGTACACATTACTTATAATTCCTTCACAATACTTTATCCATATATTTTATCATAAAGAATCATCTACGCCTGCAGCTGTAATTGAAATTCCATCCACAAGATGGCGCTTTGCTAGACTATTGATGGTGGACCTCAACATATCACATTTTCAACTTCAAAGTTGTCAAAAGTCTGTCTTCAGACTAAGTGTTGCAGATTTTATTGCACATTTCTAACCTTATGTAACTATACAAAAACATCTAAAGTATTTTTTTCTCTTGTAATTATACTAAATCTAAAAATGTTTTTTGTGATCGGCATAACATTTTTGATCATCTCGATTTTGTTCATTAGTAAAAGTGATGGGGAAAAACGGCATGATTACCAGTACAGTATGCATTGTAAACATCCATGCGCAACAGGAGGAAAACACCCATAAACACCAATACGAAATTATTATAGAAATGACTATAGCATTATGGAGGCAGACCAATCTGTTCAAATAATCATTAATGATATAAAATATACATAAGTATTCAGTTCTAACTAAGAATAAGTCACATAAGGTCTTCATACGGTCTGTCTGCATTGCATAACTTGAGCAGGGTGCATTATTCACACTTGGTATTCACATACACGCTTCATCTTTACAGCCCTGTGGATGATGCTTGACCAGAGAGCAGCAGCAGCAGCAGCGGATCCAGCAGGGCCGCTCCAGTACCGCACTCACTCAGCCCTCTCCGCGCACTAACTGACGTGTTTTGCGCATTTCCTGGACCAGCCTTCACACACACACAGTCAGGAGAAAAAGAGGCAGGTCTGCAGGAAACTGAGTACCGACGGTCAAACAAGGACCCCGAGAGAAGCAAGTGAGTACGGAGCGCTTGAAAACACTCGTTCACGTTCTCCTGTCTGGGGGGAATCGAAAGACGCTTTGCGGGGATAACTTTCCTCCCAATGCGCAGGGGAGACACATCCAGCAGCGCTCCAGCCAGACGAAGGAACAGGCTCACCCTGAGGAGATCCAGCATATATATCTGGCATATTTTGAGGTGTGGAATGCTGGTCGTATTGGTGCTGATACACTGTAGCTCTCCTTTTTCGCTCCAACTTGCTTTGCTGACTGCCTACAGGGGTGTTTGGACAGCTTCAAAATCACATGCAGGTTGTCCTTAGGTCATAGCAATAGATTCTCTTTCTGTCTGGACCTTCTACACTTTGCATGCAGATCCACGAGGACGACGAAGGACATTTACCGTTGTTTTTATAAGGAGCAACAATCCCAAAAACAAACCGGTGGACCGTAACACACACTGGTTGAATAATTAACCAGGCGCTGAAGTGGAATATTGTTAGTAAATCTCTCGAAAGTGGCCATGGTGGTTTTTAACGGTCTGCTGAAGATTAAGATCTGCGAGGCTTTGGACCTGAAGCCCACAGCCTGGTCTCTGAGACACGCCGTCGGCCCCAAGACGCAAACCTTCCTGCTGGACACGTACATCGCCCTAAACGTAGATGATTTTCGTGTGGGTCAGACCTCGACCAAGCAGAAGACCAACAGTCCCGTCTGGCACGATGAGTTTGTGACGGAGGTGCACGACGGCCGGAAGATCGAGCTGTCGGTGTTTCATGACTCGCCGATTGGCTACGACGACTTTGTAGCCAACTGCACCATTCAGTTCGAGGAATTGCTGCATAACGGTAGCAAACACTTCGAGGACTGGGTAATGTCTTTTTTACATAGAGTTTTTGTTTTCAGGGTGCGAATTATAGGGGAATTTTCCCAAAAACATATTTGGAAATCCATTTAATGGTCGCTGTGATTTGGAACACGTTAAAGAATGGGAAAATCTGGTCATTAGCCACATTATTCTTAAAAAAAAAAAAACAGCAAATATGACCAACTAGTAATGAAAATGGATTTCAGTCCACATTGTTTCCATGTTCCAAAACACAGTCAACAGTTTAAGATGGTTTTTTTTTGCTGTTGTTGTTGTTGAAAAGGTCGTAGGGTGAAGTCTTAAGAGGTTTTTTATTCATACAGGTATATATGCATTTTATTTCAGTGTTTGCAAACGTTTCAGTAACTACAAAAGTTGGGTTACAAGTTGACCAGAAGGCGTATCACCTGTCTTTAAATAGATGCTAAGGAATTTGCGTTAACCTGTGGAGGTTACCACAGCAACCGTACGCTGCTCCAGCTTTCAATTGCGACCGGTATGTCGACACTTGGAAAAAAAATCAGAAGTTCTGTCAGTTTTTTAAATCAATGATTTAATTACATCTTAGGAACATCACCAAAAATATTGTTTTGACTGACTAGTGATTAGTGGCGTCGAATGACAGTTTTTCGTTGCGCGAGACAGATTTCCCCCAAAATACCTGTAAAATTCCTTTTTTAGACGTCAGTTTATTGTCGGGAAGACAACCTCCGTGTTCAAAATAACCCCCCCCACCCCCCCACCAAAATGAGAACACGTTTATCTTCCCTTGAATGTTCTCTTCACATCTTTCGTGTCATGCGCACGCAGCAGGTGTGTGGATTGCTTTCCTCTTTCTCTGATGCCACCTGCATAATTTCTGCAGCAAAGGCCTCAGATGAATGCTCAGATAACCCCGGTTGCATAGAGACGGTGAAAGAGGTTGGCTGCCTGTCATAAATATTTCTGCAGCTGCAAAGAGCAATGCAGCCATCGTTAATGCAGACATATGATAAAATGATGCCAAACGGTCAGAGAATTTACATCTTTTAATCTGTAGAGATTAGGGTAGTATTATATTAGAGTTACATTTAAACTATGGAAGTCAAAACTATATGAATCAGATCAAAATTTTAGTGATACTTTCAGAGAAACACTAGCCATCACAAAACAGCCACTATCAGACCATGAGAGTATCAACATTATGATTGAAATGTACATCTGCCAACATTTTACACTATTTTATTTTATTTTCAATTCATATTGTATTTGATTATCATTGGCAAACACGATGAGCATAGCCATATCCTGGCTGTCCTGTGTTTCAAGTTTAGTTGAAACAATGAATTGTACCTTAGTAATAGAATATCAACAAACAATATACTAATATAGGATAACACTTTTTTTTTACAGTGTCTTTGATACACTTTACATGTACTTACTGTAGTAATAACAGTAAATTATTGGTCCCCTTAAAGAGATGGTTCACTCCAAAATGAAAATTCTGTCATTGTTTACTCACCCTCATGCCGTTCCAAATCCATAAGATTTTCGTTCATCTTCTGAACACAAATGAAGATCTTTTTAATAAAATCTGAGAGTTTTCTGTCCCTCCATTGACAGCCACGCAACTACTAATTTGATGCTTTAAAAAGTTCATAAAAAGATCGTAAAACTAATCCATATGAATTGAGCGGTTTAGTCCAAATTTTCTGAAGAGACTCAATCACCTTATATTATTAACAGATTTAATTTATGCTTTTATTCACATATAATCATTGATCAGTGAACATAAACAGAAGCTCAACGATCTCTTTATAAACTTGCTGAAGCCTCAAAGTGGTAGTTGCATAGCTGACCATGGAGGGACAGAAAGATTCTCAGATTACATCAAAAAGATCTTTGTTTGTGTTCCGAAGATCAACGAAAGTCTTACGGGTTTGGAACGACTTGAGGGTAAGTAATTAATGACAGAATATTCATTTTTGGGTGAGTCATTCCTTTAAGGAGACCCCTGGTATGGCAGGTGTGCAGTATGTGACGTGACTTGGCCACCGACTCAGAGTGACCCTAGAAACTGCTCTGTTCTTTGTAGTCTAACACAGACTGAGATGTGAATTATTGATATGCCATCATAAGCTCCATTGTGGTGCTGAGAAATACAGTGCCGATGCCTTTATGTTGCCATCTCAGATTGGATTGCAGCATGATTGGCCCCTGTTATTGAAGACAGAGAGCCTGTGTGGAGAATCAAGGCATCGTGATCTGATCTATGTACACAAGCACATGAGTTCACATACACTATTCAGAGATGTTGCCTGAAATAAGAGTTGAAATATAAAGATGAATATAGATGCTAGTTTACATAGATTACTACAGATGGATAGACAGAAACACATTTAAAACAATGAGATGAAAATCTTCATATGTTCCATTTCAGTGCTGACAGCTCTCTAATTCTTATTAAAGCTCTGTTGAGCTGTGTTACTGTACTGTCTACACATGCAGCAGTGAGCAAAATCTGTCATCAAACAATGAATTTCCCCTCTCTCTCAATTTATGTTAAGTTTGTTTACAAATGGAAAGTTGAGTTACTCACAAAGTAAATTCTGCTTGTAGTATGTCTACTAATGACTACTACAGGCGGTTGCACCAGCTCTAAGTTACAACTTACTTTAGTTGGTGCTTACACACAAATTAATTTACAACTTCCACAGCATTAACATCTGAGCTTTGTACCATTGAATGCATGTGACATTTAACCACATATAATATGCATTCTGGAATAACAGTTAGAAATATTGTCTCATCTACTGAATGAAATAATTGAGATCACGTTTGTGCTAATTTACATTGTAAAACAACAACAACAACAACAACATCAATCTAAACAATGTATTTCCCTGTGTTTGAATTCCAAAAATAACCTTTACTTAAATTCATTTATTTAAAAAAAATGTGAATAAATAAATGTCTAATCTATTTATTTTCTATACAACATTTAAATATATTCTTTATTATATTCCATGATTATTTAGGCCATTACTATATATCTTTTTAAACTTTAAATTTGGGATTGTTTACAATGAATATTGTTGGCTGTTATAACTAATTGGGGAACATTTTATAATAAGGTTTCATTAATTAACTATTTAAGTGGCATAAGAATGAACTAAGAATGAACAATACATATACAGCATTTATTAATCTTAGTTAATTACTAATACATCATTAAAGTGAATTTGTTAATATTTTTTAATGCACTGTGAATAAACGTGAACAAACTGTGAACAAACGGATTTTTATTAACTAACATTAACAAAGATCAATAAATACTGAAAAAAATGTATTGTTCATGGTTAGTTCATGTTAGTTAATACATTAACTAATGTTACCAAATTAGACCTGTAAAGTGTTAGCACAAATTGCTTGTGATGCTCCTCATTTGGAAGTCACTTAATTTATTAACATATTAATATAAAACTGAAATGCTCAGTTTTTTAAGGCTGCTTGGATCAATAAAGGTAAACGCCAATTACACATTACTTTAGGGAAGGTTTGCGACCTAGAAGTTTTGCTTCAAAAGCAAATGCAACCAAATTATCTAGAGATTTATTTATAAACCAACTAGTAGCTACTAGATCTCTGGTATACTGTAAATGTCCCATATTAAATAAGACCATTTTAGGTGCAACCCTACCCAAGCCTTTCGTCCTCAGGCAAGCAGGATTCCTGGCAGAGCGTGTCTGTGTGTGTCATAGTGAGTATCTGTCAAGACAAGCAAGTGCCTGATAGTGTGAGAGAAAAAGAGCATCAGTCTGTGAGACAGATGTGTGCAGAAGTAGGCTTTGGTCTGGCTCACGGGAAGCACTTGCGTAATTTGGAAGTAATTTGTGAGAAAGTGTGAGAAAGGTTGTAGAGGTTTGGTCAGACTACAGGAATTACTCAGTCACCTATTTTCCCACGATCCCTATGCATGCACACAAACACACTCTCACCTATTTCAAAGACAGCTCCTCCTCGGTCGTGCCCGCACTTGCACGCTGTTGGCTTATTCTGTTCTAAAGGGCATGTCAGTGTTATGTTGTTCATCCTAGGCAGCTCATTGCAGGAGCTTTTCATCTCCGTTTGCTTTTACCAAGAGTTGCATGGTGGGGCCAGTTGGAGGTGTCAAGGCCGAGGTCTGCCGGCTGTGTAAACTTCAGAATAAGTTAGAGGTTGGGCTGATTTCACATGCCCCCCCCTCCATGTCTGTCTACACTGTCTTTTATCTGCCTTCAGTAGGGTTGTGAACTAGGTTTGGGTACTGCTTGGATTTTAAAGATTTTTGGGTACCGCTTGAATTTTAAAGATTCGGACTCTGCTTATCAATCATTTAGATCAAACGTTTAGATATCAAACATATTTATTCTGTGTCTTTTTGCAAAACATTCTGTTACAGCTAAATACCATTAACAAAAATCATCAGAACACACAAGGAATTTTTGCCTATGGATTTAACAAAAAAACCACAGCAAAAACAACTAGACTAACTAATACAAATTTCAAACATTATTACACACAAGTAAACAGTCAGTAATAAAATAAGACCAAATAAAAAATCAGAAATAACACAGATAAATACAACTGAACTGTAGGGCTGTAAGATATTCGAAAAAAAAATTTTTTGTTTTTATGCGATATATTGCAATATGAAAACATTTCACCAGATGACTTGACTAGCTCTATATTTGGAAATACTTAATCATTCTAGAATTATTGGTGAATTTGTAGGGGAGTGCATAGAAAATAATAAGCAAATTACAAGCATAGATAAATACAATAGAACAAAGATACAAATTGAATAAACAGTGATTTTGAAATAAATCATTTCAGCAAATGAAATAAACAGTGACTGTTTTTCAGTTAAGTCTAATAACATTCAGGTACAGAAATTGAATCATCAATTGTAAAATAACACTGAATTCACTGTATAAGTTAAATATAATTAATATCTGTTAATTAATTTGACTACAAAAGTGATTTGATTAACATTATTGACAGACAGTAGCTTTATTAGGCTGCTGTCACTTTATGACTGAATACACAGATCCAATATACTGATTTGCATCTGTTTTAGTTGTTTACATTCACTTAAGACATAAGCGACTGTGTTTACGAGACCGCATTTTTACATAATTTGGCGTGTCTGTTCAAGAACAAATAGACGTGAAAGAGACCGGAATTCTGTGTTCGTGTGCTGTATGTGCTGCTCTGTGTGTCTGTGCGACGTCCAAATTGAGTTCTCTTTCCCATCTTCTTGCAGTTGAATGCTTTAAAATCGTTTGAATTTTTTAACTTTCAGGCTATGATAGTTAAACTTTGCAATTAATTCATAGGGGCCTAGTACCGGTCAACTATGGTCCCTCAATGTGACTATCGCAGATATGCACTTTGCGACATTGATGTTAAAACAATGTATAGCACAGCCCTAAACTGAACAAAGGTACAGAAATTGAAATCAAATGTAGTCAAATTTAACACTGAATAGTTTTCTTTTTATAAATGAAATAAAGATTCATCCTTATTACATAAGTTATTCAGTCAAGTTCAGTGAGTGATTACGTTTTTGTTTTCTGATAATTGCAATAATTTTGCGCAAACATTATAACCCCAATTTTTCTCATTTGAGAAATTTCTTTTAATGTAAGCACTTTAATATCAAGAAAAGCGTCAACTCATACACAGAGTTTATTTTTCCTCATTTAGTTTCCTGTTTTATTATTGTTTATCATATACATTTACCCTGCTGAGAAATTAAGTAGGAGCCAGCATGAATTGCATGTTGGTCCAGGCTTGTTTATGCTGGTTAAAGCTGGTATAGTGCAGGTGTAAGCAGTCCACTGGAGGCAAGTCTTGGAGAACCCAAGTGGAGTTTTATTTTCATTTACAATAGTCAAACATAAAACAAAGAAATGACAACACAACACATGAGACTAGGGAAGCACATGACACCAGGAAGCACATGGCAAAGAAAGCAATCAAGGTAATGCAAACATGAACTAGAAAATAAACCATGAATAAGCATAAACATCAAAATAAGGCATGAAACAAAACCCAACACCATCCGTGACAGCAGGTCTAGCAGGTAGACCAGCATGGTCATGCTGTTCTCAAGAAAAACTGAACTGCCGTAACTGCTCCACCAGCACTCCCGATTACCATGCTGGGGACCAGGAAACCAGCATCCCATGCTGGTCCCAGCATGCAAAACATACCTTATGGTCCAATACTGGATTTTTCAGCAGAGTAAACACTCCCAAGCTTCTCCCAAAAGCTTTTTAATGTTTACTTTGTATTAGGGCTGCACGATTTATCGCGATTAAGCTGTACGCGATTTGGCAAAGGTTGCGATTATTAAATGCGCATCTAGTCAGAGCTGTACAGTACAGAATTGATCAGTAGTAAATGCTTCACCATCTGAAAGACAGACGGCGCTCTTGCGCGGAAACTCAAAATATGCCCTTTCACAAAAGAAGATAACGTGGAATATCACTGTAGCAGAATAAACAGAAGATTGAAACACATTGATTGATTAAACATGACTAATAAACACACGACTGCCTTATTCTGTGTAAGAAGCAATATCATCTCAGAGAAGGATGCTCAACTGTTGTTCTGAAGTGGTTTTTGAGCAAAAACATGTTATTAAATTATGTCTTTTGTTGAACAAGATGTTAATAAATGCTTCTTATGTCTTGAAAGATATTTGACGTGCATTGCTTTTTCAAATATACATTATAAGTGACTCAAACTCGCAGAGCTTTCAGATGGATTAGTATTTGGAGCCATACTTCATTGACAAGCTGCGCATAAAAAAAAATACTTGCAGCCTTTGCGATTTCATAACCGCACTAAGAATCCTGTTTAATTGATAATTCAATGTTATTTTTCATATCATGCGATAAATCATGCAGCCCTACCTATTATAGCACAGAGGCTGCATAGTTTGTGGTTTCTGCATTTATTCAGCAACCACAATTGCAAACAATATAGTGAAGATTCATGTTTGGGTTCATCACAAGTTTGCTCGCAGATTTAGTAGCAGCAATTAGCACAAATGGTCACATGACTGAACACATCCTGGCTGTATGACGCTTTCGTTTGAGTGGAATATTGCAGTGGAGACCACTAAACTCCAATTTAAGTGTTTTTGCTGGTTGATGTGGGAAGACATGGTGGAAAACATATCAATTTAAAGGAAAAGCTCTGATTGGGTGATTTTAACTGTTGATATCTGGCAACCTCAAGCGTGACAGAAGCGTAACAGGCTTGTTACCATTAAGATATTGCCAAATAAAAAATGTTTTCAGGATAAATTACCAGAAGGTCAAAGTTTATGCTTAATTAATCGAAAGAAGCAGAAATCCTAACTATGATTAAAACACGATTAATCGCGCAGCTCTAGATCTGGTTCCATTTTGCTTCTACAACCTTTTGTTTCGTTAACAGGTTTTGAAGGTATGTATTTGTTCGCTAATGCAAACAGAACTGTACTAAAACACTCTGACAGTGTTTCCAGCACTTCTAGTCAGCATTCAGTTGTGTATGCGTGCACCAACATGACAGAAAACAAGAGACTAGGAGTCTTAAAGTGTGTGCTAGGCTTTAGAAGAGCAACTTGATTTCAAACCGTGTCTTGGCCTGACACTTTAGTGGATGAGCTGACTGGTAGACACTCTCTCTCTCTCTCTCTCAAAGCTCCAAGTAAATTAGAAAACGGGGAAGTGCACTGTTAAACTTAGAAAGAAATTACTTTTTTTCTTGAGAGAGATTAAATGGCTATTGGTATGTCTTAACTAGCCTTAACCAGAAATTCCTATGAGTGTGTCCTCATCTACAAATAGCTGCATGTGTGATGTATAATTATGAACATTCTTTTTGCATAAAGGTGCATAAATGTCTTTTATTCCGGCTATTTTCCCAAGAGGAAAGGCTGTGTGTTTTGGTGCTGATTTTGTAAAATATTAGAGTAGATAATAAGCTTTTGTAAAATATTACAGTAGATAATTTGAAGAACTACCAGTTTTACTTTTATGATTTTCTCTCATCCATCTCTCTTTCACTTTTTTGTCGTATTTTATTGTATCTCTTGGTTTGTAATGTGTGCTGTTGCAGAGGACAATAATGTCTTTAAAACAACATTTAAATTAAATTATTGTTTAATGTAAGAAACAGAGCTGTCACATCTAAAATTAGGAAGATTGAATATTAAATAGATGAGCATTTGGTTGGGTGAATTTAAGACAGTGGCAGTATTGTGACTCACTTTATTGTGACTCATAATGTACTGTAAATTATGTAAATGATGACAGAATTTTCATTTTTGCATGAACAACTAATAACTAGTTGTTCATTTATGTGTACGCTACAGGTCCACTCAAAAGTGGAATAACAGTCGCATTTAGCTGCATCATGTTTGTGGTTAGAAAGTTAAGTACCAACACTTAACCATATGCAGCTCAATATCATTTCCAGTGTGACAATGGAGGTAAGATCTTTGCGTAGTGAAGTGCTGAAGTGTGTCATTTCTGTACTCAGTTGTATTCTGTATGTTTTGGTAGTGCCATAATGTTAGCAGTTTTTGTTCAACCAACCTATGATTGGAATAATTCACCTTTAATGGCCAACATCCCATGTTTTATCTGGTCATAAACAGATGATGGTTAATTGTTGATTAGCGAAATTGCTACCTTCAAATTGAGCCTTTTTCTGTTTCTGCTCAATTGCACATGTACCTGTTGTAATTTCAGTAATTAAGAGGCAATGGCTCAAAATAAGTTGGAGTGCAATCCAACTATCAAAAAGATGGCCTTCTTTGACCTTCTCTCCCATTGTCTAACCATGGTCTGTTATTATCATGGATTTCATTATGATTTCAAGTTTTTTTCCCCCTCTTAACCATTAACTCCCCTCTTAACTGTCATTATTTCTATTTTTTCAGCTTTCTCCTGCATCAGTGCTGTTATTCTCACATGTTCCCCATTTGATTGGTTGCACTGCTAAATCAGTGCACCAATCAGCAACTCATTAATGACTACAAATGTCAACAACTATTGTTTTACTTCACTGCTTTTTTCTTCCCTTAATTTGTTTGTTCATTTATTTGTTCATTCATTAGTTCATTTGGTTTGATTGATTTTTGTTTGTTCAATCATGCTTGTTTTGCTGCATTTGCTCACTTGTTCATTCATTTGTTTGGTTGTTTGTGCGTTATATATGATACAGCTTAATCTACATTGTGTATAGTGTGTGAACTGTATGTTAACTCTTGGAGGGACACAGGAGCAGGTGTAAGCAATATCAACACAGAAAGTGTCACTCACTGAAGGATTGGCTTTCCTGAAAGGTTAACCACACAGAATGGTCTCTCTCAGATCCCGGTTTCTCTACCTTAACTTGATATGATACTCTTAACATAAATAGATAGCTTCGAAATTTGGTTTGGTGAACGGTTTTATTGAATCATATGTTATGATTGCGCTAGAGTGTTAGCTTTGTCATGAATCAGCTGGGAATCTGTATTTTAAACAGACGTGGTTAAGGGACATTACATTACTGATGACATATGTGAGCATTGTCTGTTGGGTGTTGTGAGCAGCAGCACTGGGAGATATCAATATTCCGCTTACCTTCATGCTTCTGACGTAGATCTGTAGAAAACAATAGTGTCATGGCTGCTTCTCAAAGCTCTTC
Source organism: Zacco platypus (assembly GCA_038088235.1). NCBI lineage: Eukaryota > Metazoa > Chordata > Actinopteri > Cypriniformes > Xenocyprididae > Zacco > Zacco platypus. The sequence continues at coordinate 22,923,370 of CM076078.1, read as the reverse complement.
TCACTGCCAGACACAACACACCCTCTGCGACAACATCCATGCCCTCTGTCTTTGCCCTTAGTGTCTGTTTTAGGATGCTCTTGCTGCAGGAAAGAGCAGCTATCAATGTGAGTATGCTTTTTATAACATGCAAAAATAACTCTTGATGACTAAACTAAATATTAGGAGGAATGACCTGAACGCACATACTTTAAACTGTTCTTGTGTTGTGGCTAACTGCTGAAATTCATTGCTACAATTTCAGTACCATTAGCTATGTTTACATGGACACCTTTCGTTTAGATCGGAATGAAACCATGTGCGCATTTATATGTCACGAACATGAAATCGGAGTTGATTTTTTTTTTGTTTCTCACTGTTGGCACTTGCTAAGCATTGCCATACCATTGCTTTTTTCTTTGCTTTAAAGAGCAGACTTAATATTTATCTATTTAATTGGGGCACATGAACAGAGAACACATGGACAGAGAATTTTAGAATGAGTCAGTAATTTATGACACTTTATGTCATACGTCACGACACCATTTCTACATTTTATATAATAATCTATTTGTTTTTTGGTGAAAATTCAGAAGTTTGTTAATGCGACAATAATGTTCCATAAATAACCATGTGGTAATGTCTAATTTTAGATAATCCAATTTGGCCTTACAAATGAAAGGCAATATTGATTATTTTGTCTTTTTATTTTGAACTTGATGGGCACAAACCAAAAGATGAAAGTGTATAAAATGTAAAAATGTGAATATTTTACTTTCTAAATTCTGATTGCAATTCTGATTCTGAGTCACATTTGAAGCTGTGGTAAAATAGCTGATATATTAGATCAGTTTTGATTCAGTTTGGTACTGGTATTGTATCGTGTATTGTATTACGTTAGTGTGTTGATCACACAGCAGTGGTCTGGTATTTATATCCTTAAATGTCACTGCACTAAGTTTGCACCATGATTGACAGACAGGACCAATATAAATATAATATAAAGCTGTCTGGATTGACAGGACCCTTTCTTAGCTCTGCCTTGTTTCCCCGTGGGGCCCGACAGAGGAGCGGACAGTAGTATCCTCCTGGTGGCCCTGGAGGAAACAAGGGTCGGGGTACTGCCGGGACAGAGCTAAAAATACCAGCGGTGCGTTTGAGTCACACGGTAGCCTGGGCTTCCTGTTTTCACTCTCCCATATTTACTTCCCAGAGAGATAAAGGGGGACAGAGAGGAGGTGGTGGGGTGAGGCTGGGGGACCTGATGCCTTCTTTGATATCAAGATATTAATGTTATTTACTGATTTTGATTCCCACAGAAAAAAAAATGGAGAAAATATGGCTAAAGGTACATTATGAAAGGATTATAGGCGAGAAACATTGCAAACATTAAAGCTGCTATAAATGATTTCAGTTGTTTTGATATCTTGCTAAGCACTAATCTTATTTCAGTTTTGACGCTAATGCTAGTGTATGCCTACAGCCAAACAGCCACATAATCTTTCAACGTATTTGGTAGCCATGCTTGAACACGTGCTCAACATGTGCATGCACACTGGAAAGTCACATGCTTCTGCACTATTTCTATCCAGAAGTAATGACCAATAAAAATGTTTTGTACTGTTTTAACCTAGAAATGCAGATTTCTGTATTTAATTGTTCATGCTCATTTGCCCTAACTTTACATTTAGATTACCTTTGCCAATGTCCAAAGTTCACTTCAAGTTAATATTGTCAGCACGCTGGTTGAAACACGATATAAATAAAAGGATATAAATGCAAGCAGTGTGTTACGTTTTATCCCAGGGATGAAACAGTGTGCCATACACAAACAATACCGGACAATAAGTGTGTTTCATGCACCCTCATAATGGGATTTTGGCAATATTACGATTGAACTTTACCTCATCTGAACACAACACTTTGATCAAACAAATGCGATTAAGTTCATAATTGTAGTAACCATAATCGCACTTTAAACCAGGTGGTGTACCCTGATTTTAATCACAATAAAAAGGCATGTAAACACCTTAATCACATTATTACCACTCTGACCAAAGTATGCATGTGCTCGGATGTACACGGTTGCCATGAATGAACTCTGTGACATTGTTCTGAAGTATTCTCTTCTCCAAATCACTAAACTCTGTAAACAAAACTCGCTCCGCAGTCTCTGCTCCGTATCTTCTGAGACGGCACAAAGAACGCAACAACAGCATAGTCAAACCCGGCATTGCGATGTTCATCACGGCACAGAATAATATAAACAATAAGAAACCATAGAAACTCAAAACAGAACTAAACATGTGCAAAATCACCCAAACAGACACAAAACCCAGATTATCCCTTTCAAATATTTAAAAACACTATTAATTTAAAATCACTAGAATATATAAATATATTTTTGTAGCAAATGTAAATATATTCTTGTAGCAAATCTCAAAATTAATATCCATGTTTTATATAGAACATTATATTATATATATATATATATATATATATATATATATATATATATATATATATATATATATATATCATATATTATATGATTAATTTTTGTTTTTTATTTTCTTTAATTTTCATTTATTATAGACAAAATAGTGTAAACAAATATGAAGAGATTTGTTGTGATTGTCAAATATCATTGTGACAGCTTATAAACATGATGAGGACTCAGCAACAACAACAACAAAAACACATTCGGAAAAAAAAGAGAGATACTGTGTGTCCAATAGTGATGAAGTAATACTTGAGTTATTCAAACCTATTGATTTGTGTTTCAGTGGCTATTGTGTTATATTAGAGGCTTGAGTTTGATGGGATGTGATTATTACCTGATATGTGACACAAACCTCTCATCAACATCTACAATTGGATGCTTGATTATCGATTCTGAGATGGACAGACCAGCTGCAACTCTGCGATGTAATAAGAGGGAGAAACACGTTTTCTCAAGTTCACATTCCTTAAATAACAAAATAACTTAGAAAAGTCCCTACAGACTAAAAAGATGAAAAAAGGGAACGCTCAAGAGAAGTCCTTTTGTTAGTGTGAGTGTGTGTGTGTGTTTACACTCATGTTGGTTCAAAGGGCAGCGTCTAATTGAAACAGATGGACAAGAGGTGGTAGGTCATACAGTGGTCTCAAAAGCATGACTCGAGTTTACACTCATGTGATGTCTGTCTTCGTTTGCTCTTTAAGTAAATTAATGTTAATGTAATAGTGTCTTGAAGGGATGCTGTGTAAGAATGGGCATTGATGCCTGACGCTGCATTCAAATTGTGCTATTTGAGCAGTGTTGAAGAGTCACAAGGGAGATCGAGAGACAGAATGCATGCCAGGAATGCTTTTAAGTGTAGGTCTCTGATTTGAAATAGGACTGTCACCACTTGAAATATCAGCTAATGCACATACCAAAGCTTGTAAACATGTTAACACACGCACACACTGGCACATAAACCTTGTGTAACAATGAACATTCTTGAGTAGAAAATAATGTTCTGAATGGGTAACTGTTCTTGGGTGAATCTCACGAAAACATCCAGGCCACATTTAACCCCCCAAAAAGTAATTAGCATAATTTGAGCATTTATTCTTAACACTGTGATACTAGTTTAATTTAATTCACAGTACATTTTTACTCTTCAACATTTGAATGTAAATGATTTTGTACAAAAAAAATTAATTGTTTTTTATTGACGTTATTGATATGATGTTTGGTCTTGGCAGAATTGATCTGCTACACTGCTACTGCTGCTTTTATTGCTGCCTGAGGTTATAGCTGCTACTGTCAATACATACACATACTGCTGTGAGCAAGTAAGACATGCTGAATTACCCATAGCAGATCAATACAGGTGGAGCTGGGGAAGGTGGAGGGTTTCTGAAAGTGTGCTGCACTGCTAAGGCAAATGCTAACCAAGTATTTGAAAGTTGAGCAGCGAGCTCACTGACTATTGATACAGCAGGAACCAATCAGCTGTGCCCTATAGATAATGATGTGATTACGAGTAGGTTGAGTTAAAGGACCTATTAGCCTTCACCTTCTAGCGTTTCATGACTTTGTATGTATTACAATTTCAAAATTATGTTCAATAATATGTTTATATTTTTTTGGTTATGATAATGATGAATTAAAAATGCTTAATTTTCTTGATAATATTGTCATGATACAAATTAGCTCATCTAGTTTTAAAACAGGTTATTTTTAAGCAATACATAGACATTTTTGACCCTTCTTACTGCAAACTACTTAAAGATAACATTTTAATTTGGTGTTAAAATACTTTCCCTTATCCCAGTGTAATGTACAGAGACAACTGTATGTAATCCATGAAAAGAAGAAAAGTGGAGACAATTTTGAACTGTCTGTTTGTCCAACTTCTGGGTCACCCTGTTGTGAGCTTTGGATGGGACTACGTGTTTGTACTCATTCCAATATACCTGGAGAAATCAATTAGTATTCTATTGCAGGAGGCTGGTGCAAGAAGTTACAGAAATTTGTGATTTGAAATCAGCTATCTTTGCTCATTGGACCACAAACAAATTTTGATCCAAATGCCATGTGTCTAATTGGTTGATGATGGCACAAGAACTTTGATTTTAAATGCCCTAAAAAAGACTCAGGCACTGATAAAACCTGATATTCAAAGGGCAAATGAATAAAAAGGTAATGATTATTTATTTGCAACTCATAACATATTTCCTCTAAACCTTTTTCTAGGCCAATGCTATTTTTATACTTAAGTAGAACTCAAATTTAGTTCATTGAATTGTACAATTAATCAGAAAAGTTCAACAAACGATTAAAAAAAATAAATTACTAACTATTACTTACTAAATTACTTACTATATTAAGTATTACTTAAATATTTAACAACTTAAATCATTTCATTTGAAAATTGCTACATAAATTGTTAAATTTGCACTGTAGACAAAAGTTGTATTTGGAAATTCTGCCCTTACAGCACCTTTTAGCAGAAACAAACTAGATGTACACTTCATACCACACATTTTCTTTGTTTTGCAGAAAAAAGAAAGTCTCATCTAAAAAAAATATATAGCATCTAAAAATAATTTCATCATTCAGATTTGAAATACACGGTGAGATTTGTGCCTTTAGTTACAGTGAGCTTCTAGACTCTAAAGGTTTCGTTCTGAGAAATGTGCCAAATCTGCAACACAGATTCCCAATTGTGTGCACTCTATTGTGTTGAGTTGTTTAGCAAAAGTACAGCAAAACCGATTGTTGGTGAGTGTGATGGCATTGGCTTTTGAAATATAGGTCAATAGGTCAACCATAGCGGTCTATATGTGTCAGCTTCTGGTTCAACCGATGGTAGGAATTGGGGTAGGCCAATGGGGGTCAAGGTTTAGCTTCAGCAGTTACAGTGCTTTCAAGTCATGTCAGAAAGAATGTATTTATGAGATAAAATGCATATGAACATCAGCACAATTCATAATTATGAGCTTTGGTAATTCTGGATATTAATTATTGTGACACTGAGAAAAAAAAAAAAACTACCAAAATTTATTTAAATAGGCCTACATTCATTTCATACTAACTACAAACCCATTACTGACATATTGCTTGAGACTTGCTAACATAAATATTCTAATTAAACTGCATTTGGAGTTCTTCTTTATCGCTCAATGCATATCTTAATATTAAGCCTAAAATGTGTTTAATATCACTATTAGTAAGGATAATATGATCACTGTATAATTTGAATGCACGATATTTAAAGTGTACCTAAAGTATACTTGCGAAGTTCCACTTTAGTACAATCAAATAAATGTATGTGTATCTTTAGTTGTACCTCAACAAAAAATACTTGTTCCAATTTAGCAGACTTTACACCAATTAAGTTTACTAAAAGTACAATTGCAGGGTTTTTATATTAAGTACATAAATATGTATATGCATTTGTAGTATACTTAGCATAAAATAGATGTATTTCACTAGGGAAGATTCTTACATGTTTTGGTCATCATTATAAACTTTGATGTATTTTGAAGCATAAATATAATCACCAGAAATAAAAAGCTAAATGTAGGCTATAAACAAACTACACTACAGTCTCATAACTTCAGCGTCACCACCATTACACTTCTGACAACTGTTTCATTCTTTATTTATAATACATTTTTGACAAAATCGAATTATAATAGTTTGCAAGGGCACAATTATAAACACAATGTAGCTGTAAAAACAGACTAGTAGATATGTTTACTTGTTCGGCGTGATGTTCCCATTTACCAACTGTTAACAAAACTTTTTTTCAAGACAAGTAAAAGCTTAAAAAAATCTCAAGCGGGGTATTTTTAATATATTTTAAAAAATGTGTACAAATGTATGAATAATGACTAAAACTAATATCAAAAGCTCAAGAAAATATCTTGAGAAAATATCTTTTGTTCACCACAGACCTTATTGCAGAAATTTAACCAAAAACCCATTTAAAATGAATTCAGGATGATGGAACCAGAAGTGCTACTTCTTTTCCGGGTTTTGCCCTGCAAAAACATGTCATCCCAGCAGCACTATATCGAAGTATAATTTTGAACTGACATTTTGTGCTAATTATTATATTATTATTATATTATTATTTTTTAGACATTATTCATTTTATTTTCTACTGTTTGTAGATGCATGCATACAATCAGTTGGCACATTATGAGGTTTATCTCTGTGGGCAGTACTAGTACAACTGCAAATGAACAATCTTTTTGGGCACCTGCACAAATTTCAGTGTCCATCTGTTAGCTATATTGCACAGATTTGAGTACGGCCCAGTGGAAATAGACCATTCTAAATGCTCATTAACAAATATGGGGATTCTTGAAAGTGGTACATGAAGCAACTCTAATAACACAGCACTTACGCTGACTTCACTTCCTCTTGGGAAGATCGCACTTTTGTGATGTGCTTTCAAGCAATTTTGGTTGGAGCAAAATGAATCTGTTGGGCAGTGACATATTCACTCTAATGGAACAAAATGAACAGAAAATGATGTGCATTAGGTGTGTAATCAATGCTTTATCTTATCATTTCCAAGCTGCAACACAGTTATCGGAAATGTTATTGGTTGTACATGTTTTCATTTATTCCCTGTGCAGACCAACTTGGACAGTCAGGAGTGTCAGGACTCAAAGAAAATTCAGAGTTGTTTTCATTGGTAAACACAACATTGGCGTTCATGTGCGTTCATCTCTTAACTACGATCAGTCATGTCTTGGCACTGGCAACATTAAACCTGTTTATTACCCAATTGAACCCCAAATATTTCAGCCGTCTTCATGATCGATGCTAAAGGCCCTAAAACAAACACTGTGGACATTTAGTTGTTGCATAAATAAGGTTTGTATTTAGAGACTTGAAAATGAAAATATTTAGTTATCTCAGGGATATTATTTCTCTCTGTCCAGGTTTATGTGTATGTTTGTGTTTCAGTGGAGTCTCAATTAGCTTGAGGGATCTGGTGTGCATCACCGCTCACATGAACGCACACTCCGCAAAGCGGCTAAACACGCTGTCATCCGAGAGATAAAACACAACATGCCTCTGTGTTCTGCCTGGACAGCTGTCCTCTTTCACCTGCGTTTGCTTTCTCTCTTTTCATCTTTCATTAATCTCATGTTCTTTCCTCACGTCTACACAACAGTAAGAGTGTGCGATATTGACAAAAATGATATCTCTATATATTCTGGGATTTTTGTTGAGTGTGTTCTTGGTACCTTCAGGTTTAGGATTGCCATGGACAGCTACCATGGACACTATTCTGTGCAGGTAGTGCACAGCAGTTACAGAGATAACGTTTTCCAATAAGTTCAAATTTTTACCTTGATAAGGCCAATTTTTCTAACCTAATTAATTGTAAGCGTAATTTTTTTCATCAGATTCTTACTTTTAATTAATATTTCAATTAGAATAAAAAAAAAAACTCTATAGAGCTGTTAACAATCAAATGAAATCAGTATCGAAAAAATCTGTCTTTGCAATGCAGGGGTGGCACAGAAACTTCATCTGAAGTGGCATTCAGATGTATTTACAGGAGATGACGTACTGTAAATGTATTTAACCTGCACTTACAGTTGCATTTGAGATTAATGTTTTAAACACTGAATATTGAAATATGAAATGATTTTTAAAAAGTGAAAAGATAATTTTAATATAACTAAAACCACCAGTAGATGGCAGCAAGTCACTCTTAATGAGTGAGTCATTGGCTGTCTGAAATCGCATACTCTCGTGAGTTACTATATAGTACGAATGTAAACTATATTCGCCATGTCATAATCACGTGGCCTACCAGCATCAATTGCGTCGCTCCACTGCCATTCACAAATCCTCTTTCGTGGCGTCATTGGATTGTAAAGTGTCCATCATATGGACACTTGAGAAACTCACTGGAACCAGAAGGCAAAACGGGTACTTTTGCCTAATCTTTTATAAGTACTGTAAATTCGGACATACTTCTTTTGCCACATACTGTTTTACACCTACTATATATATTAGGAAAGTATGGTATTTTGGATGCAGCCATTGAATCATTTGATTTGTTCAAACAGCTGATTCATTCATGAATGCAGTGATTGACTGTCTTGATGAACGAGTCATTGAATCATTCATTCAACTGATTTGTTCAAAACAACTGATAAATTCAGTAACAAAACAAAGCTGTCTGTTGCTCGAAGATGCAAAACAGTTCTGCTGTGGAACTCATACAGGGAAATTTTTCGCCCCTATATCTTGAATTTTGGGGGCATTCAGAATATTTTAATAGACTAACCTACTAGACATTATGCAGTGCATGTGTGGACTTTCTAGGCCTGTTTTTGGCCTGTTTTTGTTTGTTTTAACAACAATTACGATATTATTGTAGATTATATATTTTGCATGTCATTGCTCAGTATTATATAAGTATAACGGTAACACTTTACAATAAGGTTCATTAGTTAAACATTAGTTAATGTATTAACTAACATGAACTAATCATGAGCAATACATTAGTTACTGTTTTTACTAATCCTCGTTAACGTTAGTTAATGAAAACACAGTTGTTCATTGTTTGTTCATGTTAGTTCACTGTGCATTAACTAATGTTAACAAGATTTTAATAATGTATTAGTAAATGTTGAAATTAACATTAACAAAGATTAAAAAATATTGTATAAGTGCAGTTCATTATTAGTTCATGTTAACTAATGTTGTTAACTAATGTTAACTAATGAACCTTATTGTAAAGTGTTACCGGTATAACATTATATACTTCACATTTAAGTGTCATATTTATTTTTGAATATAAAGGCTCTGAGAGCTGGAGGGAGGAGATCGAGTCTGACACATGGTCAGAGGTTGCATGTCTAGGGCCAAGAACAAAGTGACCGTTCCTCCAGCTGTCTTTTTATTAATGATTGACAGAGATGAAATAAACATCCTCTTTTTTCTGTTGTCCATTATCAGTCCAAATGTACACACGCACACAAACACACACGCAGATAGAGAGAGAGCATTGCGATCCCTTTTGAAAAAGAAGTTAGCTTAATTGTATTGAATGTATACTTGTAGTGTACTTCAAATCTTAAAAGTATATATATATATATTTCTTTTTTTTTTAAACTGTACTTGCAGATATTACTACGGGCATAAAAGACTACTTAATTTTACTTGTAGAGTAAAGAGAACACTTTCATGACTTAACACTCTTAAGTACACTGCATTTTGTAATAATGTCAAATTAAAAGTTTTACCTTAAAGTACATTTTAAATCCTGTTTTGATAATCTTTTGTTGTGCTTTTTAAAGAACGTGTTAACTAAAATACTAAATCACATGTTAAGTACTTCATTATAATTTTAACTGGAGTGTGTTATTCAAAATTACATTTTATATGTACTAAATGGAAACTTAAAATAATTACAAAATCGAATGAAATGCATTACATGCATTACATAGTTTCAACAGAAATGAAAGTTTTTAGTTTAGTTTTAGTTTTATTTTAGTAACTGATAGAAATGTTTACATATGTATACTACTTTAAAAATATTATCTGTGTACTATATATGTAATAAGGGAACATCTGGATGGTGTCAAACAGACACATCACGTCTCCACCTCACAGTTCTTATGTCATTACAGCAGTAGGACAGAATGGAGTTGGCATAGTTTCTTTGTTGAATATATCTGGTGGAACAAAGTTTAAGATCACACAAATAGATGCAAATGAAACCTTATATTGTTGGGTAAAAACAGCCACAATCAATGTCAAAATATATTTTCTAAATACATACAGTTAATTAAGGAGTATTTCGACTAAAAATGAGTTTTCTGTCATCATTTATTCTCTGTCATGTTATTCCGAACCTGTACGACTTCCTTTCTTCTGTGGAACACAAAAGCTGCACAGTGGACAATATGATAAGTGGATAACTTAATTTTCAAATGCTATTACAATCAAATGTGAAGTGTCATGCAGTTTACAGTTATTCACTGCAATTATAAGTTGATTTGTTCTTTTTTACATATAAAAACTACATTAGTGAATTAATATATGATTAGATTTTTTTTTTTTACAGTTTTTCCTTGTATTTTGTTAGGGAACTTGCCATATTAACAGTTTTTTTGTCATAGTACTTTTACAATATTTTACAATTAAAATTACACTCATTTTTACAGTGGCTGAACATAAAGTGTTCAACAGAAGTAGGAAAGTTGTACAAGTTTCAAACTATATTAGGCTAAGTACATAGTGAGGGTTTTTTTGGGGGGGGGGGGGTATTGAAGAGAAAAAATGATATTAATCAAGACATTTTCTACTAAAGCAGTGAAATAATTAAATTTTTCATTTGATTGAAGAAAATAACTAATGAGATTTTCATCTTTAAAACATGTATAATATCTGTTTATCTCTTCACTTATAGCTCTCATGCTTCTAAAGTCAACACTTACCTTGCTTCTTATTTATGTTCAAGCCTAGATTTCTTGACCTGCATGTATGTGATGTGCAGATGTACCATTTAGACAGCAGCCCACAAATGCAAATATTTCCTTACACACCCTTGTGTACATGTGTGCACATTAGCACAAAATATGCGCACAATATTTCCAGACTTAAACATTCACTCACTCTCCTTTCCTGCTACAGTGAGCTGCTATATTTGGTGTGTCGTCACACCTGCAAGACAGAGATCATTCAGAGATCAGCTTCAGCATGACATCACAGGAAGTGAGAGGAAAGGAGAAGGTCACAAGGTCATTTGGTATAACAAACATGTCACTATAGCAAGCATTCTACAGACCAGAAAATCACTGCATGAATGTTCTGGAGAGCCTCCGGTATGGATTTTGTAAAATCCTGATTCATTCATCCTTCATCATGCAAGGAGTGAAGAAACCCCACAGCACCCTCTGGGCTTTCAAAGACACATTATGCTTTGAAAAATTAAAGTTTGATTTGAATATTCATCAGTTCTGCAAACAGCTTTTGGGTAGTTCATATGAAATACAGAAATGTCCTGCGGTGTGACATTATATACTCCATTTAAAATGAATTGAAACATTTTGACGATTTGAGTTTTATGCATGCGTTTTTTTTATAGTGTCATATTAAGGGTCTGTTTACGTGACACCGTTTTCAATTAAACGGTTGTGCACATGCGTATTACATGTCTATAGGAGCCTAGTGTTTCTTTACAAAGTGATATCGCCAACTACTGGCCTGGCAGCATAGTACAGCGTTTTTAATCATTTTCGTGGCTCCGTGTGAACGGGATGGTTTTGACAAAGTTGTCGTCTGTTTGCGAAAAACACAATGGAAAAACTTCTGGTTTTAGTACATCGTTGTTGTGTAAACGTACCCTGAACTCAGACAAAATGTGAACAGGGAAAATGAAACCCAAAGAAAATGAAAACTAAGCAGACTATACCATAATCTTGAGTTATTTTGAATTGTTATATATCACAATATTACTGTTTTGCTGTATTTTTGATCAAATAAATGCCTTAATAAGCATAAGAGACTTCTTTTAAAAACATTAAAATAATATTACTGACCCTATTCTGCCTGCCAACTAACAGTTTTGTCTCATGAAATCTGTTTTACCATGATAATGTATGCGATTTCCAATGAATATGTTAGAATCTCAGCTATTGCAATCAACTGAACCTTGATACTGGTACTTTTGGTTTGAGAGTGTGAATTTTGCGTGTGGGGGCACTTGCAGCAGGGTTTTTTTCTTTGCACTGGTGCATCCTGTGTAAAACCTGTGTTGACTGCACTAACATGATACGGCTCGCCTCTAACCCAACTCCCACACACATCCTCACTGTCTCTCTGTCTTTCTCTTTACTCTCATAGCATGTACAAATCTCTCCACTCATCCCCACATCCTCCCTCCATTTCCTGCTTTAATCTGGTTTTGATGGAACAGCCGTTATGCTGTCATTAGCTGCTGAGAGGAGAACTGGGCCTAATATCAGTCATTTCAGCCTCAGCACAACCCTCACAGGGCTCATGTTCACATCGAGACGGTGCTGTTTCCTCTGCTGGTGCCACATACTCAGCATTTATACGGCTAATCTTGACCATGTGTGCTTGTTTATTTCCATTAGTATCATTACTGATAAGTAAGGCTTTCACAGGTGGTGTGCAAACCTAATGAAGCGTGAAATCACAGACACTCATTTATCGTATGTATAGTATGCACATGGACATATTTTTTTAATACAACAGAATACATCTGAACTTGTCATTGTGCGATCATCATGCATATTGGTTGTATGGAAAAAAGCAGCTTTGACATTTTGATAAAATCTTCTTTTGTGTTCCACAAGAAAATTTCAAAAGGGCTTTGAGCTTCATGAGAGTGTGTAAATGATGACTGGACCTTTGGTTTTGGGTGTTTGGCATTCAAAATTCACTTGGTTCAAATGGGCACGAAACACACACATTTACAACATGGTGGATTAATCAGATTATTTGAAACACCAGCATGTTAGCCAAAACTAATGTATTTTGTTAAGAAATTATTTTAGTAATAAACTGATTAAAACTTACTACATTAGTTAACATCAACTAATAATGAACTGCACTTATACAACTTTTATTAATCTTAATTTCAGCATTTACTAATACATTATTAAAGTCTTGTTAACATTAGTTAATGCACTGTGAACTAACATGAACAAACAATGAACAACTGAATTTTCATTAATGTCAACAAAGATTAGTAAATACAGTAACAAATGTACTGCTCATGGTTAGTTCATGCTAGTTAATACATTAACTAATGTTTAACTAATGAACCTTATTGTAAAGTGTTACCAAAATATTTAAATACAATTTGGCAGATACAACTTTCGCAACAAAGATTTTAGTTTAAAATGTATATGATGTATAATAATAATAATAATAATAATAAACATTCTGGTACTGCTAGTTTGATTCTAACACTTTACAATAGGGATTCATTAGTTAACTATTTTAGATAATATGAACAAAGAATTAACAACCCTACAGCATTTATTAAACTCAGTTAATTTCAACATTTACTAATACATTATTCAAATCAAATGTTGTATCTGTTAATGCACTGTAAATTAAAATGAACCAACTGCTGGATTTTTATTAACTAACCTTAAGAAAGATTAATAAATACTGGAACAAATGTGTGACTCATTGTTAGTTCATTTTAGTTAATACATTAATTAATGTTAATAAATGAGACTTTATTTTAAAGTGTTATCAGATTCTTTGTGATAAATTCCTTGTTTGTGATTGTCTGCCCAAAATGATTGGGAGAAATTGTAACACTTATTATTACTATAATCCAGTCTGCTTTTTCATAAAATATGTTTATTCTATAACGCATGCATTCAGTTGACTCTTAAAAATATTGCTTTGAGTACAGAGGCTAGTGACGATTATTGAAGATGTTCCTTTACTCTTCTTTTAAAACATTTTTTCTTTTTCTTTTTCTTTTTTTTTTTGGATGGTCCTTACAGATAGACTTGGAGCCAGAGGGAAAGGTTTATGTCATTATCGACTTATCCGGATCATCCAGTGAAGGTAAGACATCTTTGTAAACTTTCTGTGATCGCATTACATGCCATTTAAAAACTGCTTGAATCATGTCGCTGTGTAACCTTTATACCTAATACAAGATTTCTTATGAATATAGACGTCTTCTGCTGTCTGATACAGTAAATACCCACTGGATGTTTGATATAAAAAGTAATAAAGTGTTGAGTGATGACAGACACGCAATGATCCCTATTTTAACGATATAAGCGCATAGTCTGAAGCACATGGCGCAGGTGCACAAAGGGCATGCATGTCCAAATTCACTTTTGCTAGTGTAACAACGGAAAAAATGGTCGGCACGCCAGACGCATGGTCCAAAATGGTTGTACCTGATTCATGGGTGTGTTTTGGGTGTAACGTGCAATTAACCAATCAGAATCTCATCTTCCATTCTCTTTAAAAGCCAGTTGCGTGTTCACCATGGCAGATTTGCTACTTAAATGGAAGAATTTAGCAAGAGGAAAGACTGAACGGTTCCCCAGAAAGGAATCCTTTTAACGTTTAAAAATGTTTGTGTGCTGTTCATGTCAAAAAAATAAAAAATAAAAAAAACTGCGGCATTCACTTTAGACCAGGTTTTGTTGGTCAATAGCGCGGTCATTTTCAGTTGCCTCAAAATAGCAACATGCCAACAATGGCACCCATGGGCGAACAGATGGGTGCGAGTGCATTTGCTATTTAAACAACGTAGCGCTGGATGTGAAAATGATAACTGCGTCGAGCTGAAACTAGCAAAAAACGCCTGGTGTCGTATTGCGCCGGGTGTATGACACAGCCCTGAATGTGGCATCAAGTGAAGTCAAGTCACCTTTACTTATATAGTGCTTTTTACAATGCAAATTGTGTCTAGGCAGCTTTACAGTAATAATTGGCAAATAATTTTTGGCTGCACTGCAGCTCTTAAAGAAAATGTTGTCAATGTCCAGCTTATTCCATATATTTGTATTGATTTATTCAAATTTGTTTTTTGTTTTTTTGTATTTATGTATATCAGCACTGGAGAAAACAGTGATGTAATCGTCCAGCTCAGTTTAGTTCGCATTCAATGGTGTCACTGCAGGCAGATCAAATCATAGATTAGAACGAACGCAATAAACACTCAAAGCTGAAAATGGTGTAGTTCTATTAACATATGCCATTGCCTGAAATGCAGCAGAGGAGACAGCTTTTTGGAAGTTTGTGCAGCTGCTCTTCCTAGAAGTCATATGTAGAGCTTCAACTTTCTGATCTTGATGTTGCCTCCAGTATAGCTGTAAATAGAAGAAAAAAAAATAATTGGACCCAGATCCAGTGTTGCCTTATTCCACCCAGATAACGTCCCAGATGTCCCTCTGTCATGAACACTCCCTGCGGCCCAACTCCTATCAGACCCATGCCTTTCCTGGGTACACATCAGAGATGGCCCAGTTCAAGAGCTCCTTCATCCTCTCAGCTCAACTCCTGCTCCTGCAGGAGAATATATGATCACTTGCCTCTCACACTGATCTAGATGCTGCATATCAAACATCTCCTTGAGTCTACACAGAACTTGTGTCTGCACCATCATTGGTGGAATGGTACAGTTTGCAAAACTGTTAGCTAGGAATTTCTCCAGGAATAGTCCTACGAAAAGAGGCAAGCAATGGATATGTTTTGAGATGACATATGTTGCGTTTTGATGCAATATTGCATTTGAATATGCTATTCTCAAGCAAAACTGAGCAGCTGTAGCTGATCCACCAGCACTTCAGCTTCCCATGCTGTGGACCAGCTACACTTGCCCAGTTTTGCTTGAGAATAGCATGACTTTGTTCTGGTCCACCATAAACTAACCAGCATAAACCAGCCTGGACCAACATGACCAACTCTTTATATCACTCATAACTTTTGGAGAGAAATAGCGCAAACACTGGACAAAAATGAAACTTGAGTGCTTGTGTCGAATGCTATCAAATGTGTTCGACACATGCACTTCAGGGTTCAGCTGTCAATGCAGCCATCTATTTTGTTGCAGTCTCCAGTAGTGTGTGTACTATATGCAGATGAAGAAATCTGTCACACACACTGTTCGCATAAAAAACGTAAAAAACGAGGTATACTCTATGCCTTAGCTGCAGCTTTTCAGGAACAGGTTTCTGTGTCAATCTGATTCTGTTTCAGACTGTTTTATTTCATTGTGTTTAATCGCCGTTTGCATCAGGAAGTGAATACTCAACATTTCCTTTGCATGAAATTTGGATGACTCATCAAAGAGTGGCAGAAAGATGAGTTTATCAGCAGTTTCAGAACTGTAGTTCATTTTTCTCAGCGTCTGTTCTGATGTTATAGTTATTGATAATAAAGCACAATAGATACTGAAGAAGAGACACAAAACATGAATGTGATGGTCATTTGGCATTTAAAGTGTGTTGTACAGTTTTTCAGATACCATTCAAGTGTAAATCTGATCTGTGCATGCCTCAGCTCCAAATTGGCATTGGTTCCTCTGATCAGATGGACAGGAGACGTTGACTGATTTTGGGTTTTGTCCCTGATGGTTTGGGTTGTTGAAAACCTGTCTGAAGTCATCCTTCATGCTCAGCACTGTACTGAAGCGAACAAAAGGTCACACATTGGGTCGAGTGCCAGGGTTTTTTACAGTGTGACAGTAGAGGGATGTGGGAGTCTGGTACTCACCTCAAAATCCCACAGGCTGTGGGCAGATTTGTCATAATATTGGTGCCCAGGGCTTGACATGAACTTTTTTGCATGCCAGCGCTTGTGGCCTATATAACATTCTGCCATTGTTTGGTGTCTGTTGTGATGTTTTTGAATAGAATTTATGCACTTTATTTACAGAGTTAAATAGTTACTTAAAGTGCTTGTATACATTTTGTTTATGTTCATTGAGCATTATTATCTGTCAGTAAGTTAGTTTTTATTTGGTGGAATACATTGTTCTCATTTTCTGTGACATACTGAATATCAAGGGATTGTGTAATGCGGGTTTATTGAAAAAGAAAGTTTCACTTTGATATGAAGAAGTCACACTGCCTGCCATTTCAACACACTGTGAGACAAAAACGAATTTCTTACAAAACTTATTCTCAAAAACTTATAGTATTTGTTGATTTTGCAGAGTGTGACAGAAATAAAATACCATATATGCCACCAGAAAACACCACCTCCTCTGTGTCTAATACCATAACATTAAATCTGATTGGTTGTCATCGGTGATGTCATATGTAAATGATATGCGGCCCTTGAGACTTGCACTTGGACCATAGTGCGCCCCACAAGAACTTCAATGTGTAGTCAGATAACAGGATCTTCTAAATGATTAAATGTAAATTTAAGATATTTTGAAAAATATCTCAACATGCTTTATTGTCATCTTGATAAAATCCATCTTAGTCAAGCACAAGATAAAATGAAACATTTGTTTGACCGACGGGCAGAAGTTTCTACTTTCCAGACAGGTCACCAGCTAATGGTACTTTTGCCAGTCATGGTTTCACCATTTCAGGCTAAGTTTGCGGGTTCATATAGTGTTGTTCATCATGTGTCTGACTTCAATTATTTGGAGACACCAGATCAGAAAAAGAAAACCGTTTGAAACAGTTAAAACTGTTTGTGAAGACTGAAGTTGATCATTGATTTCTGTTGAAACCAAAGCTTTCAGCAAGTTTAAAATGTGTGATAAAACATAACTATGAGAATTTTCGATCACAAATTCAGCATTGTCATCTACTTTAGACGTTTCTGCGGAGGCTGAATTTGACCCTGGCGATTGTGGCCATTTACGAAATGCTTCAACATGCTTCGAAATGCTTTTTTTGTGTTATGTTCCTATGTCTGTTTTGCCATAATGGTTACTTTTTACATGAGGAGCTGATACTTCAGTGTAGTCATGTGCTTTAATATTTGTGCTACAAATGTGATATGGCCATATACCTCTTTGACCACTGAGTGATCGGAACAGAGTGCAGGATGTTCTCTTTAGTCTTTGGTCTTTAGCATATGTTTTTTTCAAACAAAGCAAGTGTGAACATGTAAAACCTCTTCCTTTGTGCATTTGCTTTTTTGTAAGTGACTTGCTAGTGTGTGAATGCGAGTATACATGCTAATTGTCATGTGTGGTTTTCAGTTTGTGGGTCGTGTTCCAAAAATGGGTTACATGTTTATTCTAATAGGGTCATAGACACGGAAAAACAAAGCTGAAGACAATTAATTAAATGTAACTAACCCTATAATCATGCAGAGTTAGGATAGCAAGATAAGCAGACATACAATACTGTTAAAAGGTTTTAACATTAAATTGATTAGAAGAGTTGATTGACAGTATATACATTTATAATGTTACAACATATTTATATTTCAAATAAATCCTGTTATTTTCAACTACTCGTCAAAGAATCCTGAACAAAAAAATAAATAAAAAATGTATCACAGTTTTCTCACAAATATAAAAAATCATCAACTGTGCCAGGGGAAAAAGTAGAAAAAAGAAAGAAAACGGAGTAAAATTACTTCAAATAGATTAGCTGTAGAGAGCTATTTTGAAAATGAGATATTTTGAAATAGAATAGTTATTTTGAAACCAAAATGTTCAATTCTGTTATGGTACGTGTGGTGAAAGAACACTCCAGACGATGCAGCATACGGGAATGCAAACTTTAATCTTAAACTTAGATATTTCAGGGAAATAATGCACCAACATAAATGTCCAACACAAACGAGAACCAACCAGGAATGAGGAAGAACACAGGATATAAATACACAGGAACACAAGCGAGCAAACAAGACTAATTAATTAATTAACTGATGATGATGAACTAATGATGATTAACCAAATCAAAGAGCACCCTATGTAGTCTATGTCATATTAATATGTTTGTATGTTGTTTATACAGTTGATATATGCAGGTAATATTAGCATTTTAAGGGCACTTTTGTTTTCTTTTTTATGATAAAATATGTTGGTAATATATTGCATGGCCATTTGATGTGCAGCAACACTAGTTAAGAACCACAGTGTTAGTTCCCAACTGGCCCGCAGTCACCCGAGCACAACCACAGAGACTCGGCAGCTGATAAATCAATAACGACAGGAGGCAAAACAGTGAACAAAACCTAGTGTTCATGCTAATCCCTAATGTTGTAGAAGCTTTTGAAGATCACAGAGCTCTGGACAAGACACACACACACACACACACACACACACACACATGCGGTGTGGAACTGTTCTGTTTGGCCAAGGGACACAGATGGAATAGTGGATTTGAAGAATATCATGGAGGGTGTTCATGGAGAGATCCAGACTGACTCAAATATTTGCCACATATGGAACAAATAGTGACTTTTGTTTCAAGTTTTAAATTTAAAATATTTAGGCCTAAATTTCAAAACTATGTTTTTGAATTGCACATAAAATTTCCAACCCTTTGGATTAGACCGTTTTAACATAAAGAAACCAATAAACGTAATGCGATGCATATTTGTCAGGCATAAGAAACAGGTCATATTTCTGCTCATAAAAAATATGGCATAGATTATTATTTACTATGTGTGTTTAACTTTATTTAAATAATCAAATTTTCAAAATGCATTCTGAGAATCAGCATTATTCTGTTCATTGTGAAAAAAAAATCAAACGTAAAAAGATGGATAAAATATGGCTAGCTGTGAAACAAGGAATATTAATTAGTACTATTACATTTTTCTTGCCCGTTTCGTTTACTGTATGTATGACTGACACAATTGCATCACAAGTTTTTTTTTTTAGCTTATTATAACCGTGTAATCCAAATGAATGGAAATTTTATACGCAAATCAAATTCATAAATTCTATTTTATTTTAAATCCAGCTTCAGATTTTTATATTATGTTTCTCAAGGTTAGTTTATAAAGTTTGCCAAGGTTTCTGCACCAAAACAATTTTATAAAAAAAATGTCATTTTCACTATCAGTGGAAAACACTCAATGTCAATGGACATTACCTATTCCAGAATCGGAAGTAAACACCCACTGCTGTGATTGGATAACTTAATTAAACTGTATCCACACCCTCCTTTTCAGTATGTAGTTTGTTTTAATACTTAATATGGAATATATGAAATATGAAATACTTAAGTGTTGTGAGAGAGCCATATATATTTCATATATATTTTTGAGCCCAGGTCAAACCACAGAAGAAACTGAAACAATGCAATCACAACGATTGCCACGGTCAATGTGGTAACTGCTTTTGCATGCTTAACTGCTTCATTTTCGGTATATAGTTTTAAAATGACTATTATTATTTGTCTTATTACAAAATACGCTGCAGCTTAAGTTGGTTTAAGAAAGGAAAATGTTTCTCATTCATTTGCCAATTGCTAAACATTTATTTTGTATTCAACTTTCATGCTAAGTGGGAACACTTTGTCAAATTCTGTCATATTCCTATGACATATTCAACATAAGCAAATATCTCTCACTGTTAAGTTCTGTTAATTGGGCTTTTATTTTGACATTCTGTTCTGTTTCCTTTAGTTTCTTTTTCCCCGCTCTGTTTAGTCTTGGTTTCCTTGCCGCACACACACTGAACACAGTGTTGCGACACACTTTCACTGAGACGAATGCACCAGAAGGCATCAAAGAGTTGGTGGAAATGTTAGATAAGTGCAAAATCATGGTGACATTTCTGAAGAGAACAGTGGCTGTTGCAAGTTTAGCACACAATGTTGTTCAAGAATGTGATGTTTGATGAAGTTTGATGTGAAGTTTTTGCACAAACAAAGCACTCGCTTCGCTTCATAAAATTGAGGTTAAACCACTGGAGTCACATGGAGTACTTGTAGAGTACAATGATATAACCTCTCAGACTTCATCAAAAGATTTTAATTTGTGTACCGAAGATGAACGAAGGTCTTACGGATGTGGAACAACACGAGGGTCGTTAGTTGGTGGTCAAAGGATCCAGGTCCCACACTGTCCTGTCTGCTACCTGGACAATCTAGATCTGTCCGGAGATATTCCTCCTCCATTGGTTCCGTTTCCTCTGCTGGCTCCATCCAGTCCTCTGGGTCTGCAATCCCTGCTGGTGCTATTCAGCTCCTCAGCTCCACCCTCTCCGCTGGCTCTGTTCAGCTCCGCCTCTGGATTTCTGATCACCAGCTTGGCCCTGTGATGTGGATTATCTGGCTGCCCTTGGGCCTCTGAACCTGTGACTCCACCTAGGCCTGTCGGCCTGTTGGCTCCGCCTTTACTTTGCACTCCCTCGGTTTCACCATCGTCCGTCATCACTTGGGCTCCAATGGGCTTCCTTGTTCCTCTGGCGCTGCTTTGGTCCATTGTCATACTGGTTTTGCCACTGACTTTCCGTCAGTCAGTCAGTGGTTGAGCTAGCTCTGCTACCACATCCACCACCAAGACCCCTACCCTCCTTCCATTGTTGGACTGTTTATGGCATGAGAACATGCCTTCCGGGAGGGGAATGTAATGTCACAGATATGTTCTGTTATGTGGACTTTTATTTTGACATTAGGTTCAAAATGCTTGGTTCATAAATGCATGAGGACAAAATGCTTGGCATTACCATATATTTTAGTAATAACAATCCTGCAGCAGGTTGAGAATAATTCAAACAGTCTGTTGTGAAATGTGTAGAATAAATGAAAACTTTACCTTTCATTCTTTCGGGCACATCATTAAAAATAAATTTCAGCCATGCATTTGTATTTTATTAGTTTTACAGTCTTACTCGACATCTTTATGAAACAGCAGTATTGTTCTTGTGATTGATGGACAGACATGAGTTGAAATTACGATTCCCCTGATTTCAAATCTGGGTGTTTCAGAAGGGTAGAAAAGAATAATTCATATTTTAAACTGTGGAGTTGTAACGGTGGGTGTGCAGATAAACACGAAGACGAAGATAAGGTAAATAACAGGTAAACTTTATCGAATCCAGACAGGTAATCCAGGCAGAGACACGGGGACACATCCAACGCATACACATACAATACCAGACAATGAGGTTAACAAAGGACTGAACTAAATACACAGAGAACATGGGGATAACGAGACAAGTGATTGGGAACAGCTGTGGTGATGAGATTAGTGTCCATGGAAACAGATTGTGGCGGGAAATTCAAACAAAGGAACATGTGACAATGAAAATGACAACAAACTGAAAGTCCATGAGGTGATCAGGTGAGACGAGGTGTGACATAACGCCCCCTCCCGGAAGGCGCGTCCTCGCGCCGTAAAGAGGACGAAGGGATGAAGAGATGGGCAGAAGATGTAGGAGGTGGTTTGGGAGGAGGACGGCCGACTAGGAGGAGGCAGGAAACAGGAGTCCAGGGTGGTGCAGATGGTGGTGAAAGCCAATGTGGAGCCTTGAGCAGAGGTAGATGGTGACATACCCAGGCCACAGCCAAGACTGCGCCCCATGGCGGCGTCGCAGGAGGGAGGAACCCACCGCGTAGCCGGAGTGCCGAGGTAGCGACGGGACCCCGATGGCCTGGGCGATCGCGACTGAGCCGCCGCGATGACCCACCGAGGAGGAGGCAGGGATCCAGAGGGCAGAGGTGGAGCTGGAGCGACCGAGGGCGGAGGAGGAGCCTGAGGGAGGGCGGAGCTAGCTGTAGCGGAAGGGGTGGAGGGCCAGAGAGCAGCGAATGGCCCGCAGGTCCGCAGCAGAGGCGTGGCGATGTCCGACCCAGGCGTAACCGACGTTCCGAGGGAGCCCGGTGAAACCGAATGCTCGATGGTACCTGTCGACGACGAGGGAGGGAGGAGCATAGGCGAGGGAGCCAGATCGACGGGTCGAGGGGGACTGGAGTGTTCCGAGGCCGGAGGCGGAGCCACGGGTTCCTCACACCCAGGAAGAGGTGGCTCCCAGAAGTCCCGAGATGGACACACGCCACTGAGAGGAGGCTGAATGGGCGTAGAGGGGCAGATGGGAGGCGGCGATGACTGGGTGACAGGCGTGGCTGGGGACTGGAACGCACTGCTAGGCTCCAAAACCAAATAAACAGTCTCAGCAATAGACTTCCGAAGAGGAGGTGGGAGAGGGAGGTTGGGCGGGGCCGAAGATTTAGGGATACAATGGACTGGTTCAGACGAAGACATAGCTAGGAGCAGTTTCTCCTCTTCGAGAAAATTTTCCCCAGTGCTAGCCCCAAACTCACTCTCAGTGGCGGACGGGTCGGTATGGCTCCCTTCCATTCCCTCGTCTGCCACGAGGTTTCCCTCGGCGAAGGCCGGTTCCGTCGGCTCACACACCTGGTCCGTCCCGTGTTGCTCAGGCTCCGTGGTGATATGCGGCTCGGTCGCTCTTGCTTGCGCTGGCTCGTACATCGTTCTCACGTCCTTCTCACGGTCCGCGGTGGGCTCGTGCTTCCGGTCCTTACCGTCAGGATGTTGTTGGCTGGGCACTGGGTAGATTGTGGGGCTGGTGTCATCCACTGTGAGCGGCGAATCACATGACACCAGCACCCACTCGACGTAATCTTGAAAGCTCCCCCGAGGCCCTTCCCCGGACAACTGCTCTTTCGTAGCGGAGTTGAGACCAGCATAGAGGAAAGTACAGAGACAGTCGTCCGGGAAAGTTGTGGCTGGAACCAGGTCAAGGAAATCTTCCAAGTGCGCCTCGAGGGAGCGGTCCTGCTGCTCAAGGCACAGTAGCTTCATTCCAGCGAATGGGTCCATGGTGCAGGGGAGGAAAAAAAAGACACGTACACGAAAACAATAAACAAAAACACTATAAATCACGCCGCTAAATTTTTAGGTCTGGTATTCTGTAACGGTGGGTGTGCAGATAAACACGAAGACGAAGATAAGGTAAATAACAGGTAAACTTTATCGAATCCAGACAGGTAATCCAGGCAGAGACACGGGGACACATCCAACGCATACACATACAATACCAGACAATGAGGTTAACAAAGGACTGAACTAAATACACAGAGAACATGGGGATAACGAGACAAGTGATTGGGAACAGCTGTGGTGATGAGATTAGTGTCCATGGAAACAGATTGTGGCGGGAAATTCAAACAAAGGAACATGTGACAATGAAAATGACAACAAACTGAAAGTCCATGAGGTGATCAGGTGAGACGAGGTGTGACAGGAGTTAGTTTTGAGTTCTGAAACTTGCAGTATGTTTTTATCATTAGATTAACTACTTATATGTGTAAATATCAACAACATTTTGATTCTCCACTTCATGACCCTTTTAAATTTGGGCCTAAAAACTGTTATTAAGTGTATTATAGTAATTGTAATAATACAAAAAAAGAATTGTTGGTGTCTCCAAAATCTTGACTAGAAATGTTTGAAAGAGCAACCTCCAAGCAACAGTTTTTCTCTAGGGAAAAATATGAAACATCAAACGGAAAAATGAGAGAATAATTGTTTCAGGAAAAAGAAACTAAAGCAAAAATATCCAAATGTCAGTAAGAAGGCAGGAGTTCCACAGAAGTAGCTGTGTTTGTGTGTGTGTGTGTGTGTGTGTTTTAAAGGAGACTGGCTGACTGCCTTGCGTCAGTCCTGCTTAGCATCAGCGATGCTCACAAACACACACACATTCTGAGTACTAAGACACCCGACCAGAGAGCATGTGAGTCATACAGGACTCAGACAAAGACAGCAGTTCACAGTCCATCTTGATGATCTGTCAATCAGATCATACTACAATGAAAAATAAAGCCATCACAGCTCTGAATCTGCCTGTGCTCATTACTGCCTGGCAGCGCTGCATGCAACTGCGTAATAATGATTACTGCAGACAGTCATTTGCATTCAGAGCACACAGTCCAATATTAACACCCACCAATTGCTAGTAAAAACGGGCTGTTACTCACCACTTGGCTGGTAACTTTGTCAGGAATGGCAATATCACATTTAAAAACAATACAAAAAATAAAACATTTACTGTGACCTTCAAGTCCTTTAAGAATTTTTTTATTCATTGGAAAATAACAGTCAAGTGTTTATGTAGGATGCCTAAAGGTTTTTTCCCCATGTGATGACAAATATGTGTAATATTCCTCACATTAAGTCTCTAAAACTAAATAAACATGAATTTTTATCAGATCGATATTTTCAATATTTAACAACAACATTTTTAAATAAAATCCCTTTTCTGTTCATTTGTGCATAAGATATCATGACGTACAACAAGCGATATTTTATAACATAGCCTATTAATCACGTTTAATGTTGAATAATATTAACACAATATTTCAATGTCCGGATCTGCCCCAAACTTCGCATGTTTTATTAGAGTCCTGGCCTGAAGACATCTACATGGCAGTATTCAGTTACAGTCATAGCGCCACCTGCGGGCAACAGGAAATTGCATGTTTCACACTGTGATTAACCCCTAATTGAGATTTAAACAGATCAACATCATATATGGTCAGTCTAATCTTAAGGCTTAAGGCTTAAGGCTTAATTTGACGGCGTGTCTGTGGCAGCCTGACAAAGTTTGATGTTTCGCCATGAAGAAGGAAGCTGTTGTTACTCAGGCATACAATGTCCAACCTGCCCCAAAATTCACATCCTGGCCTGAAGAAATCGACATGCCAATGTTCAGTTAGTCATAGCATCACCTTCTGGCAACAGGAAATTGTATGCTTTACACTGTACTTCACTCCCAGAAATCATGTAGCACTTGGCTAAGTGCTAAATATGCAATTAATGGCATGAAGAAGGAAGCTGTTGTTACTCAGGCATACAATGTTCAACCTGCCCCAAAATTCACATCCTGGCCTGAAGAAATCGACATGCCAATGTTCAGTTAGTCATAGCATCACCTTCTGGCAACAGGATATTGTATGTTTTACACTGTACTTCACCCCCAGAAATCTTGTAGCACTTGGCTAAGTGCTAAATATGCAATTAATGGCATGAAACAAGAAGTTGTTGTAACTGCCCCAAACACCACATGTTTGATAACAGTCTTAGCCTGAAGACATCTACATACCAATATTCAGTTATAGTCAAA
Organism: Zacco platypus; assembly: GCA_038088235.1. Classification (NCBI taxonomy): domain Eukaryota; kingdom Metazoa; phylum Chordata; class Actinopteri; order Cypriniformes; family Xenocyprididae; genus Zacco; species Zacco platypus. The sequence continues at coordinate 22,897,349 of CM076078.1, read as the reverse complement.
GTGCCACCTGCTGGCAGCAGGAAGTCTGGCACGTCAAAATGCCTTTGCCATATTTCTCCTATATTTACCTTTTTAATACGTCACTCACTGTTCACTGTTTTACTTTCAACGCTGCTTGCAGCTTTAGTTTTTGTTTTGTTTAGTGCACAAAAACTATTGGGACAGTTCTGTTGGTGTGAATAGACTTTGACACAACTGGCCTCATTCACCAATCATAAGTTGCACATTTTGTACGTAGAATGCAATATTTCTGCTGGATTCAAAACAGGTGCACGTAAACTTTTGAAGAGTCCTTTATTTATTACATAACAGTTATAGAAAAATTGCATGAAATTGCGTAACAAATTGCTTTTTTAAGGCCTTACACATTTGGCTGTACGACGAAAGGAATAGGGAACTCTTTAATAAATCCAAAAGTAGAACATTTAGGAGATTGCAGTAGAAGAACGTAACTTAACCACATCAACATTGATGATACCGGACATTGAACAGAAAGAACTCAAGGCTTAAATACACAGAAAACTTCAGAAAACTTACTTCTTAATCAAGGTAAACAGAAACAGGTCTGTGGAAACTAATTAACAGCCAGGGAAACTAACCAGAAACTAAGGGTACATTTATATGACAACAATATACTAAAATTAGAAATGTTTTTTTCTTTGTACAGATGACAACATTATCAAAACTATCCCCGTTCACACGGTTCTGTGAAAATAACTAAAAATGCAGTATTACGCATACCAGACAAGTAGTTGGCAAAGTCACTTTGTGAATGTGAATGTTACGCATTTTTTTTACAGAACACTCACGCCAAATGAGCATGCCTATCCACATTATTTTTATTGTGTACTACACTTTGATATTCTTCTTTTTATTTCCCTATTGCGGCAAAAAAAAAATTGGAAGTCTCACACTTTCAAAGAAAACATCTTACACCTTAACACCAGCATTGAGAAATAAGGTGGATAGATTAAATGCGTAATACGCTTGTGGATGCTGTAACTGTTTTCACAGATTCACATTTTACAGTTTACATGGAGATGACAACAGTATCATTTTCAAAAACTAGTACTTTCAAAGCAGAAGAAGATGTAAAGAGGTGCGGTGTTACAGCTACAATGTTTTTTTTTATAAAATAATGCACAATACAGTTTCATGGTCAGTTGACGTTATCTTGCTGGTAGATTTTCTCATTTCATTTAATCATAAACTTAAATGTTGGATCCTCAGGGAAATTTTCTGCCTCTTTTAGTCTGTGTTTCAGTGTTGAATGTAAGAAAAACAGACATGTCCTTTTCTCTCTGCCAGCTCATGTTTAGTATTGAAAGTGCTGAGTCATTATGCATTCCAGATGTACGCTGCTGTGTGTGTGTGTGTGTGTGTGTGTGTGTGCGTGTGTGTGTGTGTGTGTGTTATCTAATCTCTTTATGTGAAATCTGCTTCACTGCCTGAAAACTCAGAGAGGGGGAATTAGCGTTCAATGGTCTTGATTTTGAAAAGAGATCTTTTGTACACAAAACTCAGATGTCTCCTTTGATAGAAGTGGCAAGTGACTGAAGTCGTTAACAGTGGGGAATTGAAAGACGACAAAAAAGAATCATAATATGTTTCTCTCTTAGTAATCCAGCTGAGACTTGGCAACACTTGCAGTGTTAAACAAGGGATGGATCACAATGGGTGACTAATGGACCAACAACCAACATTAAAGGTGCACTATGTAGATTTTTTGTCCGCTAGGGGTCGCTAAAAAATTCAAAACAATAACAAATGCATAGATTGATGACGCAGTGAATATGGAATCATGTAAGTTGTCGTCATCCAAATGGATCTAATAATATTTATGGGGAAATAATGTTTATGGAAGAGTGAATGCATGTTTTTAACATGACTGTGGTATGAATCTGGGCGTGGCCGAGAATCTTTTAATGAGAGACAGATATCAGTGGTACACGCGAGTCCCAGGGGATATAAAGAAATGAGGACATTTCATTCTACCGAATTACCCATGAGTGCTGAAACACTACTCATACAGGTCAGTTTATTTGACGAATTAAAACTGTGAGTTAACGCAGCGCTGTCTCACTTGGTCTAATGTTTCACTATCATTTGAGTGTGTTGAAAGTTGTAATGTTTTGTATTAGTTTGTTGGCTGTATGAGACTTAACAGTAAGCTAGATCAACATTAGATTATCATACTGATGATATTCTTACACTTCATCGTGTTGAGCTATATAACATTGATTAGTCTTATGTAGCCTACATTTGCTTAAAGCTCTCGCCATCTCGGAAGCGCCCCGCCGATATTGATCCTTGTTTTATTTCTCCTTATGTTCCAAAGTTTGCATGCCATAGTCCATAATGTTTGAACGCAATAACAGCAGTGTGCCGCTAGCCGATACACAGCTGTGTGTGTCTGTTGCCATGGTTACTGTGCAGCACAAGAGACCATTTAAAATTGTGATTTTCTCTGAATTTACAAATTCTTGGAAACATTTAGGATAATGTAAGTACACAGCTGAACAAAATATATAACACTGTGCAAGTGGTTTTTGGATATTTTAATGTAAATATTTTACATATTATACCTTTAATTATATGACAGACTAGTTCATCTACAAGTTTTGATGTTTTAATTGGTTTGCATATTAGAAATAAATAATGCATATATGTGTAGATACATTACAGTTTTAGGGGTAGGTTAGTTTTTTTAATGCTTTTGAAAGAAGTCACTTATGGTCACCAAGATCTAATTGATTAAAAATACCTTAAAAAAATAGTAATTAGTTAGTCTTCTGTATGAATATATGTTAAAATATAAAATATTCTAAAATAAAATAAAAGTCCAAATAAAAGTATTAATTTCTCTTTTAAATAAATCTTACTGACCCTAAACTTTTGAGCATTAGTGTATGTAACTGAATGTGGACGATGCGTTCCTTTCATGCATTTGCTATTCAAATGTTGTGAATTTTTCTTGTTCTGTTCTGTCGGACTGGCAGTGTTCCCAGATAGAGACTAAACAGCTGATTAACTGACATGGTTTGCAGTTTCATGCTGCTCAGATTTTATATCTGTATCAGAGTGTGATTCATTGGTGTCCGAATTGATATGTTTCATTTATTGATGCATATTTGTCTATATTTATTTGTTCATTTTTGATTTGCTGTGGAACCATACACAGATCATTTTCAAAAGCAGGTTTAGTGTACGGAGGTTTGCTGAGTATGCATACTTAGTCCATATGTGTTTATCTAAACCAGCATGTCTCTGACAGCGCATTAAAATACACCCTCAGTCACGTGCCTCCCTGCTGTGTTTGCTGGCTTTGTTTTTGCTCTCGTTCTTATGTCACCTCTTTAGTGTCCCCTGGTTTGATGTCTTTATCTACCTGGGTCTTTCAAACGACTTTGAAGTTTACCTGCAGTCCATTAATCATATACAGACGGTCTGTCTCTCTTTTACCCTCTCTCACATGGATCCAGTGAATTATTAAAATAATAGCTCGCCAAAAATATCAAAATTTTGTCTTTATTTGCTTAACCCCAAGTTGTTCCGAACCAGGATTATTTTCTTTCTTCAGTAAAACACAAAATGAGATGTTATGCAGAATGTCTGGGCTGCTCTTTTTCATGCAATGAAAGTTCCAAGTCATCTGAAGTCATACTTTTATTTTAAAGTTTATTGCAGAATATTCGTATTGAAATATTAAAATTTTATTAAATTTTATTAGAGTGTAGGGAGACTGATAGTGTTTCATGGGAGTAGGAGCTAAAGCGATCTTTGTTTCGACTCTCTGATTGGTGGAATGTTCTGTACAGCATCATGGGTAGTGTAGTTTTTATTTCTGGAACCTGACTGTTGAACTCTATTGTGTGAGTTTGTATAGGATACTCTATTGGTTTGAAAAATGGAAAGTGTGGTGGTAGGAGTGTTATGTATTATAATATATAATATCCTGAAACCTGTTACCTGAAGTTGTTGAATGCTTATTTTATAGTTCTTTAAAGACTGATCAATGAGCATGTTTTCACTTGAATAAATAATGGTAATTAAAACACACTGCTTTAGGTCAAAGACTCCAATGGGCTGCTCTGATCTATGAGTGCACTTTGAATTATACTGGGCCTGCTGTCCTGTGTTAAAGTCCTGTGAAATGGGGTGCTTGGGAAAAGTGAGGAATGGCCCAGGGTGAACCCTGCTTTCTTTTAACTCTCTACTAATGATGTGGACATTTATGATTAACGATGATGTACATTTTGTTTGTGAGTGGAAATCAGTAATTAATTTGTCTTATTCCATTGACAGCTACAGTAGAGGGAGCCACGCCCTCAGGGGCACCTAAATCTGTTGCTAGGCATCTGTTGCATTTTGCTTGACGATGGTTGCTTTGTAGAGCGAAACCATGACTTTCCAATGTTTCCCTTGTGCACATGCTTATTAAACTTTGACTTTCAGATTAATGCATATAACTCACTACCTATAAACACACAAAGAGATACATATACACATATTCAAAAATATGAACATTTTATATTTCATAAATACTACATGACATGGCATTCACAGTGCATTTGGGTTTCGAAATGTGACAGTGAATAAAAAAGTAGTGCTTTCAAATCATTTAATCATGATTAACTGTCTCTAACATAAAAGTTTATACACACACACACATACAGGTGCTGATCATGTAATTAGAATATCATCTAAAGGTTGATGTATTTCACTAATTCCATTCAAAAAGTGAAATGTTTATTTCTTTTAATTTTGATGATTATAACTGACAACTAAGGAAAATTTTGCCTTATGGCACGGTGCTCAGTCTCATGAGTATTAGAATATAATCATATCTCAGTACGAATTCAGTATCTCATGAAATTAGAATATTACTTAAGACCAATACAAAGAAAAGATTTTTAGAAATCTTGGCCAACTGAAAAGTATGAGCATGTACAGCACTCAATACTTAGTTGAGGCTCCTTTTGCCTGAATTACTGCAGCAATGCGGCGTGGCATGGAGTCGATCAGTCTGTGGCACTGCTCAGGTGTTATGAGAGCCCAGGTTGCTCTGATAGTGGCCTTCAGCTCTTCTGCATTGTTGGGTCTGGCATATCGCATCTTCTTCTTCACAATACCCCATAGATTTTCTATGGGGTTAAGGTCAGGCGAGGTTGCTGGCCAATTAAGAACAGGGATACTATGGTCCTTAAACCAGGTAGTGGTTGCTTTGACACTGTGTGCAGGTGCCAAGCCCTGTTGGAAAATGAAATCTGCATCTCCATACATCTCCAACATCTCCAAGTTGGTCAGCAGCAGGAAGCATGAAGTGCGCTAAAACTTCCTGGTATACGGCTGCGTTGACCTTTGACCTCAGAAAACACAGTGGACCAAGACCAGCTGATGACATGGCACCCCAAACCATCACTGACTGTGGAAACTTTACACTGGACCTCAAACAACATGGATTGTGGGCCTCTCCTCTCTTCCTCCAGACTCTGGGACACTGATTTCCAAAGGAAATGCAAAATTTTCTTTCATCAGAGAACATAACTTTGGACCACTCAGCAGCAGTCCAGTTCTTTTTGTCTTTAGCCCAGGCGAGACACTTCTGACACAAGGAGTGCGACAGCTGAAACCCATGTCTTGCATATGTCTGTGCGTAGTGGTTCTTGAAGCACTGACTCCAGCTGCAGTCCACTCTTTGTGAATCTCCCCCACATTTTTGAATGGGTTTTGTTTCACAATCCTCTCTAGGGTACGGTTATCCTAATTGCTTGTACACTTTTTTCTACCACATCTTTTCCTTCCCTTCGCCTCTCTATTAATGTGCTTGGACACAGATCTCTGTGAACAGCCAGCCTCTTTTGCAATGACCTTTTGTTTCTTGCCCTCCTTGTGCAAGGTGTTAATGGTCAACTTTTGGACAACTGTCAAGTCAGCAGTAGCCTACAGAACTAGACTGAAAGACCATTTAAAGGCCTTTGCAGGTGTTTTGAGTTAATTAGCTGATTAGAGAGTGGCACCAGGTGTCTTCAATATTGAACCTTTTCACAATATTCTAATTTTCTGAGATACTGAATTTGGGATTTTCCTTAGTTGTCAGTTAAAATCATCAAAATTAAAAGAAATAAACATTTGAAATATATTATTCTTTGTGTAATGAATGAATATAATATATAAGTTTCACTTTTTGAATGAGATTAGTGAAATAAATCAACCTTTTGATGATATTCTAATTCTAATTCTAATCTGCAAAAATGTCAAGAATTCTGTGTTTTTCTGTCAATATGGGGTGCTGTGTGTACATTAATGAGGGAAAAAATGAACTTAAATGATTTTAGCAAATGGCTGCAATATAACAAAGAGTGAAACATTTAAGGGGGTCTGAATACTTTCCGTACCCACTGTATATACAGGTGCTGGTCATACTTTCCGTACCCACTGTATACATATATATATATATATATATAGATAATTTCAGTAATCGTCTTGTTAACTCAGGTGAGAATGTTGACGAGCACAAGGCTGGAGATCATTATGTCAGGCTGATTGGGTTAGAATGGCAGACTTGACATGTTAAAAGGAGGGTGATGCTTGAAATCACTGTTCTTCCATTGTTAACCATGGTGACCTGCAAAGAAACGCGCACAGCCATCATTGCGTTGCATAAAAATGGCTTCACAGGCAAGGATATTGTGGCTACTAAGATTGCACCTAAATCATCAATTTATAGGATCATCAGCAACTTCAAGGAAAGAGGTTCAATTCTTGTAAAGAAAGCTTCAGGGCGTCCAAGAAAGTCCAGCAAGTGCCAGGATCGTCTCCTAAGGAGGATTCAGCTGCGGGATCGGAGTGCCACCAGTGCAGAGCTTGCTCAGGAATGGCAGCAGGCTGGTGTGAGCACATCTGCACACACAGTGAGGCGAAGACTTTTGGAAGATGGCCTGGTGTCAAGAAGGGCGGCAAAGAAGCCAGTTCTCTCCAAAAAAAACATCAGGGACAGATTGATCTTCTGCAGAAAGTATCGTGAATGGACTGCTGAGGACTGGGGTAAAGTCATATTCTCCGATGAAGCCCCTTTCCGATTGTTTAGGGCATCTGGAAAAAGGCTTGTCAGGAGAAGAAAAGGTGAGCGCTACCATCAGTCCTGTGTCATGCCAACAGTAAAACATCCTGAGACCATTCATGTGTGGGGTTGCTTCTCATCCAAGGGAGTGGGCTCACTCACAATTCTGCCCAAAAACACAGCCATGAATAAAGAATGGTACCAAAACACCCTCCAACAGCAACTTCTTCCAACAATCCAACAACAGTTTGATGAAGAACAATGCATTTTCCAGCACGATGGAGCACCGTGCCATAAGGCAAAAGTGATAACTAAGTGGCTCGGGGACCAGAACGTTGAAATTTTGGGTCCATGGCCTGGAAACTCCCCAGATCTTAATCCCATTGAGAACTTGTGGTCAGTCCTCAAGAGGCGGGTGGACAAACAAAAACCCACTAATTCTGACAAACTCCAAGAAGTGATTATGAAAGAATAGGTTGCTATCAGTCAGGATTTGGCCCAGAAGTTGATTGAGAGCATGCCCAGTCGAATTGCAGAGGTCCTGAAAAAGAACGGCCAACACTGCAAATACTGACTCTTTGCATAAAAGTCATGTAATTGTCGATAAAAGCCTTTGAAACGTATGAAGTGCTTGTAATTATATTTCAGTACATCACAGAAACAACTGAAACAAAGATCTAAAAGCAGTTTAGCAGCAAACTTTGTGAAAACTAATATTTATGTAATTCTCAAAACTTTTGGCCACGACTGTACACACACACACACATAAACTTTTATCTTAGATGTGATTAATCGCAATTAATCGATTAGACAGCACGAATAAAAAGTGAAAATGGCACAGATTTTGCACAAACAGGCAGCAGTTGCATTTTCTTCATAAACTGTAGATACAGTTGTTACAATAAAAAACAGGACCACAACTAATTTCTGTAAGCACAAAAAAATTGGTAAGTACTGTCATTTATACGAATTATATAAATATTGGTGGGTTTTTACTTCAAATCAACACAAATAATGCCACAAATATTGACACAATTTTTAAGAAAATCAAATTCAGTCATTTTGGGCCCAAAAATCTGAAAAAAAGCCCCTCGAAATACTAAGAATAAGATAACTTTTGATTTTGATATTATCTTAAATCTTAAGGCTTCTGGTGTTAGTAGTCTGTGATTGATTGTGGTTTGGTAAATGTGTGCCGACTCTGCCAGTTCTTCTCTCCTTCACTGAGTTTTAATGAGTGAGAGCTGATAAATGACCAGCCATATCTTACTGAGATAGTATGAGCTACTGCATCTGTTCCTTCTATCTCTTTCTCTCTCTCTTTCATTAAGCAGTTGAGAGGAGGATGTGGGTGATACATATGAGACCGACTCACTTCAGTCTCCTGTGAGACTAGACAGACGCCACTGGTCCATTGTCCTTAGATGGTGATTAGAACAGGACCAGCCCTGTAACTGCTGCACATATATTTATTTCCCCCTAATTTAGACGCAAACTCACTGTGGGGTGTTTTTAAATGTGAAGTGTGGAATTTTTAATGTTTAAATACTTTTATCTCTGTTATGTAGATACAACTATACTATATTGATATCCTAAAAAAGTGACTTTCTGAGGCACTATCAACATTTCTCTGTTTGTTTGATCATTACTAGTTGTCAGACACAGCAAATGGTGTGATTCATTTGTGAGGGACTATCTGTTATTTTTGACCAATGAGAGATTAGCATAGAATTTGCTTAAAAAAACAGATTGTTTTTCTTTGTCTGTGTTTGTTGTTTGATATAGTTCATGTGATCTTTTGTAATGTCAGCTCAGTTATGTAATCCTAGATTAAATATTTTCTACAGTACATCTAAACATTAACTCTATATACAGTTATTACTGTTATGTAAATATGACTGCATTGTAATCCACATGGACTCAGGTTACCTACAGTAGCTAAAGTATAAACAAAATTCCAGAAGATACTGTCTGTGTACCGAACTAGTCTAACATTCTGCTATGATATTTGATTGGCCTTGACCCTTTTCTAGGCACCATCACTTAAGAGCACTTACTAAAGATAAAGAAATCATCAGATATCTCAGCATCTTAATTGACCAATATGCATTTTGACCATTGTATCTTCCATTAAATCTTACAAGCTTTTTGACCAATTAAATTTTTCTAATGGCTTCCTCAATCTGAGTGATTAGATATTTAGATGTGCAATCTGAAAAAAAAAAAAGTACTTCGTTAGATGAATCTAATTGGTCATGACTGGGGCATCATGATATATGATATATTGAACTCAAGGGTTTGCGATAACTCAATAATTTGAATACTTCAAAAAGTTGTTTATGGTGATGTAGCTAATAAACTGGGTAAACAACAGGGTTGTTAGTGTGTGTGTCTGTGCCTGTCTTTCAACATGAACATGAAACACTTGCGTAACAGCATCTCAAGGTGGTTGCACACTGAAACAGAAATGGCAAAACAAGCCAATAGCCGAGTTTGTCCATTTTCAACCCAACATGTGTGTGTATTTTTTTGAGTGCATATTGACTTCACCACTAAGCTATATATATATATGAATATATATATAGGAATTTGGATTTGAGGAACCAGTGAAACCTTTCATGCCTATAGGTAAAAGCAACCTTAGTTTGGAACAATACATAGATGTTGCCTTGAGACTCTGCCTTTCCCCATACACTGTCAGCTATGTCACTACTCTCACTGTGGCATGCTCTCAGTGCTTCTAAGTCTGGTGGTCTCAAGTCTGGTGGTCCCAAGTCTGATGCGCCAAACACTTCCAAGTCCAGTGGTCTCCTCTCTTTCAATTACGGTGTTCCCAAATCCAGTGGTCCCAAGTCCAGTGGTCTCGGGGCTTTTAAATTTGGTGGGCCAGAGTCCGGTGGTCTCAGAGATCCTTCCACTGTCAGCTACCTCCATTTCGTGTGTTGGGGCCGCACACACTTTCCCTGGTCCTCCCAAGGTGGTGGCATCCACTTCAACTCCTCCCAAGGTTGCACCATCTGCTACAGCTCCTCTCAAGGTGGTGGGAGTAGTTCCACTGTGGTCTCTGGCTCGCTGCTCCATCTTGGTGGTCTTCAACTCCTGCTCCATCTACTCCACCGTTGCCCCCTGCTCTGCTGGCTTCGCCCAAGATTCCTGCTCTGCTGGCAACACCTTGGTTTCCTGAACTGCCAGATCTGCTGTAATTTCCAGTCCCACCTCATGGGCCTGGCCTCTCACCTCACCTCACCTCTCCCCTCCACTCCACCACCCTCCTAGACTCTTGTTTCTTGTTAATTGAGGAGCATTTGGAATCTGCTGCCTAAAGGCTGGCTATGTTATGTTACTTGTCTTTTTTGTGGACTTTTTAGTAAGTGGTCTGGTGCCCCAATTTGTAGTCTGTATGCTGTTTTCTTATTGTTCCTTTGGTTTTTTGGTGTTTTTTCAAGATTTTGTACATTTATCTTGATTTATTGAACACACTGCATTTGGATCCAGTTTACCAATGTTTGAGTTTGCTTCTTGTTTGGACCTTTGGAAGCAAGTAAAATAACAACAAGTTAAAAGGTAGGGATAGATTGTGGGGATTATAGGCAGAGCATAGGGAGTTTTTCCTTTCCAACCTGACTGATTAATGTGTTGTGTCTAATTATATGCAGATGAGGCAGGTGTCAATAATCTGCCTCCTCCACTTTCCTGCATATAAGTTTGTGAGCCTTTTATTTCTTCTATATATCCACATTGAGGTGTGAAGATCATGGAGGCATTTTATTCGTCTCTCTCACTCTCTTTAGTAAACTGAATGCGCTGTGATGAGCCGTGGTGAGGGAGCTTCTCTCTTGCTTGACTTTTTTCTTGTGGGATAAAAGTCAGGTATTTGCATTTATAGCGTGTGTCTTCTGAAGCAGCATGCCAGCCTCAATTTGTGGGGTCACGGGTGGGCAGAGTAGAGGTGGATGTTATCAAATAAATCCATCTTCTCTGCTTACCACCTTGTGGCTCATGGCAAGGCATAACTTCCATCAGGCTCCTACCCATGCTTTGCCAACAATCCCCGTGATCAATCCCGCACGGCAGCCATGGGACCCAAACCGCGAGGCACAGATGCTCGACTCTCATCCCTCAAGAGAGTGTCAAGCATTGGTGGAGCTTCCCACAGCAAATACATCACAATGCATTCAATGTATGCATTCAGTTCCCTTGAGAGCCGAACTTGCTTCATACAAACGTTAGATTCTTATCTCTCTAGAGAGAATCGACCAATAACAGTGCCTCTTTCTACAAATCTTTGTCATGAGTTTTTCAAACTTCCTCAAGAGCTGAACACCCTCAATGCAAACACTACATTTTTATCCCTCAAGAAGGAAAATGAATATGCTTACTGTGATGAGCTGCATTGAGAGAGCTCCCCACTCTCTTGACTTTTTTTTGTGGGAGAAAAGTCAGGTGTTTGCACCTCACAGTTCAGGCCCCATGTCTTCTGAAGCAGCATGGCAGCCTTGCTTGTGGGGTCATATGTTGTATGGTGAGAATTTCCACTTAGAAGTGCTGTCTGAGGTTGGGACACGGGTACTGCAGTTACTCTAGGCCCACACAATGAATGGTATTCCTATATCAGGTGAGATATGCCTGATATAGCTGAGGCTATGTTGGGTATTTTCCCCTTTGAGCTCTGCTCTTGGGGCCATATAGGGTTGAGGCCTGTCCTGCAATGGAGGGAGAAAGTTGTGATAGCCAGGAATTCCCTTCCTGTAGAGCACAGAAGCTTGGGGATCTTTCCTACTATATTGGTTTATGTATAATATAGTATATAGTACCACTATATAAGGCGCATGGGATACGCCCATTAAGTCGACATGCTTCTGACTCTGGCTAGGTAGTCCATAGAGTTAATTTAATGGTATGCCCACTATGTCTGTGCTTATTCACAGACTAGTGAGATGGGCATTTCCTCAGCATGTCATAGTGGGTATTGGTTCACCATAGTGTCAATACCAGACACAAATTTCGAAGTTCTACATCAAAAGGGAATATTTTAGGTTGTGCATGCAACCCAGTTCCCTGAGAAGGGGAAAGAGATGCTACGTCTCTTTGACATACCTCAGGCCTGCCTGCACATCTCCTTCAGACAAAAGAGTTGATGACTTATAACTCACCCTTCTATACTCACGGGCCCTCGGCATGTGTTAATGGTTAAAATGGAAATCATCATGTTCTATCACATCAGAATCTAAATGAACTTGAAATGACTTGAATTGACAATCTGTTAGTGAGCTGGGTTTTAGTGAGCAATCAGTTGTTTTTGTCTGAATATTTGTTGACTAATGGTCTAAAAAATATGACAATTAATTATAATAGCTGAACAACTTTTCATAGTAACAAATACAATACATTTTCTTGCATGTTTAAGGTCTTGATATACTTCGAGCAAATTCAAAGAATGAACTAGTGTGACATAATTTTAAACACAAGCAGGCCAAACCGAAATTCGTTTAGTCTCAAATGGAAAACATTTCTGGAAAGCTGTTTCAAACTCCAGAAACGAACTCCAATTAAATTCAGTTGGTAAACAAATGACCAGTGGTTTGTGGTGTTTACATAGTAGGTAGGTGAGCGCTAAAATTCTTCATTGATGTGGAAATCTTCTAATTTCATTTCTTCTTATTTCTCTTCTTTTTCTTCAGTGAAGAACAAAGTAGCCAGTGAGTATATTGATGCTTTTACTGTATTATGGTTATTTGAAGCAATGTACAATAATATAAAAAAAAATGCTCAGATTTTGATGCGATTTGGTTTTAATAAATAATGTTCATCATTTTTTGGATTGCTGATTGTTTAGTCTGAAAGGAAGAGGCTTGTTCTCCTGCACTTTCTCTTCTACTGTTGATGTTAAGGTTTTTTGCTATGCACGGCAGTGCTGCCTGGCTCGGTTTCTTTTTCGGCTAGCAAAAAGAGTTTTAATCACACACACACACATGTTGTGTTTTCATTTTTTATGGGGACATTCCATAGGCGTAATGGTTTTTATACTGTACAAACTGTATATTCTGTCCCCCTACACTACCCTACCCCTATACCTACCCATCACAGAAAATGTTCTGCTGCTTTGGATTTTCAAAAAAGATAATTCTGTATGATTTATAAGCTTGTTTCCTCATGGGGACCAAAAAAATGTCCCCACAAGATCAAAATTTACTAGTATTACTATATCTGTGGGGACATTTGCTACCCATAACGTAGGGAATACCCGCCCACAGACACACACACACACACCCACACAATGGTTTTATTAATAACAGGACATGACTGTCGGCCTGCCAGTTTGGCACAATTTGCTTTGTCATTTTGTGACTCCAAGTCCAGCCTCTCTCCTTCTTCCTTCTCTTTCTCTCAGGGCTGAGAAGTGTGACTGGAGTAGACGGATACATTGACATAAGGGAATACTCAGGAGTGATCACAGTTCTCATACTCCACAGAGAGAATGAGAAGAAGAGAGAGAAAGAGTGGAGCTTCACCCCTGTGGCCTTGTTTCCTTTTCTAGTGTGAATGTCTGACAGCTCTCCAATATGGTGCCTTTGTCACAGTCATGCCCCCTGGTTTAATGATCACTGCCTCTGCATGGCTCTTCTTAACACAAAAAGAAAAACACACGGTTAATATATTAGTTTACTCAAAAATTAACATTTTATTTAACCTAGGATAATATGGTGAGAAAATGATGACAAAATTGGAATTTCTGAGTGAACTATTCCCTTACAAGAACGACAGAGAACACCAATTAATCTTCTGATTGGTTGAACAATATCAGGTAGTCTATAAAAAATGCTTAAAGCTACTTTAAGCTTCAGAAGAAACTTCTCTACAGTTTTCTTTTGTGGTTTTTGTTTTTGCTCCCCTCCCTAGGATTTCCTAATGATTTTCTTTTTTATACTCTCAGTGTCAGTTTCATTTAAAAAAAAAAAAAATAAGGTAAATGTTTTAATGTGCTTATATGTATTAACAATGGTCTTGATGGGGGGAGGTGTCAATTAGCCCATGCTCAGGTACTGTGCGCATTAGCGAACAGCGAACATATTAAGCTACTCATAAACAGTGATCATGATAAAGCGCTGTTAAATATGAAGCAAAAGACAATATGAAGCGGACATCAGACACATCTCAGAATAGGTCAGAAGACAACAACAGACGTATTGTCCTCTTGGAATCAGCAATTGGTGGTGGCTAAAGCCCCTGATTATTGTCGAAAGTCCCTGATCTTTCACTCATGTTATGAATGCCAAATAATATAGATTTTAATATTAATTCTTTCCCATTGTTCACCCTAGCCTTGTGGTGATGAAAAAGAGAAAAGGTTGATTTTGATCCAAACATAATTCGTTAAACAAACTTCTTGACCATTGCTTCCCATCTTCTTTTTCAGTTTCTTATTAATATCAAGTTAGAAGTTAAACATATCTTAACACCCAGCTCTTTTCCATTTTGTTTGCGATTTTTATAGCTCACTGCAGTTTTAAAGCCCTTATTATCTGTTCCAGCCAGTAGGAGGAATTGTATAGACGTAATAATACATAGATGCCTTCATGTCTAAGGGACTGTCACTTCACAAGTTTCAATAAGGTAATAATAAAGATGTTCAGCGAAATTAATGAAATGAAATAAAATGTAACCCTTTGAAGTCCCCTGTATCAAAGTTAAAAGCTCAGGGAAGGAGGAGAACAAAATGGTGAATGTTCAGTGTAACTTTAATCACCAAATAAACAAACAACAAAACAAACAACCAGTGACCAGTGTAGAGTGCAGGTGATGCTCATTAACATTTGCACCACTGGCCTCGATCTGTTCCAACAGCTGTCCTGCTTGCCACATGCCTCATTAGCACGCCCAAGAAAAAAAATTCTGGAGCCGCCACTGGTCTCTAGAAATGCTCTGAGAATCACTTTAACAGCAATTTGAGAAAAGCTATTGTCAAAAATACACACACACACACACACACACACACATATATATATATATATATATATATATATGAAAATTGTTTCTTAGTGCACCTGAATGAATGAGGTTGACATTTTTTAACTTCTGTTTGTGCATTTGTGTGTGTTTTACAGCAGGAAGCTGTGAGAATGAGGAGCGTGTATTTCGTGAACGCATGCGTCCCAGGAAGAGGCAGGGAGCTGTCCGGAGGAGGGTGCATCAAGTCAACGGGCACAAGTTTATGGCCACCTACCTGAGACAGCCCACCTACTGCTCGCACTGCCGCGACTTCATCTGGTGAGTCCCACAGCAACAGTCAGCTGATATTTACAGCCTTGTAGAGTGCTGTTTGTACAGCTGCCTCTGTTGGTAAATCTGGATCTGAGTTTTGACATAACCAGTGTACACTGTCCCTCCTCACGTGTCCATTCACGGGTGGTTTACCCTCAGAGGGCTGCGTTTCCATGGTAACTTCAGGAAAAGCCCTGAGGCTTAGAGTGACGGTGTTACAATACATGTGTATTGAGTGTGTCTGGCCTCCTCCACACTGCGCAAGAACACCGCCATGCACTGGCACGCTGTGTCCCACCTCTCTGGAGAACAGGAAGAATATGGCTGTTTTTAAAGATAAGGTGCAGACCTGATGTGTGGGACTGAAACTGAAGGGAAGAGCAGAGAATAACAATACACACCCTATGAAGTTTATATATACGTGAACAGTTATATACCATCCCTGGAAGTAATTTTTCAGCATATGAGGATATTTGACCACATATGTGCATTTCCTTTTGCATAATCATATCAGGAACACTTTGTAGTATGGTCTTATAGAGTTCAACAGTTTCCACCCCCATTTTGAGCAGCATGGGTTTCTGGAAGTATTTTGTGCCATAAGGATTATAAAAAGTCTCCATTAAAGAGTTATAAGCCATGAATCAAACCAGTCAGATACAAGGTTTATTATAACATTACAAACTTTGATTTGATTTTGACTGCCTTCTACCAATCAGTATCCTTACAAACGCTAACAACTCAGAACATCAGTGGAGAAAGGCATTTAGTTGATCATAACATCATAATATACATCATAAACCCACCATATAGCTAAATCTTCACAATTTTTCACATCAACAGAAAAAAAATATACCGGGATAACCTGGCTTCTCTAGAGACTCCCCTGCTAGTTCGCTGTTAATGATATGCTAAAGCCCACCAGCACATTGAGGTGATTGGTTACAAAGTAGTCTGTGATGTTTGAAACATGAGCGATTTCAAACCACAGGTATGAGACTCTTTAGATCACTGCAGTTTTAAGGAGAAAATAGTCAGCAGTGGGGTTGACTATTGAATTTGCACATGGTTTGTCTTAAAGTATTAAAAATACCACATAGACATATAAACAACAGTAAAAACTTGATTTTTACCACAGGGGGACTGTAAGTATTTTGAGAGCTTAGAGAGATCGACTCAATTGATCCTTCACAAACAGTTTGATTGACAGGCGATCTAACCAATCATAACGCTAAATCCACAAATCCAAAAAAATTGCATTAACTAATGTTAACAAATAAAATTTTTGATTTTAAAATGGTATTAGTAAATTTTGTAATTAACATCAGCAAAGATTAATAAATACTGTAGAAGTATTGTTCATTGTTAGTTCATACTAATTAATGTAGTTAATTGGTAAAGTGTTACTATAATGCCAATAATGATATATAAAGTAGGTGGAACACCTTCCTCTAAGTCACTCACAAGAACCAAATTTTAGTAAAAATAATAAATGAATTGGATAAATACGCTATTTATCAGTTGGTCAGTAGCTTGTAAGTTGAATTGTAGTAATAATACTTTGGCCTTTACTAATGTAAGTGACAAATGATCTATATATATATATATATATATATATATATATATACATATATATATATATATATATATATATATATATATATGTGTGTGTGTGTGTGTGTGTTCAATTTAGTCTTACTGTACAAAAAAAAAGTTTTATATTTTTTAATTTTAAAAATTTTCTGTTTTTCTTTTATTTCTTCATATATGTATGAACTGTCTAATGCATTAGTAAAATATATGCTGTTGTGTTTAGTGTCACTGTCCACGAAAAATAATAGTTGATCATCTTCTCTTCATAGGGGTGTATTAGGAAAGCAAGGGTATCAGTGTCAAGGTAGGTAAATAAAATTCAGTTTTCTTAATATTTCTCTATATCAGTGTTTCTGTTCAACAGATAAAATATTTTATTATATATTTATATATGTATTATATATTATATTTTATATAATATTCAGTAAAATATTAGCTACAATTTCTAAAGCAACAAAACGCATTCCTATTAAAGGAAAGACTCAACCAAAATGAAAATTCTGTCATTTTTACTGTCTTTTCAGTGGAACACAAAAGAGACATTTTAAAGGGGATCTTTTATGCAAAATTTACTTTATAAGGTGTTTGAACAAAGATGTCCACAGTGTGTGTAAACAACCAGCCTATAATGGTAAAAATCCACCCACTCTTTTTATAACCCCCCTACATTATACACTCACCTAAAGGATTATTAGGAACACCTGTTCAATTTCTCATTAATCCAATTATCTAATCAACCAATCACATGGCAGTTGCTTCAATGCATTTAGGGGTGTGGTCCTGGTCAAGACAATCTCCTGAACTCCAAACTGAATGTCAGAATGTCATGGGAAAGAAAGGTGATTTAAGCAATTTTGAGTTGGCATGGCTGTTGGTGCCAGATGGGCCGGTCTGAGTATTTTACAGTCTGCTCAGTTACTGGGATTTTCACGCACAACCATTTCTAGGGTTTACAAAGAATGGTGTGAAAAGGGAAAAACATCCAGTATGTGGGCGAAAATGCCTTTTTGATGCTAGAGGTCAGAGGAGAATGGGCCGACTGATTCAAGCTGATAGAAGAGCAACTTTGACTGAAATAACCACTCGTTACAACCGAGGTATGCAGCAAAGCATTTGTGAAGCCACAACACGCACAACCTTGAGGCGGATGGGCTACAACAGCAGAAGACCCCACCGGGTACCACTCATCTCCACTACAAATAGGAAAACAATTTGCACGAGCTCACCAAAATTGGACAGTTGAAGACTGGAAAAATGTTGCCTGGTCTGATGAGTCTCGATTTCTGTTGAGACATTCAGATGGTAGAGTCAGAATTTGGCGTAAACAGAATGAGAACATGGATCCATCATGCCTTGTTACCACTGTGCAGGCTGGTACTGGTGGTGTAATGGTGTGAAGGATGTTTTCTTGGCACACTTTGGGCCCCTTAGTGTCAATTGGGCATTGTTTAAATGCCACGGCCTACCTGAGCATTGTTTCTGACCATGTCCATCCCTTTATGACCACCATGTACCCATCCTCTGATGGCTACTTCCAGCAGGATAATGCACCATGTCACAAAGCTCGAATCATTTCAAATTGGTTTCTTGAACATGACAATGAGTTCACTGTACTAAAATGGCCCGCACAGTCACCAGATCTCAACCCAATAAAGCATCTTTGGGATGTGGTGGAACGGGAGCTTCATGCCCTGGATATGCATCCCACAAATCTCCATCAACTGCAAGATGCTATCCTATCAATATGGGCCAACATTTCTAAAGAATGCTTTCAGCACCTTGTTGAATCAATGCCACGTAGAATTAAGGCAGTTCTGAAGGTGAAAGGGGGTCAAACACAGTATTAGTATGGTGTTCCTAATAATCCTTTAGGTGAGTGTATACAGTCTCTCAAAATGAGCAGTTACAGATACTCTTGCATAAGAGTAGGGGGAAGCCTGCCCATGACTGGTAACGGAATCTGCCCTATTATCTTATCTCTTCTTGTGAGTCCACCATGTTTATCTCCTCACCAGAGCATTTAACATCAGCATTCAATTAAGAAATGTATTCTAATTAAAGCTACTAAAATTATTTAATCATGAGCAGTGAGTGATTTTCTGTTTTCTTTTGTTATCTGATTCATATTAACAGCATATATAGCAGTAGGTACTGTATATTACGCTGCGGTCACTTTAATACACAGATCTAATATACGCATGTGATATCTTTCCATGTCGTTTACTTTCACAGACATAACCGACTGCGTTTGTGAACTTTGCATTTTTGACATAACCTTGTGTGTATTTGACAGTTTTAAGTGCAATAAAACATGTAAGAGAAACCATATATCATAAGTTTAAACTGTTATGGCTTTAAAACACATAAAACTAATTGACTTTCATGATTAAGAAGAACTGCAATTTCACGTGAGTGTGGCCATGATAGAGATGATAATCAAAACCAAACAGATGTTTTGTTAGTTTTTGGCAGAGGAACCAAGGCATGAGCTGTATAGGCGCCACCCTCTTCTGTAAAGTGGGGCGGGGAGCAGCAGCTCATTTGCATTTAAAGATATATGAACGAAAACAGCATGTTTTTTTTCCATTCCACTCTAAAATAAAAGATCTTGGGGTATTTTGAGCTGAAACTTCACAGATACATTCTGTGGACACCTGAGACTTATTGTTATATTTCATCTTGTAAAAAAGGGGCACAATTGGTCCCTTTTTCAAAAGAATTTTTAGGCATCTTTTTTCCATACAACAACAGTTCAATGTTCAATGACGCAAGAGAAGAATCATGAAAGAGGTCAATTTTTTTTCCAAAATTTCCCCTTTTGTGTTGCACAGAATAAAATAACAAAATACTTGGTGAGCAAATAATAAGAGATTTTTTTTTTTTACTTGAAGATGAACTATTCCTTTAAGCAATAATCTGAAATACTGGAAATGGACCGGAACCTCCTAAAAATATTATATCTATAATGTAGCTGAAAAAATTCTGTGAGCCCACAGTAATACATCAGAAAAGTAAAGCTGATCTCCTCCTTGTCTCTGACACTCAGTGTGCACCTGTGTAGTTCATAAACGCTGCCATGAGCTGATCATCACTAAATGTGCAGGGCTGAAGAAACAGGAGGACACCACAGAGGAGGTGAGAGGAAACTGTTTAATGTCGCTTGTTTCAGTTGTTTTCACCAATGAGAGTAAAATGGAAAATTTTGCTTAGGTTTCCTGCTTTTCAGTTGTTTTTCCTGTGAAAAAAAAGAACCCATAAATCTTTTCTTGAGTTTCAGAAGAGGTGTTAACAATGCTTCAAACTGTGTTCAGATTTGTAAAGATGCAATGAAAAGTCAGATATTTCAATACAAACCCATACATTTCTCATCAAATTTAACCTAGGGTAAAATTTCACACTTTCATTTCAAAGTTCTCAAAGTTCAAAGTTCTATCTCAGGGGATCTCAACTCTAGCCCTCAAGTTCCACTTTTCTGCAGAGCTGAGCTCCAACCTTGATCAAACTCACCATGGCTGCATCCAAAATCATATACTCTCTTGAGATGATACTTATTTTGAATAAGTAATTACTTCACGACCGCTAAAAAGTACATTCTATATAGAATGTGGTATGAATGTAATCCAGACGTACTACATATGCCATGCCGTCATTATCATGTGACCTACCAGAGTTAGTTGCATCGCTTCACCGTCATTCATAAATTCTCTCCCTTGGCCTCTTGGTATAGTAAAGTATCCATCGTATTCACACTTCAGAATCTCACCGGAAGTAACACTGTAGGTCACACTCGCACTCTAGGTGCTTTTTGTGCACTCTTTTATGAGTACTGTGAATTTGGATGTTCTTTTGTCACATAACTGTTTTTCGCCTTGGTGATTATGTGATTTCAGATGCATCCAACAACTTTCAAGTAATCCTAAAATCCTAAAGACCTTTATTAGCTTGCTCAAGTGAGTTTGATTAGGGTTGGAGTGAAGCTCTGCTTAAGTGGACCTTGAAGAATTGAGAACACCTGCTATGGCTGTATGTCAACAATGTCATTTTTTCCAGTTCAAGTCTATTTTTTTTATTTTTTTTTTGTCTTCTTCATTTTAGGAAACTTCCATTATGTCTCCTGAGCTAAAGCAACACCTGATCAGTAAAACATTACTCTGGAGTGAAATAATATTGTGTACCATATTTTTTTACTGTTACCAAACAACATCACTATGTGGGCTTTATCAAATGGGTGTCACTACCCACAGCTATATTAGTTTGGGAGCTTGTTTATAAGTAAAAATAAAAGAACACTGAGTTTTGCGGTTTCTCCTCTTCTAAAATGCTTGTAATTGCAGCATAGGCATCTTTCTGATCCTCTTTCGCCCCCTGCAGGTGGGATCTCAGCGCTTCAGTGTCAATATGCCTCATAAGTTCAGTATTCACAACTACAAAGTCCTCACGTTCTGTGACCACTGCGGTTCATTACTGTGGGGCCTGCTGAGGCAAGGGCTGCAGTGCAAAGGTGAGAAGAGCATTCTTCGAAATATAGTTACAGGGTTCCCCACAATCAAGGAAAAGCTGGAAATAGTTCAGGGATTTTTAAATTCATTAATCATTGCATGGTATTTTCTGGACATTTCTAGGGTGCATGCTCATTTTTCTAGTTTTGCTCTAGTGTGTTATTTAAAGGCATGGTTCACATAAAAATGAAAATTTTGTCATCATTTACTCACCCTTATGTTATTCCAAATCTGTATAAATTTCTTTCTTCTGTGGAACACAAAAGAAAATATTTTGAAGAATGTCAGTAACCGGACAGTTGATGGTATTATATGGATGCCAATGGGTGGCAAAAATCTGTCTGGTCACCCACATTCTTTAAAATATCTTCTTTTGTGTTCAACAAACGAAAGAAAGTCATACAGATTTGGATCCACTAGCGGGTGAGTAAGTAATGACAAAATTTAAATTTTTGGGTGAACTATCCCTTTAATTTAATACAAAAGACTGACAATTGATATACAAATGGAAATGTCCAGAAATCTCTACGAATTTATTTTTATTTATTTGTTTGTTTGTGTGTGTGTGTGCATATATATATATATATATATATATATATATATATATATATATATACTTAGTACACACACATATATTATGTAAACACACTTTTATTTTGGATGTGATTAATTGTTTGACAGCACTAATTTTATTTTATTTCAAGTAATTAAAGTTTTCTTATGATTTAAGGTTTAGTTAATGGTAATAACCCTGTTATATCCCCAAATCTTCTAAGATTCAAACATGCACAGAAATACAACTTCTCATGCCATCTCCCTTAATTTCTCTGTCCTCAGTTTGTAAGATGAACGTGCACAAGCGCTGTGAAAGTAATGTAGCTCCTAACTGTGGGGTAGACGCCAGGGGCATCGCTAAGGTGCTGTCCGACCTTGGAGTCACTCCAGATAAACTCTCCGGCAGTGTCCAGAGAAGAAAAAAGGTAAGAGTGACAATCATCTGGAATTATTTGGCCTTTATAGCGAGCTGCATTTAGGGACTTGATTAGGCCTCCTGAAACATAATCATGATTGAATTATAAAGATGATTTGTTCTTGTTTTCAACAAAGATCTCTCAGGGTCCAGATCCACAACCCTTTCCCATATCCCCGCAGTTAGAAGAGGATCGATCCAAATCTGCACCCACATCACCATGTGACCAAGGTAAACAAATAAATCTAAAAATAAAGCAGATTCTTCTTGGGTTAAATATGGTTGATTACTACATAAAATAATTCTGTCCTTAAAGTGATAGTTCACCCAAAAAATGAAAATTCTGTCATTAATTACTCACCCTTAAACGGTAAACGGAAGCTCAAGCATGTTTGCTTGACATGCGAGAACCAATAAGGTTCGTTCTTGACTGTTATGCAGCACGTTTGAGCATCCTAAAGAACTAATGAGATTTGTTCTCACCTGTCAAGCAGGTTCGGTTGAGCTTCTATGTTCACTGACTAATGCTTATGTGTGAATATGAATGAGGTTTATGAACTTTTTGAAACATCAAAATGGAAGTTGCGAAGCTGTCAATGGAGAGTAAAGATCTTCATTTGTGTTACGAAGATGAAAAAAAGTCTCAAGCATTTGGAATGACACGAGGGTGAGTATGAGCTATTGTACCAAAATGTGAAGCTTGCATTTTGCCATGCTTTCATCACTTTTTATGACAAACACACTAAAAATGTCATCGATGAAATCAAATGGCTAATGGTCTAAAACTGCCATACTTGATTTAAAAGCTACGTCTATGATACAGTACATTTATAGTGCTTTATTGTAATTTTGGACAGCACCTGATTCACTTTCATTATATGGAAATGAGCTGCTGGGATATTATGTAAAAATTCTGCTTTTGTCTTACATGGATGAAAAAGTCATATGGGCTTCATAACCAGTGCTTTACAGATTTGTATGTCATATACATAGATGCCTCATTAGAGGCTGTTTCAATGAGCCGATATATGTAATCCAAAGCTGGTTCGTGAATATTTGAGTGCAAGTTGACGCAAACATTGTGCAAGCATCCGCAACCATAGTTAGACGCATACATGATTATCTATGTCTGCGAGACTTCAGCAGATGATTTTGCTAAACTAACACAACACAAGATGAAGGTGTCAGCTGACACAACATTATCATGATAAACAAAAAATTATCATAGTAAAAGTAAAAAGATTAAAGAGTACCATAGTAAAAACCTTGAGTTAATACATATAAAAACACAAACCAACACATTCTCACCTGTGAAAAGCTATCACATTTTTTTGGGAATTTAAATCTCGGCTGTTTCACTACCAGTTATGTTGTGGTATCATTGATTCTTACTGTAAGTGACGACGCACTGATATGTCTGGAGTGATCGAACGTGACATCTATGTATGCATATCTATGGATCCAATGCTGTATTATTACCCTTAGACTTCTCTTGTACGTACATTACAGTTAACATGTTTTTTTTGTTTGTTTTTACAAACTGAAATATGCGACTACTGTATATGTGACTCGATATGTTTTCATATAGCATATGATGTGATTTGACTCTTTGTTTTGTGATCTGCAGATATAAAGGACCTGGAGAACATCAGGAAGGCACTTTCGTTTGACCATCGTGGTGAAGAGTTAAAGCCAGCCTCGTCCTCCTCTCTAACTGAGGGAGTGTCAGATGAGACGGGGGAGGCAAGAGAGAATGGAGAGTTGAAGACCGTCCAGACCAAAAGGATGACGCTGGAAGACTTCTCCTTCATCAAAGTGCTCGGAAAAGGCAGCTTCGGCAAGGTGGAGCTTTGTGAAATTCTGTCCTCTGTTTTCTGCATATATGTACCAGTTTTGTTCGGTGTGTAACAAGGGCCCAGCAGTCTTAGCGCAGTGTTGTCTTTGTGTCCAGGTGATGTTGGCCGAGTTAAGAGGCACTGATGAAGTTTTTGCAGTGAAAGTGTTGAAGAAAGACGTCATCCTGCAGGATGATGATGTGGACTGCACTATGACTGAGAAACGCATTCTAGCCCTGGCCAGAAAACACCCTTACCTTACCCAGCTCTACTGCTGCTTTCAGACCAAGGTGAGGGCCAGGGGTGCTTCTGTTTAGGCTCATTGCAAACTTGAAAATAATGAGCAAAATGGAAAATCTTTTCATTTAAGTCAAGCACCAAATACCAAAATATTTTCCTTATTTAGAAATGATGTTTTGCAGACTGCCATTAGATGGAGCTGTAATATTACATTCTGTCAGGTATTTAGAAAGCAGCTGTTTTGCCTGTAGGTTTTACAGCAGTTTAGCTATTTATCTGAAGAGGGCAAGGTTGTGGCTTGGGGAATAGTCGCAAAAAGAGGTCAGTTCATTTTAGAAAAAGCTTAAATTTTGAAATTTGGTTATTCAGGTTTCTATTTGAAACTTTAAAGCTTTTAATTAAAATGAAAAACCTGCCATAAAACAGAAATAGGGTTTATACACTGAAATGAGAATATTTTAATCAAAAGTGAACTCTATCTGAACTATCTGCCATAATTTTTTGCCTCGAAATTTAAATAAAATATTTATACATATTTATTCACATACTTTCATTTCTTCTTGTCATTATAAGAACTATAAAAAACTTAACCTACATGTACTTTGTTTTTCCTAAATTATTAAATGAGCTAAAAGGAACATAAAATACACAAAATAAGATTGAAATAATTTTTTATGTAAAAGTATAAATAATAAAGCCCAAAACTAAAAAGATATAATAATGATAATAATAATAAAACCATGATTAAATCAAAATCTGTGCATAATTTGAATATAATAGAAAAAAGTTGGACACTGTTTCCTGAGATTTTCATTTATACAGTTTTACAAGTGTTGGAAATATAACATAAGTTTAAAATTAGGATTTTCAAGTCTGGAAAATGTTATGAAAATTTCTTTACTGACTGTAAATCCAAATATGATCAGCTCTGAAATATTTATTTGTGTAGTTATTGCTCATTGTGAATGTTTTATTTCTGTCTAAAATAACTGACAGTAAACTAAAAACAGAAGTCAGATATACAAAATAAGATCAAAATAAAACCAAAAATATAATAATTAAAAATGAAAAACGGCAATTAAAATTTGAATGAAATCTGACAAATTAAATATTAAAACTATATAGATAAAATAATATAGCCAAAAACTAAAGAGCTATAATAATAATAACAATCTGAAAAAGTAATGGAAATTTCTATACTTACCATACAATTATCCACTTAATGATTAGCTGTGAAATATTTATTTGTGTTGTTACTGCACTTTTTTAATGATTTTGTTTTCATGTCAATTCATCGGTTAAAACGCATAGGATCCCTTTTCATTAAAAACTTTCAGTTTTAGTCAATTAAACTTTACAGGTGGTAAAATGATTATTTATTGTTACAATGCTAAATATCAAATGCATTTGTGTTCTTATCCATTCCACAAACAGCCCTGCAGCTGATCACATACAAATACAGAAACAGACACACACAGGAACAGGTTGTCTGTTCGCGTGCACAAGTGCTCCCTGACACAGAAGGGCAAGCACCTGTTTGAAGGGAACATTTCTTTTATAGTCTATAATAAGCTCTCATCAGATAAACCCTCCACATTAGGTCAACATTCTAATTTTTGTTCAGTCTCTCTCGATCTGTCGGAGTGATAATTGTTTTAGATAGAGCCGACTGTTTAGGAACAGCAGCCACTGCCAGGCCTAACCTCACATGAACGTCATGTTTATTTTCCTCCACTAAAACCTGGACTCAGCCATCATGACGGCATCCTCCGCTCCTCTAATTTATTTACTTCTGCAGTTTCCCCAAACAAGCAAAAAGAACATTGTGTCCTTACTCCGAACACGAGTGGGAGGAGGTAAAGGGAAGGGGAGGGGAACGAGCACGGGGGAGAAGGAAAAGGGCGCGTGAAGGATGAAAGAAGGTAGAAAGGGTGGAGAAGGACAAGATGACCTCTTAAAACTTAAGGTCCATAACAGTGATGAGCTTTAACTGAAAGTGACATTAAAGAATAGTTGCTGTAACTTAATCACTTTCACTGTATTTATAGGATGAGTAGAGGGATGACAGGAAATGACTGGAGAGTGGGATCGGGAAATGTCATGTGCTAGCCTACATTCGAACTTGCACTGCCTGCTCAGCCAGGCATGTGTACCTACCGCTAGACCAGTACTGCTGACATAGCACTGGACATGATATTGGCAGACAAATGGCAATTAACAGAAACCGGGGCTAGTTGTCACAGTTTTTTCTCTAATAAATACTTCTCAGAGTTGTATTTTTTAAAGTCAAAAATTTAAAGGGATAGTTCACTCAAAAATTAACATTTTATGATCACTTACAAACCTGAATGAGCTTCTTTCTTCTGCGGAACACAAAAGAAGATATTTTGAAGAATGTTGGTAACCAGACAGTAATAGTATTTTTTTTTTTCTACAATGGAAGTCAATGGTTGCCGTCAACTGTCCGGTTACCAACATTCATTAAAATATCTTCTTTTGTGTTCAACAGAAGAAAGAAACTCATACAGGTTTGGAACTACTTGAGGGTGAGTAAGAGATGACAAAATGTTTATTTTTGGGTGAAGTTTCCCTTTAATGTCTAAAACATTTTTGCCTTTATTGCCCAGGAAATTTGGGGTAAATTGTCAGAATTAAATCTGTGATTAAACGGCCAACTTAAGGCTTTTCAGTGAAAAATGTAATGCGATATCTTCTGCATGTGACAACTAGCCTCTATACTTTAATCTACTGAAATGCCGTATAGCGGAAAAACAATGCATCATCATCGAATCTGTATATCAGGTACATGAATTCAGAAAGTAAGGATCCTGACTCACTAAAAGTTGTGTGGTGACAACGTTCTCATTGTACAACATCTCTACTGGTATTTATGGGCAACAGTAGAACTGATATCTTTCTGAAATTAAGTTTTAATGCTATTTAAAGTAGATTATGATAAATACTTTAATAAATAATATATGCTTGGAACATATATATGCAACATTTCAGCCATAAAAAATTATAAATATTAGCTAGATTATATTCATTACCTATCCAGCGATGTATGTTTATGCTTAAATATAATTAAATAATGTTTGAATTAAAAAAACAACAACATCTATCGTGTATGATTAGGTGTGTTCAACTTTAAATGGCGCTGTGCAGACAGATCAGTATATGACATCAAAATACAGCAAAAGCACTTCGAAAGCATGCGGAGCCATCAGCTCTCTAATCATTATCGTGGTACTTTGTCATACACCAAGCTGTTAATATGCATGCATATACATTCAAATGTTTGGGGTCAGTGAGATTTTTTTAAAGAAATTAATACTTTTATTCAGCAAGGAAGCATTAAAATGATCAAAAGTGACAGTAAGGACATTTATAATGTTACAAAAGATATCTTTTTCAAATAAATGCTGTTCTTTTAAAATTTCTATTCATCAAAATATCCTGCAAAAAATAATCACAAAAACATTAAGCAGTACAACTGTTGATAATAATAAGAAATGTTTCTTGAGCACCAAATCAGCATATTAAAATGATTTCTGAAGGATCATGTGACACTGAAGACTAGACTAATTCAGCTTTGCTATCACAGCAATAAATTACATTTTAAAACATGTTCAGGTAAACAGGTTGCAAAATTACTTAGCAAAATTAATTCACAGTCAAATATATCAATAATGATGATAATAATAATAATAATAATTGGAAATGCAGTCTTGTAACTAAGCTTAGGAAATGTAATTATTGGCAGATGTATCTGTAATATTTTGAACAGAAGTTTGTTTTGGAGGGATTTGTTTATTTTGTACCCGAAGAAGGTGATTGCCATTAGCCTTACATAATGTGGTTCTGATGCTTATCAGGCCTGATGTGAATTCCATATGCTGTTTGTTTTATTTTCAACCCTCCCTCACACACACACACACACACACACAAACACACACACACACACACACACACACACACACACACACACACACACTCTCTTTTTGCTTTGGCCCACTTGGACCAAATATTCTGTTTTACAATATTTAAATGACTAATGCAGCAATATCTGACGTCTATGGTAAAACTGAAGAACATTCTACTAAGAATCAAATCTATGTGAGAAAATTTAGTTTTTGGTCAGAAGTGTACATTTATAGGCCTAATGATTGCAGATTAAGAAAAGATTTGACATTTATCCACAGATTTCTTTTTGGACACAGATTACACACTTGCGGTCTCCAGCATTTTGCATTTAATCAGATCTTAAACTGAATGAATGCAGGTGTGTGTTCTTTTCTTTTCTTTCTTTTTTTCTTGTTTTCTCTCATCAGCTCTTTGTTGCCTCACACGTAGCATAGCAGGCTGACCTCTTGTTGACATGCTCTGTTTCTCGCTCCATTTCGTGTTCCCTCAATGCCTAATTTGCCATCAGGCACTGCTGAGGACGCCTTTGCCCGGACTTGCTCTGCCCCTCACCAACAGCCTCAGCATCAGTAGAGCCGAGGTCCTGTGTTAATACCTGCTTAGTAACCCTCTGATTGACTTTCACCATATATAACCCATCATCTTAGCAATGTTTTTTTTTTGTGGAAGATAAAAATTTTTTTCAGGATTCTTTGATGAATAGAATGTTCAAATGAACAGCATTTATTTGAAATAGAAATCTTTTGTAACATTATAAATGTCTATACTGTTACTTTTGATTTCCTCATTCCACAAATTTCCTCATCCTTGCTGAGTAAAACTATCAAATTCTTAAATAAAAAAAACACTCATACCCCAAACGTTTGAAAAGTAGAATAAGTTTAGTTGCATAATGTGTCCATTAATCAAGATTTTTAAAATTTAAAATTGATGTTTAAAGGAAAATGTTTTTCCATCATTTTCAATCACCATTTTATTTTCACTTGTGAAGCTATATATAAAATACAAATAACCCATGTCATCTCTCAATTAATATAAGCTCATTAGATTGCAGGTATTTAAAAATAATTGTAAAATTCTGTTAAATGTTAGAATAGTTTTAAATTTTTTTTTATAGAATATAGCGTCACCTTAAACAAATATAAAAATAGGAAAGAATGAAGGAAAAGTAAAGAAATACATGTTTCATGTTGTAGTGTATTAAAATGAATTCTAAAGAGATAAAATGATGGATAAAAGGACATAAATTGGTAAAAGTTCTTTACAATAACCAATAAAGCTCATTTTAAGTGTTCAAGAGATACTAAAACTACCAAACAACATTACTGTTCCAACTATGAACCTAGTCTATAGACCATCAACACTACTTGTACTCTTTTTTTTACAGAGTTAGAGAATTATGTGGCTTACCCTTCAAAACCCATTATGTATGAATGTTTATGAAACAACATTAAAGGTTCTCAACTGCTTGTAGCAACACCAAGGTCATGGCTTTAATTCCCAGGGGACACACATACTAAAATGCATTCAACTAAAAATGGTAGCCAAAGTGAATAAATGTTAGTATTGATATTTCATAGGAATGCCTTATTTCTAAAGTAAAGACATGAAAGAAGAAAGGTTGTTCCTAAAATGTGCACTCTAATGAACCAGAGTTTTATCATAATTTTCAGACAGCAATCAGTCTCAGGATCACGGTACAGCTCTTATCCACCTAATTACAGCTAAGCAATGTAAATAACATTATACAACCAGCCAAAGTGCATATGGAAACTTATGGGGCTGAAAAACTTCAGGCAGTGGGAGAGAGCGAGAGAAAAAGGAATTATAAACGATTGTTTATAATTCAATTATTTTCTTCCCTTCATTTTTGGAGGATGTTCTCAAAGTTTTTATGATCACTTCCAATTTAGCTCTCCCACACTAAACCAAGGTCATGGAATGACTTGTCTTCCTCTCTTTGGCTCATCTCTGCTCTTGGACAGCAGGTTGGAGCGCTCCCAGATGTCTTGGCCAGGCTCCCTCACATTTATGTTCTGTAGTTGCTCCATTAATCGCAGTCAGATTGCGGCTGCTCACTTTGTGACATCTGTGTAGGCAGCCGTACCTGTCTCCACTTCAACTGAAGAAGACACAGTCCGCATATATCACAGACACATGTTTTGATTTACAGTCCTTCATTCACCATTTACAAGAGAGAAGTTGCTCTGTTAACGGACCGAATCCAGCATGTGTTTGCTTTTCTGCAACCTTTACAAAATACTCATGAGTGAAATATGGATTTTGTACATTTGTTTGTTCTATCTGTCTTTTTCTTTCTCATAGAAGGAGGAATTTATTCCTGAGTAATAGAATACAGTGTGCGACAGCTTGTTCTGACAATCAAAAAAAGATTTTCTTTTTATTTAACTGAATTCCTAGAAGATGACTTATATCATGTTGACAGAGATCCGTCTTTGTTACATTGTCATTAGGGGCTTTACAGAGTGAAGAAAGAAGAGAGATAGTTTGCAGTGAATGAGATTGTATGTGACAGCAGATTATTTACATTGGTCTTGCAGTTGCAGTTGACAAGTAAAACTGAATACACACACACACACACACATATATATATTCAACTAGAGCAATCTTTAATAATCAAGAATACTCAAGAATTTACAGGAAATATATCACTTATATATGTGTCATTAAATGTAAAATAATCAACTATAACTAATAATTGAATAACCAATGACAGACAAAGCAGACCCCCCCCCCCAAAAAAAATATATATATAATTTTAAAAAAACCACTAGTTATATTATTTAATTATTTAATTATTTTTATTATTTATTTTTTTTACTCCCTCTTACTCTATTTGACTACAAAGCACATAACAGATATTGGCTATCAAAATGGTCTATTAAATTAGTTAATTATGTGTTAAAATTCTGCATTTGTTTTTTTAGTACATTTTGGAAGTTCATACAATTAATCATGCAATTAGAACTTTGAAGTACAGAAATGTGTCAGAATGAATATATACATACTGTGAATTACCAAATACATAAAAATTATTCTTTTAAACAGTATCTTTTCAACCAGGGGACTATAAAATGACATAAAATCATTATTATTATTATTATTATTAATGTAATTATTAATATAATTTATATTATTAATATGTAAAATTAATCTAGCTTAATTGAAATACTATAAATCATACATTCAGTTATAATTAATCAATTCCCCTTGATAACTGTTAGAATGTGTCAAAAAAGGTTTTATACTATACTGCTATAAATATACTTTTAAAGACAACTATAGAATTAAATCCAATTTTCTTTTTTATTTTTGTATAATTGTAAATGCTGCTCATGGAACCCAATAGCCAGTGGAGGAACATTGATCCTGTCAGACACAAAGCAGGGCACCACAACAGGAAAAAGACATTTCCCTAAGGAAGTATGTTAAGAACAGGGAGCATTTTACCTCCTATACTGTAGATTTAAGTTGGTAATGTCAATGTGTAACTACTTAAATATTCATTATTAACATCCTGCAGTGTAACATCTGAAGTTTCAGTGAATTCTTTTGTTTGTTCTTATCATAAAAACATGCCCAGCTCATGTTTAGCAACATTTACAGTACACTAAGAGTATAAATATCCTTTTTATTATAATATTTGTGGAGTATCAGGTAGCATCCATGTAAGGAAAACAGAATACCTGCATGAGTAGCATTGACTTACACATTAAGCCCTGTTTACCCAGTGTCTGGGTTTTTTCAACACCCTCTGCTACACTGAGCTTAATAAGCGTTTCTCTGTATAAACATTCCTCACAAAAATGTGTTCTCAAACAAGGTGTTTTATATGAAACTTAGTGGCATGCTTAAACCTGAAAAGCATCCGAATGGGCCAATTAAGAACATTATGATGGACAGAGAGAACATGGTCTCTGCATATAAGCTGTGTAAAGAGGCTTTTATGTGTGTTATTCTGGGAGAGAAATTCCTACTGTAATGACAAGCATCATCAGATGAAGAGCGACAGCTTCTTGGCCAGAGGAGTTTGTGTTAAGAGTCACTGGCAGCAGTGTGTGTTGAATTACTACTTAACATGAGCTCACTGGGTCTTTTGTACAAAGTCTGTTTGACATGGTCTAGAATGATGCTGTTTCTGTTAGGGCTGGGACAATACACCCCCCGATACACTCCTGATATGATATGTATTGCGATACTGTGATTTTTGTTTGCTTTTTTTAACTCCTAGACCATGGGGAAAAGTTGAATGATACACTTATACATGATGGTGTAGGTCGTATATCCGTAAATGTCTCTCCTTCCACCATTTTTTACTTTCTGGTGTCCACCATAGATATGATGTCATATAATACTCACCGATACAGCACATATCGCCCTCTCAGGGCTCTAAACTAAGGATTTTTTCTGGTTCAAATTTTACACCAAATTTTTCACTTCTTCATTGTGTTTGACCCATAACCTTATTAATAAGGTTGTGTCACCAAAAACCACTATCCTAACTCACATAAATTTCAAATATTGTAAAGACATATAAATCGTCAGTAGTAAAATAAGAACAAATAATAAAATTACAAGAAGTAGCACAAATACAATATAGCAGACATAAAATAAAATAAACACTTTTTTTCACTGTAATTTGGAAATGAATAATCAAATGTAAAATAGCACTGCATATTCTTCACTATATAAATTAAATATAAATTAATCCTTGTTAAAGTTACACAAGTTATTCAGTTTAGAGCAGTGAGTGATTTTTTCTTTATCCTTTTTTTGATTAACATTAAAAAAAATGCTGTCACTTTAACACTGTGTTCACGTCGGACGTGAGCAGCGTGACAATAGAAGACAATGTCACAATCAGTGATATTGTTTACACTGGATGCTGTGCGAAGTGACACGACAACAAATTCCCAACAGTAAACGGATTCCCCGTTCTATTTCTGACGTAGCCCAACTGCTTTGCAACGGTCGGTTTGTCACGTTCAGTTTAGTAGACAGCTTTTAGCTGTTGGAGCGCAATGCAACATGACAACGGTTGCGTCTGGTGTTGACATAGTGTAAGACCTAATGCACAGATCCAACATACTGATACACATGCGTTGTCTTTCTCTACTGTTTATGTTTGCTTAAGCCATAACTGTCTGTTTACTAGGATAATGGTGAATCTGTACATTCAAGCCCGTCAACATCGTCCTGCACATTGTTCACGATTGTTTACTTTCCTGTTCTCTGTTCTCACTGCATTCCATTGTTAGAATTCATAGAAATGTTACCGGCCAACTGGCGATTGACACAGTTTCATATACTCGCCAACCCCGATCTTTACTTGCATTTGGCGCTTGGCGAGTGTTAATTTTCAGCCCTGTGAGTATGTCTGTCTGTAGTGAATTAAAGGCACAAATATGTAAGATTTGTATATTAAAATAACCAAAAAACACTTGCACAGTGTTCTATATTTCGTTCAGCTGTGTGCTTACATTATTCAGAGAAATTCAACATTTTAAATAGTGCCCGTCCCTCCCTTATCATTTGTCGGCTATCATTGACGTAATATCTACGTTATCGCTGGTTTCCACTTGTACTGCATAGTAACCATGGCAACAGGCACGCTGTTGTTGTTTCGTTCAAACATTATGGACCATAGCAAGGACACTTTGGGACAAAAGGAGAAATAAAACGAACATCAATATCGGCGTGAGGTTTCCGAAATGGCAAGAGATTTGCGACAAACTTTGATTTGACAGAGACGCAGCTCTAGCAGGGCTACATAAGACAATTCAACGTTATATAACTCAACGCGATGCGCTACCTCACAACTTTAATTCATCAAATAAACTGACCTGTATGAGTTGTATTTTAATACTTGCGAGTAGTTCGGTGGAATGAAATGTTGTCATTCCTTTATATCCCCTGGGACTTGCATGTGGCACTAATGTCTGTCTCTCATTAGCAATCGCGCCTGCTATTCTCAGCCCTCCTTCATACCACAGTCATGTTAAAAAAACATGCATTCTCTCTTTCATAAACATTATTAGATCCATCGGCATGATGACAAGTTCAATGATTCCACGCTCATTCACTGTGTCATCAAGCTACACCTTTGTTATAGTTTTGAAGAGTTTATATATAATATATAAAATACAATTTTGGATTTAGCATTTTGATACATTTAAACAAAAACATAATAAAAAATTTGAACTTTTCAAATGTAACTTAATGTTAGGAGTATTCGATAGACCGATCAGTGTATGACATCAAAGTGACGGCTCTGTATGTTCTCGAATCGCTCTAGGGGTAATTTGATGTCATACATCGATCGGTCTGCTTAGCTCCACTTCAAGTCAAACACAACTCTTGTATTGAATTAAAGCATGCAAAATAAGAATGATTTTATTTGTGGTCTCAGACTTCTGGATCCACTGTATGTGGTTAAAGCACAGAGTTCGTTATTAGCTTTGGACTTAAAGATAAACATTCTTGATTAATGTCCAAGCCCACACACACAATACACTCTGTACTGAAATTATAATTATTTCCTGTTGCTATCAGCTTCACAAAGCTGGTCATTTGTTAAGCTAGTGCAGAGTGTGGTAATCTCACTGTGGGGAGCGACAATTACCATGAAGAAAAAAAGTGGGGCACAACTTCAGCCAACACAATCTAACAGAAGACAGCTCACACTCAGTGTTTTTACTCTTTTCATTTCAGTGATACACTTTTCATGTCTTTTAAGGTTAAAGTGTGTCTTGTTTATGTTATGTAAGTTGTACTTTAACACTCATTCATATGTTGCTCAGATGAAGCCCTGCTGATACACTCTGTTAGACCGGCTTGTTGGGTCTTGGTGGTTATCTGTCGATCAGGCCTTTTCTCTTGCACGGCGCGGGACGCCAGTATCTGTACATTTCTAATTAGAGGCAGGAAATGTTTATTGGCATTTGATTGGGTGGGCCTTTGCTGTAACTTTGGGCACATTTTAAACAAACTATTTCAGCATCCTGTTTAAATTCGCTTTCATAGCGAAGGGACAGGCAGGGCAGACTGGCCCAAAATTACATAAGAGTACAATGAAATCATGATTTCAATTCAAAAATATCAGCATATCATTTATATCACCAAAGTGAACCAGTTGTATGAAGCTTGTAATGTCTGAAAATATCACCCTCACTTCTCTTTGTTCATTATGGTCTAAATTCTGAGACTGGTAGCAAGGAATATGGGATTAGATTGAATAATAAAGGGAATATTTTCCACACCCCAAAGAAAGATACCACTTCAGGCCTTTTTTTTCACTACAAATGTCTTTTTTTCTTTTTTTTCTCCTTTTTTTTTTTTTTTTTACCTAAAACATACAAAATATGCACTCACAAAAAGACACACTGCACTCTTGAACTCCTTTTTTTTTTAAACAATTGAATCAAGTGTAAGTATGATTTTCCATTGTTAGCTACTTTTTTGGAGAAAGAGACAAATTTGGTGGTAAATAGGTTCTTCTCCATGGTTTCCATCATACATCCAAATGAACGATAATTGTGAGTATGTTTGTTCACAATTCAGCATATTTCCTGAGCCAATCTGTATGTCTGCTGACTAGGACATAGCTGGACTCGCAGTATGTGTGGGTTTGATATACATCTTGATTCTTTGAAATGATGTGCATGACCCACTGAAGATAATGAGTTATATTCTTTTCAGCCCAGCAGGGAAATAGGTTCATGGTTTCTGAGAACAGATGGATGCTTCTAGGCCTGTGTCTCCTCTCATTGACTCTGAACTTCCCCACATTTATATTCTATTCCATGGCCTGTTTATCTTTTAACCCCAGTTACGGGTAATTGATGGATTTCATAATTTCTCAAAACTTATTTTCTTTTTAAAGTGCTTTCCCCTATGTCTAAATCCGTGTAAAGCAAGGGAAAAACATATTGTTAACACTTTAGTTTAGGGTCCAATTCTCACTATTAGCTAGTTGCTTATTAGCATGCATATTACTAGGATAGTGTCTGTTTATTAGTACTTATGAACCACATATTAATCCTACCCAATACCTGAAAACTTAACAACAATTTACCAACTATCAATAAGCAGTAATTAGGAGTTTATTGAGGCAAAAGTCATAATAGTTAGTTCGTAGTGAGAATTGGACCCTAATCAAAAGTGTGGCCAAAATATTTTTTATGACAGTTGATTCTGTTAAAGAATCTTGAAAGTAGTGGGTGGTTCGCTTCATTAAAATGTGAATGAAACTCTAATGAGACGTTTCTTTGTTATAGTTAAATCAAAAAGACCCACAAATCTCCATCTCTATCAGTTATGAATTAATATAAATCAGTTTAATGTCTCAGTCTATCACTATGTCCATCTCAAAATTATTAAATGTATTACCAAAAGCAGTGTTTACTAAAAATAATAGTTAGGACAAAGGCATCTTCAAAATATTCTTTTTATATTCGTTTGTTAGTTAGTGTAGTTTAGTTGATATTTTGTATTACTTTGGTGCTTTAGTTTCTTTTGTTAGATTAATTCTTTAAATGGAGTAAGTTAGTATACGTTTGGTTTTGTTGATTTCTTTGATTTAGCGTCGCTCTTTTTCCCTCCCTCCTGTGTTCCGTGTTTTGTTTATTATTTGTATATATTTCTGTAAATATTTATTTTCGGGTTCACTTGTGTGTGTGTATATAACATCGGGTGTTTGTCTCAAGTAAAGAAAAGTGCTAATTCTGAACGACCTCTGTCTAATTCATCTCGCACGGGTTGTCAATGGAGTAACTGAACCCGTTTACTTTTATTATTTATTATTATTTAACTTTTACACTAATATGTTATACTCTTTATTTTGTTCTCTTAGTAGTATGAGTAGAGGGTCGTAACAAACTGAATCATTAAGGAACTGGAATATTTGAATGAAACAATTAGCATATTGAGTAATGAACCCGTTTCTTCTGTTTGTTATCTTCAGGACCGTTTGTTCTTTGTCATGGAATATGTGAATGGCGGAGACCTGATGTTTCAGATCCAGCGTTCACGCAAATTCGATGAAGCTCGTTCCCGGTTCTACGCTGCTGAGGTGACCTCGGCCCTCATGTTCCTGCACCAAAACGGGGTCATTTACAGGTAAATTCATTGCAGACAATTTGCGACTGTAAAAGGCCAAAGGTAATATAACATTCAACCATTGTTTGGTTCCAAACAGCAAACTTCTTCTGTTTGTCTCACTGATAGACATAGCATCATTGTTAAGTAACCAGAAGAATGGAATGTCTTGAAACATCTAAGCCAAAATACCATTGTAACTCAAAAAAATACAAAATTCCAAATTTAGTGAAATTTTAGCCTGTTCACTTTTGGACAGAAAATTAGCCATCCGTTCCAAGTGTTTGCTCAAGTTTAATCCGGAATCCAGATCATTTATTTTCTCAGAGGGCTGTCACGCAATCCTGCACAGATTAGGTCTGAAGTGAATCAAATGGAATCTGTATCACATGAACTGGCTCTGGCATGGTGCTTTGTATCTTCAGGAACTATTTTGCCTAGAGACAGGAGCCCTTGTCTGCCTTGTTTACCTCAGGTTGTTTACTTTGATGAGCTATGTGCAATGATTTATTCATTCCCAGACAGTTTGTTTACACTCTCAATTGTGTGTCATTAACCACACACAACGGGCAGTGCTTCTGGGGCTGGAAGGCCAGGTTTTCCTTGGGATAATTTCTATCCATCGTTGGCGTCTTTTAAACGTGGAATCTGTTTTTACTGTCCAAAAACATCATAAGTTTGCATGTTGTTTTGCTTTATTTTGTAGTGCTGACGTCATAGAAATTCACTGTAAAATTGAATGCATGATGCCAGCACTACAAAATAAAGCTG
Organism: Zacco platypus; assembly: GCA_038088235.1. Taxonomy (NCBI): domain Eukaryota; kingdom Metazoa; phylum Chordata; class Actinopteri; order Cypriniformes; family Xenocyprididae; genus Zacco; species Zacco platypus. Next base: position 22,859,075 of record CM076078.1, on the reverse strand, counting down.
CACATAAACAACGTGCAACTTATGATGTTTTGGACAATATGACAAGAAAATGACAAGTTGAATCTGTAAAATGACATATTAACCTGTAATTCATATTCATTTGTCATTTCATTGTAAAATCGTGTGCACGATGCCAGCACTACAAAATAACGTTTCATGCAAACAACATGCAAACTTATGACATTTCAGGACAGTATGACTAGGAAATGTAATGGATATTAATTTGTAATTTTATAGATTCAATTTTACAGATTTTGTAGCTGATTCAATAGAATATTGTCACATAACCCAAGTCATCGTGACCCTCTCTTCCTGTCGCCCCTCTGGCCCTCACTGAACCCAGTGATCTGTGAGTTTCCTCACCCACCCATTCTCGGCCTGGTCCTGAGCTCTTTCTGGTCTTGGGCAGGAAGAATCTCATTTGGAGTTTAATGTTGTATTGAATTAAATCCACCTCCTCCCCACACTGGCCTTCCTGAACCCAGACTTTCAGAGACTGAAGGGAAATGGGGAGTTCTTATGAAAGTACGACACTTAAGGCGAATAGGTCAAGCAGAGGTTCGGTGGTTCTAATTACACTAAGTTTATTATTTTTCCCCTTTAAAATTAACAAGAATCTCTGCTGTTGGCTGCTCTTGAGACTCATACACCATGTTATTGGTATTTTCAACAAAAAGAAAGTGTAACCATTTTGTAATATGAACTTTATTGGGATTGCAAGGTACAACATGGAACTCGTCAAACTTGCCAATATTCCTGATACAAAAAAAATAAAGAATAAAAACCTCTCCATTCATTTCTTGAGCAGGATCTATTTAAGAACACAGTGTGTTGGACGACTGCCATGACTTCCATTCATGTCTCTCACCCACCTTACAGTCGTCTGACCCCTTGTTTACGCTTACAATCGCTGACATGATGTTTCTTTGGTAAGAAAGTAGACAGGATGTGATTCAGTCAATATGAATGGCTTATTGTGTGTTATAAGAATACACACACATACATGAACTTCCAGCCATACACCTCAGATCAGCTCAGGCGCCAGTTCTGTCGATTACCTGATGATGACGACTAGACCATGAAATGCTGGACTAGTGCTCCACCCTCAATGAAGGTCATTTTAAGCACAAATCATGCTGGGAGATTGATTGATCGGAGGGCTCATCTAATCTGGCTCCGTCTTTGCTCTAGGCCAGCACAGGAAAAAACAAAGGAAGCATAAATTGTACAGGTACTTCATACAGGAGACGCGGATCACAAAATAATATGGTGTTCTGGACACCATTGTATCACTAGGGACATACAAACATTTCGCTCGTCTATGTCTGTGTGTGTGGGAATATACTTTATTAGGGAAATTGTTCAAGACTGTGTATAGGGCAGATTCGGGTTAGTAGCCATATTGAGAAATGCCTTGTGGGGACATTTTGTGGTCCCAATGAAGAAAACAGTTTATAAATCACATTAAATTATGTTTTTTGAAAAATGCAGAACGTTTTCTGTGATGGGTAGGTTTAGAGTAGTTTTACAATGAGAGGCAAGAAAATGCCATTAGTACAGTATAAAAACCATTATGCCTATGGAATTTCCTGATAATGATAGGAATACTGGTGTGTGTGTTTGTGTGTGTGCACGTTTTTGAGATTTATGAGGACACAAATTTCTATAATGACATGGGTATTACACTAGTGTTATGGCGTAAACATGAAATATGAGGACATTTCATGAGTACTCATATTTAAAATAGCTTTAAAAACATACAAAACAATGTTTTATTAAAAATGTAAAAATGCAGAATGTTTTCTGTGATGGGTAGGTTTAGGAGTAGGGGTAGTGTAGGGGGATTGAATGTACAGTTTGTACAGTATAAAAACCATTACACCTATGGAATGTCCTCACTTTGCAAAACAAACCTCTGTGTGTCTGTGTGTGTGTGTGTGTGTGTGTGTGTGTGTGTTTTATGTTTTGTAATTGTTTTTCTGCTAAAATTTGAAAGCCATTAAAGAGCTGAAATATATTTTAAACAGAAATAAGTTGTGAAAGATGTTTTGTATGAGTTAGTACTTAAAAAAGAGTTTCAAATTGCTGCCTTTACACAGTTTCCATTGTGACAATGTAGCACATTGTTTATTTGTAATATATACTCTATGTGTTGCTTTCTGTACCATTTCCCACCTTCAAATGGTCCAAAATGCGTCTGCTCAATGGGCCGCCGCAAATAGAATCATACTACGCATATCTTATGCTCTCTGCATTGGCTACCTGTCCGATACTGTTGTTTTTAAAATGTTGCTATTTGTTTCTAAAGCCCTCAACAATCTAACCCCTTTAAGGCCTCAAGCTCTCAAGCTGTGGAATAGCTCGCCATGATCCATTATCATATGCTCCCACGATGTCTCTCAGTTCAAATCTATGCTAAATACTGATCTTTTCCCTTATGCTTTTAACCTTCTGTAACTGTGTTTATGTATTCCTTTATATACAGCACTTTGGTAAACCAAGGTTGTTTTTAATGCGCTAGAGAAATAAGAAAATAGAGCGTGACAACGTGTGCCACTGTTGAGTTGATGTGCTCACTGATGTATAAGAAAGGTTTTTTTTTGTGACAACTAGCTCTGGTCACCCCTAAATCTGACCACCCTGCGAAAAAGCGAGCCATGAACCATCATCATTGTACCCTTGAGCTTAACCTCAGGTTGCTTGCACTGTAAACCCTAACAGTCAAAATAATTAATTGTTTTGAGTGTTGTAGGACAAACTTAAATTAAACAAATTAGTTCAGTCAGATTAACTTTTATGGGTTATTTGCACTCTCTTTTTCTTTCAAGTTCACAGAAGTGAAATATTTTAAGTAAACTGAACTGTTTCATTGTTTAGAGTTTTACAAACTCATTTCTTTTACGATGAACTTATGTTTAACTGAAACTGTGCTGGGATGTCTATTTCCCAGAATGCTTTGCCTATGGTACTCTAAAGAGAGTGTAAATGCTAAAATTAAGTGTTATATTACATTTTTTTGTGCAAGATTAATGTTAAGTGAGAGATTTAGTAGTGATTAATATTTCATTATGCTAATTTAGAAGAATTTTTGGAGAGATACTGTCATGGGACCAGTGATGCATGTGGCTTGGTTTGAGAACAGATATGTAACATTTTTTATATTGCTCTACGTTAACATGTTAGCAAATTAGCATTTTCTGGATTATCTTGTTATAGCTAGCTAGGTTTTCACTAATGAAAATGTTTGCGCTTACATGCTATTTGTTCATTTTAAGTTAAATATATGAATTAATTGACTCAAATATTTTAATTTAATAATCATTCAAATGTATGAGTACAAAATAAAAATATGCTAGTTCGGCTTACTTAAACTTTGAGTTTCTTAACTTAAAAATTGATGTAACCGGTTGCCTCAATTTTTTGAGTTTTGCCAAAAGACCCTGGTATGAGTTCAAGGCAGAGCTCTATGACGACATCATGTAAAACTTGTGAAAATCATTTCTACCAGCAATAAATGAATAAATTCCAGATTATTCTCCCTTTTGTCTTGCCTGGTTTTGGGAAAGCCCTTCATTGTACCAGACCTGCGTATCAAATAACAAGTTAGCTCTGCTTCAAGCGCATGGCAGAACCACATTTTTCCCCTATGTGAACTAATTCCACCTCTCTGTGACCTGCCGCACATACCAGGACAAAAAAAAAAAAATTCCAGAACATTCTAGAACAAAATGTGCAGGTGTAGTATTCTTCTCCCTATCGAGGAAGGACATGGTGGCAGTTTTGATTAAAACCGCTGAAGTTTGATCTGGTTAAAGAGGGCATGTTTGATCTTGACTTCCCTGCTGTAGATTGCAAATGACTGGTTTGGTTGTTTGTTCAGATTCACTGCATTTAAAAGTAGATAGTAAGAGCAGGTGGCATAAATGTGGCTCCTCTGCTTGATTACCCATCTTCTGTTGACCTGTGGCTCTTGGGGGATTTTGTTACGGTAGGACACATGGGAGCTGTATTTTTCCCAGGCTATGGAAGGCACAAAAGCGCTGAGACTTAAAAGGGCTTTTGATGGAACGTGTGAGCTGGTAGTTATTGTAGTATTTACACACCTTGTACTTGCGAGATCTGCTTTGCGCACTCTTTGTGACCTTTCACCTGAAAAGGAGCATAAGACGATTGAGGTGCTGTTCCTTTTGCTTCAATAAGTATCCTCTTTGTGTAAGTGCTAATTGATATTACCCAAGAGCACATTCAAAAATACGCTCTTACTTTAGTAAACAAGGTCCTCTATGTACTAAGTATGGACTAAGAGGCTCAGTTACAGCCCCTATAATTACTAATCACTGTAACCTTGTGCATAAGTTGCACTGCTTGCAACACACAATGATTGGTTGAGTTTTGTTCCTTTACATCCACTGATATCAACAGGGAAATTATGCGAACTTTTGCTTCTCTTTTTATGCATTATATTCTAATATATTAATTAGGTCATGCAGACGTTGCTTGGTAACCTTCCATGAGTGCCTAACTTAACTTAGTATTCATGAGCTCCATTCATGCTCACCTTGATAGGGCATGTAAATGACTGCTTACAGACATCTGAAGATATAAGATACAGTGGTGCTCAAATGTTTGTGAACCCTTTAGAGTTCTCTATATTTCTGCAAAGATATGACCCAAAACATCATCACATGTTCACAAAAGTCCTAAAAGTAGACAAAGATGTCTATGTTCCGTGCTTTATTTATTTATTTATCTAGCAAAGTCCGAACTTCACAACACATGTTTGTGGAAGTGTATCATGGCACGGACAACGGAGATTTGAGGATCTCAGAAAAAGAGTTGTTGTTGCTCATCAGACTGGAAAAGGTCATTAAACCATCTCTAAAGAGTTTGGACTCCACAAATCCACAGTCAGACCGATTGTGTACAAATGGAGGAAGTTCAAGACAATTGCTACCCTCCCCAGGAGTGGTCAACCAACAAAGATCACTCCAAAAGCAATACATGTAATAACCCGCAAGGTCACAAAGGATCCAAGGGTAACTTCTAAGCAACTGAAGGCCTCTCTCACGTAGGCTGATGTTAATGTTCATGAGTCCACCGTCAGGAGAACACTGCTACACGTGACAGATTTGCAAGGAGAAAGCCACTGCTCTCCAAACAGAACATTACTGCCTGTTGGCATTTCGCTTAAGAACATGTGGACAAGCCAGATGGCTATTGGAAAAAATGTTTTGTGGATGGATGAGACAAAAATAGAACATTTTGGTTTAAATGAGAAGCATTATGTTTGGAGAAAGAGAAACACTGCATTCTAGCATAAGAACATTATCTCATCTGTGAAACAGAAGGGTGGTAGTATCATGGTTTGGTTCTGTTTTGCTGCATCTGGGCCAGGACGAATTGCCATCATTAATGGAACAATGAATTCTGAATTATAGACATTATGTGCCAGAGAAACAAGCGCACCACCATCTTTGCAATACTGTCTTTGAACTTCCGTTTTGGCAGTAGCTCTGTACATTTATATGGCATCACTGTAAAACAATAATTAGCTGGTGAAGTGGATTTACTTGTTGTGGAGTTAATGAAATTTATCGTGAGCATTGTAATGTTTAAAGCAGATGTCTTAACAAATATCAGACCGGGAAGATTTAAAAATTAGCAGTTAATTCATAAATACCTAAGATCGCCGTGGAAATACAAACTGGAAGACAAAAGACAATGAGACAACTTTGTCTAGTTTTAGGACTTTTTTGAACATCTGATGATGTTTTGGGTCATATCTTTGCAGAAATTCTAAAGCATTCACAAACGTTCAAGCGCCACATTCAAGCACCACTCTATATTGATAACAATCCATCCAATAAACAAATGCATAATGATCCTTCCGAGATTATTTTAAGGTATATGTACAGTGGAACGATAAGGGGCTAATATGCTGATTTGCTGCTCAAGAAATATTTGTTATTATTATTAATGTTAAAAAAATTGTGCTACTTAATATATTTGTGGAAACCATGATACATTTTTGCCAGGATTATTTGATGAATAGAAAGTGCAAAACTTTTTTAACATTATAAATGTCTTTGCTGACACTTTTGATAATGTTAATACATCTATGCTCAATAAAAGTATTAATTTCCTAAAATCATTACTGAATGGTGTTGTAAATGTTTGAAGTGTGTGTGTGCAACCACTATTATCTAATCTTTGCACACAAAGATAACTAAATGTATACTTAATTAAATGTGTACAGTATATAATTAAATATATAATTATTAAATGAAAATATTAGATTACTAAAGGATTTTACAAAAACCCTTACTGTTAATTAAAATTGTTTAACATTATAAGAGGTGTACGCCATGTCCCTAATGGGATAGTTTGTTGTGCTTTTGAAAAAAATGCATATTTTTCAGGTTTTTAGCACATTTTTAGTCGAGAGGTCGCTGTGTACGTAATGGAAAAAATCTTCTCAGGATTCACTTGAAACACAGGAAATGCTCTAAATTGAGTTTGCTGCTGTCTTTCTCTGCTTTCTGCCTTGTTGTGTTCTTACTATGTCAGTACTTTCCTCCTAATGAAATGAGCTCTAGTAAAATCTTATACAATAGTTAATCTCATCCTTTATAGCCCTTTTTGAATGTTTACAGCTCATGCTAAAACTTGTCATGTTGTTTATACATTTTTCTTTTATCTTCAATTAAACTGCCTTTCATTTAAAATGTTTTTTTTTTAATTGCATGATTACATTTCCTTATAAATATTCTTTGTAAAAGCACATTTTTGCTGCTGAGGTTTTCATTCCACCTATAATGAAAAAGAAAACATTCATTGTGTCTATAGATATTTTACAACAAACTCTTACAATCTTATCAATAGAGAATACTAACAACCATGAACAAAGCGAAGATGTTTTGGTTAAATTATTTGTAAAATATCAACCATTCAGCATTATAACTTTGCAGAGGTAATGTTCTATTTGAAAAATGAGGAAGAACATCTAATAATAATGTAATTTCATTTACGAGCATCATGAAATCAATGAACAAATGACACACATCGTTTTAACACAGAAAGAATAAAGGCATAGTTAATTTTTTGTCCATTCTTAATATCTAAGTGAATACTTGTTCAAAACAATCGCTTTATCAAAGTTTGTACTATTTTCTATAAAAACTATACTGTCATTAAAATCTCACTAAAACTTTTCGTCACGTCACGTTGGTTCAACTTTGTTTTTTTAAATTGCATGGAAAACCTCTTTTCCCTTAATAATAATCCTAATAAGTGCTACTGTTGTGTCCATTGAGGTGTAACCTGTAGGGTACATATCGTTAACATCTCAAAAAGTTTGTTATAGGGTTTCATGATCCCTTTAAATATAAGTTATTTCCCTTTAAAGATAAGTAATGATCAGTACTGAGAATTGCTACTTTTAAAAATGCACTCTAATGATGTGTTTTATCTGATATGCCTCTGATATTATGTGATATCTGGAATCTGACGTCCAGACTGGACTAACAAACCCTCACCTTACAACCTCAGAAAGTCACAATCAAACTCTGGAAAAAAAAAAAAAAAAAAACTGAGTATGTTACTTAACATCCTGGAAAATCAATGTGAAAACGAGAGCAGCATTCACCATTCATTCACTTCAAAGGGGACAGATAAGTGCAGCCAATGTAGCAATGTCACATAATCTAAATCATCAAATGAAGCTCTCTGGATGAATTAAGGTCTCTTTCTCGGGAAAGAGAGGAAGAGCGACGTGACCAGGATGCGTTCGAAGGTTGACAACTGTAGGACTGGAGTGGATGAAGTGGAAAAAAAGAGAGACTGCAATAAGAGACAGATGGAGAGATGGACAATTCTGGAACATCTTGTGATGTAGACGCGCATGTGGGTAGAGGACAATACAGAGTCTCATGAACTTTCTACCCCTTTCTTTTTGTGCACCTAGAATAAAGGTTAGACACACCTGCTCATTCTATAGACCTACTATTTTTTACTTTCTGGAATGATTGTAAATCTCAAATGGAATTATATAAATTATGTAGTGAAAAAACAACTACAATTTAAACTAATTTAAACTACAGTAGTGACCAAAATTGATGTCCAGCCTTGTAAAATTGACATCTTCACCCTTTATTCAAATATTATTCACATTTGTCTCAGATTTGTAAGCTTATTGCAGGATGACAGGATGTTTGTCTTTAATGACCCTACAAGACTTATTAAACCATCAGAATATGAAGACAATATTTTATATTTTTTAATATTTTAAAAATGAGAGAAGAACAAAATACTAAACTTGGTTAAGGTATTTATCTGACAAAAATTATTTAGCAAAAAAGGCAAGCAACAGGTATTGTTTTACTGTAAAAAATGCATAGAGAAAAAAAACTCACAGAATAAAGCCTACATTGTATCAGTTATTACTATTTCATTGGTTGGCTACAAACAAATATCCCTAGACCTTAACTCGTCAATAAAAAAGTGGATCTTAAATTTGGGAAGTGAGTCTCTCATTGTGCATCTTTCTGACATTCATTACAAGCATTTTTCCACACTTCTGCATGTTAAGAGTGATTGAAAACTCTTGGTGGGGAAAGATGAGGAATGAAGCCCCTCACGCCAACTTTTAAGACCAACGTGAACGTGCCGAGAACCAGGGTGCCTTTCTGAAAGGGAACAGTTGCGTAAGGGTTCCGACGCTCCCCTCCCTTTTCAGTGAGGATGGTTTTATGAAAACACCTTTGACTGAATGACATCCTGCGAAGAGATGTTGACATTCTTGTTGCAATCAACCATCAAACCCCAATCCAACTGGTTTCATCCAACTCCTTGTTGTCTTTCATCAGTGGCACCTTATCATATTGCGCTCTCCTTTTCTTTTTTTACTCTCTCTGCCTCTCTTTACCTTCCTCTTGTGCTGGTTAAATTCCCTCCACGGGTACATGCTGTGCCCCAGGCTGTAATAGTAGAGCAAGCCCAATAAACCAGTGTTTCTCTAACATTTTGTCTTATGTATCCCTATCAGAAGTGCTCAAATACTCCTGCTGTCTGGCCAGAAATCTCTTAAACTTATACTGGATATAAGGTGTAAAGTATGGTTGCTTCATGTTAACTAACTCTCATTAGAGTATTAGTAGACTGGTAGATTAGGGTCAGCTGTTAGAAAATTAGAATAAATTGATGTTGATAAGCTGATATAATGTCTGTTGGGGGAGCATCAAAATAAAGTGTTAGCAAATATTAAATCGTGCACAGTATGTAATAATTTGTTCCCTTGTTTTACTTGATCATGACCACATTGTAATAATTAGTTCCCTCTTTTTAGTTAAATCGTTTTTGTCAAAATTAGGGAAATAATTAATAAATCACGGGGGAACGAATTCTTAATTCTTGTCCACAATTTAACTAAAACGAGAGAAGGAATTCTTAATTTGTGGCCTCATACTGTTACATGTCTTCATGCTCTGGACTCTGTTTGTGTTTGGACTTTGAGTTTCAGTCACGTGTTCCTTTTGTCTGAATGTTCCCACCACCATCATTAGTCTATTGTCATCAGCTGTGTGTAATTTAATTAATCTCGTTATCTCCTGTTCTCTGTGTATTCATACCCTCAGTTTCTTGTCAGTCTTTGTCTAGCATTATAATAAGTTAAGTGTCTTGAGTGGATGACTCGCCTGACTACGACTATTAAAACTGGGTTTCTGTGATTCCCCGTCATTGTGTTTCTCGGTAACCTGCAAGACTGTAACACATACAGTATATATAGGGTATATATATTTGTCCGCATGTCATGTGGGGCTCCATAATTAGAGCTATTGAGTATAAACTACATTTTTTTCATTTCTTGATTTAAAAATATATTCTTTTTGTCCATTTTACTGGCCTAGCAAATCAGTCAAATTACACTGCAATTCATTTTACTTAAAGCTGCAATATGTAAAATATCCAAAAACCACTAGGCCAGTGTCATATATTTTGTTCACTACTTACAATATTCCAAATGTTTCCAACTATTTGTAAATCATGAGAAAATCACAGCCGTGTTACCCTCGGTGTCTGTTTTGATAGATTCATAGACAGAAAACTAATTATTGTAATATAGCTCAACGCATTTAGTCTTATTGTTTAAATCTAATTTTCTTGATTTTTTTGCGAGTACCATGCTATACCATGCCTCAGAGAAAAACACTATTTTGTCAAGTATCTAACATAGCATAATCAGATGCAGATTTAATTTTAGCAATAGTAATACAGAATTTTGTTCGTTAAACAATACGTTTTAAAATTAATTCCATGCCGTTTATCAACACAAGCCACCCGACATTTAATATGATATTCTAATATCAATCTAGCTTACTGCAGTGTGCAACAAGTGTCTCACAGCAGCCGGAGAGCAAACATTTACATTTACATTTAACATTTAATCATTTGGCAGACACTTTTATCCAAAGCAACTTACAAAGTGTGGAAAATGAACAAGCGATTCTTCTTGAAGAGACAAATAGACACAGGAAGTGCTCATGATACAAGTTTCAGACATTGCTTAGAGTAGCATAAGCAAGAGTAGGAAGGGAAAAAGAAAGGATAGAATTTTTTTTATGAAGGGGTTAAGTGCTCACGAAAGAGATGAGTTTTCAGCCGTCTCTTGAATATTGCCAGGGATTCTTCATTTCTGATGAAGGTAGGGTGATCATTCCACCTGCAGGGAACACTGAATGAGAATGTTCTGGAGAGTGATTTTGTGCCTCTCTTCGATGATACCACTAGCCTTCACTCCTTTGGTGATCGCAGGGTTCTGGTGGGGATGTAGAGTTGTGACAGTGAGTGGAGGTAGGAGGGTGCAGAGCCTGTGGTGGACCTGTAAGCAAGCGTCAATGCCTTGAACTTGATGCGAGCAGCAAGGGGTAGCCAGTACAGAGAGATGAAGTGACATTGGCTCTCTTGGGCTTGTTGAAGACAAGACGTGCAGCAGTGTTCTGGATCATTTGAAGAGGTTTGATTGCACTTGACGGCAGTCCAGTCAGAAAAGCATTTTGGTAATCAAGCCTAGAAATGACCAGGGCCTGGACGAGAAGTTGTGTTGCATGCTCAGTCAGAAAGGGCCTGATTTTCCTGATGTTGTGTAGTGCAAATCTCAGGTCAGTTGGTCATCAAAGATAACTCCAAGATTTCTTGCCGAATTTGATGGGGTAATTGCGGATGTACCTAGCTGAATGTTGAAATCATGTTGTAGAGTTGGAGTGGCAGGGAAGACTAAAAGCTCTGTCTTTGCCAGACTTTGTTCTTCCATCCACATCGAGATGTCCGCCAGACAACTTGAGATCCGTGCAGCTACTGTGGAATAATCTGATTGGAAGGACAGGTGTGTCATCAGCATAGCAATAGTAGGAGAAACCATGTGCCTGCATGATGGGACCCAGTGATGTAGTGTAAATGGAGAACAGGAGGTGTCCAAGAACTGAACCCTTAACCTAAATATCTTACTTACCAACGTATAAGTGAAAACAGCTGTGTCCGCCCTAAGAATTAGCTCAGCAAAAGCGTATCACCATGAATGGGCCAAATCGAAACTACTGCTGGAAGCCCATGTACAGCACTTAAGTGCAAAACCGAGCAATAACAAAACTGACAACCGCTGCAGTTATTCTAAATGGCAACGAATACAATTACAAACAGATTAAAGTCAAAGCACAAACATACAAATAAGCAGAGAATCTAAATGAATCCTTCCTAGCAGCAAATAATAACCAAGCAACAGAGCAGAAACGGGTATTAAGTAAAACACTTATGCACTCTCATCGTCTTCAGTGACCTCACGCTTGTCCACAGAGTAACGTTAAAACATCATTTTAAACACACTCAAATGTATCTAATATGATAAATAAAGCTGTGTTACCTCATTCTCAACTGGAAAAGTGGAAGCGATGCCAGCGACTGTGGCATAACAAAAGTCCAGCTGCTTATGAGCCGTGTGCCGCATTCGTCTCTCATTAACAATCGCTCCAGCGGCCTCATTCAGCTCCCACAACACTCGGTCCTGCTCTGCTTCATACCAACATTAATAATCGCATCCATGAACATGAGTTCTGCCCGAATCCCATCCCAGTTCTTTTTCACCGGCTGTGAGGTGAAGACCACATGTCCCAAGATTCCGCGCTCAAACTTGGCGTCATCAAGCTACGCCTTTTTATTTTTTTGAATAGGCGATGTTTAGCGGATGGAAAAACTACATAGATTTAATTGTATGTAAATGTTAAAGGTGCACTATTTTAGTGCAACTTATTCACCTCCACTATGGTCATCTGGTGAAGAGACATATCATCAGCCTTTGCCTTCAAGCAATGTTTTAATAATAGATAATGCTGGAAATTGACAAACTTACTTGAAGTGAACATGGTTGACAATTAGTTTACCAATGACGTTTTTTTTTTAACCATCAGAGTTCTATTTCTATTATAAGTTGAACAAATTCAAGTGCAAGTTTTTGAGCCTTACTGTACATACGCACAACATTGAGAGAATTATTATTCGATATGTTGTTTTATACAGTTTGAGTATAAAAGTTAGTTTTGCATGAAAATGTCCTCTGTATCTTGATTTATTAAATTTCAAAAGCTAAGAAATCTTTCAAATGCTTTTAAAATCTTGTTAATGGTTAAATTTGGAAGTTTTTGTTTGTTTGTTTGTTTGTTTGTTTTTGGCTTTATATTTTGACATTTAATTGACTAAAATTCTGTCCGTGTGCACAGAATTAGTCGACATCAGGATATTAGTGTCCTCAAATATATGATCACTCATATGACTGATATCAAACTAATATCAGTCATATGAGTGTCAGTAAATGATTCACCTGCTGTGTTGCCTGCGTTTGGTACAAAATGTACAGTAGAAAGCAGAGATGGGAATAAAAGCAGAAATAATAAAGATAGGTATGTTTTAAAGATAGAAATGTTGGTGAGTTTGATTCATCAGTTCAAACTGTACATTTCTTTATTCTGTATAGAATTTAAATATAGAGTATTTTAGAGTATTTTTACTCCAGAATTCTTCATAGAAGTCCCTTTAATATTGCTAATGTTGCTGTTTGTTACATTTGTTTCAATTTTTCTTTGCAGGGATTTAAAACTAGACAACATTCTTTTGGACGCAGAAGGTCATTGTAAGCTGGCAGACTTTGGCATGTGTAAGGAGGGAATCCTGGATGGCATCACGACCACAACATTCTGTGGCACACCAGATTATATTGCCCCAGAGGTACAGTATTTCACACTCTCACTGACACAAATGTCAAGTGAACACTCGAAAGTCTCATTTTCTACAGCTTGGTTCTCATCAAAGCTATGAAATATTATTATTTAAATTGTTTAAAGATACATGTAATGTAATATAATGTTTGGCCCCCTAGCGGTTAAAAAACAAAACTGCATGTATTTTCTGGAAGAACATTGTTTTGGTTGTGCTTTGGTTCTGCATGACTGTGTAGATGAAAATGCGTATTCTCATGACCAAAAAAACATTCACTACTATGCTTATGAGATACTATAACCAGTTTAGATGGAAATGATCTCAACCTGACTAGCTGAAGACTTTACTGTATCTATACCTAGTAATAGACATGGAACTTCCTTGAAAATAGATTCCAGCAAAAATATACAACAACTATAATGAAATGACCCTTCACAATAGATATAAGGCTTTACAAACTCTGTTAGAGAGCTAAATATGGCAATTTATCTGTTCAATAAAATTCCTTACTCACCCGTTTGTCACGAATGAGGCTTCCTCTTCGCATCCTCCGGACCGGCAGAGGGAGCCTTCACCCGAGTATTGACATTCATTTCAAACTACGTTTCCCATAAGCCCCATACCTGGGACTGATCACTCGACACCTGATCTCTATCTTCTCTCGTATTTAAGCCCTGTCCACTGACTGTTCCACGCGAAGTCTTGATCAGTTCCCTTCTATCAACTCTGAGCGTTACTATTCTGGATTGTGTATTCTGTTACGACTTTGGACTGTTACCTCGTTTACGAACCTTAGCTGCCTGCCTGACCCACGCCTGTTATTGGACTCTGTTTGTTCGCCACCTGCCTCGACTCCTGCCTGTCCCAGTTTATGTTTTTGGTTTGTCTCTGCTCTTGCTGTTGCCGTGTAACTACCCTTGCCTATTTGACACTGACTACTTTAATAAACTGCACATGGATCCTAACTCCGCAGACTCCGCGTCACACCGTTGAGTGATAAAAACATACATTTCATATCTTTCAGTTCTCACCATCTCCAATAAGCCTAGCTAATGTTGATTCTTGTTTTATTACAAGCTCTGTAATATTCTCTTTCTGCCAGCAGACTCTCCTCTATTCAGCATCTTTTTAAAAACAAACAAACAAACAAACAAAACGCGTGATTCCCCGGAGGTTCGAGTTTGCTCCATGTCAACCTTTCTCGCTCGTTGTGACAACTAACCTATGCCACTCCCAAATTATAGACGTCAAAGTAGTCGGAGCACCTTTTTCTATTTACAGATATGACGAGACACGCACAGACGAGTGACGTATGTACATAATTTCCAGTGAAACCATCTTGACAGGTCTAAAAAACACTTATAACAAGCTTACCATAGTGAATCAGGGTAAGACGAACAAACCTTTTAGAAGTATTGATGATGATAACTCATTATTTAAATTGTTCATTTTGAGCAATAAAAATTACATAGTGTACCTTTAAATATGTTTGTTAATCAACTGATGTCAGATATTTACTTATTTATTGGTCACTAGCTTTCATGTTGTGGGCCTCATTCAAAAAAGCACTCAGAGATACACTGAGTAATTTGTTTGCAAAATTATTCTTACATCTTAATCAATGCGACAATTTACTTAAGTATGGATTTACGAACACTTGTTACGAACACAGATGTGTTTCATGAATGCACCCCAATGAAATAGTTTGTTTTTAAGTGTTTTCCACTTTGATTAGTCATAGTTTTTCATTATACTCAGATCTATACGTTTTCTTATTTTGTTTACAGTAATAACCATCAGTGGCTGCAGAACCTCACAGAAAACTGCTGTCTTTTTCTCCCCAGATCAGCACAGAATAAGTGCTTTGATCTAGACTTCATACATCTTCAGTTATTCTGTTATAAGCTTCAAATGACATTCGCTTTGTTGTGATTTGTCCTCTGCAGATCTTGCAGGAGCTTGAGTACGGCCCATCAGTGGACTGGTGGGCTCTAGGTGTGCTGATGTACGAGATGATGGCTGGTCAGCCTCCTTTTGAAGCAGATAATGAAGACGACCTTTTTGAGTCCATTCTCCATGATGATGTCCTATATCCCGTGTGGCTCAGCAAAGAGGCCGTCAGCATTCTTAAAGCGGTACGTGTCCATTTCCCAAGAATGAATTTTGCCTGCTGATTATTATTTAAGACATTGGCTAATAAAACATTTTTGTATACCTCTTGCCACCTCTTAGCCTAGCTGTTACCACTGTCTGCTTGCTCTCGTACTCTTCTGGAAAAAACAGTTGTGATTTATTAAATAATAGAAGAGCAAAAGAAGATGACAGCTCTGAAAAATTATGCTTCTTCTGGGAAAAGAACAAATTGTTTGTGTTCTCTGCTGGATTTTTGGATTGTGTAATCTCAGAGGTCTCATTTCAGGATGAGCAGCCCACCATTGCATGGGTTCCTCCTCTTTTAACTGTACAAATTGGTTAAGTGCAAATGAAAAAAAAAAGCTGAAAAAAAGCTAGCTCAGAGGCTCATTTTTGATTTATATATTGTGTCCAATGTTACTCCTAAAATGCTTTTGGAAACTTAAAAATAGACACAAATTCTTGACGGACAGTAAAAGTATTAAGCTTTAAAATGAATAGGAATGGCACAGCTCAGATCATTTGATGCTCAAGGAATTTGAAAGAGAGAGAGAACCTCTATAGGAGACCATTCATACAAAATGTCATCATTTATGATTTTATTTCTTCTGTGAAAGAAATAATGAAACATTTTATATTATCTTGCAGCTCTCGTTTTTTCCTTAAAAAAAGGAAAACAAAAATACATAAAAAACAAAAGTACCACAAATCCATACAACTTGTGTGCTATGTTCTAGTTCATTTCAATTTACTAGATGTCCTGGTTCTCATTGGACTGAACAAATTCAATCTCTTCAAAATATCATTTTTTTAGTTCCAAAGAATCAGGTAGGTCAAACAGGATTGTAATGATACAAGGGTGAATAAATGATGACAGAATTTTCATTTTTAGATTAACCTTTTTGATTCCTTTCAGCAAAAGTCTCAGTTTGCTCTCCATTTCATCTTGTTGTTCATCTTGTTTAAGCGAAAACAAATGCAATATTAAAGCAATTCCAGTGGGCAGTGTCTTTTCAGTCAATGCTCATTGCTCATATTTATTTGTCTGGCTTGTTGGACTTGTTTCTCTGTGCATATTTGTATGCATGACTGCTTTAACATTTTTTATGTTTAAGGGTTTCCTGCTTTACAATCATAGCCTGCGTTCAGAATTCAGGCAAAAGTGGCCCAAATTTTTTTCATCATATTTGACTCAAAACTATTTATAATAATAGTGTGTACATACAGAACATTCCGGTAGTTCTTTGGTCACGGTCATTTGAAAAACACCTGCAAAGGCTTTCTGTGGAGGAACACTGAGGTGGTAGAACTCATAAGCAGTGTTAGGGAAAGTTAATAAGTAAGTAACTTATTGCATTACTTTTTATGAAAACTAATGAGTTAAATTGCTTTTGCTTTACTTTTTCTCACCTGGCCTGCCTTCATGTGACCTCGGAATTATCGTAAATACAAGTTCCCTATTTAAAAAATTGCACATGAATACCCTCCCATTTTGAAAGTTGAATGCGATGAACTCGTAATCATGAATTATCACATTTCCGATATGTAAGAGACGTAGGAGAAGAAAGTTCAACACACTTACTTCAGAAATAAAAACAAAAATTAAACAAATGTAATCTCCCTTCTCATGCTCGTCTGCATCCTCCACACAAACTTACATGTCACATAACCTTATAAATGAACACGTAAACGTTGACTTCAACGGCCTCTATGTTTACTTCCAAATGACAGCGTGTTGTGTGTGTCATCTTTTTTAATGTTCTTTTGCACATGTGGGTCAGTTCAGTGACCAGTTCACACTCAAATCTGTTTAAAAATATAATGTGAATAGCTAAAAAAAAATGTATCCGAGCAATAAGTCAGAATTGAGCACTAAGGCTTGCAGTGTGAATGTAACCATAGTGTCTGGGTACATCAGCTTGTGTGTGTGTGTGTGTGTACAGCGTTTTCCCTTCACATGTCCAAAATTTATTTTGGCTGTCCTTTGCCCATTTGTAAAGGCTTGTGGGAAACGCAGTATGTTTGTCTTGGATAGTGTCATGCACACTGCGATCTGTCTCACTGGCACTGTGGTCACATGACCTATGGTCACCCCAGGTCATCCTTCTACATGATGCATTCTTACATCACTCATACATCATCATTGAGGATCCCAAATCAACAAAATGCATATTATATCAGCATTACATGCACAATACCAAAGTCATCATTACCAAATTTGTTGATATTTTGCTTTTCTAATCATTTCTTCTTTCTTTACACCATTGTTTAGTTCATGACGAAGAGCCCCAGTAAGCGATTGGGTTGTGTAATGTCCCAAGGACTGGAGGAAGCTATTAAAGTGCATCCATTCTTCAAAGAGATTGATTGGGTACTTCTGGAACAGAGGAAGATCAAGCCACCATTCAAACCACGTATTGTGAGTATCATAATGTGAGATACTGAGGACAGTCACTCTGTTACAAAACTTTTAAGGAAACATAAGCGAGGTGGATGACATGGCTATGCTGCCTTCTTAAGGCAAATTCTAAGGCAGACAGTACATTTATCCTTCCTCCAGAGGTCAATCCCAGAATGCTTTGCAATGTGTAAAAAAAAGCAAGATATATGTTGAATATAAATATATGTACAAGTCATTCAATATCAATAAAACATTAAAAATAGCTGTTAAATGATTAAATGAAAAATTATCCAATTTTCATATATATATATATATATATATATATATATATATATATAGCAACTGTTAGCAATAGAACTCTTAGCAACATGCTAATGTTAAACTGTTGCGTTGACATCTAAAGTAATGCTAAACTGGAATCAGGTGTGAGTGGAGTCTTGCTTCACGTGAGGAATGTTATTTGTTATAAGTTGCTGCCTGCCCTACAGTATGTAGAGGATTCGATTTAAATTCTGTCTTAAGGTGAAGTCACATTCATGTAATTTCACTATATTGTCTATTGACAGTAGTGTAGCAATCTATGAAACAACGCGGTGAATACGGGTGACCAACTTGACCCATCATGAAATCTGTGTGGGGAAATCTTTCTCCCTCATGTAAAATTCACAAACACTTGCATTCCTATGGAAATGACTAGATTTCACCCATGAAAATTCACTGAACAATGATAAATGTAGCCGCACCTTAAGCAGCAAGGCAGCTCACCAAGTTTTTCAAATGGAGCCATTGTGTGTTTATGTATAACACTAACCTGGCGTGACATAATACATTTGTGTGGACAAGCCATTTGTCAAAATGCTGCTGCAAAGTGACAAAATAACAGCCATTTGAGCGAGTTTGATAAGGGCCAAATTGTGATGGCTAGACGTCAGCGGGTCAGAGCATCTCCAAAACTGCAAGGAAGGAACAGTGGTGAACCGGCAACAGGGTCATGGGCCCGTGTGGTCCGATCCAACAGAAGATCCAACAATTAACTTGCTCAAGAAGTTAATTCTAGTTCCAATAGAAAGGCGTCAGAATGCACAGTGCATCACAGTTTGTTGCGTATGGGGCTGCAAAGCTACAGACCTGTCAGGGTGCCCATGCTGACCCCTGTCCACCACCGAAAGCACCAACAGTGGGCTCGTGAACATCAGAACTGGACCACGGAGCAATGGAAGGTGTCCTGGTCTGGTGTATCACGTTTTCTTTTACATCACGTAATTGTGAGGGTGCGTCACTTACCTGGGGAACACATAGCACCAGGATGCACTATGGGAAGAAGGCAAATGAGTGGAGGCAGTGTGATGCTTTGGGCAATGTTCTGCTTGGAAAACTTGGGTCCTGCCATCCATGTGGATGTTGCTTTGACACGTACCACCTACCTAAGCATTGTTGCAGACCATGTGCACCCTTTTATTCCCTGGTGGCTGTGGCCTCTTTCAGCAGGATAATGCTCCTGCCACAAAGCAAAAATGGTTTGAGGAGCACAACAATGAGTTTGAGGTGTTGACTTGGTCTCCAAATTCCCCAGATCTCAATCCAATCAAGCATCTGTGGGATGTACTGAAAAAACAAGTCCGATCTATAGCCCCACCTCGCAACTTGCAGGACTTAAAGGATGTCTGATTATGCCTGATTGGTATATATACACTAATATATTTAATATATTTTTGATATATATACACTAATATATTTATTGATTGAAAATAAATTAAACATTGTGTGGATTTTCCTTGTTTATTTTCATAGCAGGATTAGAGTAGTTAACTAGTTAGAGGGATAAAAATCTGATTGTTATTTAGCAACTAGGATATACAGCTTAACGCTTTATCACATCGTGTCTGGTTAGGACACACTTTAACTCTGTATATTGGCTGGTTCACCACAGACATAAACATGGGCCACTCCAAATTCAGTTATCTGGAACATTACAGTACTTGGACCCTCATGGTTCTTTGAAGTGTTTGTGTCACATGTCTGTTTTTGGTAGTGTGAACATTGGGATATCTGAGATGCTCTTGAACTCTCAGCACACATCAAACGCTGTACTCTGATACAGAGATGCATGCTGGCTACTATAAGTGTGTGTGGAATGCATCTCAGATAGTGTGAGAAGGGCCTGTCTGTCCGCCCCATTCTCACGCCTGCTCACAAGGCTGACGAGAGTCCTTAGAGGGTGTGAGAGAAAGGGGAGGCTGGGAGAGTTGGAAAAAAAAAAAAACATTCACAAATATATATTTTGTGTGTGTTGTGCATTTTCTTCACTGGGCCAGTAAGGCAAGTGACGAGAGGGACGGGGCACTATTTAAAATTGTGATTTTCTCTGAAATTACAAATTCATGGAAACATTTAGGATAACGTAAGTACACTGCTGAACGAAATATATAACACTGTGCAAGTGGTTTTTGGATATTTTAATAAAAATTTACATATTATATCTTTAAAGGGTTATTTCACCCAAAAATGAAAATTCTGTCATTGAATACTCACCCTCATATTGTTCCAAACCCTTAAGACCTTCGTTCATCTTCAGAACACAAATTAAGATATTTTGATGAAATCTGAGAGGTATATGACTCCTCCATAGACAACAATTTAACCACCACTTTCAAGGTCCAGAAATGTACTAAAGACATTGTTAAAATAATCATTGTGACTGCAGCGGTTCAACCTTAATTTTATGAAGTGACGAGAATACATTTTGTGCGCAAAAACAAAACAAAAATAACTTTATTCAACCATTTCTTCACTTCTGTGTCATTCTCCTATGCTGTTTACATTCAGCGCTTCCGGGTTCTATGTTAGAACGGCGACTCATTATTGGCCGGCTCTGTCCTGCTGCTCACATGAACAGCATCAGCCAATATTGAGTCTGTGTTCTGATGACAACATGAGGGTGAGTAATTAATGACAGAATTTTCATTTTTGGGTTAACTAACCCTTTAAATATCTTGATATGATGTTTTATTAACAAAGATTTGGAGGAGCACATTCAAATGATCTAACTAATCATCACATCACTCCAACCTGCTGTCATTAATCAGCAATCAACATGTCTGCCCAATCAGCATGAGCGGAGACCTATGTATATTGACGCAGTCGACTCACCTATGCTTTTGGACAGTTTCAGCATCCCTCCACCACCCCGTCTCCTCACACTTGCCTGGTTACTTCCTAAACCAGAATATGGGAGTACTCTGGGTTCGGGCCAAATACGGAGCTCGGAGCCCTGTTCTCGGAGAGCACGCCAAATATGCATACTAATTACACTATCTGATTATTTGTAAGTGTGAACTCATGAAACTGTGTTTTACTGAGTGAGAATTCACATCTGATGATTCATTGAGAGAATTCAAGCCATTTTGCAAACCAATTTGGACAATTCACTGAAAAGAATTACTCATTCTTAAATGAATGGCATCGCTGGTTCAATCGACAAAAATATGGGACACACATAATAACTGCTGAAATATTGGCAAGGCAATAATTGCACACAGTTGAAGGCCCTGCTGTGTTTGGATGTATGTGCAGGTGTGTTTTGTCCTGAAATCTCTCGTGAATTAGAATTTCTCCTTCTCCATCCACAGAAAACAAAAAGAGACGTCAACAATTTTGACCAGGACTTCACCCGCGAGGAGCCGGTGCTCACCCCGGTAGAAGACGCCATTATCAAGCAAATCAATCAGGACGAGTTCAAAGGCTTCTCTTACTTCAGTGATGAGACCCTGTCTTAAAACTAAAACCTCCATCTCCTGCGCTGTACTTCGCACACGAGTGTGCTGCGAATGCTGTGAACGCCCACAAGCTCATCCTTAGACCATCATTTAACAAGAATTTGATGCTTTAATTTATAAGTAGAGTCTTTACTGCTGAACCCCAAAAAACATACATACACAGATCCTCACACATTTCCACCAAATGAAATGGAGTAATATTTATTTAATGTATGTAAAAACACTGAGCTATACATAGAGGAGCTCATGTGACATCACTAAAGCAGCTGGATAGAGCTCTTTTGAATCTAATGGAAAGCCATTTTTTAAGTTTCATTTCATTTCTTCTCCCATAATGCAGTGTATCAGGGTAATGGTACCACTGAAGTCAACACATTTACACGAGAACTGTTTTGAGATGCAAAAACCAAATGTAAAGAACCAGTGATTGTACTAGCAGATGTGATGCTTATGAATGTGTGAATTGGGAGTTTTAAAGCACTCAGCATTGGGATCTGATCACATAATGGTCTGATAGCCAGAGACAGTGATTGGAGGGTACTGGGAAGGTGATATACAGACTCAGAACTGCCTTTCATGAGACTATCGCGCCGTTTCCATTTGAAACAGCAGTGTTGACATATACTCATGTCACCAAAAGAAGTGTTGTGTGTATGTGTGTGTGTGAGAGTGCATATATACTGGAGGGTAAGGTTACAAAAGGTCCCTCTTTAGTGTTACATTGTGTGTGTGTGTGTGTGTGTGTGTGTGTGTGTATGTGTGTGTGTGTGTGTGTTCATTATATTACTGGATTGTTTTGTTGCTTGGATGTTGAAATTGTTGATTTCTCTACAATGCAACAAGACCCATCGTTATGAACAGGTCAGGACAGTAGCCAATCATGTCTCAACAGTACATTCATGTCCTGATTACCCTGATTGTTAGCCTGTGAACTTTGAAAATAGACTAATCATCTACTGCATGGTTATGCCTATGATATTCTCGTGTATTATTAGAATATGAGAAACAGTTATGTGCAATATTCTCTCTCTCTCTCTCTCTCTCTCTCTCTCCCTCTCTGTGTGTATGTGTGTGTGTTGGTCTAACCCCCACTCCATCTAACCTTTGGATTCAATGTCTCTGATTTCCACTGTATGTTTTGGTTGCTAATTGTTAGGTTGTCAGGTCATGCGATTTCCAGCACAGGTCCTTTATTTCAGCTGCTACAGCCTGTCGTTCATATACTCTAGTTAGACAAAGAGACAAAATATTAAGCTCCTGTGGCAAAAAAGTTAAATGCATACAAATGATCTTCCAATCTAAATATAGCACAACCTTAGACTTTCTCTCAATATTTCTCCCAATCCTGTGATGCAAGCAAAAGACTAGTAACTTTTTTTTAAAGAAAGTGCAATCAGTTAATTTAACAGTAAAAAGATTTTGAGCAAATTTGTAATAAATGCAACATCTTTAACATTTCATTGCAACATCTTAAACATTTCACAGTTTTCTATTTGTTTTAGATATTTTTTTCTTACTTTTTTTGAGTAGACTCTTGCCAACACAGGGCTTTAGTCAATCCAAACCAATTGTTTATATTTTTTAAAGTCACCATGAAATCAAAATAAACAATTCTTATTTTTTTATGGAGTATTGCAGAATATTTATATTTATTATTATTATAGAAATTATTATCTGTCTCATGCTGACTTTCATGCACATTCCTGGTCTTATTATGCACGATTTATCTGTAATTCTTAGTAATAATTATTATAAAAAAAAATCTGAAGCAACTTTATGTATTAATTTGCCCTGTTAGTCTTTAACCCATTGCATCCAAACACTTTTTTCTCATATATCAGATCACCAAAATAAAATGGGTCGTGAACAGCGTTTCATGTTGATTTTGAGGCTTTCACTTTTTTTTACTACATATTTTACAGATTATATATATATATATATATATATATATATATTTTTTTTTTTTTTTTTTTTTTTTGCATTTCTATTTCTTACTTTTCATTTGCTTGGTTGTTTTCTCAAAGCATGTTTGACCTCATTTGTGCCCTTCTAAACCGGCATCTAATGGCCTGGATGGAGTAAAACCGAAAACCCACACAGATA
The DNA here is from genome assembly GCA_038088235.1 of Zacco platypus. NCBI lineage: Eukaryota > Metazoa > Chordata > Actinopteri > Cypriniformes > Xenocyprididae > Zacco > Zacco platypus. Next base: position 22,835,399 of record CM076078.1, on the reverse strand, counting down.
CACCTGCCAAATACCTGTGCCCTGATGCGCAATTTACAATGTTATTTTGGACTTCATGAGTGACATGTTTATTTTTTTTTCTTTTTACTGTTTTAGAAATGACTCTATAGGAAACACGTTGACATGTTCTAGCAAAATAGATGAAAAAGTACCTCTTTGGTTAAACGTGAATCTGTGCATCACAAAGGAATACATATTTGTACATACAGAGGTACAGTGCATATTAATATAAGTTATATACGTGTTTTTTGTCACTGTAAGTATCATAAATGTGTATGTATTTCTTTTTTATTGTATTTTGCAGCTTCATATGTACAGTATGTCATAAGACATAAATGTTTTTATTTTTACATCTTTGCCATTAGTCACTGTCATGTCATTACTTGCATTTTACTATGTGCCAAATGTACTGTTCTCAAAGGATGTGAATGTGCATTGTTTGGTTTGTAACCTATTAAATAAGATGTCAGAAATCAACCAAAGTGTTTGAAGTCTGAATTAGTCTCCAGATGCACAGTACTGTAGCGGAGACGACTTTTTAAAGTGCATATTCTGTATTTGTACAGAGAATACAGTAGTGGCTGATTGTCATAATTATATTGCAACTTTAGGGCATTATTAATTGAATCACTGTGACCCCTAATGGGAGGCAGCCAAAAGAGAGATAGAAATAATTTAATCATTGAAATAAATAAATAATGAATGAATGAACAAACTGTAGAGGACATAGTTGTAAGAACAAGCAGTTAAGGATGAGAAAAATGAGAGGGTCACCCAACGGAGAGTTTTGGTCGTCGTGACCAAAACAAAGAGTGAAGGATTTGTCCTGTCACATGTGACCTTCTATTCTAAATAGAGGCTATAGATGTCCAAGGACATGAGGGAATGCATATGCTTGTCATTTTGGGAATGCTCACAGCTTTCTAGAAGTTGGAATAATCTGAATTGCTCTTTGAGCAACAGGTCTTAAGAACACAATTCTATATATTTTGAGAATAACTGAATGCGTATTGAGTATCGTTATCGTAACAAAAAAGCACAGATCGTCCAAGAATGATATACATTTAAAACATTAAATACATTTAAAGATAACAGTCATTTCAAAATGAAGTTATCTTCTTTTCAAATTCTTTTAATATCGTTCTTTAACTGATTGAAAACCCCTTGGACAGATAGGCCTATTACTGAAGCTACCTGTGTTGTATCACAAAATAGACAAGGGCTTTCACCAAAAAGATGTCTGTTTTCCAAAATAGTGGTGCTGTTACTGTTAAGGGTCAAAACAGAAAAACCAGGACTGATGCTAGTCTGTCCACCATTCAGGACTTGGAGACCCCAAACATATAAAATATTTTCCATAGAGGAATGTGATCAGCTTTGTTTCTTAGAAAAGTCATACACTTCCTCTTTAATTGTCAGTGACTGATTCTTAAATTATTACATGCGCTCCTTTTAATCCTGTTTTTTTATTAGCCTTTAACATTTTGCTTTAGCTTACTTTTCTTTTCCATCCAGTCCTGCTTCAGAGACCCCTGCCATCTTGCAGATGTTATAGTTGTAATCGTGTTGCTGTTATTTTCAACGAACTCAATATTAAGCTGATTCAAATGAGATTTATGAGAGTTTGATATTAGCTTTTGGAGAAAGTAGACCTGCAGGAGTGAATGTCCTGTCAGCGCTGACGGTGGGCGGGTCCCAATGGCGGCTCCAGCCAATCAGAGAGCTCTAATTGATTGCTCAGCTGTCAAGCGCCCTTCAGTGAGACTGCGGTCTGTGAACTTCACTGACCTCAAAAAAAGCGAGGAACTCCCTCACCGCAACGAGCTTCACCGCGCTTGGATTTGACAAAAGTGGGTGACTGTACGATCCTTGGCAGTGTTCTGAGACTGTACAGTCACATTTGCCCTGCTGGTGGACTTTACTACATTTTCACGATCAATTGCGCGTCTTTTTCTGTTACTTAACGCGAGCGGTTTGGAGCGTGTACTGTTTGCACAGAGATCTCACTGCTGTCGAACTGCGGGAATTACGAGGGGTCAGAGAGATGACAGCTGAGAAAGAGAAGAAGAGGTAAGTTGAGCGGACTGTGAGTAATATTCCCTGTGTTCTGCTCCGTTCTAAACACTGCAACTGTTGCGCTCAGTTAAGGTTTATGAAGCTGCAGCAACAAGTGAATCTCTGTGTGAGACTCAAACGCGCTGTTGCAGCTTAAAGCCAAAGATGGTTCATTCAGACACTCGCTGCTTATTTCACCGCACCACACAACGACGAAAAACAGAAGGAAAGAAAGAATGTTTTTTTAATCAATGGGCATACGTAATTGTACCTAGATATTTAAATATCCCCTTAATGAATATTGCCAGAAAGTATTAGTAATAATTATTTGACAGCATATTTTATTTTATTTATTTTCACAAATAAATGTTATAGTCCTGTGCTGAAGAAAGATGACGTTTTTTTTCAATTCTATTTTTTTTAGTGCATTAGAATTGTGTGGAAAATATTCTATATCATATGCCAGTTTTATTATAATTATTATTGTAGTTTTTTAACTTTTTACTAGATAATCTAAAATTATTAATAGTAGTACATTTTAAAAAAAAATTATTTATTATTATATTATAACAATTTTAGTTTTCATTTAAGTTATACAATTTGTGTATTTTTTATTATTATTTTTTTTACAAAATTTTATGAGTTTTAACTTAATTTTCTTTATCAGTAATTAAGTTTAGAGTTGTTGAAACTACAGTTTGTTATGTTGGCACCACATTGATTTTACGTGACCATTTGAAGCAGCAATTAAACTTAGCTCTAGTGGGTTGAAATTTATTACAGTGAACATGGATTTTAGTGAAGCGCATACACTGAAAAATATCGTAACAAAAATGGTAGGCTAACATCTGAATTAATAGTTTTTATTCAAGTCAAAAATAGTATTTAATATTGCTGTATCAACTTAAATACATGAATTTATACCAATAAAATATTTTTTTATTATTTAAATCAGCTATTTAAATGCAGGCAAGTACAGTATAAGGCAGTATATAAATATTCAATGAGCTTTGGAAATCTTAAGTAACTTGAGGAAGTCATGTGTATCTTTGAAGAATGAAGACCATCAGAGTGCTAAGAGTCCCATTTAATGAGAGAAAAATAGAGAAAATGGTAGTGCATGTGTCACGGCTCTGAGAGCGCCTTGAAGTCTGCCTCATCCTCGTGACAGCTATTCCCTAACACGCTTTCTACCTCTTATCTGATGAATCTCAGGGTGGCAGAACCTAACCAAACATCTCTACAAATCACAAAAGAACAGAATGTATCTACAGGACACAGCAGAACTGATTTAGAAAGGGGTGCAAAGACTTTAACCTCAAGACTGTGATCCTGCCTGTCGCTTATCACAGAATGTGAGACACATAAGATGTCTTATAAAAAACAGAAGGGTGTGCATAGGTGTGTGTGTGTGTGTGTGTGTGTGTGTGTGTGTGTGTGTGTGTTTGTCTATACTGAACCCATATGTTTTGCTGGTTTACTTGAGGCAGATTAGCTCAACCCTGACATGTTTATATATATATATTTGACATGTTTGTATTTATGCAGGCTATCTGTAGGATAAATTGCCAGATCCCCTCCATGGCCCCTACTATATATCCAGTGTTGGGGGTAATGCATTACAAGTAACTTGAGTTATGTAATCAGATTACTTTTATAAGTAACTAGTAAAGTAACGCATTACTTTTAAAATTTACAATAAAATATCTGAGTTACTTTTTCATTAAGTAACGTAAGTTACTTTGTTTTACCATTTATTGACTGACAGCTGTCTTGTCCCTATGTTGAGAAAAATCGGGAGGTGTTGTGTGTAAACATGATGGGTTTTATAGTTGTAGACAAAATGTTAGCGTGCATTTACTAATCTCACTTGTACAAAAAAACATTCAGTATTCCTCAGAATGAATAAAAACAGTGAAATGCAAAATCGGAATACTATATAAATCTCCAATAATTAAATGTTAAATAAAACAAATATTTTTTATGCATTTAAACTCACTTCATTGGCCAGTGTACATTCTGCTGACCTTCGATGATTCAGTAAAATACATGAGCAAAAATGTCTATAGATTTTTAAACTTTTTTTTTTTTCTCCTGCATCCTATTCTTCAGTTATCCAGAATGTCAGAACAGCTGAAAGGCTTGTTTGAGCAGCGCACTCTACTGTACACCAGTCAATTTGCATTTCCTTCAGCCTGAGGCTTCTTATCTCAATTTTTTTGCGAAAGGGTCTTTACATTTGCCCCAAAACAGAACTTTTTATGTTATAAAAAAAAACCTTAGGTGAAAAAAGTAACGCAAAAGTAACATAGCACAGTGCTTTTCTTAAAAAGTAACTAAGTAACACAATTAGTTACTTTTTAAGAGAGAACCCAATATTGTAATGCATTACTTTTCAAAGTAACTTTCCCCAACACTGTATATATCACAAGCTTCAGTAAGTTAGAATTGGTGATGCACCCAAATGATTTCTTTACCAAAACATGGAAACCACAAATGAACATTGACATTTCAGTGCATCCTTATGTTTTATCAGAACTGCAATTATGTACAGTTTGAAACAAGGCATGACTGGAATAAGCAAGCCTCTAATGAAGTCATTGTTAATTAAGGCTCTAACTGAACAGTATTTGTGTGCTCATTAATAGAACTGAATTGATTGCCTGAATTGGTCAGTTTGGACACTTTTTACTCACCATTTGATGTAGTTCTAATTTGTTCATTATTTGTTCATTGTATTTATCTATTATGTCACCCTGAGTCATCAGGCTTTGTCTTTGGTTCATTCTGTCACTGAGTTTGAAAATGGTGGAGTGGCTCATTTGCGAAGAGAAAGGCCGTGCTTTGTGATGGGCTCTATTAACTCCCTCAGGCTGAAAGGCCATTAGCTTGCTGTAACTTGTGCACTGTTTCAGAGCATTGACCTGACTCTGCACACTGACGGAACACAACCGCTTACCTGCACATTACCTTGCCTGCATTGGAGTATAAAACTCTTAATTTTCTTCTAAAATTCACGTTTTGCTAAAAAACAAAAAGGAAGCTGGTGACCTTGGTATTAATAACTTTGTTGTCATGAATGTTACAAAAACAGTCATATACAACTCAGGGTTATTTAAAAATAAAATTATCTGAAGTAGATGAACGTGAATGTGACAATGTTGTATTATGTTTGTTGTTGTTGGATACCCTTAAAAAAAGGTTCAAAAGGGTTCTGATTAGAACCCTAGTGTTCTTAAAGAACACTTTATGGTAAAAAGTTTCTATATAAGGAGAAATGTCTTTAATGATTGCATAATATTTTCCTTTTTAATGGGTAATTTTATTTTTTTTCCTAGTGATTAAAGTGTTTACCAGTTGTTTAATTCATAAATTTTAAGTCAAATTAAAAATGAATTAAAATAAAAATTAATTAATTAAAACTAAATCCATAAAATGATCTTTTTGATTAGTTAGAAAGTTAGAGAGGGTTGAAAAACGATGTTGTCGGATAGTAGGTATTCCAACATCAACGCTCCCATCGCTGAGTGAAAGATGTGATGAGGCCACTATATGTACTTTTACTAAATTAATTAAGGACAGTTCATCACCATTGCATTGTTTCCTGTCTGTGGCTCCAACAACTACTCCTCTACTACAGCAGTGCAGGAAATTTACCATGCCCAGGAGTAAAACAAAAAAACATGAACTTTCCTTTTTCACTTGCTCTTAAATTGGATATTTTTTTTACAAAAACCCATCGCTTTGCTTCAGAAAGCCTTTATTAACCTCCTGGAGTCGTATGGATTACTTTTATGATGGATAGATGGACTTTTTTGGTGGCTTCCGTGCACTGCCATTATAAATCTTGGGGAGCATCAGGGTTTTTATTAACATAATTCAGATTGTATTCGTATGAAAGAAGAAAGTCATATACACTTAGGTTGGCTTGAGGGTGATTTAAATCATCCTTACTGTCACTTTTGATTAATTTAATGCATCCTTGTTGAATAAAAGTGTTAATTTCTGTAAAAAAAAAAAAAAAAGGTAGTGTAATCCAAGACTAGTTGGCGCAGACACAAAGTACCATATAGATACTGTTGTATATTAGTCATTCAGTAACTTGGTGCATTTCAAAGGTGGTATGAAAATCTTGTAATTGATCGACTTGATTGAACTTTAAAAAGTAGGATAGACATTTATTTTTATTTATTTTTTGGTTGTGATTTGTGATTCATGTTCAAATGGTTTTACTGAATCAACCTCTTTTGCACCATCACTAAAAAAAAAAATAATAAGCCTCAGAAGCCTCACATTGTTCATATATTAAATGTTTTAGTACAAATATATGCTGATACCTATTGCTGTTTATCACTGTATATACTGTACCATTATATATATTTTACTTAATGCCCTTTTCTTCTTTCAAGTTCTTGATTACATTCATTGCCATTATAGCAAAAACTATTTAAAATATCAACAAGTTGAAATGATAGTTCCTCTGAAAATCAACCCTGAGGCGCTTTAAGGTCATTTATATTGACATATTCAATTATTGTCAAACAACTGAAAGATTTACTGCATGCTTTGACTTTTCCACTTTGTCATTTATAGTTATCAGCAGCAATAGGCATTTAAGTAGATGTGGACTGATGTGGGCATTTAAGACCTTTTGTTTTCATAGGAGAATCTAAGATATGAGACTTTGGTGGAGAAATTCAAAGAGCCTCCCAGCTGTAGGACTTGTCTAAACAGAAATGTGCAGTTTATTGTGACAGGATCTCTAGAGAAGGCCTGAATGGAGACTTCATAGTCCCCACCCTCCGTTAACGGCAGGGGTGCGAGGCACTGCTCTCAGTCTGGGAGCTTATTTTCTCCTTCTCTTTTTCTTGTTTTTCTCCCTCTTACTCCAGCCTCTCTGCTTGCCTCTGATTCAGTATCTCTCCCATCTTCTGTTGCTTAAGGCATAAGAAAGATCTTTACTAGTGTTTTTCCACTCTTTACCTCCTCCAGACCACTGTCTCCTGACACTTCCTGTTAGCCAACCCCATTCTTCCTTCTGTCGTATACTTTAACGTCACATAATTTTCTAACATCAGCTGCTTCCAGATGAACTTTATTCTAATTACCCTTATTTGGTCCCCATCACTGAACTACATCAACAACCACAGTAAACTTTGACCCTGATATTCTATAATTGCGTAGAATTCCTGAAAATTAGACCTATGAGTAAGCATCAGTGTGGCAGCAGATCTTGATTCATTGTGGAGCAAGTGTTTGGCCTCTCATTTACTTTAGCCTTCCATTATTATGTAAATATCAACCAATGTTGTTTTTAAAATCTTTTTTTATGTTTTTATATTAACTATATGTTCAGAGGAACTATCATTTCGACCGTTATTTTGAATATTTTTGGCTACAATAGCAAGAATGGCTAGTCAAGAATCTAGCAGAAGTAAAGTGCAAGAAGTAAAAAAAAAAAATGACAATACAGTACATGGTGATAAACAGTAAAATGTATCTATGTATTTGTTCACTAAAACATTTTAATATATGAACAATGTGAGGCTTATTTTTCGAGTCAGTGAAACAGTTTCTACACTGTAAAAAAATGATTTTTCAAAGTTGTGAATAAAAGATTGTTGGAGTACCATTTCAGTTTTTCTCCTTAAAGATTTTATGTAGTTCTATGTGTTACTTCCTGTTTCTTTGTAACTTACTAGCAATTTCCGTGAGAGAATTGTTCCTACACCAAATTGTAAATGAATCAGACTTTTACTTGTAACGATTACACCCATATATAAAAAAAAAAATCAAGCAAATATGGCATAAATTAAGTCAACATAAATCCAGACGACTTTTTTTTTTTTTTAATTCAATCAATTCCTGATTAATAAAATAAAGTTTACACCTAATTTTAAGTTTACACCTAATTTTTTCTCCTTTTAAATATTAGGTTTTGGAAATTTTTATAGATCTATTTTTATATTTGTATTTTGTTAAAGACACAGATTACATTCATTTATTATTATTATTATTATTATTATTATTATTATTATTATTAATGTAAGTGTCCAATAATCAATATGCAGAACTTTTTTTTCCTCAAATTTTCATATTTTTTATGTCTGTTTTGAACACTGTAGTAATCATTTTGTCTGCAAAACTTAAAACATATTATGCACATTTAATATTCAGTTATTTTTATTTATATTATTATTATTATTATTATTATTGCTAATCATATAGTATTATGAGTATTATTAATGTATGTGTCCAATAACCAATATGCAGAACTTATGACGAATTTTATGTTTCTCCTTTGAACACAGTAGTAATTATAATTAAAACATAAAATGCATTTTTTTAACTTTTATTTTTATCCATCTAAATATTTTCATCTTTGTTTTCAGTTGTGTGTAATTAAGCTTAAAATGATACACGTTAGGTGCTATTCTTTAGAAATCCACCAAATGATGTCACATATTGACAGAGCTGATATTTGAATCTTGAAAACGAGTGAATATCGCTAATTCTGAATCCTCTGAACTTCTGATTATGCTCCGATAAGCCTGATGACGTTGTATCATTGAATGAAGCCTGTCCTGTAAAGCTGCTTTGAAATGATTTGTATTGTGAAAAATGCTAGAAGTAAACAGAATTGAACTGAATGGTCTCTTTGAAGAATCCTACATGTGAGTGGTGTGGGCTATGCCTGTATATGAGTTGCAATATGTCCAGCCTCCAGCTTTGCCGTCAGCATGACGTATTGTATACCCCATCCATTTCTGTGATCTTTCCTCTCCTGGTCAAGAGGGCTGTACCGACGATGGTTGTTTGGTTGAGTTTGAGAACGTTCTGTTCCAAAGGATCAGAGATTAGCCTAGTCCACATTGTTCTCTGTTTGTGTTTAACAAGATGCCAAATCGAACGGAAAACAGAATGTAAGCAAGCAATGGCTTTGGTGTTTCTCATTAGAATGAGTGGACAAGCATGACTCGCAGACTTCACCTCACCTCTCTGCTGCTGCGTTATACATTAACAAAGAGAGTGTGCCATGGACTTGAAGAGAATTTAAATGTGGCCAGAGTTTACATACTGGGAATGTGTTTACAGCACATATGGGCTTGGGGGTGTATTATTTTCCTCATTGATGTATACTGAATTGAAAAAGACAGCAAAATGGAACATATAATCCTAAAATGAACTCAACCTTGTTTCAAAGCTTTATATAAAAGGAGAGGTTTTGAAATCCAAACTGCTAGTTTTCATCCATTGAAAATTGACAGTGACCAGATCACTGATGGTGTTTGACATCATAATATCATCATTGACATACAAACCAGATTTGATTTTGTGTAAGCGAGAATGTGACCTGAGAACAACCAGGACAAAAACTAATTTTGTGTTTGAGCTAAATTAATCAGAATTTGAAACTTATTATGATGGAGTTGATGATGGACATGATAAATGATGATGAAGGTGGAGAAAAAATTAAAGTCATTGAGCAAATATTTGGTTCATGGCAAAAATAAAATAAAGTTTGCTGTTTTTAAAAATTAAATCAATTCCTGCTTCATAAAGTAAATTTTAGGCCTGAAATGTTCATTTTTATTTTATTTATTTTTTTGGAAATGTTTATATTTTATGTCTATTTGTATATTTAGATAATGATGCAGATGTTTGTGAATTTATTATTAACATTTACATTAACATTAACAATAACAATAAAAATAAAAATAACAATACACAATGGGTATTGTTCTTTAGTGCTAAATTTATTTGGTACAGACAATATTGTAATGTAGAAAATGTGATTGGTAATTCTGAATCACAAGTTTTAATGTGCACAAGTGTGTTTCACAAAATAACTAAAAACATAGATTTGGAACAACACGAGGGCGAGTAATGACAGAATTTTCTCTTTTTGTGAGAAGAGTGTGAATCCCTTTTAAAGGGCAAAATTGAACTGGTGAGATGTCACAACCTTGCAGCGCTGCACCTTGCACCCTGTTACCAATCAACTGTTTACTCTGTTCACAAACACTCAAGGGCCTGGGGGTTTGGGTCTGGACTTTTAGCATCTGGCTGCTGTGTCCTAAAGCATGGAGCTGTTTGTTATGAAAATAGTTGTGTGAGAAGACAGCAGATGGCTGCGGCCAACGTTTATAGCTGGCTAGTTCTACCTGAGGCTACACAGTGACGTATTATTCACTGACAATATGATTAAAATCATAGAGCAGAGGGAAGGAGGGTGAAACATAATAACCCTGCCAATCCAAAATCGGTGGTCGGTAAGGGTTGCCATGCTAGATACTCGTTTTGACATTCAGTCAAACTTCACTTCTTTAACTCAAAAATAAAAATTCTGTCATCATATACCCTCATTTAGTCTTTTTTATATACTGTGAAATGGAAGGTGATTCACCCTGCCAAACTCCATAATGCACATTTTTTAACATAAATGTTTTATGGTCACTTTTGATCAATGTAATGCATCCTTGCTCATATAAAAGTATTAATTTCTTTAATCTTACTGACTCCAAACTTTTAATGCTAGAGAAGCTTTCTATTTCTCACAAATGCTGTTCTTTTAAATCATTTATTAATCAGACTCGTAAAAAATGTATACATTTTTGAAAATATTTCACATATAAATAAATGAAAATACTATTTCACAATATTACTGTTTTAACACAAGGCTAATAAAAGCTAATAAAATGACAAACACATAACAAAATTACTAAAACTTAAAGTGAAACTGAAAATATGAAAATAAAAGCCAATTCAAATAAGAATAAATACAACAATAGTATAAAATAGTACTAAAATAACACTGCTATGCACTTTCTAACAAGGAATATTTCAGTTTGATGTTACACATGTTAGGAATGACGTGAGTGAGTAAATTATCACAATCTTGATTTTTAAGTGAGCCATCATTTTAAGTCATAGCAGATCATATTCTAACTTTTATATTTATCTTTATCTTATCTTTAATTTAAATTGGCATATGCTCAGACACAATGTGCTGCTGTGGCAATTATGCGGGTGAACCAAATTGTAGTCTGTCTAGTGACATTTCTTGATCCGGTCTCTCTCCATCATTTCAAGTCTTCTGTAATTTCATCTCTAATGAAGTGGGCTAAAAATAAACAATTAAAAAGTAAATTGCATCACAGTGGTTTGTAGGCATTATACTCTTTTTCAGGTGCATAATGATGTAGAGCACAGTAAAACAACAATTTCTGTTGAACGTCAGCATAGAGACATATGCCAGGTATGTGCTTTGTAGGGATCATTTGAAGTTGCGTCTCACTTCATTCATGCACCATTAGCACCTCGCAACTTTGAGTTTCAAAATAGTATGTTCCATTGGCTGATTCTGATGCTGTCTAAGATATGGTTCAGGTGAAGGTTGTATAACACATTGTTGGGAGAATATGCTGTTGTGCTGATGAGAGAATCGGTGTCATGCTTCAGGTCACATATATGTGGACCATGAAGATTCATTGTGCAAATCTAAAACTCCACCTTTGCTCCGTTTACCTCATGCTCTAGGAATTCCTTGAGAAAAAGCCGAATGCAGAAGCCCGCATCCACAGACTCAGTGAGGTGATTTCATGCACCAAGAGTGATTATTTTGAAAGCTGTTCCTTTCTGGTTTACAGCTTACCCTGGTCAAAGGTGGGGCAATTATAGTTTATTATCTATCTATCTTTTCAACAAATTCTTAGGTTTTTAGGAATTTCATTATCATTCCAAAGAAGAGAAAAAAAATACATTTTTTCTCACCCTTATATTAATGCAGATTTGTATATTTTATGTATATATCACAATTTAATAAAATCTGCAGTTATATTTATATTAACATAATTTTGTGTATTATATAATGTTTTAATATAATACTCATAGTCGCACTCAGTTCCTCCAACTTTCCGATTAAGACCATCTACCATTACTACAGGTGTTCCTCAGGGTTCTGTTTTGGGCCTGCTTCTATTCATTAACAACCTACTCCCTCTTGGCCACATTTTCAGGAAATATGGTATCCATTTTCACTGCTACACTGATGATGTCCAGCTCTACCTGTCTTCAAAACACTCTGGCTCTTTTCCTCTACCTTCTTTGTCCCACTATTTAGCTGAAATTAAAGATTTGCGTTCATCTAACTTTATAAATCCAAGCTCATGGTTGTAGGCACACGATCTACTCTAACTAAATCTGATTGTTTTTTCTGAATATTGAGCATAATGCAATTTGTTTTTGAATTCTGGATGGCTCATTTCATTCAAAGCTCATGTTAATAATATTACGCATACTGCATACTTTCACCTTCGTAATATTATTTGTCTCCGTCCTTCCCTCACAATGAACAACACTGCAATCCTCATCCATGCACTGATTATTTTATGTATCGATTATTGCAACACTCTACTTATTGGTCTTCCCTCCAAATTTCTCTATAAACTTCAGTTGACTCAGAAATCTGTGGCTCGTTCTTTCTAGAACTTCTAGCACATTTCACCAATTCTCCAGTGACTACACTGGCTTCTAGTATCGCATCGATTTCAAAATTATGCAATTTTATTATTATTATTAATAATAATAATAATAATTATTATTAATAATAATAAAATTATATTATTGTTTTTTTTCTTAATCATGAACCTTTTGTTAATTAAAAAAAAAAAAGTTTACTTCCAAAAATCCCACTTTCAATTTTGATGTAATTTATGTAGGTTGATATTTAATTCCCAGGTTCCCCAGCCTTGTGTGACACAGGAGGTTTTGGACAGTGAAGGTCAGTGTTGAGTTTCAGGAGAGATCTGCCCACTATGGGGCTGGAATAGCTGGGGGGACAGCACTTAATTTAGTGCATTTCAAATGGCAAACGACCATTCTTCCAGTCATAAGGTAGCATGACATTGTTTGCATGCCTGAATAGGTCAAGACTGCTTAGTCAGGTTTCGTGTTTATGTTTATGGCTGCTCCCGTGCAACCCGCTTCATTATTAACCAAATCTGTGAGTGCAAGGCCATTGGTCCACCTGTTCGGCCCACCTGCTAAACATAGTTCAAACTGATTTTTCCAAGTCTGTAGCTCAGTTAAGATTGTTAATGTATTTATTTGTGGCTTTGTTAGGATCTGAAGGCAGCTCACATTTCAGCTTCAGTTGCGTGACTTCAGGAGCCTCACACAGTTGCTCATTTGTCAAACTGAAATAGATAACATCCTCATGACAGGTTGACATCTATCGCTCTTGCGTTAAATACTTTGAATTCTCAGTTTGATCTGGATGGTTCAACAGCATGTTAGTCTCGGCGAAAGATTTTGGTAAAGTGTACTTTGCTTGAGTTTGTGATGCTCTGCTTTGAGTTTCACTGAACAAATTGATGTTTGTTTGTTTGATTTTGTTGCTGCATTCAAGTTGATTTGGAAATTTACCAGTGTTACTGTTTGCTTAAGTACAAAGGTGCAAGAGATGTTACAAAGTGATCTCAAATAGAAAAGAAACCTTTTAACTATCAGCAGAATGAACTACTATTTTTTTTTTTAAATTGAACCCAGTTGAACATCAGAGAACTGAAACACATTCATATGTGAGGAAGTTTTGTCTTGCTGTTGACCTCAATTTGAGAAAATAATGTTTGACGATCAGAGGTTCTTGTCACAATTGTAAAAATGTGTATCAAATATGATTTATTAGGCTTTTTAGGAAGATTTATTTTTACATCTCTCAGTCATCATTGTATTGGACTGCATATGTTTTGCCCTCCACAGTAAAAACTACAGAGATTTGATCATAAAGCTACACATTTATGTATTATCTTACTAAGACATACAGTATTATTGGGAGATTTCCCCACGATTTCACAGATGAGGCTTAAACCTAGTCCCAGACTAAAATGCATATTTGAGCTGTCTTAAAAGCATCTTGCACTGGCATATCTTAAAATATGTCAATGCCATTGTTTTGTCTCGAGATTTACATCAATAATGTTTTTCCTAGGGCACATTTATAAAAGCTACTGCAATGTCTTAATTGAACTAAGGCCTAATCCTGGCTTAATCTAAACCCGTCTGTGAAAAAAATAGATTAAAAATTAAAAAAAAAAAAAAAGTAGTCTGCTACTGTTATAAAGATGTCGCTAATTTGCGTTACAAGCTATCAGAATTTTATCTTACTTTTTGGCCATAGAAATAATAGGAACAGCACCAAACTGTATATTTTTGCACCATTTGGGCCTCTGGATAAAAGCCTGATTAATCAAATATGATACGCAAACTTTTGCAAACATTTGTCTATATATATAATATATTACATATACATGCATGCATACATACATACATTGCTTTACTTTACTTATATTTTCTGTCAGAGGGTTCATAAATAGAATTGTAACTGGTAAAGACGTCTTTAGCTAGCTAGCACACTAGCTAATTTGTTATGAATGGAGATTAACATTGTTTAAAAATACTACAGGACATGCACCAAGCAATGGAGTTAAAATATGTATTGAATACAAATTAGTAGCATCCGGGAGTAGGCAATGCCTTTCCTACTTTATTTAATGACTGCTTACAGGTAACTGTAGGTTAACTTACAGTGCATACCTGCAGATGCTTCCTCAGGTTCGACATCAAAACCTTCGATGTAAAAAGCGTTTTAATGCCAAACATAGTTTGCACTGAACTGTTATATTTGTGCCCTTGTCTGATTTCTGGATGAAATGATTTTTAAATTTCCAGCACTGGAACGCATTTTTATCACTTGCTATGGTGGCAACTCTCAGACAGGTTGCAGCCTATATCTTTCAGCAGAAAGATCTTTTCAGCATCTTTCAGATGTGAAGCACTGAAAATTCATGTGTGTGTATATACATATATACAGAAAATTACAGTGACGGCAAAAAACACCTTTTGCGTTCAGAAATGTATCAAATTATTTCAAATAGTTTATTTTGGGAATTTCTTCATCTTTGCTAACTAGCTTGCTCTGAAAGGATGACATTGAAAAGCAGTGAGCAGATTAAGTTACTGTCATGGCAACCGTATACATCACAAGCTGATTTACTGAAAGTAAACTTCAAATCATCCTATTGCGAACCACAAATATTACTAGAAATTACATGGCAGTTAGTTTTAAACTTTAATGTTTAATGTCCTGCTGGGTCTGTACAGTACCAATAAAGTAGACTGTCTATACTTCAGACCTGAACATATTCATCCAGAGAGCTCTGTAGTCTGAAGGAGTGAATGAAGCCTTTCGAGAGATGAGAACTTAAGCTTGCCTCAGAGTACGAGGAAAATTTGAATTTATTCATTTACTTTTGTACATGACATTGTGTTTGACACGCTTGTGCTATTAGCATCTTTTTATAACAGATGTCGAGTAGTACAACGTGACCAATTGGATTATTAGCTTGTGTTTAGTTTAAAGAGATTTTTATGGAATAAGTCTTTTGGTTATTGAAATAATTATTGGCCTTTGCATTATACAGTATCTGCGCATTTGTCCTCTGCAGTCTTATTGGATGCAGGACAAGAAAATTGGACGTCAACAACATCCTCAACACAGTCCCCATGGAAACCAGCCCAGTACATATTTATTTTCCTCTAAATAGGACAAGAGTATTGTTTCTGCTATATTATGAAGGACAATTTGGACCTCATCACTTGTGTTCTGACGTAGGACCAAGACCAGAGCGGTGTTGTTTTTTGTTGTTGTTTTTTTTAAGTATATGTTAAAATGAGCCACAACAGAGATCATGACACACCAAGATTTATTATTTATAGCGTTTATAAGACTATGATCAAACAATATAAATATGTCGTATTTATTTTGAACCTATAGCCTGGTTAAATTGTCCATGCTGTGAAATGTCTTACTGAGTCTATATATAAGAATTAAACTAAAAATTCACTCAAACAATCACTCATGTCAAGATTTGGTTCAATACACAATACTAATCTCACGATACGATACTCTCATGATACTTTGAACAAAGCCAAAATAGTTAAAATGGTACTTTTTAAAAAAATATATGTTATATCTAATACATATGATAAACAGTTTTAAAAAAAAAGTACAGTTCATTAAAATGCTACATTTGGATTTACATCGGTGTGGACTTGAATAGGTTTGGACTTGGTCCTTCTTCCCCATGCACAAGACAATGGTGATGCCAGAACAGAAATGTTCATGATTCTGCTTAGCTAAAAATACATAATTATGGGTAACACTTTAAAATAAGTTCTCATTTGTTAACATTATTTATCATATTAACTAACATGAATTAACAATGAACATTACATTTGTTACAGTATTTATTAATCTTTGTTAATGTTAGTTAACTAAAATTCCGCTGTTCATTGTTTGTTCATGTTAGTTCTCAGTGCATTAACGAAGGCACTAATGTTAACTAATGAAACATTTGATTTTAATGTATTTGTAAATGTTAAAATTAACTAACTATGATTTATAAATGCTGTAGAAGTAATGTTCATTCTTAATGTTAAATAAAGTAGTTAACTAATGTTTTTAATAATAATAATAATAATAACATCAGCTATAATAATAATAATAATAATAATAATAATATAATTAATAATAATAATGATGAATTAATACAGAAGCTCAACTGTGTGATCTTCTGGGTGTAGCATTTTTGATGTACCATTACCATGTCTGATGCTCAACTAAGTCTGTCTAGAACTTTCATTTTTGGCAATCTATAAACAATACATTGTTATATTGTTTTATTTTTGTATTGCGATACATTGTGACTAAACATCAGTCATATGTATATATGTGTATATATATATATATATATATATACACCTGTTCAACTGCTTGTTAATGTAAATATCTAATCAGCCAATCACATGGCTGCAAATCAATGCATTTAAGCATTTAGACATGGTCAAGGTGATCCGCTAAAGTTCAAACTGAGTATCAGAATGAGAAATAAAGGTGATTTAAGTGACTTTGAACATGGCATGGTTGTTGGTGCAAGATGGGCTGGTCTGAGTATTTTCAGAAATTGCTGATCTACTGGAATTTTCATGCACAATCATCTCGAGAATTTACAGAGAATGGTCCTGAAAAAGAGAAAATATCCAGTTAGCAGCAATTCTGTGGGTAAAAACGCAGTGGTCAGAGGAGAATGTACAGGTTCAAGATGATAGAAAGATAGGCAGTAACTCAAATAACCATTGGGTACAACCAAGATCTGCAGAAGAGCATCTTTGAACACACAACACGTCGAACCTTGAAGCAGATGGGCTACAGTAGAAGAAGACCACACCGGGTGCCACTCCTGTCAGCTAAGAACAGGAAACTGAGGCTATAATTCATACCGGTTCACCAAAATTGGACAATAGAAGAATGGGAAAACGTTGCCTGGTCCAATGAGTCTCAATTTCTGCAGCAACATTCAGGGTCAGAATTTGGCATTAAACAGCATGAAAGCATGAATCCATCCTGCCTTGTTTCAACAGTTCAGGTGCTGCTTTTGGTCTAATGGTGTGGTTGATATTTCTTGGCACACTTTGGGCCCCTTAGTACCAATTGAGCATAATTTAAATTAATTTGCCACAGCTTGTGTATTGTTTATGACCATGTCCATCCCTTTATGACCACAGTGTACCCATCATCTGATGGCTACTTCCAGCAGGATAACACGCCATGTCGCAAAGTTCAAATCATCTCAAACTAGTTTCTTGAACATGGCAATGAGTTTTCTCCACAGTCACCAGATCTCAATCCAATCTATGGGATGTGGTGGAAAGATTTGTATTTTTTCAAATCAAAGCTATCTAAACTATGTCAATATGGACCAAAATCTCTGAGGAAAGTTTCCAGCACCTTCTTAAATCTATGCCACAAAGAATTAATGCAAAAGGGAGTCCAACCTGGTACTAGCAAGAAAGTGACCAGCGAGTGTATATCATATTTTAGTGTGAATGACTGATGATTAGTTGTTCCTCTGAGATGAATAAAATCAAAATCTTTTTACAACCCATGGGATTTGTTGTATCTGTGGTCTTGCTTGCACATAGGGGTTTGTGGTGTGCCACAGTCACAGTGAATTAAAATATCACTCAGTGCTGGTGGTAATATATCTCGTCCTCTGAAGTGACCCACAAACCACAGCTTAAGGCACTGCAAGTGCATGACTAGCACACTTTTTCTTGTCATACTGAGCTTTTTTGTCTCTTTTAACTGAAGATGTGAGTTTAATTTATTATTAATTTTCTTTAGTAATTAATTTTCTTTTTTTACAACACAGTAGCTGTGTAAAATATTGACTCGCATCCCGATTTTTTTTTTTTCATTATTATTATTTTCAGATATGTCTGATCATCTATAACCATCTTTATCTTTTATTTATCAAGTAAGAAATAAATTCCATTAGTCTTGGCTGTGTCATGATGAATGGATGGATGGATGGACGGATGCAGACGGATGGATGAATGAATGGATGGATGGATGGATGGATGGATGGACAAATGGATTATTGATTTGTAATGAGAGTTGTCAACATTCAACAAGATAAATTGGAATTAAATTCTAGTTCCCGTATATGATGTCTTGTCATGGAACAGATGTGTTCTAATTTGGGACAATATTTTTGTTTATTAAATCCAGGATGCAGCTATAAGTGATTATTCCCATAAGCACTTGAACCAGCCAGGAATGTCCCACTTGAGATCTGGCATTGACCCATTCGCTCCCGACAGTTTAGGCTGACTAGAATAAATAAAGCTTTACAATGAATGTTATAAGAGTTCCTTTGGCGGTGTCATTATTACTGAATTATTCTGTTAGAGTTTATCTAATGTTTGGGCTGTAGCCTGTAAATATATTCATCACAATCCAGCAAACTGTTTTCTTTTTATTCTACTGTTAAGTTGATTTGACTGCTTTGATTGAAGGTGAAGTTCATTTCTGAAGGGAAGTGTGTGTGTGTGTGGTTCAGGTAAACCCTACATTATCGGAACAAAATGTCCCCACAAAGATGGCAATATACAAAATCATTGTCCTTGTGATGACATTTTTTTGGTCCCATGAGGCAAACGTATATACATTTATAAACGTATAAATCATACTAACTTTTTTTTTTTTTTTTTTTTAAATCTAAAAATCCAGAAATATTTTCTGTCATGGGAAGAGTAAAGGGTTAGGGGATATAATTAACAGTTTGTACAGTATAAAAATCATAGTTTATGGAATGTCCCAATAAAACATGAAAACTCAAAGTGTGTGTGTGTGTGTGTGAGTGATTCATTCGCACCTGCCGGACACTGGCTCTTTCTCCACTGGCCCTTTTTTGGGGGGGCCTGATGTCTGATTCTGCAGGAGTGACTTGAGTTGAATAAGAAAGACTGTCAAGGGCACAAAGAGACTCTTATTCTCTTAAAATAGTCGTGGATATAGTGGGGATAGTCGTGGCCTAGTGGTGAGGGAGTCGGGCTTGTAATCTGAAGGTTGCCGGTTCGATTCCCATGCAGGCAGGAATTGAAGGTGGGGATTGTGAATAAACAGCACTCTCTCCACCTTTGATACCATGACTAAAGTGCCCTTGAGCAAGGCACCTAACCCCTAATTGCTCCCCTTGTAAGTCGCTTTGGATAAAAGCGTCTGCTAAATGATGAAAAAAATGAAAAAATGAAAAATAAAAACCTCATAAATACACTGGTAAATAAGGCATTTCTGTTTGTATACAGTGTACACTAAACAACATGAATCAGGGTGAATGTCACAAAACTTGTAAAAAGAATGTCAATTCTTTTTTTGGCTTCAATTATTAAGTCCCCCTGTGGTGAAAATCAAGTGTTTAATGTTGTGTATATGTCTATATGGTGTCTTAAAGCATATTAATAACACCACATAAGTCAACACCATTACTGAGTATTTTCTGTTTAAAACTGCAGCGATCTAAAGAGTTTCAAAAATGGTTTGAAATCGCTGGTGTTTCTGATGTCACAAACTACCTTGTAACCAATCATGTTAACGATGTGCCGGTGGACTTTAGCACATCATTAACCGACGTTGTAAAAAGCGATACCATTGTGTAGCATTTACTTCAGTAAGTTGACCGAGTGGATCTCTTGAGCTCGTGTGAGTGGAGGCGGGGCTAATTGGCATATTCATAGATCCACATATATTAAATGAAGCAAGGCTGTAGCGTTACATTCAAGCTATTGTACACAGGAAACAGGAAAAAAAAGGTTTGAATATGTCATTGTGGTGATCAACAATGAGTTTTAAGGGATAAACTTATTAATATTATTGACTAAGTATTTGCATATTGCACTATAGCATTTTTTTTCATTTTTCATATTTTTTTTATAGCACAAAAATAGCAATTATAGCAATAATTAAATTTACAAATTGAAATATATTTTCATTACATATTTCCATATTGTTCCGTGTTGTAGGTGCAGCTCAGAGCGGCGTAAGGAGAAGTCCCGTGATGCGGCACGCTGCAGGCGCAGTAAGGAGACGGAGGTGTTCTACGAACTTGCCCACCAGCTGCCCCTCCCACACAGCATCAGCTCGCACCTGGATAAAGCGTCCATCATGAGACTGGCCATCAGCTTCCTGCGGACACGCAAACTCCTCACCTCAGGTACATGTATCCAAATGCACACGTGTGACTGGATTGGATAAAGATATTGGGTAATATTTTGGTCTGGGGAGCACATATTCTCTATTAAATACGACTTTTGCCTCCGTAAACTCTTAATTTACTGCTTATTGATAGTTAGTAAGGTAGTTGTTGTAATAGTTCAGTTTAGGTATGGGGTAAGATTTATGGATGTAGAATGTGGTCATGCAGAATAAGGCATTAATATGTGCTTTATAAGTACTACTAAACCGCCAATATACAATCTAATAAGCAACTAGTGAGAATTGTTCCCAATGCTAAAGTGTTACCAGATACAGAAACACAAACGTATTGTACTGTATTTAATCATCTAATATGTAATCTTAGTAATATGCTACCTATCAAAAGTTGTGACATCTCAACATCGATTTGACATTGAAAGAAATTGCTGAATTTAATTTTAATGCACTTTATTTTGTTAAAACAAAATATAATAGATTTTTAACCATCTTATTTAATTGTGTCATAAATCAATTTAATATTTGCTTCTCTAGTACTTCAGATGTTCCCATGCTTTTCCTTTACTGTGTGGTCCAGCTCTTCCACAAAATAGCAATGGAGTAGGAGTAGTAAAAAAAAAGAAATGCATAAATACAGTTTCAAATACCAAAATATTTTTCTACAAAAGTACTTTAGATATTACCAGCATTTAGATGAACTTTGACTAGTATCTATAATATAAATTATATTATATTAATGATTATTAATTTTATGTCAGTGATGTAATATGTTCATCATAAATAACAATAACAGTATAATCATTATAATCATCGTGTAATAAAATAGCAAAACAGAAAATCCTTTTAGAACAGTAGCTATGTTTTTGTTCAAAGTTGCAAATTTAACTTGTGTGCAAAATTGGAATATTGCTTTAAACTTTTGCTAATAAAGCACCATCCATCCCATGTGTTCAAGAGAACAAAACCATCACGTCCTGGGAAATTCGTGCAAAATATTTAATAAAAATTGAAGTTGCAATCGGGGAAGAAACTGTGGCTCTTTTTTCGTACACCAGAAGTGACTCTCAGAACACACTAACGAAACGCAATTAAACGTTGCCATGTTACCTTGCGTTTGGATGCTGGTGTTTATGAACATAATTATGTGAGACAATTCTGGAAGGGAATTGATCCAAATCATTTTGATGACAGACCTTAACTCAGGCTTTTTAGAAAGATCAAACCAACATTTGAGATGCTGTGCAATGAAATTAGTCTGTGAAACTAGCCAATCACATCCACTGTTGAGGCAAAGTCACGTTTTTTTTCTTGTTGCGTATCGAAGTATTTATTTTCTAAATGTGTTTTCATCTTAGTTTATGTGCAAGTCTTCTCATCTGATGAAAAAAATTATCTGCCACAAATAAGCATGTATGATTTTTATGCACATTTTTGGAATTGATGCGCATCTTGGCATTTCCATCTGTTTTTTTTTTATTTTTTTTTTTATGTGATATTCTAAAATGCACTTTAAAATAGGTGGATGGAATCATAGGTAGTTACTGGTGCATATTAGTGCAGTTATGTTTGCCTTTTGATAAATAAAGGTTATCAAATTGGCGGTTCCACTGTGACTGCAACGTCACAGATGTCACGTCAGAGGAGACACTTTGCAAATACACATTCTGATGATAATCAAATTCTAAACCTTTAGTTTGATCTTATATCTGGCTTCACCATCATTATCACAGCACTATTATGAGGAAACCTTATGGTCATGTCAGACTGCATTAAGGTTACTGTTGTATTAGACAAATGAGGAGGTGCTTTATGTAAGGATATAATTGTGTTAGTGAATATTGGACCTGCTGTAACTCTGTCTGGGTTAATTATCTTTAGCTGTAGGTGCTAATCTTATAAATCAAAGCCTGCATGTGATGAATACAACAATTTAATGAAAACCTACAGAGTACATTTAATAATGGATACGGTTAGCTTCAAGAGATGTGAGTGTGTGTGTGTGATTTTTAAAGGGATAGTTCACCAAAAATGAAAATTCTGTTTCATTTATTTCCCTGTTGTTCCGATCAAGTATTAATTTCTTTCTTTCTTCCATGGAACACAAAATAAGAAGTTCAGCATAATGTTGCCAATTCTTCATTTTCCTGGTTTCTTATTCAGACAATATATATATATATATATATTATATTCAGATAATATTCTAAGCGCATCTAAATATGTATATAAAAATGAAAACAGTTTAAATCATTCTGACTACTTCATTACATCGCTCACTCCTGGAAAAGATTGCATACACATGGTCTAGAGTGGGCGGACATTGCGCAGATACATCATGCTTTAAGTTTGTTTTTTATAAATACAGATTTGCGTATGGAAAATTGCATACGTACATTTCACAGCCTTTTTTTTTTTTTGCGCGTAAACATTTATACAGCAGGTCCCAGGTCTTTTAAAAGTTTCTTTTTCTAAAGCAGGTATGGGGAGAGGATGTGAGCGTGTTCATATTGTTTGTGTGTCTTGATTATAAAATTAGAATCTCCGGAAGCTGGACAAAGGAGCTCCTGCATTCGACATTCCGTTCTGTGTTTGCACAGACACTAAAAGGACAGGGAACACAATTAGTACGCAGTTAGAACACAGAATCCGCTTGATTCCTTCAGTTTGGTGCAACTGAAAGACTTTGCAAAGTTGGACTTGAAGTGACTTGACAGTCAAATGTTCAGGTTCATGCTACATGCAGAAATGGAAAGAAAGAGGGAGGGTGGGAGGGTTAAAGAGACATTTAAAAGCAGCCATGTCAGTAAGAGATGGTACATCAGATAGTGTTATCAGCAGGTCTGCAAGCTCTGGAAGCGTGATTGGTGCTTTCTTTAAAGCTGGCGCGCTCAGTCTCGGGCCAGCCAAAACACAGGCAAACCCTGGCGCCGCACATCCATCCATCCCCTCCTCCTCCCGCCATCTCCCTACCCATGCTGAGGGTGCATGGGAAACACCTTTTACATAAGATCCACACTCCTACTGCACTGATGCTTAGAACTGATTCGGTTATTCACCCTCATGTTCTCTACGTTCGCTCTTTTCGTCCATGGGCGGCTCCAAAAATATGTTACGAAATAATGGTTGACGAGACGTAATCTCATTGACATCAATGACTCACTGCTACTTCTACAATTACTGTATGATTCTTTATGGTCTAAATGAGGCCTAGTGTCACAACAAAACATGATTGATTATATCATTTTGGATTTTACGTAATTTTAGGCTGAAAACTATATATAGCGGTGGTTGTTGGTGAATTTGTGAGTAAGATGCCATTTTCTCCAGTTTTATTATTTTCAAAGTTCAGTGAAAAAAGGTCTGTAGATTTGTTACAAAATCAGTTTCTACAAGGTTTTGTGTGTGTGTGTGTGTCTGTGTGTGTGTGTGTGTGTGCGTGTTTGTTTTTGTGTTTGGTGTTGGACTTTGTGTTGTCGTTTTGTTGTTTGTAATGCAAAACATGTTGTAATCTTGTAATGTGCACAAGAATGTTGCCAGATGTTCTGCACAATGTTGACAACAATAGTCAATATTTCTACACCACAAATCATCATTTTCCCTTGTAGATGGATACATGTATTTCAGCAACAGATGCATGCAGATTAGTTGAGTTCTCTTCCACATGATCAATTTCTGAAACCCCACTTTTGGGTGCAGTTTTGTTTCATCTCAGAATGAAAGCCACAAGGCAAGAACCCCTTCAAAGACGTAACTCGAATTCTCCTGGGGCCACGGTCTCTAGGCTCGGCCCAAATCCAGCCCTGGGCTCTCAATGGGCCTTGAGAAAGTTTCTTATCTGGAGGAAGCACACTGGAGCAATCACAAGCTTCCGACCCCCCAGTGTGGAGCCGCTCTGTTCTCCATGTCCTTGTCCACTCCACCTCCCTCCTGAAGCTCTGCCAGATCTACTGCTGTACTCAACCAAAATCTGGCACCCCATCCACATTGCAGTGGTGGTATTACCAACCGTGTGGGAATTTTTATTCCCAAATTATCACTTGACTTTGTCAACTATTAACAAGCAGTTATATAGGCTATTATTATTTATAATATATACAGTGGGGTCTGCTAATTTAAGAGCGCAATGCACTATTAAATATTTCTTGCTCATTTTATGCTATAAAATGTCTAAAATGTTTAGGATTTAAAAAAAAGTTAAATTAAATTAAATTAAAAATGTTTTCGGTGTGGTCTCAGTCTTTTGGACCCCACTGTAATATTTATTTTTTGTGCAGCAGTAATTAAATACTCATAGAGTATGTACTTTATATTGTATATTTGCGTTTGCCTCTATAAGTTTGTGTTTTTCCAAAAGTGCGTATGATCTCCGGAGAAGCATAACCACAAATATTGGCTTGGGTTACGTAACCCCTTCTCATATGTTTCTCACAGATGTGGGTTTTCCATATACGGGGTAACAGCTGGAGTTAAAGTTTTCCTCTTTAAATTGAAATGCCCAGATTTAGTGCCATCAAACAGCAGGGCATGTGGGTGTCTGTGTGTTTGTATATGTGGGTATTTGTAGTGTGTGTGTGTGTGTGTGTGTATGGAGCTGAGGGCAGTGACAGAAGGGAGGTCAGTGTTGTTGTGAGGGTTCAGAGTAGCAGGATGAAGTTGCTGTTGTTTATTTTGGACATCAGCCAACGATTTAAGAACCAGAGCAAGACTAGCGAGTGTGCACACACTCACATTCATTCTGAAACTCTTGTGTTTGTGCCCTGTTGCAGGCCATGTTGCTGCCTCAGAGTCGACAGATGCAGATAGACTGATGGACAGTTGGTATCTGAAGTCACTCGGCGGGTTCATTACCGTGGTAACATCAGACGGAGACATGATCTTCTTATCAGAGAACATCAACAAATTCATGGGTCTCACACAGGTGAGTCAGAGGCCCAGCAACATCTTCAGTGAAATGAATCTCTATCCAGCAGATACTCACTTTTAGTCACGTTATTATTATAGCTGTTTGTCTGTTTAGCGTTTATTTCCTCTGGGTTCACTTAATCATAGGCAGACGAGATGCCATTATTAACCACAGCACAAGCCTGTTTCCTTCCAGCACTGTATAGGAGGAAGGATGTGTCACTTTTTTCATACCCTTGCAGAAGCTCTTGGACTTATCTCCTGGCTGCCAATTGCTTCCTTACACAATGCTGCTTTTTTTGCAGAACTATGCCCTGTTATCTATTTGTTATCAGATACATATCCATTATAATAAAGATCAAAGATGCATAATATTTGTGAATCTCACAAAACTTGGGAAGATCATATACAGGTCATATTTCACCAAAATAATAATATAAATTCAAAAAATAATGTGTAATGCTAAAAATATTCTGAGTACTGTAACATAATGGGGGTTTATGTGAATATGTGAATATAATGGCAGAATTTGTTTTACTGTTTTTATTTTTGTCTTAAGTTAAATCATTGTATTACAGTTTTTTTGTACTGTCATAATATAAAAAATTTACTGTATGGTAGTAATAGGAACTAAATGAGAATAAGCCTTAAAAATAATGGGAATTACAATTTTTATTACAAATAAAAATGGCAATACTGTAACTTTACTGTAATATCGTATATAACATCGGTAACACTTTAGAATAGGGTGTTTTAACTAGTTGCTTATTAGCATGCATATTACTAGGATATTGGCTGTTTATTAGTACTTATAAAGCACATATTAATGCCTTATTAATAGTCAGTAAGGTAGTTGTTAGGTTTAGGTATTGGGTAGGATTAAGTATGTAGAATATGGTCATGCAGAATAAGTAGTAAATTAGGAGTTTATTGATGGAAAAGTTGTAGTTAATAGTTTATATGTGTTCCCTATTCCAAAGTTTTACCATAATATCTTATATTGTTTATTTAGCACTATGAAGAATGTGTAATCCATTTTTTCAGAATTCTTTTGAATAGAAATTTCAAAAGAACAGCATTTATTTGAAATAGAAATATTTTTTAGCATTAAAAAAGTCTATACTGTCACTTTTGATCATTTTAATATGCCCTTAATGCTGAATAGAAGTATTACTTTCTTTCAAACAAAAATCTTACTGACCCCAGACTTTTGAAGTAGTGTTATGTAATGAGAGGTTTCATGGGATTCATCTGTGCCAAAAACATTTAAATAAATTACAGCATCTGCATGTCTTTCTTTGCAGGTGGAACTAACAGGGCACAGCATCTTTGATTTCACTCACCCCTGTGACCATGAAGAGATCCGCGAGAACCTCAGCCTCAAAGCCGGTATGCCACTTTTATTTATTCAGCCTTACTAGTTTAAAATCCTGCTGTTTGTACATAATTTCTTTGTATGACAGCATGGCCAAAAATTATATCTACACAATTTGGCATGTTTCTTTGGAGCCCCGCACAAAAAAAAGGGGGTTAGCCAGCCATGTGCACGAAATCTAGGGAACAAATTAGTAAATTGTGCAAGATTTAGTCTACTTTTTCCCGCATGTCTTGTCCGGGGCTTCGTATATTATATTGCATTACCACAAATAAACAATTGATTCCAAACATAGCTACGCAATATGCTTACAAAATTTATAACAAATTAAGCGAATGCCAGACAACAGCTAATGAAATAGAAGTAGATAAGTAGTAGTTGGCCCTGACACATAAAATACATATAAAATACAATATATATAATTTCAGTTAACGTTTATGGAGTTCTCTGTGCAGTTCTCTGGTGCTCAGCCACGTTTGGAAAACCACATTCACTCCAACCAAATCAGCCAAACTCTAAATTACCAACCAAAAATTCTAGTGGGAAACCATCCAACATATCAGAGCATAGTTCAGCATGACCTCTGAGTGTAAAATTTACTTTACATGCTTTCTTATGGGCTTTTCTCCTTTAAGATGAATTGGACTAAAGTGGTTTTAGGCATAGAGGAAGTAGAGCCAGTTGAACACATGTGCCTCTCTAGAAACTTTCTTATCACTTCTACAAACAGACTTTCAGAAATATCAAAACAAGTATGTAAAGGTCTAATGCAAAGAAAACACATAGCTTCATAGGAGAGGATTAGCTATGTGAAGAAAAAACAATCATGCCTTCGAAAAAGTCGACCCTCAACCCCTTCCCTTTTATTCTGTGTCTCCTTTATTTGACCTTCACACTTTCATACCCCTCATTGCATGCCACTTATAACCTCTCTCCTCTGTGTTGTTGAGGTAGAGTTTCATTGTGCTATTTCAGGTGTTTGCCAACTTCGTTATGATAAAACGCTGCAGCGCGACGCTCCTCGTTTGAGTTGTTAATGAAGCTCTTGAGAGGGTCAGGTGGTCACCTGTGTTGTGTGGCCAAACCAAGACCCTCTTTTTCAGCAGCTGCTGGTGAACGATAGGCTTGTGATTTGTCTGACATTTTTGTGAAGCCTGAACTCATGGGCTTTGTTTTATAGATGTGGAAATTAACGGATGGCTCACTCAAAAATGAAAATAAAACATCATTTACCCTTATGTCATTCAAAACCTGTATGACTTTCTTTCTTCTGTGGAACACAAACTGTTTTTTGGGTTAGTTTATCAAAAATGAAAATTCTGTGATAATTTACATCAGTTCTAAACCCATAAGACTTTAGTTAATCTTCAAAACACACATAGATGTTTTAATGAAACCTCATAGGTTTATGTTCCTTTATTTAAAAGGTGGTTAGCTAAAATGTAGAAGATCCAAAAAGGTCATAAAGGCATTGTATATAAAAGCCTAAATTAAATCCGTTCATCATATAAAGTGATCGTATCTTTTCACAAGACTGGGATTAAAGGCACAATATGTACATTTTCACCACTAGAGGTTGCTTATTCAAAACATTAAAAAAAAAAATTGGTGGAAATCAAGCGCACATACAACACATCAAAACATAAAGCAGCGCTGTTTTATCATATTGGATACATTTGTGTGTTGAAAGTGCTACTCTGCGTTCGCTTGCCGGCTACTATGAGACACTTGTTTCACACTGCAGAAAGCTAGATCGATATTAGGCATGGTACTCGCTGTAAATCAAGAAAATGAGATTTTAACAATAAGTCTTACTGTGCTGAACTATATAACATGATTAGTTTTCTGTCAGTGAATGTATCCAAACAAAAAGTTGCTCGCCTGTCTAATAAATATATTAAAGCGTTCCCATGGTTTCTACGAAATAAAACCGGAAAATTGGGGTAACATGGGTATGATGTCATTGACACGGTCTGTGTCCCGGTTAAAATTGCTTATTTCTCTGGATTTAAAAATTCTTGGAAACATTTGGGATAATGCAAGCACACAAGTTAACAAAATATATGACTGTTCTAGTGGTTTTTGGATATTTAAATCCAAAAATCGTACATATTGTGCCTTTTTAAACTGCATATGGATTAGTTTTACAATGCTGTTATGACCTTTTTGGATCTTCTAAGTCTTGGTTACCTTGACTTTTAATGGAGGGACAGAAACCTCTCGGGGTTTCATCAAAATATCTTCATTTGTGTTTTGAAGTCATATGTGTTTGGAATGACATTACAGTGAGCAAATGATCTTGTAACTAACCCTTTAACACTTTTGTGCAAACATCAGGGAAAATCTAATGGCAAACTGTTTGCTAAGAATAAGATGTACATTAACTGTTCAAATAGTCATATTGCTTCAGCCTGAAATGGAGCTGACTCTTACAGAAGGACAGCTACCTCTATTGATGAATTCAAAGCTCAGCTCAAAACCTATTTGCTCTCCCAATATTATCAGTCATAATGTGTATTCATGTATCACTCACTGGGTTTGTATGCTTATGCGGGCTACCTTTTTATGCTGTCTACATTTGTTCTTTGTTATAGATTTGAATGTCTTGCACAATTTTATATAACCGCTATATGCAACTGCATTGGCTCTTGTTCTGGACTGGGCAAATGTCCATAGTCCATATGATTGTTTGTATAACTGTGTTTTATGGTGAAGCGTCCTTGAGCTCAGGAAAGGCGCTATATAAATTGAACATACTATTAGCATTATAATTATTATTATTAATCACTAAACTGTTTAGTGTTAGCTTACACATTTATTTTTATAAAAGCGATAATATCAAAAGCCGAAAGTGCTGTAAGATGTTTGGAATTTGATAAACCAAGAAAAAATATTTTTGTTGAGTTTAAGCTTCCGTATGCACAGAAGAAGAATGTGAGGAATGTTTTCCTGGGATTTTTGGCCCATTTCTAACCTGAGACTCTCTTTGTGTGTGTGTTAATCTGTAGGCATGGGAAAGAAAGGCAAGGAGATGAACACCGAGAGGGATTTCTTCATGAGAATGAAATGCACAGTCACGAATCGCGGGCGCACTGTCAACCTCAAGTCAGCCAGCTGGAAGGTGAATAACTTCTTCTTTATAAGCGCTGACCAGGAGTCAGTCTTTTTGTAACTCATAAAGATAATGGTTTTTCGTCCAGGTCCTGCACTGCACAGGGCATCTGAAGGTGTGTAATGGCTGTCCTGCACGAGTGCTCTGTGGTTTTAAAGAGCCACCGCTTACCTGTGTGGTCATGATCTGCGAGCCCATTCCCCATCCATCAAATATCGACACACCGCTCGACAGCAAAGCGTTTCTGAGTCGCCACAGCATGGACATGAAGTTTACTTACTGTGATGACAGGTACCTCACCTCTCCAAACACACAAACCCGTGTTCTTAGAGTGAATGTGCAGTTTGAGTAAATTGTATTATCAATTGACACTGGAGTCACTCATTAATGTTAAACATGAACACAGTTCCTGTTAATGACAGGAAATATATGATGTCATCATCACCATCGATAAAGAGTACCCTTAAGGTAAAAAAAAATCTAGCATAATGTTGCCTTGCAGTTATATTAGCAATTAATATTAAATAAGCATTTTAGTAAATGTGTTGTGTGCTTTTGTAATTTTCTTTTTTTTTGCAAAATTTTTTATTTATTTTTTTTTAACTTCAGTTGTTTTAACATATAGAAACACCAGAGGTTCATGAGGTTCATTCTCTTAAAATATTTGTGCTTATTAGTACCTGAATAATACTGTTTAAACATTAAATGTATAATATATTTGATAAAGAATTAAGTATATGGTCTTAAAAATAAAAGGTTTGAAATGGTTCTCGCAAATAAGTATTTTTTTTTTCCCCCTACAAACAATTATTATTGTGACATTTTCTTGGGATTTTACTATTTGACACTTGACAATCTGAGCACATTTTGTCTTACAATGTCAAATTAGCTATTGTTTTTTTTTTTTTAAATGTATATATTTTTTTTTAATTTAGGCTTTATTCTCCATTCAGTTATACTGATTACTTTTCCAAAAAAAAGTCAAAATGAGTTTTAAGTCAGAAATTGAGAACATGTTCATCATACAAGGGGGGCATTAAAGTCATGGTAGTATTTTAATAATAATTTGGTACCAGAAATATGGTGCCATCATGTCGCTGATCTGCATACATGTTGGATAATGGCCGGTTTGTCTGCGAAGCTTGCGTAAGGAAATGGAAAAAAAATACTGCAAAACACATTATATTAAAGTCCAGATGAGATGTTTAATGGACGTAATGATTGGTTAAATGTCAAAATGTTCTGTAGTAGCTTTTGAAAGCGTTCCCTGCTTTCTAGAAGAGCTCTCTGTCACCATGAGAATAAGAGAAAAGTACAGTCATTTGACTTATTCAAGTACCTATCCAGTGGTAATTATGGTCATTATTATGATGTCAGCGCACACAAATATAGAGAAGATTGGTCTAAAACATGGTTATTTAATTTTTGGAGTACAGCGTCTTTGGAAAGTACAAGACCTTCAATAAACAACCTATTTGTCATATTTTTTTTTAAAAAAGGCTTCTTTAACAGTTTTCCCCCATTTTTCTAATGGATAATGATAAAATTACCTGGTTTTTGCCTAGGTTGCAGACTTTTCTCAGCCATTGGCTAAGTTCCACCCCAGTGTGTGTGTGTGTGTGTCTTTTTTGCCTCATCAGCTCAGAGATGTTTAGTTGAATGAATAGAGGGCTCTTTAATGAACAGAGGCCTGCAGAAACACTGATGCATACAGAGTCAGTGACCTGCAGCTGTCTGGCATTATGTAACTTCAGTAGAAGGATCAGCTCAATACACTAAACGCACACTTTCATAATTAAATAATACTCCTGTCATGTTCATTACACACAATCACACATTGCCTTGTGTTTTTGATTAAAGAGTAAAATTTACTTAAACCACGAAGAGGAAAATCTTTTTTTTTTTTTGAATGGAAGAAATAAATGGGCCATTAATTTTTAATGGCTAAATAACTAATACAATAAATAACTAATAAATGATTTGAATGAATTGAAGTGCATTTGTCAGCAATGAGTGTGGCTTACCAAACAATTGTGTCAGAACTATCGATTTTATTAAAATTAAATACATTTAATATATTAATAGAGTATTTATAGGGGTAGTTAGTGCATTTTATAAAGAAGTTAGATCTCATACAGCTCTGGCTTAACTATATTTTCCAGGGAAATTTCCCATAAATTATTTTTATTCATCCTCAGAAAACACAAGGTTTCTGAAAACTCCAGTTCTTGATATCAGCCAAACAAATCACATGAAATGGATCATTATTAAATTGGCTTAAAAAATACTTCGCTTGTGCAGATCAAAGAAAATTGCTGAGAGCTTTAACACACACATTAACACACACACAAAGAATTGTTGTAACGTTAATTACCTCTCACTTTTCCAGAGTTACTGAGTTGATGGGTTACAGTCCTGAAGATCTTCTTGGTCGATCTGCATATGACTTCTATCATGCTCTGGACTCCGACAACGTCACCAAAAGCCACCAGAACCGTACGTGTCATTCATTTCCCCCTTCAACTTGTTGCTTGTTTGCTTGTGTAAGGGTCTTGTGTAAGAGAACTCAACTTTTTTTCTGTCTTTCACACTTCAAGTAGCTGTTATTAAGATATAAATGAACACATTTAAGAAATGAAAATCACATTCACAAATATAATCGTATGACTGCTACACAACACGCACACTCCTAACATCGCCCTTACCATTGCGTGCATCAGACGATGACATGTGATCGAACCAGGGAAGAGGATTAGAAAATGTGGTTAGAAAGCAAGAACTGGCGGTCCACTTCTGAGAAAGAGCAGCAGATCAGGTCAGCACAGGTGGCAAGGCTTGCGTTCCCAAGGTTTACTGTTTCAACCCTTCAACACAGAACAAGTTTTACACAGAACAAGCATTAAACCACTTGGTGAGCAACTGCTATCTAATTTGTACAACTTCACTGCAACATGCCTATATAGGTACAGCACATACACATACGCAGACACATGCAAGTACACATTTGCACTCTCTATCGCTCTGAATGCTTAAAGCTATTGACCTCTTTTGCACAGAGGTTTCATAATACTCTGAATTCGGTTCATTGTCCATTGTCTAATTAAACATTTTGTTGAAAAACAATTTATTCAGAATACCACACATAAAATGTTCCTACAACATGACCAATCAGAAATGTTCTGTCTGTCAATCATTTTGCACATTCATATAGATTTTAGTTTAAAGAAACGAAAGCATGCTGCAAACTGCTACAGCAGACACTGGTCAAGTATTTGAAGCTTATTGGTTCCTGCTGTATCAGCACCCAATGAACCAATGAGCCTCTATTCTGCCAAGACCAAACATATCAACATATCCATTTTCATGCCAAATACTCCAAGAGTTGTCATGACATAAATATGTGACAAAGGCTGGCAAAATCAGTTGGATGGGCTAATTACTAGCTACAGGCAAAACAAGTGAAATGTCAATTTCTAAATATTTTATAACAATTTTGAGGTTTCACAAAAATTTGTTCATTAAGCCCTTGTCTAGTGATCCCAATGCTCCACATAGCAGTTAAACATCTAAAAGTATCTCTTTTTTTGTACGTTTTCTGAGAGGAGTACCATTCCTTTGTCAATAAAAAATACAATTTTTCACTGCTCACTTCTCGATGATTGTCGCTTCTCTTCAGCATAAGTTGGGTATCGTTTTAAAGCGCAGCTTTCCAACTTTGTGAATATTCATAGCGAATTCTCGATGGCATGAGTCTGAATCAATGAAATGTGATTTTTAAATTCATGATGATGTAAACAAAACGACCAAAATTAATGTTAATCAAATGGTCATCATGGAAAAAAGCTGAATATAAATTCTTAGATATTCGGTTTTGACTTGGTGTGAACCAAATTTCAAGATATGGTTGCTATGTGATTTTTTTGTTTAAACTTTTGAAAGCTTCAGCTCAATTTTTCTCATTTTTCTTCAAACAGGTGTAGCTCAGTATTTTTTATTTATTTTTTTGGTCTGATTTCAATAAATCATACATTATTTTGAAGTATTGATTTTTTATTTTTTTATTTTTATTTTTATTTTTTTTTTAGTAAAGAATGTGAAAATATCAATCTTATTTTTGAAAATGTGCTCATTGCGACTCATTTAACCAGCATGGGTCACATATATCATCATCATACATACAAAATATATACATCAGCTACTGTTATTCATCTCTCACCTTTTTACCAGCAACCTGCCTTTAAGCTTTCATTTATCTCTCTTTCTTGTTAAGTAGAGGTGAAACCTAATATCTGTTGAAGTTCACGAACACAGACTGTCCGCACACAACAAACAACGAGATATATACTGAGATCATCAGCCCCCCCAAGTCAAATTGCATTTCAGATAAATTGCATTTCGCGTACATGTTTGAGTTATGAATACGATTCAAAAGAGCCTTATTGGATTGTCTCTATTAAGGATGACCGGAGCAGCCATTAGAACATCTTGAACCCCATTAGGAGTGACAGAGATGATAAGAACGCAGCAGTAGGCAGCTACGGTGCTCCTCTGCCTGGCCAGGTGTCCCAGATTGCTTCCTAATCAGATGCTGAATGTGGAGTGGCTTCTGTCCACCATGACATTAACATGTAATTAGAGTCTTTTCAAAGTGTGTAGATGAGGGGGAAAAAGTGTTGATCTGGATTAGGCTTGTTGAGAGGAAGAGAGTGGGGCTGCCTCGTGACTGCATTTTTGAGTTTGAATCAGCCACTTATTTGTCTTTCTTTTCGCATGTATCAGCACTCATTTTCATCACTTGAACTTTCTAAGAGCTTCCATCATTTATCAAACGACCAGAAAAAAAAAACTTTCCCATACTTGAAGACATAGTCTTACAGATTATGTACTTCTCAGAAAAGAATTGCATATACATTCAGAAGCACTCTTCATACAAGGTGACAGTTCTGGATTTTGTGTTACTCACTCCCATAGATTGGTGAGAGAAATTTTTCTCTGATTTTGTAATCACAAAATTTGCCTCTCGTTGCATCTCCACATGCTGTTCTTTTCAACATCCCATTCTTTAAAGAATCCTGAAAGAAACATATCACGGTTTCCAAAAACATATTAAGCAGCAAAACTGTTGTCAAAATTGATATTAAGAGTAAATGTTTCTTGAGCAGCAAATCAGCATATTAGAATTGGAGTAATGATGCTTTGCCATCAGAAATTAAGTTACATTCAAATTGTAATTAATATTAAATTAATGTACAAAATATACTAACCTAGAAAAAATAATTTCGATCGTAATAATATTTCACAATATTATTTTTTTACTGGATTTATGGTCAAATAAATACAGCCTTGGTGAGCATAAGAGACTTCTTTCAAAAACAAAAAAATCATATTGACCCAAAACTTATTAAAACTATCCTATATTTTTAAACACCACGCATAAGACATTGAAGTTTTTAACAAATCAGTGGGAAGGAATATATGCAAGTTTTAAATTGGCAGATTATGTACAAGTCCATATTTAGTTGGGCTGTTGGGGGGACCAAGCTTGTTGACTCAAGGACACTTAGAACTTTCTACGCGACTTCCTTTCCAACCACGTGTATGAAGACTTTCTACCACAACATTGCTGTTCTGCAGAGCAGTGCAAGCACAGGCCGGGAATGAACCATATGACCCGAAACCAATGCTTTCCCACGGCAGATCTGGACCGAGTCCAGGGCGAACGTGCCATGGAGACAGACTGTCAAAACTCAGATCAGCAATCCCTCATTGTCTGCGTCTCTGTTTGTCCTGTTGCTTATGTTAGCTTTCCCCTGATGGGTCTGGCTGTCTGTCCCAGTTTGTTATAGCTACCCAAGACCCTCTTAGTCATTAGACATGTTGTTTTGGAGATCTCTGAGGAAACATTTGGACCAGCCATTTAATCAAATCATCGGTACAAAAGTGGGAAGAAAAAGTCGATTTTTAAAAAATGTATGTGTTCTCAAAATGGCTTTTACATAATTTTCTGCTCTTCCCTTTCTAGTGTGCACCAAAGGCCAGGCGGTAAGTGGCCAGTACAGGATGTTGGCTAAGAATGGTGGCTATGTGTGGGTGGAGACCCAGGGCACCGTCATCTACAACAGTCGCAACTCCCAGCCCCAGTGCATTGTGTGTGTGAACTACGTGCTGAGGTAAGGCAAAAAAAAAAAAATGAAAGGTGACAAAGCTTGTGATGTGTTTGTACTGCATCTGCACTTTCTGTTATCTGCTAATCGATGATTGTGATCCAATTAAAGACAGAAAATACCACTTAAAGGTGGTATTCACGCAAAAATGAAAGCTAAGAAATATTTTTTTTCTGTGGAACTCAAAAGGAGGAAGTTTGATGCACAACTCAAAACTTGAATGTTCACACAACTCAACTCCACCTTTCTCACTCAACTTTACCGTTACACTTCAATGTTGTATGCTGTATATGGTAATACAAGAAGCTCTCTTTTCATAGTGACGTTGAGGAGAAATCCTTGATCTTCTCTATGGACCAGACCGAGTCTCTGTTCAAGCCTCACAACTTGAACAGTTTCTTCAGTCCAAGCAAAAGATCCCTGGGCAGTGATCCAGGTGATGCGCTCTTCACCGAACTCAAAGAGGAGCCTGAAGATCTCACCCAGCTGGCACCTACACCTGGTGACACCATCATCTCTCTTGACTTTGGTGAGAACTATTTTTTTTTTTTTTTTTTTTTTTTGGAAAATTCAGTTTTTGGCTGATATGGGATTTCCAATAGTACTGCTTTCTAGGAAACAGGGTGGCCAAAAGCAAATTAGATGTACACAACAGTTGAATATTTATTAAAAAATAAAAAAATAACATACTGCAGTTTAATTTTTTCTTTTTGCCTTAAGAAAAACATAATAATAATAATAATAATAATAATAAACGATATATACTATTGTTCAGAAGTTTGGAGTAAGTATTTTTTTTATTTCTTTTTATTAATACTTCTGTAGTGGCACATTAAATTGATCAAAAGTGACAGTAAAGATAATGAACAAGATTTATATTTCGAATAAATGCTGTTCTTTTTTAAATGTTGTATTACTGTTTACACAACTGTTTCTAACATTGAGTAATAAGAAATGTTTCTTGAGCAGCAAATCAGTATATTAGAATGATTTCTGAAGGATCATGTGACACTGAAGACTGGAGTAATGATGCTGAAAATTCAGCTTTGCATCACAGGAATAAATTGCATTTCAAAATATATTAAAAAATAGAATACAGTTCCGTTCAATTGTAATAATTTCATAATATCACTTTTGCTTTATACTTTAATGAAATAAATGCAACTTTGAGACTACTTTAAAAAAGTATGCTGACTACTTTTAGTTGTTAATCACCCCAGCTGATATATTGGTCTATCACTGTTTATGCCACATCTGACTACCTACAATACAAATCTTTATCTGCACAATTCATTATTCTTTTCTTCAGGTCAGCCCCAGTATGAGGAGCACCCAATGTACACCAAAGTGTCTTCTGTTGCTCCTCCTGTTTCT
Organism: Zacco platypus; assembly: GCA_038088235.1. NCBI lineage: Eukaryota > Metazoa > Chordata > Actinopteri > Cypriniformes > Xenocyprididae > Zacco > Zacco platypus. The sequence continues at coordinate 22,797,804 of CM076078.1, read as the reverse complement.
CACTCTATTCTTGACGGCCACAAGACGAGCTATGCTGGAGACATGCCCAAGATGGCCACCACTTTCTCTGTGCCCCAAGCTCCGCCTCCCAGTAGTGCAACTCCCAGCCTAAGCAGTTGCTCTACGGTAAACTGAAACATTTTGTTTACATAAGAACTTGATGTCTGATTACTGTACAGTATGTTTTCAATGCATATCTTATACATTGAACAGCCCAGCAGCCCCGGAGATTACTACACCCCAGTGGACAGTGACCTGAAGGTGGAGCTGACTGAGAAGTTGTTTTCCTTGGATACACAAGAGACAAAGACTTCCTGCAACCAAGAGGTTAATAAATATTCAGCCTGTAACATCAATAATATTTTTTTCATATTTAGAATTTAAAGGGATAGTTCACGCAAAAATGATAATTGTCCAGAGTACCAGAAAACCATACATGAGTAAAAGTACAGATATCTTACAGCATAAATGACTCCATTACAAGTTACAAGTCACAAAATCAGATACTCTTAAGACTTTTACACAAGCCGTATTGGAATTGAACAATATTTTAATTATACTGAATATAGGCTCAAAGTTACCCTAATCCCCAACCTGAGAGACATGCCAGTGAAAATAAGCAACAATTAATTTGTAAGGTGAGAAATCACGTTTATTTTCTGAATTCAAAATAAAACACTTGTTAATTGCAGAAACAAACTGTTGCAGAAAAAGTTAGGTGCCATACAAAATGTAATGTGTAATTGCATTATTCGTCACAAATGTATTGGAGTAAAAAAAACATTTACTTGTTCAAAAATGCAGTCAAGTAGAGAGTAAAAGTTGCTAATATCTTTGATACTCAGTATAACTACAAAGTAGCCAAAACGTTACTTAAGTACTAATTACATTTACTCAAATACTTTACACCATTGATTCTGTCATCGTTTACTCACCCTGTTTCAAAACTTTTATGAATTTCTTTCTTCTGCTGAACACCAAAGATATTTTGAAGAATGTCGGTAACCAAACTGTTGATGGGCCCCATTGACTTCCATAGTATTTTTTTGCCTCCATACTATTGAAGTCAATGGGGCCTATCAACTGTTTGAACAACTTGAGGGCGAGTAAATGATGACAGAATTGAAATTTTGGGGTGAACTATCCCTTTAAATTCTTTGTTTTTTAAATATTTTTAAACATCTGCTGATTTAACAAGTTTAATTTAACAAGTAATTACAAAGAAACGGCAAATTACGCATTAAATGACAGTAGGAAGTAAGAAGACTGAAATGGCATTTACGTACTCCAATAATCTTTAAAAATCTTTTTTTGCAGTGAGACCTTGAAATCATAATTACAACAGACATTTTTACTATATTTATATATTTAATATTACCCCCCCACCCCCAGTTTCAATTATAATGTTGTGAATGTGAAGGTGTTTTTTTCTCTCTAATATAATTTTAAATAAACCTGAAAGTTACCAAAAGTCTTTTATCTTCAGAGATCAAGATAATTTTATTTCTCATGAACATGTCAATATTAGATTTTGAAGAAGAAAAAAAACAGGTGTTGCATGTGGATTCTAGTCTGACCTTGACCTCTTCATGACCTTCCAGACTGACGTGAGTGATCTGGACTTGGAGACGCTTGCTCCCTACATCCCCATGGATGGTGAGGACTTCCAGCTCAATCCCATCTGCCAGGAGGAGCCAGCATCTGAGAATGGAGGCCTGGGAACTAACCATCAGAGCTTCAGCAACATCACAAGCCTCTTCCAACCCTTGGGGTCATCTTCAGCTGCCCACTTCCAGCCCAACATGAGTTCAGGAGGGGATAAGCAGAGCATCAACGGAGGTTCTGTGGAGTCATGGCCATCTGTACCTTACAGTAGGGACCCAATGCAGATGCCTCCTTACCATGATCCCGCCAGCACGCCGCTGTCCTCTATGGGAGGGCGTCAGAATCTGCAGTGGCCACCTGACCCTCCATTACCCAGCAAGGCTGGAATGATGGATCCTTTATCTGCAAAGCGCTCTTGCCAAACCATGCCAGCAAATCGAATGCCACCTTATTTGCAAAGGTAATTCTGCTTATTACAGGATGTTTTTCTCAGTTCAGGCATAGGATTACATTTCTGTGCTGCTGTCTTTGGATTTGCATTGGAAGACACCTGCGTTTGTTTTGCAGGCCCATGGAGAACTTTGTGCAGAACTACAGAGATATGAGTCCAGCTCGACTTGCTCTCGCTAACGGTTTCAAGCGCTCGTTCACACAGATGACCATGGTTTGTTTATATTTAACTTGAAATGAATTTGAATTTGAATTGCTAAGTTTTCAAATAATCACTTCCAGTCAAAGGTTTGGACACTACTTGTTAACTATCTCCACAGTTTAGTATGATAATCAATTCATAATAAAAACTACAGGAAGTTTGTAGTGACGACAAACTTAAACAAACAAAAACTACCTCTTTTTTTATCTTGAAAGAGTTCCAATAGATGCATGTGATTCTGTGTCATTTGTGCAGACAACTTGGATAAGTTATAACGGGTAAACATGTCAGCTGTGTTAAGTTCTCCTTTTTAATAGTTTCTTTTTGTTGAAACCTATTGATGTGTGAACAAAACATTATTTGTGGGGCACCTACCATTCAATAACCATTCAAAGCTTTGTGCTTTGTTGCTTTTTGTATGACTCTTAGCTTTCAAATTTAACGTTATAATGAAATAACAATAAATGTGGTTTTGGCACTCTTTGCGGCATGACAGATCGTTTGTAGACATTGTAGTTGTGGTTTAAGCAGTAGTGCGGAGCACATGTGAACTGATCATCTCTTCCTCTTTGCTAACGCGAAATAAACCTGAATGAAGGTTTGCTGAAAATAGCCATTCAATGTCTATAGCTCAGTCTACTAAAAAGTAACTCTAGAGAGGAGCATTTTGCAAAATATAGGCACAATATTTCAAAAGTTAAAAAAATAAATGATTAAAATAAAAGTTGATATAAAAATTTGCCTTACATGTGCAATTTTAATGTTTATTATTTTTATTTGAGTGTTGATTACATTAAAACTTTAATTTAGGTTTTGTTGTTATTGTAATAAGTCTATTATGGTGCATCATAATTTTTAAGATCATGAGAAATGTAAATAAAGTCAAGTATATCCAAACATTTGGCTGATTTTATTATATAATAATAATGATTTATATATATATGTATATGTATATGTGATTTTTTTTTTTTGATTTTTTTTTTTTGATTTTTTTTTTTTTATTATTATTTTTTTTTTTTATAAATGCCTTATAGTATAGTCTTATATGTCTTATCATACTATACGTTTTAGGGTGAGACAACCCCCACTAAGTTGCAACAGACACTGTGGAAGAGACTTCGGAATGAGAGCTGTGCCGTCATGGAAAGGAAATCACTCAGCACTAGCGCTTTGTCAGGTATTACACTGAAAATTGATTATTAGGTGCTTTTTAAGAATTTCTTTTGAAAAACTACATTACATACGTGTATATATGTATGTGTGTGTGTGTATAAAAAAAAATGTGTATATATATATATATATATATATATATATATATATATATATATATATATATATATATATATATATATATATATATATATATATATATATATATAAGGGCTGTTGATTTAATTGATTTAACATGTCAATTTAATTAATTGGTTATGGAAAAAAAACTCATTTGACACACCTGCCTCGCCCCAGGCCTATGTAGTTCATCTTTCATTTCATACAGTTGATTGGTGATAAACATGATGCAGGGCAACAACTGCAGTTAGATTGAGTTTTTGTCTCATATTTATATCATATGATATAGTTAAGCATTATCAAACCAGTAACTTCATTCCTAAATGAATCAGCCATTTGAAAAAATTGAATGAGTGAATGACTCAGTGACTTACTCATTTAGACATTTACCATACCTATTGGCAGTTTTAGTTTCTTATTTAGAGTATTATTTCATTCATAAATAATATTTACCTATTAATAAATAACCCATTAAAGTTAGTTCCACCAAAAATTAAAATTCTGTCATCATTTACTCACTGAATCTTTCTAAAACTACTTTTTGTAATATTTTGACTATTTGATGCTTTTCTCATTTAACATAATAATAACTTTATAATGACTATCTGTTGGGGTACTTTCTGAGCCAAATTTGATTAATTATTTGGTTCAATTAATTGGATGAATCAATCGCCACATCAAATAATTAATTAGATTAAAAATGTTAATGGCTTAACAGCCCTATGTTTCAAGTACAAACATTTTTTGCTTGAAATCAAAGTTTATGTTGTGATTTACCTCATAGCTGGTGGGTTTGGTTCATGGCTTTTAACTATTTAATGAAGGCTTTTTAAAAACAAATGGGAAAAAGTGGGCACCTGAAAAAGTGGATGGCTTTAAGATTTAGGTCACTTCAGAATGAAAATTTCCTGATAATTCACTCACCCCCATGTCAGCCAAGATTTTTATCTTCCTTTCTTCAGTTGAAAAGGATTTTGAGGAAAACATTCCAGGATTTATTCTCCATATAGTGGACTTCACTGGGGTACAACGGGTTGAAGGTCCAAATTTCAATTTAAATGCAGCTTCAAAGGGCTCTTCACGATCCCAGCCGAAGAATAAGGACCTTGTCCAGCGAAACGATTGACATTTCCTAAAAAATAAATTAAAATATTTTTTAACCACAAATGCTCATCTTACACTGCTCTGCGATGCGCCACACAGTATGTAGTCACGTTAGAAAGCTCACGCGTGACGTAGGCGGAAGTACTGATCCAGTGTCTACAAAGTGAACATGCAAAGATTAAGCCAAATGCACTTTACAAAAAAACAACGCCCTACTATGATACTTCCACCTATATCATGCGTGACCTTTCCAATGTGATTACAAATGCAAGATGAGCATCTGTGGTTTAAAAGTATATAAATTTTCATTTTTATTTTTATTTTAAAAAAATGATCGTTTCGCTAAAATAAGACACTTATTCCTCGTTTGGGATCGTGTAGAGCCCTTTGAAGCTGCATTGAAACTGCAATTTGGGCCTTCAACCCGTTGTAACCCAGTGAAGTCCTTTCTTTTCAACTGAAGAAAGACATAAACAGGGTGAATAAACCATCAGGAAATTTTCATTCTGAAGTGAACTAATCCTTTAATAGCAAAACGCTTAAAGATTTTTAGCAACCGTCTTACATACAATAAATTAATAATCTAATTTATTTATACTTAGATAAATGCATGGCCCATGATAGAGGTATGGACCACCAGCACAGGAAGACCCAGTATACGGACAATCAGACTGTACAGGCAGCAAAGCGCTACCGAGAACAGTGTTGTAACTATAGAGGGTTAAGCATGCAGCCTTCCTCCAAAATGGATGGTGAGCTCTTAAATGATGCAGTCACACATCTGGACTTGTAATTTATGCACTGTTGATGCTGAATCTCAGAACTGGTTGTGTTCGCAGGAATTGCGAGTCGTCTTATCGGGCCCTCCTTCGAGACCTACTCTCTGCCTGAACTGACGCGTTACGACTGCGAGGTCAACGTCCCGTTGCAAGGCAATCTTCATTTGCTGCAGGGCAGTGACCTCCTAAGAGCATTAGACCAGGCCACTTAGACCGGTTTCTACACTAGCCCACAGAAATGCAATCCCTCTTTACCCGACCCTATCGCTCATCTCACCCTCACCAACCTGACAATAACATCCCAGCTTTAGCACACCTTGGCTTGTACACTGACATGCTTATACAACCTCTCACAGTCATACCTACCTGACTGCATACATGACAAATGTAGCTTTGATTCTATTTTTATTGTCTACATCTTCATAAATTATATACATGTACTATTTTTTTAGTTACAAGACCGTTTCTGAATGAATTTAAGTATTTTTGGACGAGTTTAAATGTTTTGTCTTTGGCTGGCTGTGTTTCTCTGCTTGTCAGATGATTTCATTGAAGCTGTTTTTAGCATATGTTCCTCATCATCTTCTCTATCAACATCAGAAAAAAAGAAAAAAAAACTGTAAGCTACTTGTTTTTAAATGTTCTAATTTCTTTCATTTGTTCTAACTTTCCTACCTCTGGCACATCGTTAAAGACCCCATGAAATCAAAATGTCAGTTTTGAGCTTGTCTATATGCTAGCGCAGTGGTTCCAAACCTGGTGTCCAAGGTGTGTGTAATTAAAGCCTCTTCATTCAATAAATATTAATAATTGTTCTCCTTCCACTCCCTCCTCACACAAATGTGTTTGCTTCAAATGAAGGGTTGCCAGATATCACAAAAAAAGCAACCTTGTCTTTTTAATTATTGTCCTTTTGGTAGCAGATGGTATTCAAGCCTCTTAAAAATGCATTATAATAATAAGAAATGGCAACTCTACCAGAAAAGTAATTATGAGAACTGATATTACTAGTATTCTACTAAATTAAAAGGCAAGAAATTTAATATATTATGAATAAATTTGGTGTGAAATATCTAAATATTATTGAAAGCAATCAGATGAAATGGATTATTATAATTCAACACATTAAATACGTAAGGAGAGTGGCTTTTAGGACATAAGTTTGGGAACCACTGTGCAAGCGTACTACTTTTTTTGGGAAAATGGAGAAAAATATTGATGACATCATCCTGCACTACAACGTTTTTTGTGCAATCAGATTCTCTGAATGGCCTTGTAAACAGCAAATCATGGTTCAAAACTGTAACAACATGAAGCCAATTTAAAAAAATAAAAAATAATAATAATCCTTCAATATCTCCAACCCAAACTTCCTGTTTCAGCAGGAAGCCTGTGCTCACAAGTCATTTCATGCGGTCTTTATGCCTTGTCTTCACTGACCACTTTCAATGTTAATGTTATTCATGTGCCTTTGTTCGATTTGTGGCAATATTGTGTTTCTGTCTCTGATCTCTATCTCTGGTTTATTGCCTTTATAGTGGAGACCACTTTAAATACATATATTTTTGTCAATTTAGCTGTAAGCATACATATTTAAAGGAAATGCTCTTAAGATTTCTACTATAGATTTCTACTTTGATGAAAAAGTTAAGCATTTATTTGTTCTGGTACTTTGTCTTGTCTACTCAGTAGATGTGAATCAGAGTCCTTATAGAGTCTGCAGTGCTGGTGTCCTGTGTTCGTTCTTGGTGGCATTTTTCTGGAAATATGCAAATGCATATTACATGGCAGGCCAGTACAGTTGGGTTCAAAATTTGGAGTTTAAAAAAAAAAAAAAAAAAAAAAAAAAAAATCTGTTTTAGATATGTAGCGTATTGGATCCTTAAAAGAGTTTAATCTAGTGATCTCTTGCATTGTTTGAAAATGGTGCTTCATACAGTCTGACCCATATACATACTTAGATAATAACATTAACTGTCTTTTTATTTCAATTGCCTTGACGTTGTCTTTAAAGTTGAATCATAAAGCATCCAAATTGTCTTAGGTATGACCTCTGCAATATGTAGCAATGTAGCAAGAACTGTGGTTGCTGATTTTTATTTTTTCTGTGCTGTTATGCTTAAACACACATTCGTGGAGAACTTTAGATCTTCTGTTAAATTCTAAATGTAAACCCCTGGCAGAAAAAAAAAAGAGTGACACGTTGCTAAGATTTAATGTAATTCAAGGTACAAAGATAAAGTTTGGCACACAATCCAGTTTTTAAAGTAAGAGCTAGTTTTGTGACCAGACTGAGGATGTGTTGATTTATGGTGTAATAGCTATGTGCGACTGTATCTGAGAGAGTGGCTATGCACAACTACGCAAAGCTAATTCAGCACGGGAGTGAATGGCACGAAATCTGTCCTGGTCATATTTCACTCCAAAGAAAAAAAAAAAAAAAGTATTTATAGTATTATAAGAATTTAATAAATTTTGCCTATTTTTAGGATTTTATTGCATTATTTTAATTATTGCCCCCACCCTCCCCTACAATCATCCACAAATCTCTCCTAACTATCAATATTTGAATGCAAAAAAATTTAAGTAATATACATCATTTTATGTATATATATATTTTAGCAGTATGTTCTGCCGATTTAAATTCATACAGTCATAAAATTTATCACTGAGAAATAATGGGAATTACCAAAAACTCATGAATTTAAGGAAGAAAAATGTGCTGAATTGTCATGAAAATAATGTCACAATGCTCTACATATGCAAATATAAAGTGCTGGGTAGTAAATGATTAAATGTAATCTGGATTCCAAAAAATACTTGTAGTCCAAAATTACTCCAAAAAGTACTTATAATTATATTATTTTTAAAATGCTCAAATTTAAATCAGATTAAAGTTATTTTTTTATTCATTTACATATTATAAATGCAGTAAATTATTCATAATTTATTGATTTTTCCCTATTTTACGTTGCTTTACATTGTCACGCAGGAAAACGAATAAAACTTATATTTTCATAGTGCGTGCATTTTTACTTTAATGTGATTTATTTCTTTATTTTACATTTATTATGATTTAATTATTACTCTTTCATCAACTCATGAACCCCTAAAGCACTTTGTTGTAGAATGTAATATATATATTTCTCTTTGTATTTTTATTTCTTTATGTGGTACAAAATCTTATTCAAATCTGTGATGCACGAGCTAGGTCAAAAGTAATCTAAAAGTAATCAAATAGTACATATATTACCTAAAATGTGTAATCTCAATGATTACATCACTAACTCATCAAATTTGTAATCTGTAATGCACTACTTTTTGTTAGTATTCTACCCAGCACTGTGTGTATATATAATTTTGAGGTAAAGTGTGACCTGGTCATGTTTCAGTGATATTTACTCATACTTTAATATTTAATTGAAATGTGCACAGTTTACTAAAGGTTCTAACATGTCTTGAGGCTTATAGGTATTTTAACTCCTTGAACTATCCAGATGTTACAGTAAGTCAGAGATTTAAAACTAGATCTCACAAACTAGATTTTGATGCTCAAGACTCATATATTGACACTCCTATCTGGTACAGTTATAGACAGTTACAGTAGACACAATACAAGACCGGTAGACAGATAACAGGTGTCCGAGCTTTGAGGGACAGACAAAGAGATAACAGATGCTCAGCCTGTCCACTGATGCAGATCTCTCCAGACTTTTCCTCATCTTGGATAAGATGGATCACTCTTTGTGTCTAGGAAAACGATATGGTTGGGTGAAATTTCGAATATGTCCAGTCTGTAGTTTTCTCAAAGCAGTGCAGCCATGATGATGGTGATGATGATGATGTTACAGTAAAAGTTGTGCATTTGAATGTTCAGAGAGTGCTGGTACATGTATGTCTGTCTAATACCTACTACTATGAAGGTCATTCACCAGACTAAGTCCCCATGAACCCATTACAGCAATTGAATTTCGAATGTTACTGCCCTTATGTGCTCGATTGGTTTTATGGTTATTCTTCAACTTTAAAGACAACATTTGGATGCTGATACATAAATTAGGCAGTTTCTCATTAAAAAGTAAGCAAGCACGTACATATTTTAATATGCTAAATGTATATTGACATTATTATAATACTGTTAATATGATTATTGTTGACATTACTGTATGGGAAATTTTACCCAATAAGTTGTATCTCTGCACTGATATCTTATTAAAGCATATCGATCTTCTGTTGCTGGTTTCTTTGTCGTATTTATTCACAGTACAAATATTACTCTTGCACAATGCGTCAGAAAAATCAAGGTCCAAAACAACATTGTATTTCCATAGTACACGTACAAAAGCATGGTATCACTTACATATGGTATGTTTTTGTTATAGTGAAAACAGTATTAATAAAATTACCCATGGTTTATAGTCATTTGGACCATGTTCTTGGGCACAATGCAAAGCACTTTTTATATATATATATATATATATGTATGTATGTATATATAAAAGGCTGACAACTGCAATATATTTATACAGACACTAATGTTCAGTTGTTACATTTTATTAATAATAATAATAATAAATAAATAATTCAATAAATTGCATGGTTTAGAGATTATATATAGTTGACTTGATGTATTAAAGGGATAGTTCACCCCAAAATGAAAACTGTCCCATGATTTAATCACCCTCAAGCCATCCTAAGTGTATATGACGATCTTCTTTCAGACAAACACAATTGACCCTTCGCAAACAGTTTGATTGACAGGTGATCTGACTAATCATAACCCTTAATCCACCATTTTGTCTAGCAAAGCAGTCAGGGGAGTTAGTAGATTAACATTGGTGAATTTGTACTTCAATAATTGTGTGTACTCGCGTCTTTCCGCGCTTGAAACAACATTGCTTCTGATGTCCATTCATGTTTATTTGACACTAAATGAACTAGTATGAATTGATTGAAGCGATCTGTCACGGCACATTAAAGAGCCACTATAAGGTATTTATTGTTTAAACTTCTTTAAAAAATTACGATATATTAAATATGAAACTGTTTCATATGTTTGTCGACATGTTGACAGTGTTCTCTTTGCTTCGGGATGTATTTTTCACTGCGTGAGAACATGTGTGGCGTGAGAGCGCATGGCTCGTCGGGCATTGCAACAGAAACTAAAAGGGGCGGGTCTTTTCGAAGGGTCAATTGAAACGTATGAAACAGTTTCATATTTAAAATATTGTAATTTTTTTAAAGAAATTTAATCAATAAATATTGTATAGTGGCTCTTTAATGTGTCGTGACAGATCGCTGAAGCTCCTTATATCTCTATCAACGATCTCTTCATACTAGTTCATTTATAGTGTCAAATAAACATGAATGGACGTCAGACAGAATGTTGTTTCAAGTGCGGAAAGATGTGAGCACACACAATTTTTCAAGTTCAAGTTCACCAACGTTAATCTACTAACTCCCCTGACTGCTTTATTGGATAAAATGGCAGATTCGGGGTAATGATTGGTTAGATCGCTTGTCAATCAAACTGTTCGCGAAGGGTCAATTATATAGATATATAGAGATATATTTAAAAATAGCCTTAGTCCTCCAAGGTTTATAATGGTTGTGAATGATACCCTAAATTCTGAAGACAGAAAAAAATGCATCCGTCCATGAAAAAAATTAATCCATACGAGTCCAGGGGGTTAATAAAGGCCTTCTGAAGCAAATTGACGCGTATACATTGCGTCATTGTGTAGAACGTCAAAAGTAGTATTGTGTACTACATGGCGGAAGTTAACGCTTTTTAGACGTACGTTGAATGCATATGGCTGCTGCACCAGTTTTAAATAAGGATACTTGTCTCACACAAATGCATCGATTCGCTTCAGAAGGCATTCATTACCCCCTGGAGTCACATTGATTAATTTTTCTTCAGAATTTGGGGTACCATTCACAACCATTATAAACCATTATAAACCTTGGAGGACTAAGGATACTGTTAAATATATCTCCAATTGTGTTTGTCTGAAAGAAGATAGTTATACACCTAGGATGGCTTGAGGGTGAGTAAATCATGGGATAATTTTGAATTATCCCTTTAAAGCAACTTGATGTATTGAAATTCAATAGAAGTTTAAAATGACTTTGCATCGGTGTTATGTTAGTTTTTATATACTATTAAACAGTGCTTAATTTGTAAATGAATAATTGCTGGATTAAACCGCAATTAAAAAATGTTGTGACCAAAACTGACCATACATTTTAAACTGTCCTGGAGCATAAAAACACGTCACTAAACTGTGATGGCACAACTATAAGAGCATCATTCATGTATTAGATTATTCTTATTTCTTTCTTTATTTTACATAAGAATGTCTTGTTGAATGCTTCTTAATGTTTTCCTGCAGGTATTTATATATTTTTATGTTTTTGAATTTTAAAAAAAGAGCATCATTCATAGGTTTCTGCATATATAACTATACGTTTATAGCTATGTTGAGAGCAAATATTGTTTAGTTGATAAGTGATATTCTCTCTCACCTTTGATGTCGTTGCCTCTTCCATTACATTGATTTCTGATTATGACTGAACTCTTGTAGTGTTTTTCCCCCCTATATATTAGCTTAGATTTTAGTAATTCTGTTGTGCATATATTTTATTAGTTTTTTAAATGTTCTATTTTTGAGTTTTTAATTTCAGTTTTAGTATGTTAATTTACAAGGCAACATTTCTAATTTCCGTTTATTTTATTTCATTTAATGTCAGAGGTATCTATTTTATAAAGCACCTTTAGAAAAGGTATTCAAAAATATTTTTATATCCAGAGAAATCAGCAATTTTAAGCACACAGACTGTAATTGCATCACCTGTCAATGACGTCAAATCCATGCCTTTGATTTCCGGTTATACTAATATCGATCTAGATTACTGCAAACTGCAACAAGTTTCTCATTGCAGCCATCGTCGGATTGCTTTCCATCAGCTGTGGATGTGAAGATGACTACGCCTATGATTCCACAGTCATTCACGGCATCATCAACCTATGCCTTAGTTTTGAATAAGTGACCTCTACTGGTGTAAATTACTTATTGTGCCTTTAAAAAGTAGTTGAATCAACTTTGCGCCAACTACAACGTGTATACATGTATATATTTGTTACTGATATAAAACCTGTATAAAAACCCTTTAATCCTTTCAATAATGGGCCTCCATCTTTGAAACAAGTCTGCAGCTCCGCTATTCTGAAAACAAATACAGCATCAATCACTATTAAGCTGTGTGCATTTGGCTCTGTCAGAGCGGCAGTATGTTATTTCTGTCATCTCAATGGTATGTCATGGCTTAACTTGTTTAATTTTTCAAATAATGACAGGAGGACACACCTCCTAACTTCTCAGAAAAGACACAACATACAGCTATTAACGTAACTGACAAAGAATGACAGACACATTTCACTAATGTGCTGAGTGCATGGATAGACTGCGGTTTACATTGACTTGGGGAGACTAGGAAAACCGCATAACTCCTGGACCCTGAAATGCATTGGGAGGAGACAGAAAGGCCTGCCTTAAATGTCCACACAAGCTATTGCTCAGCCCAGGAAAATGGGCCTACAATCCTAATAGCTCCAGGATGTTTGCCAGTACTGACATGCTAATTAAAGAGACTTTCCATTAACAAACTCTGTCCCCTTTACAAGCAATAGTGGCAGATTTGATGCCAATGGGCATTACAGAGACTTTTTCAAAACCACAGGCAGTGAGAATGCAGATTATAAAGGTCAAATATATAAGTTTTGTAACAGTCAATGTCAGTAATGATCCTTTCAACCATAACAGGATGCCAAAATGGGTCTAAAGACCAGTGCCAAACTAATGGTGTCCCTGGCTAACCCGTAGGTTAGCTGAGTGTTATTGAGCACACAAACTCAGCGAATGTCCTCCTCCCTCACCACCTGTGGAGTCACTTCTGTGCTGAGATGTTTGCTGGATGTTCGCCTAGCCAAACCGCCTCTCTCATTTATTTGTTATTGTCCTTGTTATTTCTGTTTGGAATATGACGCACATCCCTTCCTCGCTCTCCATCTTCCACAGACAAATGGACACAAATGGAGGCTCCCTCACGCAGCTTCCCGTCTTTGCACAGGTACTGTGTCTGAGGCGTTGTATTAGCAAACACAAAAAATTGTCAAAGAAGTCAAGCTGAAACTTATTATGGCAAACCATTAACAACACCTCGCTTAATGTCCATTGATCCATAACACATGCTGAGCTGCTGCCCAATTCTGGACACAGAAAATTAATGTTTTTAAACTAGATTTGCTTTTTTTAAAAATGTATTTCAGTGTTTGGAATGCAGCAAAGGAAATAGTGTAAAGGTTTTGAATAAGCTTAGATTTTAGATTGCATAAATTAAATGATTGTTGTCAAAATATTGACTAAATATGTCTTGTTTTCTGTGTATGTGAATAAACATACATTTTGACAACATATTTCCAGCATAAATGAGGTTGTGTGGTTAAATGAAAAAAGAAAAGACCAATCAAAATTCAAATAGATGTAAGCAAAAAGGCCCATCTGAATTCAGTATGCAAATAAGACATCATTGCTGGCGGGCAGACTTTTGGAAAGTATTCTTCTTCAATGCAAATGTAAATTAAGGCAATTTTTAAACTTTGAATCTTAAATGTTTACAAAATTATTTCAAATTTCTTAAAATGAGTTCTGTTATGAGTACTACTTAAAGTTTGGATGGAGTCTTGTTAAATTGTAAAAATATCAATTCCATTAATGCATCCTAAGTAGTCTCCCTTTAAAGTAAAGGTGAATTAGTACTGTTTTATTTCTATATATGTATAACTATAAGTATATGTCATTACCATGGTAAAGTGATGGAATCAGATGGTAATACCAAGGTGCTCTGATATACACCATGGATACTGGTTGATTACCACCATAGTACTTACCCCAAGGGATCTACCCCAAAAATCCTGGCCAAGGTCAATGAAATTATTGTTGATGAACCTGGCTGAATGGTGAAATTCTGCTGTACTGACAGAGTGCCTGGAAAGCTCAAAGACTTGGCTAGGTTGAGTTGCAGGTGATGTTCTTTTATCCATGCCGAGATGTCTGTCAGGCAGTATGAGATGCGTGCAGCTACTGTGGGATTGTCAGGTTGAAATGAAAAGTAGAGCTGTGTGTCATCAACATAGCAATGGTAGAAGAAACCATGTGCTTTTATAATGGGTGCCAGTGATGAAGTGTATATTGGAAAAAGAGGGGGCCTAGAACCGGTCCCTGAGGTACCCTGGTGACCAGTGGATGTGTTTTGGGTACTTACCCTCCCCAGGCAACCTTGAAAGACCTACCTGTAAGGTAAGATTCAAACCAGCAAAGTGCAGTTCCAGTGATGGGAGGGTGGACAGAAGAATCTAATGATTAACAGTATTGAACACCACAGATAGATCGAGCAGAATGACAATAAAAGATTTGGAATCAGCTCTCACAATCTGCAGAGCTTCATTATCTGACAGCAGTGCAATCTCGGATATGGGGCTGCATTTAAATTGGTTAGCATCCAGCTGGTTGTTCTGTGAAAGAGAAGATGATACCTGGTATCATCGTATTTTCGCTACAAATGAGAGGAGAATGACAGGCCTTTAACTTTCTTCAAGTGCGGGGTTACTCGAGCCTGCTTGACTGTAGTGGAAAAAATGCCTGTGAGGAGAGATGAGTTGATGTCCAACACATCTCCAAAAGTAAATACCTTTGCTAAGTGTGAGATTGACTGCTGGATAGGTGTTTGTGGTATTTTTGGGAGAAACATGTCAGGCATGTCAGGAGCAGCTGAGACTCTTATCTGGCTTCAGTGAGGGACAGACACAGTAATGAGAGTGAACCCATGCTTAATCATTATTTATTCTGGAAGCAATCACAGGCAAAAAGAAAAACACTGGGAGAAATTATAGAAAATAAGCAAAACAGTTTAGCAATGCGAGACTTATCTTCCTCTGCGTCTTCCCTAGGGTCATTTTATCATGCGGGACGTTTCGGCAGTGCCACTGTTTAAAGTACTAATGCGAGCCCAAACTTCACCCTCCTCAGGGGCAAACGCATGCATCTAAAATCATAACAATCCCCTCCTAAAGGCTTTGTGTGTTTCTTCCTTCCCATGGACACGGGACCAGACTCCTTACGAAAGCCAGACTTCCACTCTTTCCCCAACTACAAAGATTTCATTTTGGGATCAGTTGATTCAGAGATTTCTGATCCTTATAGTGCACAAGAAAACAAAGTGCAGGAAAATAGGAGGGTCTGCCAATTCAGACCATAGGACTTCCTCTTTCTTTAACAGTCCAAAACAGTGGCTACCAATAGTATTGCACGATTAGCTGAGAAATAAGCCTTTTAAAAATAATAAAGCTCATTTCCACATGCACACACCCAACCATACAAACATTTCCAGTCATTTCACTTTAGTGTACTTCCTAATTACACAAGGCATGTTTCATACAATCATAGCTTTTCATCATGTTTTGTTGGGTACTTCATGTGGTAATTTCTAAATGAAAAGGTTAGTACACCTCAAAATGAATATTCTATCATCATTTACTCACCCTCATACTGTTTTGAATGCATATGACTTTCTGTCTTCTGTGGATCATGGTTACTCTTTTCAATATTGTGAAAGTGAATGATAAAGCAATTTGGACAGTTTTCTTCAATGCAAGTATATGGACATTTTCAAACTCTAAATTTTCAAATTCTTAAAATGAATAACGTTTACAAAAATCCAAAATAACAGCAAATTTAAGTTTTAAAGTTTACGCTTATTGTTTAAACATCCAGACACATTAGCTCAACCAATAGTACAAAGTTTGAGGGTGGGACTATCTATTTGTCAAAACAATGTAAGACGGGGAAGCAGGAAACCTGTCTGAAAACAGTCCTTATTTTTCGCAGTTCTGAGAAGGTAAGAATATCCACCTCAGAATACCCAGAAATGTCAAATGACTCACAAACAATTCACTAGATTTGTTGGACTGAAAAAACTTGTGAACTCAAAAACCTCTCTCCTGACAGCACTTTTACTAAGCTGTCTATCTTGTAATTGGACCATTACAAATAGTGCAGTCAGCTGGAGCGATGTTAGCAGTGTTTGCCAGCATGTTAGGACACTGACAATTAGCTTAAGTAAGATGCTGAATTCTCTGAGCTTATTTGTAATGCATGATAATGGGTTTGGATTTATCTACACTGTTGTACCAAGTTCCATTTGTCCTTACCATTTGCTCTGTTTAACCAAATGTGTCAGTGAAAGAATAGCTGAAATCACGTATATAATTGTGCTAATAGTTCCTGCACTTACTCAGCACTCTGATTAGCACAAATGTTTTATATAGATTTCAAATACTTGCCATTTCTCTGTTGCATTGATGCTGAATCCACAGAGAAGGCCACACGTGTGCTTTAAAGTGTTTGTGTAATGCACTAACAGCACTATGACCAATAGTTTCTCTATGATGTCAATATGGCAGGTAGGTTTTAGTTCAGTTTTACTTTTTTTCTAGTTTTTCATCTAATATTTATATTTTATTTTGCATTTTATTATTTATTGCATGATACAAAGAACTGATGGTCTATAATTTGTAGCCCCAGCATACTTTCTGCTGTATTATGAAGACATAAAACCATGTGAAAAGAGCAGTACAAATTTACAATATTCATGAAACAGTGGGCAAAAAGTACCCAGATGACCTACTACTTCTGACAAGATTCTGAGGTGCGCATTGATGGACACTTTAGTATCCCATGTGTCCACGGGAGAGGATTTGTGAATGGCAGTGACGTTAACCAACTGACCTTGGTACGTCACATGACAATGACAACATGCTGAATGTAGCATGTCCGGATTACATTCATACTAGAATGTTGTGAAGTACCTATTCAGAGAGTAGGCCTATGTGATTTTGGATGTAGCCATGATAAACACAGACCCACTGGACCCTGCTGATAGATGTAACTAGCAAAAACCTTCTTTCTCCATTCTTGGCATATATATATATATATATATATATATATATATATATATATATATACATGCAGCTCTAAAGTGAGTCACATGTGGTTCAGCTTTCAAATAAAGTGGTTTGGAGGTCCAGCTGTCACTGAGATGAATGGGATGCTAATGGACAGCTTCCTTCAGGTACTATAGATGCTCACATACATGTTGCAAGGATTTATAGCAAACCAAGTGACTTACAGCAATTAATTTGATAAGATTCATTCTTTTCTGTTTTGACTAACAGCAACCTTGAAAACCGCAATGCTTACTTTCCTCAAGTAAGTAAATGGTGAAGGTTTGATTGTGCATGTTTCACTCTATTCTGTCTGCTCAAGATGAATAGTTGCCCAAATTACATGCAAAAACGAAATGCTCAATATTTCACATTTATTTATGTAACAATGCCATTTCTCTCTATTTTAAGCAAACCTGACCTTCTTTTTCAACAGAATGTGTTTAAATCAGCAGGACTTTGACATGAGCAAGTGTTACTCATCACAGTCAACATCTCTGAGCTGCGTGACCACAACAGCTAATCAGGATGGAGGGCCTTGATCCTCTTCTGTATAAATGCTGAAATCTACTATGGCTATCAACCCCTGATGTGTTTTACAGGGCTTATGGGATTGTCTTATGTCCCCTAGCATCACCTTGTCTCCGCCAAAGGCCACACTGTCCCAGACCCGCAGTGCTTAGTGTCCCAGAAAACCCTGCAGCCTGTGGGCGGCTCTGTCCTCACCCTCAATGAGAGCCAGTGTATCCACTGAGAGTTTTCCAGTTTGAAACAAGCGGGGCATCAGTAATTTAATTGGTACTTATAATGATGGCGTGGAGGGGTGAAGCACAGATGGAGCACAGAGCTTTTAATTAATGTCAGCCTACAATGATGTCACAATTAATTTTGTGCATTAGATACGTACTCCACACAACCAACCCCCCCCACCCCCACCCCACATCTCTTCATTCAGATACAGCATCTATCTATCTATCTATCTATCTATCTATCTATCTATCTATCTATCTATCTATCTATCTATCTATCTATCCATCCATCCATCCATCCATCCATCCATCCACATTTATTTAATCCAAAATACAGCAATATTTTTTTTGTTTTTGTGATTGTAATTCTTTCCAGTAATGGTAAAGCTGAATTTTCATCAGCTATTATTCAGTGTCACATGAGCCTTGGTGAACATTATAGATAGATAGATAGATAGATGGATGGATGGATGGATGGATGGATGGATGGCTGGATGGATGGATGGATGGATGGATAGATAGATAGATAGATAGATAGATAGATAGATAGATAGATAGATAGATAGATAGATAGATAGTCATTTATTTGAAAAATATATATTTTTTTATTGTTACTTTTGTTCAATTTAATACTTCATTGTTGAGTCAAAGTATTAACTTCTTTAAAAAAAACTAAAACTTTTGAATGCTAGTGTATTTTATTCTTTACATTTTAGTTTACTCTTGTTAAAAATTAAAATCGTATATCCCATTTATTTTTGTTGTTCTGCATTTTGGTATGTCAGGTAGAAAGTTTGACAAAATACATTAGTCATAATTATGTATATCCACTAATTGTTTTCATTGAGCAGCACAAAGAAATTACATACAGTTTGTTCGCCTACACCCTGTGCCTTCTTTCGCCAATGCTCAGGCCTGTGTGTCAGGAAGAGGCCAAATATAAGTGATGAAAGCCAAAAGGTTACACTCTATCAGTATAAAAACAGAAGAACGCAGAGAGGGAGGATTTCCGCAAGGAAAGTAAACGATACAGATAGCTCAAAAAAAGGAGTTGCAGATAGAAAAGAAAGAACTACTAAGGTAAAATAAACTACACAATTTGTCTAAATGTATGAGAAAATGGCTCCCTTCCAATTTTGATTAGTGGTTGTTACATAAGCAGTTGTCCCGTTTAAAGAACAGACACAGACCGACAATATCCCCTCTCTGTTACCCTGTTTGCTTCCCACTCACCACCCCCTCTTCCTCACACCATCCTTCGTCATATTCAGCAGAAAGTTCTGGAGCTTCTTAAGATCCCTCCTTTCCATTGATTCCTCCAGCATGTCTGCAGATACCTCCACATCATTCATGATGTCCTGATTTACAAGCGCACTGTTCCTTTCACAACACAGAAACAAAAAGAAATGATATTTAGTATGAAGGAAATGGAAGAAAAAAAATCCCACTGACGGCCTTTGGACATTCCATACATGTTTCTGTTACTTTTCTGACGTACATAAAATCAGCCAAGACTTCCGTTCCAGAATCAGCACTTCCCCAATCTGTACTTTTGACCTTGTCTCTCGACCCACACTCATCGCCTCGGCTATCCTCACTGTTGAGTGGTCATCATTTGCAACGCAACGACACAATGACATAAGCTCACCATTATAAGCTATACCATTTATATATACCATTGGTCATCATTAAAGTGGTTTTTGTTTATATTAAGTACATTTTCTAATATAGCCTACTTTTAAGATTTAACTGAGGCTACACTCCAAGTGTACATTCAATACAATCAATACAATGCACTTCTTTTTCACAAGGGTAGGCCTATATGTAACCCTTCTGATTGGTTGCTCTCACATTGGGTCAACAACCAATTTTAAGTAATTAACGCCAAAATCAGAGGGTAGAGTTGTTAAAGACAACAGTCATCCAAATTAAAAAAAAAAAATGTTAATGCCAATGTCCTGTCCCTAACTATCTTAAATCTAAGTCCATTCCCCCAGCCTGGCCGCTACAATCAGCCTTCCATGTTCAACTAGCTCCCCCATCTGTCAACACGAAAGATTAGCATTGGGTATGTGTTGTTTAGAGCCAAAATTATTCCCACTCTTCCCCCTCAGCAGAGAAATGCACTCACAAATCATTAAAAAAACATTATCATAGTACGCTCAGACTTTCACCTCCTCTAGGAGACTAATCTTGTTTGAAAAAGACCCTGTCAATTCCAAAATCTCCACATTTATGCTATATTCTTATATGTGTGCATATCTGAAACACCTGGCTGCTGATACGATTACATCTTTTTGGTCTGATATACCGTGGTTTTTAAGAATAAAATCTCAGTAAAATTCATATAAGGGAATTTTGGTGCACTGTATATTAATTCAATATATAAACTAATATACATAATATACATATATTACTTTATATATTGAATTAATATACAGTGCACCAAAATTCACTTATATGAATTTTACTCTTTATTCCATATATAAAACATTTGAAAATAGATGATAAATCTAAATCTCGTGCTTTTAAAATAAAATACTATTATTACTATAACTAAATTAAATGAATTTGTTTTCAACACAGGGCTGTGACAGAATTTGCCATGTTACAAAGCTATAACACTAACTAAAAGTTAAACCTGCAACTGTGATGGCAGTCCAATATACAACTTGATAGAGAAACACAACAAATGATATTCAGACATAGGCCTAACGTCACTTTTTCAGCTGTTAGAATTGTTTTATATAATTTGTACATGTATAATGAGTTGTAACAGCCTTTTTGCTCCCTCTGTTTAAACAGATCTGCTTTTTATCCCTATATAATAATATCCATAAATAAAGAATAGAAAACACTCTAGGAAAAAAAAAAATAGATCTACTTATAGACTGCTTAGTTATTTCTGTGGATCAAGTTCAGTAGTTATAAATTGCTTGTATACCCAGAAAGAGTTCAGAGAACAAAACACCCAGAATACTCTGAAATGCTAAATGACTCACAAACTACACAAGTCGGAAAAATTAAGAATTAATTTTGTGAACTCAACAACCTCTCCTCTGACAGAGCTTTTAAGTTCTCCATCTTGTGTAATTGGAACATTAAATAGTGCAGTCAACTGCAGCGTGGTGTGTGCCTTTGCCAGTATAGGGACACTGAAAGCTAGCATTTAGGCCTAAGCAAGACACAGAACTCCCTTTTCTCATTTGTAATACGGTAAAATTATTTTTTATAGACTTGAACCTATTTATTGATTGTATTGTTTTGATTGATTTATCGTGATGCCCTTCTTTAAACATCATCGATTGGGATACACATTAATTAAACGGATTAAATGTATTTATTTTCGATACTATAGGAAAGCTTATATTTTTAATAATAAATAAATAAATAAATACAAATAAAACAATGTAAACCATAACCGTTCGCCAAAGAGTCGAAGCTTTTATTTTGCGGTAACCCTGACTTTTATTGTGAAAAATGTAGCATGTTTCCTGTTTAAGCTTTTGGGATTGCTGGAGGTTTCCATCTGGGTTTTCAGATTGATACAAAAGTAGCTATAACTGCACAGCAACAAATTCGCGAAACTTCATATTGATGATCGGATTTGTGAGTTCGCTTTCATTGTCAAATAACTTTTATTTTTAACTGACTGTACTCACATCATATAGTAACCTTGTAGTATCTACAACCAGCTGTACGTCCTAACTTATGTATGTCTGGCTACTGTTTCCATACCTAAATGGTTGATTTATGCTCTGGTTATTAATCTTTACAAATAAAATGTTAACGGGTAAATACGAATAAGCAAATAGATATGTGAAATCATTATATTAGCTTGTTTGTTCATTGTTCATACAATTGATGCTTCTCAGGATACGTGTATTGACACATGCATGACTCAATTGAAAGAAAATTCAATAAAAGGGAGCTGAAGTTGCTGAACTAATGAGTGGAAGGAGGACTAAACCCAACAGGGGTGGAGGACGGTTCAATAAACCTAGAGGAGGTGGAAGAGGAAGAGGAAGAGGAAGAGGAGGAGGAGGTGGAGGTGGAGGTGGAGGTGGTGGAAGCAGGAAAGCTGCCAGTGGAGGCTGGGATGATGGAGATGATTTCAGCCTAGATTTTGGTCCCAGTCAGTCATTCAAGCCTCCCTCATCCAGAGGTTCAAGAGGTGGAGGCGTGCGTGGGGCTCGTGGAGGAACTGGCAGAGGAAGATCTCCGGGACTGCCCAGAAAACATGACGAGGAGGAGAAGAGATCCAAATTTAGACCCGAACAAGTGCAACTGCCCCTTCAAAAGATACACATGACATCAGAGAACAAACTACAGGTTAAAGAACTGCTCAGGGAACTTCAAAACCAGGAGTATCACACATCAAACAGGTGAACTTGTGTTTGTTTCTACAGAGGCAACAGTGGCCTTGCACTTTTTCATTAGCCTTGGTTCTGTAAGTACCAAGTAAGTCTAGTTTTAAGACACGAACCACAAACTCCAAAATGTATCACAAGATTACACACTTTGATTTTAATCATAGCAGTATTGCAGATTTAGTATTTATATTCTGTTATGAGGGAATGCACCAATCATCCCGTGAAGCACTGCAGGTGATGTTCTTACTTTAAAGTCAATGGTTTGATTAAAAAAATATATATATATTGAGGTGTCTTTATGTCATTTGTTTTAGTATTTCAAAAATGTACAGACAGTTTGGAAAGACTTCTTTCCTGCAAAAATGAATTTAAAAAACATTAAATGTGAAAGAAATTATCTATTATTATGAGCCATTTGTAAATTCTAATTCTGAATGGCAAATTCCAACACTCCTGCTTTTTATAATGCTTTCTGTAACAAATTTTCTCTTTTATTGAAGTCACTTAAGGCTGTGAAATATGTCAAAGGTACATTTATTGTAATAATATGAATCTGTAGTTTGTTTCTATACATATATCAAATTATTGACTTTATCAAACCACATCACCAAACAAATGTACATAATTGTTAAAAAAATAAAATGAATGGAGAAAATTTTAGTTTTTTAGTTTGGAGTTTTACTTATAGACCTCTATTTTGCAATCAAAATAGTACTTTATATCGCTTTACATTGGTTGTTCAGTGTTGAATAATGTATTGTTATCATACAGCGGCTCTGATTGTGAAGGTGGTGAGGAGGAAGAAGAGTATGATGAGTTGGACCATCGTGGAGAAGGTCAGTTCTGGGTAACCCATGATGATGGAGTGGAGTATGCAGACAATGAGGACTGGATGGTGGATTCGGTCGAGGAGAAGTATGTAAAGCCAGAGCCGGTGATCTCCCTGTTTGCTCTGGGCACTCTTTGCAGGTACACACTGGCTAAAGCAGACATCACTACTAATATTTAAAGATTATTGTAGTAATGGTACCTGGTAAAAAAAAAAAAAATTAAGAATCAGAAATTCACTGTGAAAAATACAGTGATAATGTTTGAGGTGTTACGGGATGGCATATTGGTGCCTGTATATTTATAAAACTTAGAACCGTATTTTTAATTATAGATCTTCATACAAGGATCTGTAAGAATGTCCTTTTATTGTTTTTCACCATAAAATTATTTGGTAATTCATAGTTTTTACCTGCAATAACCATAAATTTGACAGTATTTTACAGTAGAATTACTGAAACCATTCACAGTTTTTATTGTATATTTTTTAATTGTGTTCATGTAATAAGTGTAAAAAGTAACATGAAATGTAACACCCTTATTTGCAATACGTATAATACAAAATGAGAAGGAAAAAGAAATATTTATGTGTTATTGTTTATCACATATGTGACATCTGGGAATGTCTTTATTATTTTTACCATAAATTGTATGGTAATTCATAGTTTTAATTGCAATAACCACAAATTATACAGTATTTCACATTTAAATGAAATATAGTGCAATGTTAGACCATTAAAAGTTTTTCACCCTAAGGTAAAATAGCTTAAAGTTAACATGTTTTAACCTTAGTATTTTTACAGTTTATTTTGTGTAAAATTTACAAACCTTTTAAAGTGTATTGTAGCATAATGTGTGCAAATAGTTTATGTCTCTGGATGGTAGTGTAATTTTAGCTCACTCAGTATATTAGTAACTCAGGATTTCCAATGTTTCAGGTACGGGTTTGACCGTGAGCGCAGCAGACAAGCTTTGCAGGCTGGAGAAGGAAGTGGACGTGGTGAGGTTGGAGCAACATTAGAGCTCCTCCTATCCCAGATGTTCACTGAACGTTTTGGCTCTAACGCCCTCAGCCCCCAGACGTTCAACCTCCCTTCACAGGAGGAATGTCTTGCTTTGCGACAGGAAGAGGCCCTCGCTTTGACCGCGATCTACGGGGAGCGGTTCTGTGAGCGCATCAGCAGTCGTGTTTGGACTATTCAGCTTGATTTGCTATGGTTGGATGACAGCCGAATCAAAATTTCAGAATCTGCGAATTGTAAAAAGCAGTCGGGGTCCAATCAGATTTGCAAGTTTTACCTAAAGGGGGCAGGTTGTAAGTTTGGCAACCGCTGCAAGTTCAAGCACCAAATTCATGAATCGAGCTCTTCCAGAGATTTTTGTGCCGCAAGTCAACCAGGGTTTAGCAGTACAGAAGCTCCCATTTACCAGTTGGAGATTCGTTTCCAACCAGGTAGTTTTTATCCATTTCAACCTCCGTTTGTGGCCTTCAGTAGCACTGATGAATCGCTCTCAGCGCCGGGCCGCCTTAATGTCACAGAGTACCTGTTCGGTCAGTCACTCAGCGCTGCGCAGGAAGGTGAGCCGGTGGTCTACACCCTTATTTCCTGTCTGGAGGAGGATGGACCTGTCAGAGAGCTGCTGTCAGCTGCTCATCACAAGTACAGTGCTCCGCCCCCAGTGCTGGCTCCACCCACCGTCACTCCGGCAAGGAATCGGAGCAGTAGGAACACCGTAGACAGCAGGAACACTGTAGACGGCATTACAAATGGTACAGCAACTAGAGATCGATCAACCAAGACCACTGAGACCACAAACCACAGACTGAATCAAAAGGAAGGTGAGGGATTGGACATCTCAAAACTTGTCATTATTAAAACCATACGTCACCCAAAATCGAAAATTCTTTTATCATTTACTTGCTGTGTGTTCAATTAGATGCTTCATTCCTAAGAGAGGATATTGATGTAGAACAAGACGAGGATGATTATGAAGATGAAGAGGAATGTATCCCAGTGATAAACGAAAGCTATGTTAACTTGAGGAAGAGGATGGTGAAGAAGCCCGAGATCAAAACTGAGCAAATACAGCAAGAGAACAAGAAGCTGTGCAGAGAGTTCAAGAGGAAACAGGTAACACGCATGACGACTGTGCAAGACCTACCCTGCCCTTATTGGCTTGAATGGGTCTGTTTTTGGTGTAGTACATTATGAATATTTGTATTTAATATTTGCTAATGAATATCATTGTCATCATTAACACACCATCTTATGTTTTCAAACCTGTATAGAGTGATGAAATATTTTTGTAGGCGAAGTCTGAAGTTAACATCACACCGGTTCTATGGACAAAAAAGCCAATAGGATTTTCCCTTTGATTTTTGGATTATTGCAGAAAATATGCTCTGTGATGAACAAAAGTTTTGTTATTCTTCCACATTTTGTTCATCAAGATGATATTCACAAATTAATACAACTATGGAGCCTAAATACATTTGGAAGAAGCAGAAAGCTGAAGTTAGGTTATAAACAAACTACACCACGGTCGTATGACTTCAGCTTCACCACCACTAATCTTCCGACAACTTTTTTTGTAGTTATTTAAAATCTACAAGTGGGAAAATTTGAGTTTGAATAGTTTGCAAGAGAGCAAGTAGATTAGTTTACCTGTTTGCCGTGATGACATTTAATGTCCCTGACAACCTCTGGAGTCCCATTTAACCCCTTGTTAGCAACCATCTTTTTTAAGGCATGTAAAAGGTTTAAAATTCACCTTATTGAAATCTTTTATGTTGTAGAATAAAATGTGAAAATATTTTGAGTACTTCGTGTTAACCAAAGACCAAACCCCACTGACAAGGGCATTGGAAGTGCAAGATGCTAACTTGTTTCTGGATTTTAGGACTCATTCCTGCCGCACTTTACAACTTTCTTTCAAGGTACTCTTACATGGTATATTACTCAAAAAACGCTTTGAAAAAGCTTCATAAAAATAGTCTGAAATCTTATGATAGGTTTACGTATCATACAGACTGAAATTTAAGTTTTATTCACTGAAAATCTTTTAAATCAAATATGAAACCTTTAACACATTGCTTCAGGAAATTTCTCAAACTTCATTAATTCTCCCATGGCTTGTGACAACCTCATTATAAAGCATTATAAAGCACTTTTGGAGTGATTTCTTTGTCATTTTGGAGCTTGACAACACCCTGTCCCTATTCAGTTTCATTATATGGAAGAGAGCAGCAAGGATATTGTTGAAATTTTCACCTTTTGTTACACAAAAAAAATCGATTGAAATAGATTTTTCAGCATCATCATTTGGGTTAACCGATCCTTTTGTGTGTTCTCTCTCAGTCTTCGAGGCGATATACATCGATGCAGGAGCAGAGGCAGAAGCTACCTGCATGGCAGAAGAAAGAGGCCATATTGGAGAGTTTGGATAAGAACCAGGTTCTCGTCATCAGTGGGATGACTGGGTAGGACTGTGATCTGCAGCACTTGTATTCTGTAAACCAATTAACACCTCCTAATTAATACCTCCTTAACATTCTTGAAATCTCTTCATGTCTGAATTAATGTAACTTCAGGTGCGGGAAAACCACTCAGATTCCTCAGTTTATCCTGGATAATTTCCTCCAGAGTGAGCGGCCGGATAGAGTGGCCAACATTATTTGCACTCAGCCACGGCGAATCTCTGCCATCACTGTGGCGACCCGAGTAGCCCAGGAACGAGCAGAGGCCCTGGGTCACTCTACAGGCTACCAGATCCGTCTGGAGACCATCAGGGTAACACAGTTTTTACATACCAACCACATTTACTGCTGCCACTTGAGACTGAGCAATACATCATATACTTATAATATATTCTTCAAGATTTTCTTCCTCATTTGTTAAATTGCTGCTGCTATAATTACTTAAATGCACAAAAATAAGTGATTTGATTGATTATTACTAGATATGTTCACACTTGGTAGGTTTGGCTTGATTAAAAGGAACTCTGCTATTTAAGAGGTTACTCAGTGCTATTGCTCTGTAGTGCAGTTCGTTTGAATCAGTGTGAATACTGCCATCTGAACTTTGGTGCACACCGAACCAGCTTCCAAGCAAACTTTGGTGCGATTCCTGAAATATGAATGCAACATGGACCAAAAACAGGACGTGATATCTCTAGATGTGACCCTAAAAAGACTTAATTCTCAAGCATACCTATTATTTCCCGTTATAGGAGCATCTTATTACAGTTCGGTACAGGCATCAGAATCGCGGTCTAGTTGTGGCAGATCTTTGTTTGTGTGCGTGTTAGTTCCTAGTGCTGTTTTGACTACTTCACACATTTGATAAGCTCTTCACAAGTTTTCAGCTGGTAAAATTACCATCATAAGTACTCGCATACAACGAGCGCTTTTAGCCCAGCACACAGCGTTGTTTTGGACGTTTTGTCACAAAATATACAGCATAAAAGCCTTTTTTTTGTATATTTAGGTTTGGTTTTATAAATGACTGTGTCAACGCTAAGCAAACAAGGACTAAATGTATAATTTTCCTTTTTGGTATATAAATAACTGAATTACTTTACACTGTTTAGTTTAGTCTATTTTAGTTCCTTTATTAAACATTTTCAATTTAATTGGTTGCAATAACATTTGGTCAAATTATGGATTCATACATTGAATGAAATCATTCCAGGCAAATGCATAAGTACCAAGATGTATATTGTATATTGTCAAAAGGCTGAAATCTCAAAATATATACACTGCCGTTCAAAACTTTGGAATCAGTACGATTTTTATTGTTTTTAAAAGAAGTCTCTTATGCTCAACAAGGCTGCATTTATTTATTTAAAAATAAAAAAAGAACAGTAACACTGTAAATATATTACAATTTAAAATAACTGCATTCTATTTGAATATATTTTAAAATGTAATTTATTTCCATTATGGCAAAATTTCAGCAGCTATTACATCAGTGTCCCATTATCCTTCAGAAATCATACTATTATGCTCAAGAACTACTATTCTTATCAATGTTGAAAACAGTTGGGATGCTTAATTTTTTTTTTTTTTGTGAAAGCTGTCATACATTTTCATCAGGATTCACAGATGACCAGAAAGTTCAAAAGAGCATTTATTTGAAATAGAAATCTTTTGCATCATTATAAATGTCTCTGCTATAACTTTTGATCAATTTAATGCATCCTTGCTGAATTTTTAAATTTCTATTAAGAAAAATGGTCATCCTGATGTTTTTGTATATGTTTGCTTGTATCCAGTCCTCCAGCACAAGACTGATGTTCTGCACCACCGGCGTCCTTTTGCGGAGACTAGAAGGTGACTCTGAGCTCAGCGGCATCACACATGTGATCGTGGATGAGGTCCATGAACGGACAGAAGAGAGGTTTGTGGAAGGCACACATGCACATAACAACAGTCACACGATGAGTCTGACAGTAAAATGATTCCTGTCTCACAGTGACTTCCTATTGCTGGTTCTGAAGGATCTGATTGTGAAAAGGACGGACCTGAAAATAATTATGATGAGTGCAACCCTGAATGCCGAGCTCTTCTCACAGTACTTCAACAACTGCCCCAGCATACATATACCAGGTACGCACCCCATTACCGACAAAGAAAGAAAGCATAAATTACACTTTCATTAAAGAGGACGTATTATACTCTTTTACAAAGTCTTGAATTTGTTTCTGGGGTCTGCTAGAAGTGGTTTTCATGCTTAAATGTTCAAACAACATTATTTTTCACATATTTTGCAGCATGTCTCTTCCCAGTCTGCCAGTAAAGCTCTGTTTATTTCCTGTCTCTCTGAAGCCACTCCTTCTGAAAAGCTCAATGTGCTCTGATTGGTTGGCTGGACCAGTGTTTTGTGATTGGTTAAACGCTTCAAGCGATTTTAAAATGTCACATCCTTACCATAACAGCGAGTTTCAACGCTGTGCACCTTTAAAAATATGTAAAATCTGTTGTTTATAAGATATAACCTATTCCACATCTCTTACTTGCTTTTTCAAAATTGAATTTCCTATGTAAAGGACGCACATTCCCAGTGGAGCAGTTCTTCCTTGAAGACGCCATCGCTAAGACCAGGTATTAACATAAGATACATATTGCTTAGTCTATGATTATTTTTCTACATGTATTCTTCTCACAATAATAAAAATACTGTCTTTACAACACATATTTTGTTCATTTGTTTGTCAAGGTATGTAATTGAAGATGGTAGTCCATACCGACGCTCCACAAAGCAGAATCGTCCCTTCGGTCAGGGTGGTGCCACTGGGAAGGGCCGGGCTCCTGTTGAAGACTTTGACGATGACGGTGTTGGCTGGTCCTTTACCTCCTTAATGAAAAAGGATTCGATCAAAGACTCAATCCCTGATCAGCAGCTCAGTCAACAGGATCTCACGGTCCGATATTCCAGTAAGAACACTTGAATACTGTTATTTGTTTTTAACTCATTTTAACCCCTGTACTGTGAAAATTCTTAACCTTTCCACTTGCTTGCAGATCTCATTAGTTTTGACTTCCAGCTATTTCAACTAAATGTAGATAATTCAGTTGTGGTGGCATTAATTTATCGTCCTCCTAAGTCTAAAGTAGTTTTTTGCTGTGGTACTGATTATGAATCAAAAGAAATTTTTATATCTGGTGAAATCATTCATCCGCTCATAGTCAAAACGTGAGGGTTAAACTCATTTCTGTCTTTAGTGTTTGTAAAACGTTCAACCTGCTTGTTAAATGCATTCTTTATATTGGATCTCTGTGTAATCTGATATAACACACTGAACTGTAGTGAGTGAAATATCTTTGTGCATGTCTTGTTAAGATTACTCAAAGTCTGTGGTGAAAACGTTGGCTGCTATGGATCTTGACAAAATCAACATGGACCTGGTGGAGAGTCTGTTGGAGTGGATTGTTGATGGAGACCACAGCTACCCACCAGGTAGCACAATAAACCCCTGCACTACATCCCTTTTTAAAATAATTATAGCTTCCTTGTCAAGGTTAAAAAAAGTCATTGAGTGATCGACTATTTTTTTCTGTGTGTGTGAATTCACAGGGGCTGTTTTGGTCTTCCTACCAGGACTGGCAGAAATAAAGCAATTATACGAACAGCTGCAGTCTAACAGGATGTTCAATAATAGACGAACAAACAGGTAATTTTTTTCTAATGGTCCCAGTAGTTCAGTTATTGTTGTTCGTGTACATTTTATAAAGAACATGTTCTGGACATTAAATTTGAAAACAAAGGAATATATATATATATATATATATATATATATATATATATATATATATATATATATATATATATATATATATAAAAAATATTAAATAGTGGATATATATATATATATATATATATATATATATATATATATATATATATATATATATATATATGGATATATATATATATTGCACCATGACAATTTTTATTTTAATAAAGAACTTCTCTGACCACATCTTCTCATTACTATAATGTGATGACTGTTTTTATCCATAATGGTAATATTTGTACTACTGTATCTGTAATGTATGTTAATTAACTGGTAAATAAAAGAGTTTAGGAAGAAACACCATTGAGAATGAAAAACATACAAATGAAAGAATGTGAAACGCATTGAAAAACATAAATTACAGTGATCAAGAAAATAATGTCACAGTCCAAACAAAAATCTTAATGATCTTAAAAATCAACATAATTTTCTATGTCATATTTATATTATATACCGCTGTTCGGAAGATTTGAATCAGTAAGATTTTTTTTATGAAAGAAATAAATATTTTATTCAGCAAGGATGCTTTTTTTTGGAAGTAAAGAAATTTATAATGTTACAAAAGATTTCTATTTTACAGAAATGCTGTTATGTTGAACTTTCTATTCATCAAAGAATCCTGTTAGAAATGTATCACGGTTTACACAAAAATATTAAGTAGCACAATTTTTTTTTCTTCTAATAACACTAATAATGTTTCTTGAGCATCAAATCAGCATATTAGAATGATTTCTGAAGGGTCATGTGACACTGAAGACTGAAGTAATGGCTACTGAAGATTCTGCTTTCCATCACAGGAATAAATTGCATTTAAATTAAAATTACATTGAATTGTAGTAATATTTCACAATATTACTGGTTTTACTGTGTTTTTGATCAAATAAAGGCAGCCTTTGTGAACATAAAATTATAATCAACCCTAAATTTATGAACAGTAGTATATGTTATTATAAAACGAATAAAATAAATAATAAAATAGTTCTTTTGATTTTGAGCTGAGATGTGACTTGTTGACGTATGTCTTTGTCAGATTCACCTGTAAAATGCGGATGATATTTAGTTTTGCTTGTGTGTAAAATGTACAGGTGTACAGTGTATCCTCTACACTCATCCCTGTCCAATGAGGAGCAGCAGGCGGTCTTTACCCGCCCACCTGAGGGTGTGACCAAAATCATCATCTCCACCAACATTGCTGAAACTTCTGTCACCATTGATGATGTGGTGTATGTCATAGACTCTGGGCGGATGAAGGAAAAGAGGTTTGCTCACTGTTTACAGCATATTGCTGCTGAAGCTTTGTTAATCCTGTCAAAAAAATTAGATGTTTATGTTTCCTAGATAATATTGATTGTTTTTTTGTGGATTTGGATGCATTATCATAAATTTGTGCTGTTTGTTAGGTACGATGCCAGTCGCTGTATGGAGAGTCTAGAGGACGTGTGGGAGTCTCGTGCCAACGCTCTTCAGAGAAAAGGCCGTGCCGGTCGTGTGGCGTCTGGCGTTTGCTTCCATTTGTTTACAAGGCACCGCTTTGCACACCACCTGAGCCAACAGCAGCTGCCTGAGATCCAGAGAGTTCCTCTGGAGCAGCTTTGTCTAAGGTATCCATCTTCATATTGGGCAGTCGTGGCCTAATGGTTAGAGAGTCAGACTTGTAACTCGAAGCTTGCGGGTTCGATTCTCAATACCAGCAGGGAAATGTAGGCTGCTCACTAGTGTGTGTGTGTTTATTATTCACTGCTCCTAATATGTGTGTACTTACTTGGATGGGTTAAATCCAGAGGACAAATTCCAAGTATGGGTTACTTGGCCTTCACGTCACGTCACTTTAAAGGAAAAAACAGCATTTTCATTTGTGTGTCAAAGATGAACAGAAGTCTTATGGGTTGAGACAACATGAGAGTAGGTGACTGATGACAGAATTTAAATTTTTGGGTGAAATAACCCTTTAATAGTTTAAAGTTGACCCTGATTCTGCTCTTCTCTCTCAGGGTTAAGGTGCTGGATGTGTTTGCGGAACGTCCTCTGGACTCTGTTTTCTCCCAACTGATTGAGCCGCCCACAGAAGGCAGTCTGGAGTCTGCTAAACAGCGCCTGTGTGCCCTGGGCGCTCTGACGGATGAGGAGTCTCTTACTCCATTGGGCTGGCATTTGGCCTGTCTGCCCGTGGATGTCCGCATCGGTAAACTCATGCTGCTGGGAGCCATCTTCCGCTGCCTGGACCCTGCTCTCACCATTGCCGCCAGCCTTGCCTTCAAGAGTCCATTTGTAAGTCACTAGAAACATGTAGTAGATGATAATACTCCAGTGCAGTACTATATTAGCTGAGATTCATGTTCTCTTGGTGGCTACACTCACAGGTGTCTCCCTGGGATAAACGAGAGGAAGCTAATGAGAAGAAGTTGGGATTCTCTTTGGCGAACAGTGACCATCTAGCTTTGCTTCAGGCGTACAAGGTCAGAACAGGCACTGATTAAATTAATGACTAGAGATACACAGTTCATTATGGCATGCTCATCCATTACCTTTTGCTTGTTTTTCTTAAAAAATATTAGATAATTAGACAATTGTATGTTACAGAATCATATTTGGCCTTGTGTAAATACATCCACAGACTTCTGCAACTTGTTCCAGTGCTGATTCTACACACGCACACAAAATCAGTGCATATATTTCAGTGCATATGTATCCTCTACACTCATACACTCAAAAAACAAAAAAAAACTATTCACATCTGCATATCTGAATCATATATTGATCTACCTCTGATTGTCAAATCAGCCAAAAGAATGTCGTTATTTATGCATTTCTAAAAAGTGCTGATGAAGATCTGGGCCCAGTTCATGTTAATGAAATGTGCTGTCTGGTATAATCATGAAGACTCATGTTGTGTTCAGGGTTGGTGTAACGCAGCACAGAGCGGCTCTAAGGCTGGTTACCAGTACTGCAGAGAGAACTTTCTCTCTATCCGGGGCTTACAGGTGAGACTGGTCTCTGATCAGTTCAGTGAAGATGTCATTTTGGCACACTTGGATAACTGTTCTGTTTTGTGTGTATTCTCTCAGGAGATAGCATGTCTTAAAAGGCAGTTTGCAGAGCTCCTGTCTGACATTGGCTTTATGAAGGATGGACTGAAAGCTAGGGTCATTGAAAAAATGAGCTCAAAAGGAAGTGATGGGGTGCTGGAGGCCACAGGTTATGAGGTAACAGTGATTTTGGAGTGCTGGGACAAAATAGACTAGTTTATGCTCTAATATCATAGAAATATGGAAAGAGGATCTTCTGGATATTTAATTGTTTTCATAAATACCTGATCGTGTTGAGACTTAGTAGGGACACAGCTTTGAAATAGGGATTTTTATTTGCAAAATTAATGTAAGATATTTTTGTATTTTTCTTAAATTAAATAATTATTTTAAATCATTTAATTATTACCATCTGAGATAGCTGGCTTTAGATGTAGTGAGTGATAATGTAACCAAATTTTCTGAAGAGACTCGAGAACCAATGAGGTTCGTTCTCATGTGTTATGCAGCACGTTTGAGCTTCCGCAAGAGGTTTGTTCTCCTGCGTCAACCACGTTCGGTTGACCTTCTGTTTATGTTTGCTGATCAATATTTATATGCAAATAAATTAAATTAAATTAAATCTGTTTATCATATAAAGCAATTGAGTCTTTTCAGAAAGTTTGGAAAACAATTCATATAGATTAGTTTTATGATCTCTTTGTGAACTTTTTGAAACATCAAAGTGGTAGTTATGTAGCTATCTATGGAGGGACAGAAAGCTCTCAGTGTTCTGAAGATGAACAAAAGTATGTGTGATCATTTTTCTTGAACTATCCCTTTAAGTAGCAGTAATTATTTATGAACTCTGTAAAGTACCCACAGCATGTGACCTGTTCCTTAAACTGGTTTTATGTCCCTCACAGGCCAACCTGAACTCCGATAACACAAAGTTGATGTCAGCCATGTTGTGTGCAGCCCTCTACCCAAATGTAGTCCAGGTCAGTGTCACAAAATTTATCTAGACTGGTATTTAAGGTGTTTAACGTGAATATGTAAAGTGTGCCGTGTTGTGTTTAGGTGAGATCTCCTCAGGGGAAGTTTAAGCTCACTAGTAAAGGGGCTATGAAGATGCAGCCCAAAGCAGAAGAACTGCGCTTTCTGACCAAGAATGATGGAGCCGTCCACATACACCCTTCATCTGTCAACTTCTCTGTAACTATCACACATAAAATACATTTGTTCAGCTTAGCATCTAAAATGATGTGTTTACTAATATATATATATATATATATATATATATATATATATATATATATATATATATATATATATATATATATATATATATATATATGTATATGTATATGTGTGTATATATGTATTTTAGTCTTATTTTTTAGTGTTTTTTGCTTTTATATAATATATTTAGAAATATACTTGCATATAAATAAATAAAAATAATATATTATTTTAAATTAAATATAAAACATTTCAATTGTCTTAAATCAAGTGTATGGCTATGTTCAGACTGCTGGCAAATTGGATTTTTTTCTCAAATCAGATCTTTTCAGGAAGACTGTCCGCACTATTACTAACAAGTGATCAAATACGATTTGTGTGTCCAGACATAACCAACCTATCTGCACGGGTTGCTTTGGTAACAGCATAGGCATACTCGAGTATCTGACAAGGCTTTCAAAATGGATACAGGAAAAATTGAGGTGCATCATCTCGCCCTCCAAATAAGTGCCCTATGGAGTTGCTGACTGCATCGCAAAGGAAAATCTTTGGACTATTTTAACATCATATGAATACTTGCGGCATTTCAAACCACCTCCATATGATTTGAGAAAAATGTGTTTTTGCTGTCTAGACTTTCAAAAACTCATCTGGATAAAATCTGTATGTTAAAAAAATCAGATTTTTTTGTTGGCAGTCTGAACATAAGCCTAAGTTCCCTCATGTGCTGTCACATCTGAGAAATTTCACTCATTGTAGGTGCGCCACTATGACAGCCCATACCTGGTTTACCATGAGAAAGTGAAGACCAGTCGAGTGTTTATCCGTGACTGTAGCATGGTGTGCGTATATCCCATGGTGCTGTTTGGTGGGGGGCAAGTGAGCGTGGAGCTGCAGCGTGGAGAGTTCGTTATCTCTCTGGATGATGGCTGGATCAAATTTTCTGCTGCGTCTCATGAGGTAAAACGGGCTTACTCTACTTGATTATGTTGTGCTATTTGTATATTGTACTAGTATTTCATTAAAAATTGTTAATGTTCTGTAGGTGGCTGAGCTGGTGAAAGAGCTGCGGTGGGAGTTGGATCAGCTCTTAGAGGAGAAGATCAAAAATCCCAGCATGGATCTTATCACCTGTCCTCGAGGATCTCGCATCATACACACAATAGTGTCACTTATCTCCACACAGTAACACACATTCATCCAATACACAAAATGTCAGTTTACACATCCAGTCATGCTATTAAATGAAACTGGGATGTTTACCTGAAAAAGCCTTGTGACATGTCAGATTTTGTTGAGCTGTGGAAGCACTTTTAATACATTTTCATTTTAGTTTAATTTTCTTTCATAGCATAAATGAATGTACTTTGACATTGTGTGATTCCACACAAAGTTGCCAGAGTCCATATTGGACTGCTTTAATGTAATATTACAGAAATAAGCACTAACAGCAGGCATGTGCATGAATTTTAAATGTATAGCATGAGGTGTATGTGAGTGTGAATTGTCAAATATAAAAGACGTGGTGTTTTGAATGATCGACTTCTATGATGATGAAATATCATATTTTGCCAAAAGATGCATTATCAAATGTATTTAAAATTTAAATGGCATATTAGATCTGTGGATATACTTATTTAAAAATAAACAAGTTATTTCCTAAATTATTTTTGGCACTTGTTACAAAATAACATTTTTTCATTATATTATGTCGCTATAATTTGAGCAAAATGTTATAGATGTTTCATTACATTACTACGTTTTTGGGTAACTATTGTAGTATTCACCCACATATCTTGGTTGTGCCTTTATTAGGTGTTGTTCAAAATAATTTCCTTGTATACAACCTTGCTTCGTTAAAGAATGAATCAGCATTTTTTTTATTGAATGGTCTTCTACTAACTCACTCTTAAAGACAGTCCCTTGCCTCACCTACTGTTTGTTTTTTCTTCTTCAAATGCAGCACTAAGATCTGGCTACGATCTGATGATAAGAGCAAATAATTTGTAACTCTATTAAGCACAGTGTTAGTACATATATGGAGATCGGTCATTATTTAACTAATTCTTTAGGATGAAGTTGTGTTTTTTTAATGAGAGGCTTAATAACAGCCAGCTTGAAGGTTTTTGGGACATATCCTAATGACAATGATGAATTAATTATATTAAGAAGAGGATCGATGACTTCAGTAGCTTAGTCAGTATAGGGTCTAACATGTTGATTTTGATTATTTAACAATTCTTCCTCTCCTATAACAAAACAAAAAAAAATGATTGGAATTGTTCCTCAGGGGGTGTACAATGCACTTTTTGATGCAATACTATAGTAGACGCTACCTAGTTTATAATTTTCTCTCTGATAGTATCAATCTTGCAAGTAAAAAAATTCATGAAGTCATTGCTGCTGTCATGTTGAGAAATGTCTGAACTTGTTGAAGCTCTATTTCTTATTAATTTATCCACTGCGGTTGTGTTTGTTTTGTTTTTGTCACAAAGTAAGCAGATCTTGCGGTTTTTAAGGCCTTTATAGGCAGAAACGCTATCCTTCGATACAATGCAAAATACCTCTAGTTTTGTTTTCTTCCAGCTGCGTTCCATTTTCCGAGCTGCTCTCTTGAGGGTGCGAGTGTGCTCGTTATACCATGGCGTCTGACTGTTCTACTTAATCTTCTTAAAGGAGCAACCGTCTACAGTGCTAGAAAACCGAGGTCCATAGTTTCTGTTGCAACATCAAGTTTTTCTGAGCTATGCTGATGAGATAAGAAGAGTCAGGAAGGTTCTTTATAAAGCAATCTTTAGTGGTAGAAGTGGCAGTTCATATTTAGTGATAGATCATATTTGTAACAAGTTGTTTTTAAATGCTAAAGAAGCATTTGTGTAACTATTTTTTTAAAATCTGAAACTAGTCTCCCCTACCACTAGAAATAGAATGTATATAAACACTATTTATACTAATAGTACTATTAACACTAATAGTAATATTGGTACTATTTTCCAATTTTAATAAAAAAAGAAAAGGAAATCATTTGAAAGTGGACAACACACAGGTAGTTGCATGGATACATGAATCCAGAGTCAGAGGAAGCATCATTTATATTAGAAAAACTTTTTGCCTCCCACTTACAGGCCTGTTTAACAGAACATAATCTATAGTAGCATTTCCAGTCTGGCTTCCATCCTTTAAACAGGACTGAAATAGCCCTGGTTAAGGTTCTCCTCCTAGCTTCTGATTCTGGTGCTCTTAGCACTCTCCTTCTCTTGGACCTCAGCCCAGCTTTTGACACTGCTAGTCACAAGATATTCCCGTCACTGCTTTCAGCAATTGAAATTACTGGTACAGCCTTTGACTGGTTTTCCTCCTATTTAACGGGGAGGCAACAATTTGTTGTATTCCGGAAGCACAAATCTTCCACCAATTCCATCAGTTCTGGTGTACCTCAAGGTTCTGTCTTGGGCCCTCTTCTGTTCACTATTTATGTGTTACCAATTAGGCAAATAATTAGATACTATGAGTTTAACTTCCTCTATTGTGCTGATGGCTGCAGATTTATTTTAGCTACCTCCCACCTCAGTGTTTCCTCCCACATTAACAACTTGCATCAAGGAACTCAAGTCTTGGCTGGTTTTGAACCTCCTTAAATTTAACTTTAAAGGTAATACTGATTGGCTCTAAATCTGTCGTATCTAAACAATACAGTCAACTGATTTGACAATGTCTTCTACAGCACTTCATAATGGTGGTGTTCTTGATTCCACGATCACATTGGTAAAGTGGTAAAGACAGCTAATTTCCACCTATGTAATATCTCTCATATTGGATCCTCTCTTAGTCAGCAGGATGCTGAAATTGTTATACATGCCTTGTTCACATCTCACCTAGATTACTGTAACTCACTTTATGGCCTTTCAGCTAAAAATTTCAAATGATTACAATATATCCAAAACTTCACAGCTCACCTGATCACTCTGAGAAGAAAGAATAAGCACATAACTCCAAAACTCTAACACCTTCATTGACTTCCGGGTTTCCTTGCGTATAAACTTCAAGGTACTAATTCTCTCTTACAAAGCTCTTCATAACCTTGGTCCTACATATTTATCTGACTTACCTCAGCCATGCTCCTGTTCGTTCCTTATGATCTTCTATGCTGGACTGTTAGTCACCCTTTAGTTCAGTATGATAACCATGGGTGCCAGGTCTTTTAGTGTTGTGACTCCCAGGTTGTGGAATGCTCTTCCTCAAGGCATCCGTCAAGCATCCTCCCTTTTTTCCTTCAAAAACCTCTTAAAAACACATTGTTTTTTCTCTTCAGCTTTCTGTCTGTAAACTGTACCTTGATATGGATATGTTATTTGTTTGCATTCCTCTATTTGTTTTGTATTACTCAGTCCTGTTTGATTCCCTCTTTGTTAATATCTGTAACCTAATTTTGTAAGTGACCTGTTTATTACTTTTCAGCCCTTGGCATGTTTATTGTACTTTGTTAATTGTTATTGATGTTTATTTGACTGTTCTTTAAACCTACCTTTGTAAAGCAACCTTGAGTGTTGTAAAGGTGTGTTATGAATCCTGTTCGGTTGTCCTTCACTCACCTGCCTCCAGATGTCGCCCTCCTATCTCACGGACTCTCTCAACCGCACTACACTTCCCATAAGCCCCTTGTGTTAATTATTTCCCAGCTGTAGCCAATCTGCCCCGCTATTTAAGTCTGTTCCTGTCTATTTGCGAAGTCTTGTTCATCTGTACAATTCCGAGCACGTTATCCTTGTCTGGTTTACCTGTTTTCTGACCCTCCCTGGTTCTTGTTTTCTGATGTTTATCTGCCTGCCTTCGACCTTCCACCTTCCACCTGGACACTTACTACGTGTCTGCCTGTTCCCTGTTGTTATTGTTTGCTGTTGTGTTGACCATTGCCAGTACGACCACGTTTTTGCATTAAAGCTGCATTTGGATCTCACTTTTATATAAATACAAATTATTATTATTAAAAGAAGACAGGACAAGGCCAATTGGTCACAGCTCATTCAGAGTGTAGAATCTGTATTGATCTGGGGTGAGTTTCCCAAAAGCATCATTAGCCAACTATGGTTGCAAGTTCCATTGAATTCTATTGGTTATGACAGAACTTGTGATGATGGTTGGCTTTGGGAAACGCACCCTTGGATGTGTCTGTATTCAGTTTACACATAGAGCCAAATAACAATAATAAAAAAACAACAACAACAAGACAAACTAACCCGCTGAACCCAAGGAGGCATTTCTAATGGAAGTAATCAATCAGGGAATTTTTCATCATCACATTAAACCACATGAGGTAGTTTGCATATCTTCTTAATATACAGAGATTTAATTCATGCTCAAGCAATTTAATTCAGTATATCTTGGTTTTAGTTCCCTAAGATATTTTAGAGGATTGAAGTTTATAAATAGACCTTGTAAACTTTACATCTTTGAATATCTTTAGTTCATTAACTTATTTTTGCCACAAGGTGGCACTAGAGTCCAAGAATGAATCACGAGACTCTTGTTACTGTCTATGTTGTGTAGCTAAACACAGTATGGTGTTTGTTATTATTGAGCACAAATGTGTGATTTAATGTGTAGTAATATTAAAAGCAATTAAGCGCTATTGTGTTAATTTTCCCTTATCTCACTTTAATATGCAGAGCAAACTATAAGTCATTTATAGGCTGATACCCCTGAAGACAAAACGGGGGAAGTGATCAGGAAATATGTTCGAAAATCACTGCAGTTTCATTTGATGAGACACATAATGACACAGAAAGTACAGGGCATCATGTAGCTTATTGTTTGAGTGAAATAGGTGAAGGTCAGTTAGGGGAATTCATTTGTGAAGCTCAAAATGAGAATTGACGATTTGTTATATTGTGTTCTTTCTGGCAGCCAGTTAAGCTCCTTTAGTAGGATTTATGTAATTAGCAAAGACGTCTTAGACCTGATCATTCTGGAGCTTAATGGGATCATTTAGCATGCAAGGTGTAATCTGTTTGTGTTGTTATGTTTCTTTATTACGATGTGTGCTAAACTTCTTTCAGGTCTCACGCTATAGAATGTGACAACACGTCGAACCTTGAAGCAGATGGGCTACAGCAGCAGAAGAACACACCGGGTGCCACTCCGCAACTAAGTACAGGAAACTAAGGGGAAAAAATCACAAATTTCTCAAACATGTTTTTCTCAGTTGTAAGTTGTTAATACAAAGACATATAGAGTAAGAGTGTTGGGATAACAATTGACGATTTCTTTGAGTCACCATTATGGTGATTAGTGTTTGCTTTGGTTGGGCACTTCACCCTTGAATTTAAAATGTTAGTTTTTCTCTGGCTGCTTTAACTATGTTTCTGTTATGGAAGCCTGTTTCCGCCACTGAAAAAAAAGATTATTCTAACCTTTTTCACAGAATTGTGAGATATAACCTCACAATTCTGACTTTTTTTCTCAGAATGGCATGAAACAATCTCACAATTGCGACTTATTTATCACACGATTCTGACTTTTTTTCTCAGAGTTGCATGATATAAACTCACAATTGTGACTTTCTATCTCGCAATTCTGACTTTGTAACTCTTAATTGGTAGTTTAAATCTCACAATTCTGTGAAAAAAGTCAGAATAATCTTCTTTTTATTTATTTTTTTTAAGTGGCGGAAATGGGCTTCCATAGTCTGTAAGGCACATTTACTATGGCAAAGAAAGGCAAGGAAAATTTGGGGGACGATCAGTTGGTTATGTACTGATGATGACATCATTATACTGCCTGATTCACATATCTCATATTAGGGTTTATCACTGATCAAAAGTATACAATAAATACTTTTAAATATTGCTCTACCAAAACTCTCCGTTGAACAATATTCTAATGTGTATTTCATCTCTTTCCCATGGTTAGTCTTGGTGTTCTCTAGATCGCACTTTTATTTCGAGTTTCTCTTTGGTGCAATTCATGATCCGTGCCAAGGGGAACCACAGAAGGTGTTTATAAAACTGTTCATGTCTGTGTGATGTTTTTTATTTTCCCTGGAGGCTTTTTTTCCTGTTTCCGTGCAGCCATCACACTCTCAAACTGGAGTGACTGTTTCTCTTTCTGCCTCAGCATTAATTTAACCGTGTTGTGTTCTCTCACCACTAATTAAAATTCTTGGCTTCTGTGGGCCTGATCTAGCTTACATTACGCTGTGGGGTAGCTGACAGGTCTGAACGGGGCGACCTGGACATGTGACAGATAGAGGACAGCCTCTGCCGTCTAATGATCTGCTGGCACGCAATGTGGTCACTAATTAGGCTAAATTAGCAGGTTGCATGCAAAAAGTGTTGAGTTTGAGCCAAATCGAAGAATATTGTTTTTTTTGTTTTTTTCCCCTTCTTGCTTTTCAAACACTTTCTTTCCCCTGGGAGGCACAGAATCAGATAATCTCATTAGTCTAAACAAAACATTTCAGAGAATGTCAAAATCTTTGGCCACAGATTTTCACAGAGGCTTAAAGCTACAATATGTGCCATGCAGTGTTTCAAATGTATAAACCAACTGAACCCACGGCCATCTGAAAGTTCACGCTTTAGTTTATATTCACATTATACAATGTAATATTTTTTATATTGGGACGGGCCAGAATGTAGGGCAATTTTGAACATTAAAATATGGGTTATAATTGAAACTATAGTGGCACCAAGGTCAGAGTTCAGCTTTTTTCCATAGTGTGTCCAACATTCCACTAGATGGAAAAGGTTAAAGATCATGGTCCTCCCTGAAATAAATTATTAAAACTGCACTCAGTGACTGCTGTTTATCTAACTGATGATTTATATACAATGAAATATTCTATGTATGTTAAATAGATATTCTGAAAATTAAAAAGACTGTTTTCTCAACCTTTGAAATTAAGATGTCTGTCAATCAATCATTTAGAAATATTGTAAAATACTGTAATTCTTTTAGTAATAGTAAGCATTAGAAATAGTCATTTTAATAGTAACTATAAATACATTTGAAAAACGGACTTCAGGTTAGTAATAAACATTAAATATGTCTAGTGAATGTGAAATTACCACATAACATAACTACAGACATT
The DNA here is from genome assembly GCA_038088235.1 of Zacco platypus. NCBI lineage: Eukaryota > Metazoa > Chordata > Actinopteri > Cypriniformes > Xenocyprididae > Zacco > Zacco platypus. The sequence goes on along the minus strand of CM076078.1, from coordinate 22,754,728 downwards.
TAATTTGTCATTTCATTGCAGATTTCCTTAGCACTTTATAATAAGGTCTAATTGTTAGTCTAAACATTAGTTAATGCATTAACTAGCATTAACTACCAATTAGCAATATTTTTTTACAGCATTTATTAATGTTGGATAATAAAAATGTTCTTGTTAGTTCATGTTAGTTTTTAACTTAAAATTGTGTAAATGTTGAGATTAAAATTAGCCAAGATTAATAAATTTGGAAACACTTTACAATGAGGTTAATTGGTTAACATTAGTTAACATGAACTAATAATGAACTGCACTTATACAGCATTTATTAATCTTTGTTAATGTTAATTCCAACATTATTAAAATCTTGTTAACATTAGTTAATATATTGTGAACTAATATGAACAAACTATGAAAAACTGTATTTTCATTAACTAACATTAACGAAGATTTGTAAATACAGTAACAAATATATTACTCATGTTTAGTTCATGTTAGTTAATGCATTTACTAATGTTTAACTAATGAACCTTATTGTAAGGTGTTACCATAGATTCTTGTTCATTGTTAGTTCATGTTAACTAATGTAATTAACTAATGTCAACAAATGAAACCTTATTGTAAAGTGTTACTCAGGTTTCATAACAGGTTCTTCCAACGGGAACCATTTTTAGAAATTAAATGATGAAAATCCTTGAAAGTTGCAGTGAGAGACTGTTAAATCCTGATGCCAGTGCAATACTATATTAAACCCACAGGGGGCTCATGAGCTCAATTATTATTTGAAGCTTCGATTGAAAAACACCATTAACTGATCTTTGTCTCAGTGGCTTTTTGATTCATACTGCAGATTACATGAAAATTGAAATTATGTGAAGAATGATAATGTTATGTTATCTACCAAGGCATGAAGGACAAAAATAGATCTGAGGTTACAATGCAGGTACAATATTCTAAGACAAACTCTTGCCAAATAATATTGTCTTACTGATTCAAACTAGCGCCTTGTGTCATTAAATGAATGATGTGCACTGAAGGTGTGTTTGAGGAAGAAGTTCTGCCTTAAATGGGTATATTTAGTTGTGTAGTTCATGGCCTCTGCCACAGGTTTATTAAAGTGGCTGAAACTCCTCTAAACAAAACATAAAGTGACATGCTGGCAGCCGATCCAGAAATGTGACTGTATAACAAACCATTTACAGCTTATTAAACTATAGAGAGAGGAACACTACAAGAGAAGGCATCAGTTATAATGGAGACACGAAAACATTCCTTAATAGAAGAGTCTCGGTGGGGGATCTAGTACCGTCTGGTCTGTGTCATGCTGTTTGATGTGCTTCTTCTTCAGCCTGTAGACCAGTGACCTTTGACCTATCCTCAAAAGTGCTGCCATGTGCCAGAGATACGATAAAGGCTAGAAGGGACATAGCTACGGCCACTGGGTATGCGAATATCAATATTGTGTCATTTAATATTTATTTATTTTATTTAATTTAACTGTATTTGTAGTATTGTATTGTATTGGTTTAGGGTTGAGGTAGGTGTAGATGTTAATAAAACACAATTTAATAATATCACATTTAATTTACTGTTATTTATCCTTAAGTTTTGCCTCACTTCTGGCCGTAGCTGTATCCCTTCTAGACACAATCGAGGGGCCGGTTGCACCAACTGGACGCAAAAAAGTTGGGTGTAAGCTCTACGCAGGACTTAGTTACATCCATCTTTCAGATAAATATTTACACCTGTTGCACCATCGAAAACTACGACTAGGCGCAGCTATGCTTAGCGTAGACGATGCGCGTACACGCTGATATGTTCTACCGCACTGTTAGTCGAGACACCGTTCGCGTTACTATGGCTGTTATATGGTTCAAATGTGAATTTATTGGCCCCAACGAATAGACGAATAGATGAAAAATGACTGTCGAGCTGAAAAAAGAAAAAATATTGAGCAATTCAGTAAGTATATGCCTATTTTGGTATGCAAGCAAAACAATTCAGTAACAAATAAAAAAAAAAAGATTTTTATCTGGCAAAAGATAACAGCTGTTTACACGAAGTAAAAATTCAGGGAGCAAGTTGTAGGCTAGACCTGTTTACAGAGTAGAGTACACACACACACACACACACACATTTTTGGAGCAAGTTACTTTAATAACACTTTGAAATTTAGCAGATAATCCCGACCCGCCTTTAGTACCGAAGACAGTTCTGAAAAACACGACGACAGCTGATCGTGGAGCCTGTACCAGACGCGCCATCATCTCAACATTTTTATTTGCCTTTATTTTCATCATAGAAACAAGTCAAGACTTCTCACTTCACACCTACCTTTGACTAGGCGTAAGATTTAGTCTCAGACGTGCGCTACACCCAGATGGTGCAACAGGTATTAATTCTACGCAGGACATTTTACGTTAAGCTTATAGTCTTACGACCGGGTGTATGTCCAGCTGGTGCAACCGGCCCCAGAGCTGTAGACCTAGTTTTCAAGGCAACAGTCAACAAACATCAGTAAAGGTTTTTTTTTTTAAATCATGCTCAGCACATCACACTCCACTTCTGTGATTGTTTTTTTTCCCCAGCTCTATTCAGCAAAAATCCGGCAGTTAGAGATACAATCAGAGAAAATGTAATTGTACATTATATTCCGTTCAAAATTCTGATGTTGGTAAGTTGAAAGAAGTCTCTTATCCTTACTAAGGCTGCATTTATCTAATTAAAAATACAGTGAAAAAAGTAATATTGTGACATATTATTAGAATTTAAAGTAACACCTTGTCTACATCAGACGACAGCTAAAAGCATTCTACACTGAACGCGACAAGCCGACCGTTGCAAAGCACTTGGACTACGTCGGAAGTAGAACGGGGAATTGTGTCGCTTAAGGCCACACCGCACCAACCAACGCCAACAAACACGTCTGTTGGAGTTTGTTGGATCGGTGTGATACCCCTGTTGGCATCTGTTGGAGTTGTTCAGAGTCTGTTTTCACCCGACTGAACATGTTTAATCGGCGTTTGTTGGGTCGTGGAATGTATGATCAGTGTGGTATGGTTTTCCAACAAACGCCAACAAACGCTGACATGGCCGCGAACCGTTTCCACGACGATGAGGCAAATCCCTAGCAAAGACTGCGGTTTGATCGCGCCGCGCTTCACGCACACACAGCAAAGCGCTGCAAACGTGACGTCGTAGTTTGTTCATTGTAAAAATAAAATACAGTCAATACATATAAAAGTTACAATAGTCAGTTTAAATAGTCTGTAGTGTAATTCGTGCCGTTCAGCAGAATGCTGCTCCTCTGTGGTGATGCCATTTTTACTCATGTGAAGAGAATTTTTTTTTTCTATCAATACTGGAACGCGCGCGTGAAGGACTTTACATAATAAATAGTAAGTGGCCTATAGTATCCAAATACTATGCGAAATGGAAATATTTGGATTCGTGATGAAAGAGAGGTATAAGCGTGAGAGCAACGCAGGTTTAACCTAAGTTTAGTTTTAAATGAATTCATTTTGGCTTGTTTAGCTACAAATGGTTGTATGGGCCTTTGATTGGTCGCGCTAAAAGAAGTTTAAAAACCGGTGAAGGCTATACAACCCCAACGCAAGTTATCAGATAGAAAGCTAGCGCTTCAGATTTCAGGTTAGTATTTTTATGTTTGCCTCAATACTTTGAAACAATGAAAATATATATGATGCTGTATTATTAATCTAATAAACTTGCTTGAAAATATTGTTAACATGGTTACACGTATGTAGTTCTCAATTTTTCCCAGTCAGTTGCACTACTTAATATTTTTGTGGAAACCGATGATGTTTTTTTTTTTAGGATTCTTTGAAGAATAGAAAGTTTAAAAGAACAGCACTTATTTGAAATCTATTCACTGAAATAAAGATTATTTGCCAATCTTTCGTAGCTTTATAAACTGACTTGCCTTAAAGAATTAGTTCACTTTAAAATGAAAATTACCCCAATTACTGACCATCAAGCCATCTTAGGTGTATATGACATTCTTCTTTCTGATGAACACAATCGGAGTTATTAATAAATATCTTGACGCATCCAAGCTTTACAATGGCAGTGAACGAGACAAACGAATTTGAAACTCAAGAAAGGCAATCCATCCATCAGAAACATACTCCACACGGCTCCGGGGAGTTAATAAAGGCCTTCTGAAGCGAAGCGATGCATTTGTGTAAGAAAAAATCTCCATATTTTACAAGTTATAAAGTAAAATATCTAGCTTCCGCCAGACCGCCTTCGCTTCGCTTCAGAAGGCCTTTATTAACTCCCCGGAGCCATGTGGAGTATGTTTCTGATGGATGGATGCACTTTCTTGAGCTTTAAACTCATTGGTCCCATTCACTACGATTATAAAGCTTGGATGCGTCAGGATATTTATTAATATAACTCCGGTTGTGTTTATCAGAAAGAGAGTTATATGCCCCTAGGATGGCTTGAGGGTGAGAAAATCTTGGTGTAGTTTTCATTTTAAAGTGAACTAATCCTTTAAGAATGACTTTGGAAGTAGCTGAAGAATGTGACACTCTGAAAGATATTTGATTCTAGTCGTGCCCTTCCTGTAACCGGAACATTATCCAGACATCGACAAACCATTCCAAACCTTTCCCTGTTTTAAAACACATCTAATTTGTTACAATGGAAAGGAAATTACATTCATTCTTCAAATATAGCCATGTTTCAAAACACTTCCCATCTTAAAAAAAAAGAGCCAACAGTACGTTCTGTCTTTTTTATTTGCTTCCACACCAGGATGTATGAGAGGTTTCCCCTGTGTAACACCCTCATGTCAAAGACACTGGCGGCTTTATAGGAAGCGCTGCTCTGGACCAGGTGGAAAATCCTTCAGTTTGAATTATGCTTTCTTTGGCACCTCTGTATCATGAGCCAAAGTATATTTATCAAGAGTCTGACAGACTCACCTTATTCCAGGAAATAGAGGTTTGCTGCTTTTATGCTTCTCACAGTGTATTGTTTGGCATGGAGACAAGTTGGAAACACTCTATGATATCTTACAAAGTTTAACCAAAATAAAAATTTAATTATAAAAATTATTAATTAAATATATATTAAAAATATGTATCACAGTTGCAAAAAAATATTAATGACAACTGTTTTCAGCATTGATAATGATAAATGTATCTTGTGCAGCAAATCAGCATATTAGAATGATTTCTGGAAGAAAGATCACATGACACTGAAGACTGGAGTAATGATGCTGAAAATTCAGCTTTGCAGCTTTGTTCTTCACAATATTACTGTTTTCATGTTGTATTTTGATTAAATAAATGCAGTCTTGGTGAAAATAAAAGACTTTAAAAAAAAATATATATATATATATATATATATGTTGATGTCAATGGTAGTGTGTTTATATATTGGATTTTTCAAGTTCTATTTGGTTCCATCTGACTCATAACAGAGCACCTACACAATATATTAAAAAAGTTGTTCGGGGAAAAAAATATCTTTCTGACATATTTTTCATTATCTCCAGTAATATTTGCTTGGATTCAACTTTCTTAAGGTGTGTGTGACAGGAAAAAGAAAATAAGCCGTCTCTCGCTGCCATGTTTCCTTTATTAGTTCAGCCTGAGTGAGACTGAAACAACAGAACTGAGTGATGCAGATAGTGAGACATTTTGCAGGGATGTGAGAAATGTGAGAACATTTTGTAACTCTCATTAAAGTTTTATAATATATATGTGTGTGTGTGAGTGTGTTTTGTACAGAATTACGAAAATGAGAATCTCAAGATCGGCTATTATGTGATCTGGCTAAAAGTGGAACTTATATGACGTTTTCACCTTCTCACATTTAGGCTAATCTTAAAACTGTGGGGCTTAAAACCCAGAAAGTCCTTTACCATCTTGTATTCTGCATCCTCTTCAAAGCAGAGTAGAAAGCAATAGGAGGAAGTTACAGACACAATCTTAGAAACCCTGATGAAAATGCAATTTTTTTTAACATGGCCTTTACTTGAAATGAAAGTAACGCAATAGGACACAATATTCCAGCTCTCACTGAGATTGTGCCGGTTTAGTGATTCCAGTTACGCAAGTTAATGCATACTAACTTAACAAACCTAAGATCTACATTTTGGAATGCATTTTAAATACTACATTGCAAGTAAGCAATAAGGTAGGAGAGACTGTGCTGTATTGTGAATAAGTCATGGATGAAGGGCGTTGTCAGGCACGACGCAAAGCGAATTGCCTGCTACCCCTTCAACCGTGACTTATTCACAATACAGCACTAGCCTCGAGTACCTTATTGCTTTTATAAAACGGTTACCACACAGTACAAATATTACAGCCAAAAATATGTATCAATGCAACTTTCATGAACTAAACTTCTAATAAAAGCCTTCATTCCGCCGGAAAAATATTGTCCCTGATTGTGAACAGCAATAGAAGTTACATTATTACGCCATTAGATGGCGGCAAAGACTGTCTTTATGAGTGTGTCAGTCAGTAACAAAGACTTTTAAATAGAAAGACTTAATTGTTGTGAACATGGAACAAGACGCAACTGACAAATGCTTTGACTAGCGCTGTCAGTCATGGGAAAACCGCTTAAAGGTACAATATGTAGAATTTTTATATTAAAATATCCAAAAACCACTTGCACAGTGCTATATATTTTGTTAAGCTGTGTACTTACATTATCCTAAATGTTTCCAAGAATTTGTAAATTCAGAGAAAATCACAATTTTAAATAGTGGGCCGCCCCGGTCTTTTCACTTCACATTGCGTCTGTAAATGACGTAATATCCCTGGGCTCACAGTAACCATGGCAACAGACACGGACAGCTGCGTAACGTAAAGCGGCGCGCTGCTGTTGTTTCGTCCAAACATTATGGACCATGGCAAGCAAACTTTGGGACAAAAGGAGAAATAAAACGAGGATCAATATCAGCGTGGGGTTTCCGAGATGGTGAGAGCTTTGCGACAAACTTTGACTTGACAGAGACGGTGCTCTTGCACGTTATTAGACAAGATAAGCAAATGTAGGCTATAAGACTAATCAAAGTTATATAGCTCAAAACGACGAAGTGTTAGAATATCATCAGTATGATAATCTAATGTTGATCTATCTTACAGTTAAGTCTATTACAGCCAAGAAACTAATACTAAACATTACAACTTTCAACACACTCAAATGCAGTTTAGTATGATAGTGTAACGTTAGACCAAGTGGAACAGCACTGCTTTTCCTCACAGTTTTAATTCGTCAAATAAACTGACCTGTAAGAGTAGTATTTCAGCACTTATGAGTAGCTCGGTAGAATGAAATGTCCTCGTTTCTTTATATCCCCGGGGACTCGCGCGTGACACTGATATCTGTCTCTCATTAGTAATCTCGTCCGTGATTCTCGGCCACGCCCAGCTTCATTCTACAGTCATGTTAAAAACATACATTCACTCATCCATAAACATTATTTCCCCATGAATATTATTACATCCATCGGCATGACAACTAGTTCCATGATCCCATATTCACTGCGTCATCAATCTACGCCTTTGTTATTGTTTTGAATTGTTTAGCACCCCCTAGTGGCGAAAAACTACGGCTTGTACCGTTAACAATCAAAACAAGGACAAGATAAAATATCGGACATTTAAACAGATTTTTTATTAGACTGACCTGAAGGAAAATGCTAAATCTGAATGCAGGTAATAAACTTGCTCACTCGATCTCTTTCTCACAATACTCTTCTAAGCTTCAATGAACAAAATAAATTGAGAACATACAGTTTACACAAGAGTGCTAAAGGGTGGTTGCTAAGGGTGTTGTGTAGTGATACACAGAACCGTTGGGTTAAGCGGTCAGAGCCGTATTTTATCGTGAATAAAACACATTTTCCACAATCTGAGCATTGAAGTTACGAGTGAAAACGTGCCGTAAATGCCGCATCTGTATGATATTTGATATTTAAATATTGGTCTTGGGGGTTTCGTGTACAAAAATTCGCTCATGTTTAGTCAAAGCCCAAAACAATTGTGTCATAGGACACATGACTATCTGAGCTGTATATGTTTTTCACACATTGCAGGACAATCCGAACAAACATTTTTTTTTTTAAATCGGCAAATAACTCAGCACTACTTAGGAGTTTGGCTACATTCATTGTAAAGCTCAGACTCTAAGCTTTCAAATAACAACTATTTTGTGTTGATCAAGGCAGTAGTTTTGAACAATATGATTATTAATTTTTTCGTGTCTAGGTGGTTTAGAGGGACTACTCAGCTCTCATTAAGGGTTGATGGTTAAATGTTTAGATGAATTAAAAAGCTGAGTTTAAAAGCTTTAAAACATTTAATTTTACTTGTTCACAAACATATTTGATGAAATGTTTATTGAGCAACTGCTACACTATATCTAAGCAGAAATTTCATGAATAGAAAACATGCTGTTTGACTAAGAGCTAGTAAATACAGTAATTCACCTAAAAGCACATCACAGACTCCAACTTTGTGTTTACTTTGGGTAAAAATGTTTCCACTGGAGTACAAACTCCAACATGGATGACTTCAACTCTACTTCAACGTCAAATGTTTTTGTTTAAGGCATGACCTTCATAGGTCTTCTTGGAAATTTCCAGTGGTTTCATGTCCGGTCAGAGAACAGTTCTTTCTTTTTTAGAGACAAAATGTGCATTTCTCTCCTGTTGAATGTTAGGCTAAGTTGCAAAGAGAGCTAAATAAATATCAAATGCTTCAAAGACTGAACCAGACTGAAAGGCTTCAGGTGTCAGGTCTCGACTCGCACAATTCGGCATCGGACTAAATAGTCTCAGACTAAAAGTCATCAGATGAAACGGACTCAGATAAAAAGGCATCAGACCAAATGGACTCGGACAAAAAGACATTAGATCGGACGAAATGGCCTCAGATTAAAAGGCATCAGATAAAACAGACTTAGAAGGAATTGCCCCGCCTCAATGTGACGTCACATGCACACAGTTTTCTAACTGTTAAATGTACAAAGTTGTATAAAAATATCCCAATGAGATTATTTTGTACATTTTTAATATTAATTTTATTTGCATGTATAAAAAGTTAGCCAAATAACACATTGCAACTGGCTTGCTTTGCAAACTACCATGAACACTTTCAACATTAACCATGGTTTTATTAAGTGTGGTAAATGTGTTTTTTTTTTTGTTTTTTTTTGTCGGATCGATACAATTTGTATAACAATAGATTTACTACAAATACCATAAACTATAGTGTAGCAAAACCATGGTTAATTTGTGGTTACCATGGTTAATTACAATAACCATATGTTTCATTTGTAGTTTAAAACCATGGTTAAATTTTATAAGGGAAGTAAAAAAATCTTTCGAGCTATTAGACTACATTACTACAAGCACAGCTGCTTTGTGTGCAGAGGTTACCAAGGAAAATGCTTTATTTCTGTTGTTCCAGTGCCAGATACTCTCAGAGAGTCGATTACAATTTTAATTCAGTTAATTGTTGTTTTTCTCCAGACCAATGTGAAAATCGTAATGTTCTTTTCTGTACAGAACCTAACCAGTGTATTATTTAATTAAAGCTGTAAGAATAAAATATCATGTAGCCTATAACCCCCCCCAAATATATATAAAAAAAAAGGAGGAGAAAGAAAAAGACAACTGAAGGATGGCATTACGATGGGTTAAAAGCCCAAAAAAAATAAAAAATTCAGCCAAAAATAACCTGATGCCATGACGCCTTTCTATTGAATGACTGAAGTCTGAGGATGTCCTAAAATGTACACCGTACCCGTGGCGTTTCTTGTTGGTATGCATTCTGAAAAGTTAAGAATTTTTCATCTTGCTGTGCCTGGAAAATGCACCGCATGTGCATCGCGACCGTGTCGCTTCCATTATGAGCATGCTTGCTATTTTGATGAAATAAATGCAGTCTTGGTGAAAATAAAAGATTTATTTATTTTAAAAAAAAAACACCTATTTGAAATAGCAAACTTGAGTCTGCAAAAGACACGATACGTGAACAGCCCCTTACATTGTCAGAATTGTTCCCCTATATAGTACATGATATGCCATTCACCATGTATAAAATGGTAAATTAGTGAACAAGTGACTGTTTTCCGCAGTAACTTCATTTATAATGTTGGGGGCGGGGTGCTTCAGATACTACAGAGTCTTTGATTGGACAGAAAATCTGATGAGATGCTGAAGTGTAGGGTGATGTCATCAAAATCATTGATCCATATTGGTGGAAGTGAGAGACTGTTTTGAATGCTTATATCTTATAAATGCAAATTTTATCATTGTTTTGGAGCACACTAGTTTATAGAAAACAGAAAGACTAACATATTCATACTAAATCAATTCAATTTTGATTTCATGGAGAAGATTTTTTAATATTTTTGAAAGAAGTTTCTTATGCTCACCAAGGCTGTATTTATTTGATCAAAAATCCAATAATTTATTCCTGTGATGGCAAAGATGAATTTTCAGCTGTTTTATGATTAAAAATATTTCTGAAGGATCATGAGACACTGAAAAGTGGCTGCTAATTTTTTCCCCTTGTCATCACAGAAATAAATTACATTTTAAAATATATTTAAATAGAAAAAATTTCTTTTAAATTTGAATATTTCACAATATAACTGTTTCAACTGTAGTTTCAAATAAATCCTTTGGTGAGAATTAGAGACTTCCTTCAAAAACAAGTAAGTTTGACAGACAAATGGCAGACAGTGGGAGTGTTTGTTCAGGAAACCTGTTTGAAAACAGTAAATTGTTTTGGAATATCTTTATTTGGCAAAAATATACAATGATGCTAATATGCTATTCTGAATTAAGTCATTATTTTTTGCAATTCCATGTGGTTCCAAAATGACACATTTAACCTTTAGTGAGCGATCAGTCAAAGAGCAGTAGATGAACATAACTTCCTTAAGGACAGCTGTTCCATTTCTGTGGACTTCTGCAGGAGCAGACTCCATGGAAAGTTTGCAACCTGAATAAAAAAAGCTTAATTTTCAAGGATAAAGCTGAATTATGTTGCAGCTGTCTGGCACTCAGACTCAACTTCAACATTGCTGCATACAAATCTCTGCATCGCCAAGACACTGCAAATGTCAGATTAACTTGTACAGGACAAAGTTTGTCTTCAGGCTGTTAGTTTTTACGACCATGTAGAGCATGACCCTCTGCCTCAGTCCAATGGCTTTATTTATGGCTGTGCTCTTTGTTTTCTCATAGGAATGCTGGGAATGCTAAAGACCGTTCTCTCTCTGTCTCAACACGACACAAACGAATAGTATTGGCATCTCCTTTTAGACACAATCTAACCCACGTCCACTCCCACAGCAGGACACAATCTTAGGAATGCAAGATGCTTACAAGGAAAGTCTATTTCTCTTTGTTTTTCTCCATCTCCCTCTTTTTTTCACTCTCCACCTACAGTTACATACTCATCTGTTGCAGTATCTGACCTTTGTTTTAAACTTACTCTCATCCAGCATTATGTGTTTTAAACATATTCATTTAGCACATGCTGACCTTTTGTAACAACATGCCCCAATAGCGGGACTTGTTCTCATACTGTATGGGGCAAGTTGTCACAATTGGAACCTGTCATTAAATAACATATTATAAGGTTATAATATAAGCCAATTCAGAGTAAAGTGTTGAAGTTATAGTGTTAGATTTAGAGAAATTAACACTATCAGTGTTAAAAGCTTGTTTGTTTCAGTATAATCACTTAGTTACAGGTATCCAACACCTCCCAGTGTTATTTGCAACATCCGGGCATTAGTTTCGCGATCTCGGTGAAAGATTTTCAGACGCCATTTTCTTGAGCCGTGCGGGGGATAACAACAAATGACAACTGGTGAGTAAAGCTACTTAAAAGTTTGAGTTTGATTGATCTTATATATCAAAATTATCATATGATAGTGTCAGTTTTAAATATTTCACATACAGGGATGCATTTACATGCGAATGCTTTATTTGTCCTTGTTCGCTACACGAGGCGAGTCTTCTCAGGCGATTTTGAATAGGCTATTGCTCGCTTTCATCCTGAGTAGGAGATAGTTGTGAGTTTATATATAAGGCACAAAACAACATGCAAAAAAATTATAGTAATATATACAAAAATTTTACCTTCTGGTTACTGAGAAACTCTTTGTGACAACTTGCCCCTGTCTTCCCTACTCCGAAGAATTTAAAAAGAATAACGAAATAATCAAACAATATCTAAAAGAGAGTTGTTTAATTCATTTATTTATTTCATATTTAGCTTCACAACGTAAAAACATATATGCTGTAGGTATATGCCTTTAAGGTTTGGTAGTGTGGTTAATGAAACTGTCAATCTAAACATATCTGTGCATGAAAGATATTGTGATGGGAACATTGTATATGTTTGCAGAAATGTACACGTTAACACACTGACTTTAATATGATGTTGTGGATCTTGTGCATGAACAACAGTATAAGCCTCATTTAATCTGCATGTACAACATCAGTGTTTATGCATGCTAAAACTTAACTTAAAAGGCACAAAGGCTGTGTGTCAGTCACATACTTTTTGCAAAACAAAGTGTGCACGACACTCTGAAGCTAAAGACAAAAACTTACTCTGGGAAAGAAAGTTCAGCCTCTTCAGTTCAATATTGCCATGTCATGTTTATGGGCTCAAAACAAATAGATTCCCTTTTGGTTCTCTGTGAAAGTCATTGCCTAAGACACCGGCTTATTCATGATATTGAGTACGTCATCCAAAATTGATGGGCCCAAGTCCAGTTCAAGAGAGAAAAGAGATCCTGTAATTTGTGTGAGCGACTCCTGTGAGTGGCTTTTGCTTTTGGAGATTTCAAAGTCCGAATCACATAGACGACCCTCTTCCACGCCACTATCTCTGTCCGCCCAGTCGCCCTTGATGCCGAACATCTCCTGTTCGTACTGGAAGACTGAATCATCGTTGTTACCATTGTTAAAGTTCCCATTGGCATCGCCGTTCCCATTAACGAAGACAGACAAAAACGTTTCAAGCTCGTTTTCACTGCTGTGCATCTTCTTTTTTGCAAGAGGTTTCTCAGGCATCTCCATGCGGTCGATCAAAGGTTCGTCCTCCTCCGGGACGGGGCTGGGGTCACTCCTGAAGACGCTGATGGACTGAAGCAGGGTCTCCATCTGCAGGATTTCCAGATCTTCAGAACTGGCTTGAGGAGAAGATGGGTCAGACAGGTGGTCCTGGTTCATGGGAAACACGGTGGTGGAGATCAGAGGTAGAGTTAGTGCTTGGCTGCCCCCGATGGTTGGGAGCGAGATTGCGTTCTTAAGGACCGGTGATGGGGTTTCGACGCAAGACGCATCAGAGGCACTATTAGCTCTCATGAACTCCCCGTGGATGCCATATTGAGGTCGAGTAAGACCACCTTTCCCTGGTAGAAGCTCAAACTTTCCTTGTAGGAACGACATGTCACCGAAGGCGTCACACTCGCCACCCTTTCCAATGTGGATAGTGTGACGAAAGTCTCCAAGAGGTGGGCTGATCATATCAGGTGATAATATGTCCCTCAGACGACATTTCTTCCCCTTCTTACTGTAGTTGGATTTCAGGTAGATTGGCGTTTTGGCAGGCATCCCTGCTACAGAGTCCAGTGGGTATGGAGAGGAACCAAGACCGCTGTGGAACTTGTGGATCTCCTCAGCTGTGTGATAAACTTGCTGGAGTCTCGCAAATTAAAAGGGCAGGGGTTACATTCTCAGAGAGCAGCTGTTTTAAATGTGTCCTCAATCCTCACTGAAGATAATCCAGCTCGCTCCAATGTTTGAATTAATGTCCTTTACCTGGATAGATAGAGAAAAAATTTAGTTTTCTTTGTAGTCAGCATCAAAGAGCTTTATTGTATTCATAAATCTAATATTTGATTTGTTTAAATGTTAAAGTAGATTTCACATGTAGCCTATCTGAATGTAATCTTTCTTTGGAACATGCAAAGAGAAATGAAAGAAAATATTCATCTCTGTCTGAAACCGTCTTTTGAAGTTGGAATACTAAATTTACTAAAAATAAAACTGCTAAGCACAAAGCTAAGCACAAATATTGAAAAGAAAACTGAAAGTATATAAAATAAAACTAAATAAAAATATTAATAAATACTATAATCATATACAAAAAATACTAAAAGAACACTGCTACAAGGTTGCTGATGGATGGACAGACAGGTTTTTGAAAAAGAAAAAAACTAACTCAAGTAAATACGATAACAGTATCTTCCTTTGAAAAGCCGGTATAATGAGAATATCTGTTGTTGTCATTTATTTCAAAATGACCATGTTTTCATGTTTTAATTAACTCCACATGAGTCAAGAAGCTTTAAAGATAAAGAAAGGATTTCTAGAGATAAAATAGAAATTGCAGAGAGTTTAGAGAGGCTTAAAGAGAGGAGGGCAGGGATAAAGAGATAGGAGAGAGAGAGAGAGAGAGAGAGAGGGTGACCACATATCATAAGAGAGAGAGAGACTTCTTGCCATTTATGGACATATTTCCTTTTGAGAGGCCTTTAAACATTGACCCTCAGCGACAGACTTGCAAACAATCTCTAAAGCAGCGACTGGGCCACAGCTAGCCAAATATGTACGACTGAAAAAACATCCACATTCCCTCGGCAGCAGAGTCCAATGTTCTTTCACTCCTTTAAGACCTGCTTCACTAGACTGTTCAAGACCCGAGGCCTTTTTCATTTCAACAGAGAACCTTTCGCAAAACTGTATCTATGGTGATGGAAAAAACAACATAACGGTGCTGTAAGCATATTTTTTAAATAACACATTTAAAAAATCCCTATTATGTGAAAGACATCACTGAAATAGGTGCTTTGAGAAATTATAACCATCTCAGTCCTGAAAAAAAGGAGAATGGCCTTCAGAAAACTTAACCAATCAGTAATGTTCTGTGCATGTCAGTTATTTTGAGTATTCTGACATGGGTTTGGAGGGCAGGTTTTGGACACAGGGCATGAGATTATATAATGTCTAATACATGTCTAAAGGCCTATTCACACCAATATACACTCACCGGCCACTTTATTATGTACACCAGTTCAACTGCTCGTTAATGCAAATATCTAAACAGCCAATCACATGGCAGCAACCCAGGATATGTTTACACGACAACGATGTACTAAATTTTTTTTCATTATTTTCAGAAAATTGTTCTTTGAAGCCGTTTTCAGAAAACTGTGTTTTCAAACACCATTGTCATGTGATGAACGGACAAAACGCATAAAAAAGTTATAGTTTTTAATTGAAAACGGTGTAGTGTAAATGGCCCCCCAATGCATTCAGGCTATGTTCACACTGTCAGTCCAAATCCGATTATTTGTGTTTAAAATTGGAATCTGATCTAAATTACTGAATGTCCACACTTGTGCATCACAAGTGTTTGGATCTGATTTGTTTCCAATGTCGCTCTTTAGTTTACTGGAATACTGCATTGGTTTCTATGGCAATGACATTGAATTAGGCATATGCCGAAAACAAGGTGCAATGTGTTGCCACCACACTGGACTGAATCATACTGAGTTGCACAATTGTGAACTGAGTTGCGCAATTGTCTGTAACTTCTCTTATAAGACAGCATTTTTTATTTTCGGTGTAAACTCTAAAAGCCTATTCACACCGCACCAACAAACACCAACAAACACGTCTGTTGGAGTTTGTTGGATCGGTGTGATACCCCTGTCGGCATCTGTCGGTGTCTGTTGGAGTTGGTCAGAGTCTATTTTCATCCAACTGAATATGTTTAATTGAAGTTTGTTGGGTCGTGAAATGTCTGAGCAGTGTGCTATGATTTTCCAACAAACACCAACAAACTCTGACGCAATCTGACCCAGTCGCGAACCGTTGCCATGATGATCGCGCCGGCGACTCACGCACACAACAAAGCACTGCAAACTAAAATACTAAAATACAGTCAAAACATAAAAAAATTACAATACTCAATTAAAATTGTCCGTAGTGCAATCCATGTCGTTTTTTTTCATCAACTCTGGAATGCCCGCGTGAATGACTTTACATAATAAATAGTAAGTAGCCTATAGCATCCAAATACTTCGTGAAATGGAAATATTTGGATTTGTGCCGAAAGAGAGAGGAATAAGCGTGAGAGCAATGCAGGTTTAACCTACACTTAGTTTTAAATGAATTCGTTTTGGCTTGTTTAGCTACAAATGGTTGTATATGCCTTTGAAGGCTGTACCAAACCCAACGCAAGGGATCAGATCGATGGCTAGCGCTTCGGATTTCAGGTTAATATTTTTGGTCATCAATACTTCAATACCTCAATACTTTAATACAATGAAAATATATATGATACTATATTATTAATGTAATAAACTTGCCTGAAAATATTTTTAACATGGTTATACGTATGTAGTTGTGTATCTCAATTTTTCCCAGACTTGACTCTCAGTGACTCATTTATGTGTTTGTTGGGACAGTGTGAATATAATCATTTTTTCTCATAGAATTCTAAATCCAACGGCCGACTTGTTAGTTGGTGTTTGTTAGCGTTTGTCAGTGCGGTGTGAATTGGCCTTCATAATACATCAATCCAAAATGCATGTTTAAGAGCAAACATGTTGAAGATTAGCCGATGGGCTAACAATTCATTAAATGATAAGCCATTTTCAGACAAAAGCATGTTATTGGGCATAGTGAAGCCTCTCCTCTATTGACATCCATTAAAAACAAACAAACAAACAAAAAACAGCCTTTTGGACGTGGACCTTTTTTTGCTAACCTAGCAGGCTTGCCTTCAAGTGGCTTTGGCTGAATCCCAAATGGCACACTTCTAAGTACTTTCAGTCTTGTGGACTTACAATGGCTGCCGCGTGCGCGTGTCCGTTAAGTCCCAGAGACCGTAGGGTGGCCCATTCATCATATTCTAATCATATGCAAATTGATATGAAAAACATGCCCATGAAATATTGGGATGCTTTTATAGTCACATTTACATATGACTGTCTGCTTTTGCTTAATATCTGCTGACAATTTTTGACTGTCCCCCAGCAGACATTCTACTGACTATAAGTAACTTAGCAACTACATGTCAACTTACACTAACATGAACCCCAACACCTAACCCTAGCCTAACAGAAAACTCTAATGAGAGTTAGTTGACATGTAGTTGCAAAGTTACTTCTAGTAAAACGGTGGACCATCGAAATAAAGTGTAACCACTGTCTATATTACAATATCAAACCAAAAAGCATCTGATACCAAATACAGTTTGAGGCCACTGTATATTAAAAACCATGGCATTACCATCCGATAACATGGAGCCACCACAGTACTAAAGATGACCGTCGGAATGATGTCACAGCTCAGTGTTCCACATACCCTGAAAATCCCAGTTAGAGACAGTCGAGAGGACACTGTTTACAAAACATTAGAAATTCCATTTCCTAGGAATACACGACTCCCCTGTGGTAACGTCCTAACAAATCACAGCTGATAAACAACAGGACCAAGATGAAGGTGAGCAGCAGTACAAACCTTGACAATGATGTAGTCTGTTTTAGTCTGCATAAATGGCATTATTCTGGTCATCTTACAATCTATGTTCTAATGTTTTTGTACTTTTTGCACCCGCTCAGAGGTTGCTCTGTGAGTTGACAGGGCTTTAAAAGCATTTTTGGACACTGATGCAGTGAAACACAAATAAACTCCTGGTGCACTGAACGGAAAACTATTTTTAGACGTGACAAGCATCATCGAGATGGCTTGAAGAATGTGTGGATGCATGAGTGTGTCAGTGATAGAGGAAAATATGTGTGTGTGTGTGTGTGTTAAACATCCTGGTAAACCCCACATTATGGGGACAAAATGTCCCCACAGAGATGGCAATATCTGAAATATTTGTCCATGTGGGGATATTTTTTGGTCCCTATGAGGAAACAGCTTCTAAATTAGACAAAGTGATGTTTTTTTTTGTTTCTTTTTAAAAATGTGTCAGAGTGTTTTCTGTGATGGTAGAGTTAGCGGATAGAATATACAATTTGTACAGATAAAATCATTATGTCTATGCATGTCCCCATAAAACATGAAAACCCAACGTGTGAATATGTTTGTGTGTAAAATCATGTCCAGTAACTCGCTCTTTGTACTTTATTCTTCAAATCAAAGCAGTGTGTTTTGTTTAAAACTAAAACTATTAAAAACAGTCTTTCGGTAATTGAAATAAATCTGAAAAAATAAATAAAATAAAATAAAACATATTAGAAGTAACAAGTTAATTAGAAATATTGCAACTGAAATAATTAAGTTTAATCTGTAGTACTAAAATAACTACAACTAAATATGAAATAAAAATAAAGAAATATTTGTAAAAAAATCTATTAAAATAGTAAAAACATAACAGAACTAAAATGAGAAAAATACATTAAAATATAAAAATATACAAAATATTAATATATAATACTAAAATGCCACTGAATCAAACCCATTTGACTTTAAGCTTGAGTGCTGTTTGCAGACGCATAAACGGCAACGTCTAGAAATTTGCTTACACTTTTGATTACACTGATGAAAAAGTTCACATAAGGCTTGCTGTCAAGGCATGATCAAAGTAAGCAGGTGTGTGAACCCCTTTACCGGGTCAAATAAATCTTATAGGGAAGCCTACATAATGCTTAGGTTAGGTTAAGGGGTTAGGGTTAAAGCTATGGTTAGTCTTCAACTTAAACCCCAGCAGGTGTGAGATGTCTTTGAATAAACTGTTCAATGCCATGACTTGTTAAACAACAGCAAACAATGCCATTCAGTGCAAGAATCTACCACACTGAGGTTTAGAAGTTGAGCAGCTGTCTCTCACACCCTCTTGATATGGATTTATCTCGGGGCCATATCCTGCTTTCATTTTAGATCTGGAATGAGTCCAGGGGCAAATGTTGCACTTCCAAGTGCCCTGACGCCCCTGCTGAGATGGATCTGTCTACCCCCTTCCCTGGGGAAACGTATCATCATACACGCCTCAGAAGTGCATGTCAGCAAGTCGGCAGCGTGTCTCCCATCTGACAGACTGAATAAGCCGAAGACTGAGCTCCATTCAGCAGAGGGACAAAATGGGAGTGAATTGAGGCTAAATAAGGAATATTAATGTGGATATTCCACCCAAAATTTCTGTCATCATTTACTCACACTCATTTCTTTTTTCTGCAAAACTCAAACTCACACACGGTTTTGAAATGTCATGAAGTTGAGCATGACAGAATATTCATTTTTGGGTGGAGTATCCTTTAAGACTGAACTAAATGGAATTAATGATAAGGAATGAGACTGAAATCAAATGAGACTGAAAGTTGCTAAATGTACCAGAATAGTCTCAGAAGACTGAACGTCATTAAATAAGCCAGACTGAAATTGAACTATAGAATAAATGAGACTGAATACAGAAGAAAGCCACACAGTTTTGCAATTGTTTGTAATTTTCTGGCCGCTGTACCACATGACCACTGCAGATTTAAGGTGTGTTTGACTTGAAGCGGCACTGTGCAGACCGATAGGTGTATGACATTAAAGTACCACGAGAATGATTCGAAAGCATATAGAGATTTATTTACAGTAATTATGGCATGAGCGCAGAGACAATTTTCATTTTTGGGGGGACTATCCCTTTAAGACTAAACTAGAAATTAATGAGATTGAATAAGACTGAATAAAATATCACTGAATGAGAAGAAAACAAACAATGTTATTGAACAAGCCATACTGACAGTGAATTAGTCAGAATAAAAGAGACCGAATATGATGTTAAAAAATGTGATGCCAGAATGAGACAGAAAAAGACCAAATGGGGTGAGAGGTAAGAGCTGGGGTCTGAAGACGGATCTTATTGCATGCTGTTGGCACTCAGGAAATAACTCACGTGTGAGTATGTGGGTCACATTATTATTAGAGCAAGTGCGAGCAGTGATCTAAACAAGTGCAATGATGACATTCCCACTGTAGACAGAGACGTGTTAAGACTCTCTTCGGCCCCGCAACTGTGCCACTTTTGAGTCTCTCTCTCAGCCATTTTAGCCATAGCCTTTTTTGGCTGAAAACCCGACCACCCAAAGAAGTTGCTGCTGCAGATGATGAAGCTGTATTTAAGGCGCATCTGCATGATTTGGATTTTTTTGGCTGTTTGTTTTTAGATCTCCCAATCTCCCACAGCATGCATGGCTATTTCGTCTGAGCTGGTCAAGCTCTGCTCTCTTGGGTGGTTCAGGGTTTTCCTCCTCTCTTGGGTGTTTCAGGCCTAAGCTTTCAATCTTTCAAATTCCTCCGACCACAAACGACCCTTTTGGACAGTGTTCTAAATGATTAAAGACAAATACCACACTCTGCCCAATTTGAGGTTTCCAGTGTGTTACATAAAGCAACCCTTAATTACACTCTGGGATTGCTGCTGCTTTTGGAGGAACCGGGGTGGAGCGAGGTCTCTTTCGCCTCAACTTCATGCTTTTTACACCCTGCTATCCACCTCCAATGCTTCTGTTCTCAAGCTGCTATTGTCTTTGGCTTTATGCATGCAGGAGTCAAGTTGACTTTCCAAGTTCTGTTGGACGGAGGAATGTATCTGAGGAATTTCAGAAGCTCTCTTCTGGTCAAACAGTTGAGTATGTGCTTGAAGAACAGAAAAGAGCCAGGTGTCGGGTTGCTTTGCGTTTCTCAGCCCTTGTTTTGTGGTGTGTAGGAATTTGCTCAACATATTCTGCTGCACCAAATCTCACATGTCGTAATGACAGCCATGTGCATGAGTGGAAAGAGGTTTCACAAGCTTAACTAGCAAATAACAGCCACATGCTCCAACAATTTCTCAATCATCTATCAGAGGTTGCACTTAAGAAACATACCCTTAAGAAATCACTCTACAACATCTGCATGTAATATAAATAATTGTTGTCATCAAGCACATACACCTGCAAAAATCCAGCAATATCTATTTTTACCTGCTCGTGTGTCTTTGCAGATTAATGTCCCTGTTTTCTTCGCTCTGTGTTTGCTGTCCTGGAGGTGCTTTGACCCAAACTGTTAGTCAGCTTCTGGGTGGTGCAGCGTGTTGCAGTTTTCGTCTTCTCTTTCTCTCTCTCTCTGCCCTTGAGGGTTTGCTTCTTGCAGGCAGGACGTCTGCTGGACAGCTGTTTCAGAATTCCTCCTCTGAAGCGGTTCGGCGTGTCTCCACTCTGCTTTGCTCCTCCTTTCTCCGCCTGTAGCACCTGTCCCTGTTCGTCTGTGGACGGCAGCGTTGAAATCCAATTCTCTCGTCCTCTGTATTGTCGACCCGTCGGAGCTGCAGCAGTATTTCCTGGAGATACAGACAGCACTCAGTCATGGGAGGAGGGAAATGAAGAGCGTGGAGTCTCTCCGACTGTGCTTCCCAGCTGCTGAACGTCAAAGTCCTTCCCTTCCAAAACGGAGTAGAAGAAATACAACCCCCTTCTCTCTCTTTTTCATCTTCTCACTCCCTACCTTCCTTCTTGTGATTTTTCTCACATGTTCTCACACTCTTTTTCCTTCACTGATTCCCTTTATTCTCTCATTCTGCATTTTATTTCTGCTGACTTCAGCATTTTTACCTCATTTGTATACTCAGCATTTAGCAGACACCATTATAACATCTGAGAGATACAATGCAATGTTGATGGATGGATAGAGTATTGATATTGGTTACTTATATAGAAAAGCTAATTATTTTTGTAGCTGCACTCTAAACCTCTGTAGAGCTTCTCGTCACCTCATCCTCAACCAAAAATAGGTTTCCTTGGCAACATAGATTACAGTGCTCTGCAGTGAGCTCACGTTTGACAGGGATTAGGAGGGGGTGCAGGGAGTCTATCCTACCCTTGTGTGTGTGTGAGAGAGAGAGAGAGGGAGAGAGAGCTCTGTTCCAAAAGCTATCTACAGTGAGCTTCCTACCTAGAGAGGATTTTAAGGAAGTTCCTAAAAATAAGAGACCTCAATATGGGCAACCAATAAGGGAACATCACATGTATGCTTTGAAAACATCCTAAAATGAATTAATTTAAAATAATAATAATAAAAATTACAAGATGGAGGTTAAAGCAGGAGAAATGCTAAATTTATCTAATAAAATACCCCAAAATAATTTAATAAGAAAATTACTAAAATGTAATAATATAATCTAGTTAAAACAGTATAATAATATAACACTTTACCCAATATTTGTGCATGCTATGTATTTTTAGTATCACAACGTTAGCTATTAGCTGTGTTAGCTGCTCACGTCAAACTGAAATTAATTTACAGTCGAAGTGTGCTTTGCGGACAAGAGCTATTTGTGTGGTTCACAGAATAGCTGGCTATATGGAGCTTTCCATATCAGTGTCTTATGAGGTTCCAGATCAGTTTAAATGTTGCCTTAGAAGGAAGCTGCCTTGGCAGGCAGCAATGGAGCTGACCACATTGAAAAAAGTTATATTCTTTAGAATTGTTATCTTATTAATCATTTAAAATCTAAAAACTGAAACCAGTTTAAACAATTTAAAGTTACTTAAATTCATTTAAACTCCCCTCCAGCAACCTGTCACTCATATTAGATTGCATCAATTGACAAAAGACAATAATCCAATAAATTCCAGATTGACAAAATCAAGTCCTGCCCTGAATTTTATCTTGGTTTTTTTTTGCTATTTCAATCAAATTCTTATGCAGTTTAAATTTATTTAACTTTTTTTTAAAAGATATTTTTAGGTCAAATATCTAACTCAAGTCATTTTTTGGGACAGAGCTGTGTAGGCATTTAAAACATCATACGTATGATATCAATTGTACATGTACATTTTAGGGTTAAATTCGAAGCGATTTCTTTTAAGTTAAACATACAGTGTGTTCTCTTGGAACATCTGCTTCTTGATCCAGTGCCATGCTCCTCTGTAACACATCTGACCGTTTATTGACCGCCCACAGGGCTAGATCTTACATTTGTAGATGGTCTGTTAAATTTGAACAATCATTCAGTTAAGTGAAACAGTCACTATTTAACAACAAGCTTTCTGAATGAAGTCTTTTTGTGTTTTGTAGGCATGATGTCACATGTGGAGAGCACATGGTCTCAGGAAGAATACTGAGTATTGTCCTGATGTTTGCCAAGCTGCAGTCACCATACAAATGCAGTCAATGTGCTTGTACAGTTCTCTACAGTTCAGTTCAGAGGAATCTGAGAGGAACACCTCCAGTTATTCCCACAAAAAAAGAAAAAAAGAGACTATTTCAGATCACATGAGTGCAGAACTGGAAATGCTGTGTTGTTTATGAAAGAATGATTTTCCAAGTTTCGAATGAGTTTGTTTTGGACCTTATGACAATCAGAGCCTGTGAGGGTTTATTTGGTAGCTGAAAACGTAGAGATCTGACAAACTGCTCCCATTGAAGTCACTACCTCTAATGTCAGTGTGTTTTAAGGTGTTACATACACAGTGATCCTGTGAGAAAAAAGCAGGAAAATGTAACTATTAGAACCAAATCAAACATTGCATGTGATGGACGTATCATGTATGGGAGCCATAACAATAACAATCATAACAATAAAAAAAAAAAAAACACTTCAAACATAAATAAACACACACACACACACACGTCTACATATTCAGATGAGCCTAAACATTATGTCCACCTGCCTAATATGCTGTTGGTCCTGTGCATGCTGCCAACACAGCGCCAAAACAGGTATGCACTTTACAAGACCCCTACTGTAAAGGTGTTCTGTGGTACGTTAGCAGATCCTTCAAGTCCTCTAGGTTGCGAGGTGGAACCTTAGTGGATCAAAGTTGTTGGTCCAGCACAGCCCACTGATGGATTGGATTGAGATCTGGAGAATTTGGATGCCAGGGCAACATCTTGAACTCTTCATCATGTTCCTCAAGCCATTCCTGAACACTGTGTGCAGTGTGGCAGGGTGTGTTATCAAGCTCGAAGAGGCCACTTCCACTAGTTAAAGTGGGAAAGTGCTGGTCTGCAACAATTTTTAGGTATGTGGCAAATTTACATCCACATGAATGGCTGGACCCACAAACCTTGCTATTTTAGAGATACTCTTACTTAAACCGTGCTGTCAAAACAATTTGGCCCATGTCAAAGTCACTCAAATCTTTATTCCTGCTAATTTCTTCTGAAACCAAAATGTTGATTACAAGAAATACTTACCATGTAGTCTACCCAGAATTTAAAGGGGTCATGGACTGCATTATTTTATTGTTTTATAATGTTTCAAGGGGTACACTTATAATCTTAGTTTACTTTTTACATCAAAAAGTGTCATAATTTAGAAATAAAAGACATTTTTCCTACCCTAATTTTAGCCATCTTATTTGAACGCTCTGTTTTAAGGGGCATGTCTGCTGTGAGACTTCAGTGTAAACGCCCACTGCAGTAACTGGCTAACATCATTGCAATATGAAATAAATAAGTATTACTCTTTCGAAAAGTTTTAGCACATTTTCACTATTACAGCTCTCAAGGTTAACTAATCCTGTAAAGTGTTGATTATATTTAGATTCATGGCATTATATTAAGATCACGGCATGAAAGGTTGCAGTGATGAACACTGCAGCTGATCACAGACATGTTGTTTAGTGCATGAAAGCAGTGATCTCATCATTGCAACTCAATTTCTGCACACTAACGAATGCTCTTATCATAACTCACAACTGCAACACTTTCCTACTGAAGAAAAAAAAGTCTTAGAGGGTCTCCAAGTCAAGTCAAACTGCTGTTTAGCTGGTTTTAGAGAGGTTTGGTAGGTCCCACCTATACCAGTTCAAACCTAAATTTGGCAATCAATCTTAGGCTGATTTAAGCAGTTTGTCCGCAGCATATCTTACCATAGTTGCATGTCCCACTAACATTTAGCATCTTAGATGATCATTATATCTGTTGTTTGAGCACGCTGAGAGTGGACACATGAAAAAAAAACATGGAAAGCAAATATGGCAGTATCAGATTCAACACTGATATGTTTCCTATTCACTTAGTTAAAGTTCATGAAGGCAGATCAAATCAAAACACTTTTCCTTAAAGCGACAGTCCACCCAAAAATCTTTCATAATTTACAAACGGTCATGCTATTTAAGACCTGCCTTTCTTTTTTCTGTGCAACATCACACATGCATCTCACACACAAACTCACACGCACACACCCACAGACTCACACACACACACACAGAGAGGTTTGTTTTGCTATCTTAGTGAGGACATTGCATAGACTTCCATTGATTTTATATTAGGTCAATGATATTTTCTATCACCTAACCCATCCCCTACTCCTATCCCATCCCATGTGACCATCACTAGATTTAAATAAAAATATATTTTGGCTGATTTATAAGCCTTTTTATCTAGTGAGGACAAAGTAAGGTTCAGAAAGTATTTCACAATATAAGAGAGAACATTTGGTCCTCACAAGTATAGTCAAAACAAGTACACACACACACACACGTACGTTTGTTTTGCTATCTTACTGATGCCTATTCCATAGGCGTAATGGTTTTTTAATAAAACATTATTAAATGTTTTGAAAACTCATGAAATGTCCTCATAAACATGTATATGTCATAATACCAGTGTAATAACGATTTTCACATTACATATCAATATCACATTTTCATTATACAAAAGTGTCCTCATAAATCATGAAAACAAGCACACACACACACACAAACAAACAAATAAGCAAAAAAAAGAAAAAAAAATCTCCTCACCTGAAGTGTATTCACCTGAAGTTTGATGTCTACAATGTGATGCTCTAATAAGCAAAATAGTACAAAGCACTACATAAACACTTTTAAATCATTACCTTATGGTGTTGATTGAAATATAATTATATTTCTAATTATCATTTCTCTCGCTTCATCCAGCTTGCTGCAGAGTATTCTGAGAAATTCTCTGAAATTGCAATGCAACTGAATATCAACATGTTAACATCATTAACAAACAATTGCTTATACTGTAAAATACTCAACGTTCCTTTTCTACAGTATTTAATTTGATTGAAGCTTCTAGAAATTGTCATTGATATTATAATGGTGAAATTAAATGGCTTTTTTTCCACACAAGAATGAAACTCACTAACTCTTAGTTTCTCAATTTTTCATAGGGCACTAAGCACTTCCGCTTCAAATAATGGAGGCTAATGAAGGGAGTCAGTGCTCTATTCCCAAAAGAATTCCAGTAGCCATTTCCAAGAGCACGTCGTCTTGTAATCAGATTGTGGTATGGTGAAAAGAACTGGCCAGAAAGAAGAACCACAGAACACATCTATTTATTTCATGAGAAAAGGCTGCACACACAGAGTTTATTACAGGGCGTGTGTGGTCACAGAGTGGGAGTTGCACTGATTAAAGGCTATGACTGCTGTCAGTTCCCAGAGTGCACTTCTGCAAGAGGAGGTCTCAACATTGTACTTTAGAATAAAGAGTTGGAATGTATGTTAAACATAAATAAATACAGGTTGAGAAAGTATCTACATTGGTCACTTTCTTGGCTAGATGAATAATAAATATAGTAGGAATTGTGTAGCTAAGGTTTCTAAAGTATGTAAGAGCATTGCTTAAACCTTAGTGGCCACACATGTCTTTCAGAGTGAATTTATTTCCCTTCTGTATCTTTGTGGTCATTCCTGTAATGATCTCTTTTTAACTTTTTTTTTTTTTTTTTGGGGGGGGGGGTTATTTCTCTAAAATAAATATGCTATTTTAATGCTCAGACATGTTATTATAACTCGATTATTTATTAATTATTGATTATTTATTGATTATTAACATGAGGCCTAAACTAACTGGATGAAACTAAAGAGCTAAATTAATACTTGCTTATTGAGAGATTGGTGTGATTCATTGCTTATTGGTCACACCATTGGTGTGATTCTAGATTTATTTATTTTTACTTTTTAAATATACAGATTTCTGCAATTTTATGAAACAGGACGAACATTTTAGGGTGACAAGCCAGCTACTTCCACAAAACATACTTCCACAAAGTTTATCAAATCCTTTGCTATTACAAAAGGCAAGCTCTCACTATACATTTGTCAGGAATTTGCTGTCGCAGACAGATTTCTAAGGTCTGCGACAAAACCCTTGGATCACACCCAAATCAATCTGTCTCGAGCACAGACTCTGTGATATTTTCAAACCTGTTTGATTTTATCGGTACGTGATCTTGTAGAGTGTGCAATGCAACAACAAGGTGGAGTCGAACTAATCCAGCAAATCACAGTGCAACAGAAAAAATCCGTAATCACTTGCATGAATTTCTTACGTGGACTTTTTTCTCTATTGGCAAGACTTTCTCTTGACTAAATGTCTTGTAGTTTGTGCACCTCGCCAGCGTTGTGTTATGTAGTTTGCAAGCTACTATGTCAAGATGACGACAGATGACAAGAATCCTTGTTATATAGTGTGAACACTACAACAATTCAGGTAGTCTTACAGTCTTGTAGTATGAACCTGCCCTTACTGATATTTGCTTGTTTGACTTTAGTTTGGGGACCAATTCTCAATGCTCTAGTTTCTTATTAGCTTGCATAGTACTAGCATATTGGCTGTTTATTAATATACTTATAAAGCACAAAAAGGCCTTATTCTGCATGCCCATATTCTACATCCGTAATCCTACTCCTTACCTAAAACCACTACAACAACCTTACTAACTAATAATAAGCAGTAAGTTAGGAGTTTATTGAGACAAAAGTCCCAATTAATAACGAATATGTGTTCCTTGAACTAAAGTATGACTGATGTTGTTTTCCCTCAAAAATGATGTCACTTCCTGCAGGATGAGGTCATTAAGGAACTATATTTTAAAGACACATTAAACAAAAAACAAATAATAAAAGGAAGATGAAATTAAGAACGCAGAAAAAATAGAATGTCTTATACCACTCACAAGAATATTAAAACAATAGAATTACATATTTAAATTTAATAATTAAAACGATATTCAGAGAATAGAATAGAAAAAATAAGAAACACTTAGAATATTTCTTAATAAATTACCACATTTTCATTTTTGAAGTTAGTGAAGCACCCTCAAATTCAAGTCAATTCAAATTATAATCATCAAATTATTATTAAGCCTAAAATTCACAATTATGTTCACTTAATGAGACACTGTGATTGAAAACACAATAAAAAAATTATAATTTCCATCTTACAAAGAGTGAATCTAATATTTTATCCAATATAAATGAAAATGTACTGCATAGGAATGAGCCATAAATGACCTGCTGGTTCTGGGTATAGTCTGGTTTTCATTAGATCAGGTCTGGGTTCAAGTTATGGTCAGAGGCCATGGAGTTGCAGCTGTTTACGTAAAATATTTCTAATACATGTAAATAATACCTTGCTTCCACATACTATCATCATTTATTTCAAATTAAATCATGTAAATGTCTACATGCATTCTATAGATGTGCTGATACCAGATAGGCTGATTTTACGATGCTCTTCTTGTCTTTGTATGCTGAGTAAGATAATTAGTTTCCCATAATTTATTTTGCAGTCCTTATCTGTAAATTCCAAAAGTCTTTTTTCCTAGTCCCTTGGGGAAACTGCATGTCACTCCCTTCAGAATATCCGGAAAGTCACTCTTTATCAGTATAGTCAGTAAATAAGATTCCAAAGAGGAACAGATGACAATCAGAGAACTCCCATCCCACTGATTTCAAACTTATATTAAAGCTCTTATGATTTCCAAAGTGATTATAAAAATCCATGTCAACACTCCTTAGACACGAAAAAGTCTCAAATGAAATCAAATTAAATAAAATACTTGCAAATGGTGCCTACACATGCAAAACACAGTTTGAGGTATCATTCCTGTCTAGTACAAACAGTTCAGAACAAGATGCATGTCAAAGTTTTATACTTGATTTTTGGGATTTGTTCAAAGAACTAACCGTAAGATTGAGGAATAACAGATACTGATAACTCTTTACAATAAGGTCCCTTTAGTTAACGTTAGATAATGCATTACCTAACTTAACTAACAGTGAGCAATACATTTGTTACAGTATTTATTAATCTTTGTTATGTTAGTTCATGGGCTGATAGTCGAACCTCAGATTCAGGAGGAACAATGCGGTTTTCGTCCCGGTCGTGGAACACTGGACCAGCTCTATACCCTCTCTAGGGTGCTGGAGGCTTTATGGGAGTTTGCCCAACCAGTCCACATGTGTTTTGTGGATCTGGAGAAGGCATTCGACCGTGTCCCTCGTGGCACCCTGTGGGGGGTGCTCCGGGAGTATGGAGTCTGGGGCCCTTTGCTAAGGGCTGTCCGGTCCCTGTATGACCGGAGCAGGAGCTTGGTTCGCATTGCCGGCAGTAAGTCAGACCTGTTCCCAGTGCATGTTGGACTCCGCCAGGGCTGCCCTTTATCACCGGTCCTGTTCATGATTTTTATGGACAGGATTTCTGGGCGCAGTCAGGGGCCGGAGGGAGTCTGGTTTGGGGACAACAGGATCTCATCCCTGCTTTTTGCGGATGATGTGGTCCTGTTGGCTCCATCGGGTCAGGACCTCCAGTGTGCATTGGGACGGTTTGCAGCCGAGTGTGAGGCGGCTGGGATGAGGATCAGCACCTCCAAGTCTGAGACCATGGTTCTCAGTCGGAAAAGGGTGGCTTGTCCTCTTCAGGTTGGTGGAGAGCTCCTGCCTCAAGTGGAGGAGTTCAAGTATCTTGGGGTTTTGTTCACGAGTGAGGGAAGGAAGGAGCGTGAGGTTGACAGACGGATCGGTGCAGCTTCTGCAGTAATGCGGTCGATGTACCGGTCTGTCATGGTGAAGAAGGAGCTGAGCTGCAAGGAGAAGCTCTCGATTTACCGGTCAATCTACGTTCCTACTCTCACCTATGGTCATGAACTTTGGGTCATGACTGAAAGAATGAGATCCCGGATACAGGCGGCCGAAATGAGCTTTCTCCGCAGGTTGGCAGGGCGCTCCCTTAGAGATAGGGTGAGGAGCTCGGTCACTCGGGAGGAGCTCAAAGTAGATCCGTTGCTCCTTCACATCGAGAGGAGTCAGCTGAGGTGGCTCGGGCATCTGTTTCGGATGCCTCCTGGACGCCTCCCTAGGGAGGTGTTCCGGGCATGTCCCACTGGGAGAAGGCCCCGGGGAAGACCTAGGACACGCTGGAGAGACTATGTCTCTCGGCTGGCCTGGGAACGCCTCGGTGTCCCCCCGAAAGAGCTGGAGGAAGTGTCTGGGGAGAGGGAAGTCTGGGAGTCTCTGCTCAGACTGCTGCCCCCGCGACCCGGCCCGGTTAAGCGGTGGAAGATGAATGAATGAATGAATGAATGTTAGTTCAGAAAAACACCACTGTTCATTGTTAGTTCATGCAAGCTCAGGTCCATTCAATAATATTAAATGGGTGGGTGATCGGCTGTGCACTGTAACATGTGTCCATGTTTTGTTTAAAAAAAAAAAAAAAACAACAATCAACAACAACAAAAAAAATATTATTTTTCACATATTTTACCTTTATTCTTTCCCTTATTGTAAAAATGCTCTGTTGAGTTCCTGGTTCTATGAAGCCCCTCCCTCAGAAATACGCAATGGGAGATTGGTTAGCTGGCCCAGTGTGTTGTGATTCGGTAACCACCTAATGCACGTCGTTCAGAAACTCCACTCCCCTTACTATTACAGGTAGTTGCACATGCTCCAGTGTATTGTAAACAATGGTGTCAATGTTGGCTTATCAATTTGAGCCTGAATCAGACCAAGAGAATATTGAAGAGGATCGAGCAGAACCTATGCAACCACGGCTCTTAGAGGATGTTTCAGAATGGTATGATTTTTTGTTTGTAGTTGTCTTATATTTTTTAGATACGCTGTTATTTGTAAATACTACTGCTGTTAATGTTAACTTTTAATATACGGTTTTATCCTTAATAAAGCTTTAGTACATTATAATACATGATTGTGTTGTAGCATTTTTGTAGAGAAATTGTTTAATTTTTAACAGTAACAAGTGTTTGTTATTAACAAAACTTAGGGTGCTCGCACAATATTTATATATATATATATATCAGAAGACCACAGAAACAAAGCTACATACACTCAAAAAAATAACGGAGGCCGGTGAGCCCAGTGGTGGATTGTCTGAAGGAGTTCTGGGCGTACTCCACCCAGAGGAGAAACTGGCTCCAGCTGTCCTGGTTCTGGTGGCAGTAGGACCTCAGGTACTCCTGGATCTTCCACTTAGTCTGGCCGTTAGTTTGAGGGTGATAACTAGAGAAGAGGCTTACAGAGACTTCGAGTAGTTTGAAGAAGGCTTGCCAGATACCCGTGAGATGAATTGGGGACCACAATCTGATGCAATGTCCCCAGGTAATCCGAAGTGGCTGAGAGAGAGAGAGCTTCTGTAGCTTCAAGCAGTAGATAAGCCTTTCAGAGGGATAAGTTTACAAGCCTTAGAGAAGTGATCAACGATGACAAACACACAGGTATTGTCAGACAGGTTAGGCTGGTGGTACATAGGGGAACTCCTCAGAACCTCCCGGCGGAGCAGGTTCGGAGCAAGTAGCTTGGGTAATTTGCTCGGTGATGAACCACTGAATAGATATGAAAATCATGGCTGGAGGGAATATTGGTTCTGGAGAACATGTTTCAGGATCAGGTTGGTGGGGGAATGACAGAGCACCTGCCCTACAGTTCTTGTGTCCAGGTCGATATGAGACAGTGAAATCAAATCTGGTGAAGAACAATGCCCACCGGGCTTGACGTGAGTTCAGTCTTTTGACTTCATGCAGATTTTTGAGGTTCCAGTGATCTGTGATTACCTCAAAACAGCGATCAGTTCCCTCCAGCCATTGTTTTCACTCCTCCAGAGATAGCTTGATGGCTAGGACCTCACGATTGCCGATGTTGTAGTATTGTTCCGCAGGGGACAGCTTCTTGGAATAGAAGGCGCATGGATGGAGTCTTGGAATATCACTCTGACGCTGTGAGAGGACCACTCTCACACGACCCAGGTGGTAGAGGCATCCACCTCAACGATGAAGGGGAGATCAGGATTAAGATGGTCCAGGATCAGAGTGGCTTAGAAGGCTTTTTGGAGACGATGGAAAGCTTCCAGGGTAGATGGGTTCCAGGACAGAGACTCGGGCTGGCCTTTGAGAAGTGAGGTGAGGGGTGAACTGAGCAGGCTGTATCTGGAAAAAGTTTCTGTCCAGTTCTGGATAGTTTCCATCTTACTCTGGTCCATCTGGATGCCGTGTTGGTCAGTGAAATAGCCCAGGAAGTGTACGAAGGTGGTATGGAACTCACACTTCTCCAACTTGAGATATAGATGGTGTTACTGTAACTTATTAATGACCTGCTTCACATGTTGGTGATGTTCGGCCATGTTCCAGGAGTATATGAGGATATCAATGTAGACTCCCGGAATGCCTCATTCATGTAGCTCTGGAAGACAGAGGGTGAGTTGACCAGGCCATAGAGCATAACCTAGTACTCATAGTGCCCAGAGGGAGTAACAAAGCTGGTCCAATCCCACTGGGACCAGAGGATGAGGATAACTGTACCTGACTGTCTGGGAGTTGAGATGATGGTAGTACCATGGTCGATGGAGGAATCTCCACCTTACTCTCAGTTTCTGGACTCTCAAAAGTGGTTGAATTGAGAGAGAGCTGGTGGGTCTTGGCTAGAGGAAGTGGAGGAAGAGGGATGGATGGTTTGATGACTGGCAGGCAGTTTTGAAAACATGACTCACTCCAATGAGGGATTCTCCAGTGTTCCAGTGAAATCCAAGGGCGTCCCAGGATGATGTCTGTGGTGGATTCTTCAAGCACCATTAACGTGATTTTCTCTGTATGCAGGCAGCCAATGAGGAGCATCAGTGTCGGGGAGATGTGACGGATGCGACCACGACCCAGCGGCTTTCCTTGGTGTAGATACTTAATTTTTAGAATTTGCTGATTTTCTATCGCAGTTAGTACTGGCTATGGATAAAGTCCTTATTATTGGTGATTTTAATATCCATGTAGATAATGAAAAAGACACATTGGAATTGGCATTTACAGATATTTTAAACTCTATTGGAGTTAGACAACACGTGTTAGGACCCACTCATTGTCGTAATCATACTTTAGATCTAATATTGTCACATGGAATCAATATTGATGCCGTTGAAATTCTGCAGCAGAGCGATGAAGTCTCAGATCATTATCTAGTCTCATGCATGCTACATTTAAGAGGTCATAGTGAATCCTCTTCTTAAGATCATTAATTCATCTTAATCGCTAGGTTGCATAGCGAAAACGTTTAAGCTGGCTATTATCAAACCTCTTATTAAAAAACCACAACTTGATCCTAGAGAATTAGTTAATAATAGGCCGATCTCCAATCTACCTTTTCTGTCAAAAATACTAGAAAAGGCAATACCATCTCAACTGTGTTCCTACTTGGAAAGAAATGGTATCTGTGAGGATTTCCAGTCAGGATTTAGACCGTACCATAGTACTGAGACTGCTCTCATTAGAGTTACAAATGATTTGCTCTTATCATCAGACCGTGGTTGTATCTCTCTATTAGTGTTACTAGACCTCAGTGCTGCTTTTGACACTATCGACCACAACATTCTTTTTTCAAACTTATCTGACCGTTATTAGTTTGTAGTAGTAAACGAAGAGATGTCATTTCGATCACAAGTTCAATATGGAGTACCGCAAGGCTCAGTACTACGACCGTTGCTTTTCACTCTGTAAATGCTACCCTTGGGAGATGTCATTAGGAAGCATTTCATTAGTTCACTGTTACGTTGATGATACCCAACTCTATATTTCTTTGCGCCCTGACGAAACCAGCAAATTCTCAAAATTAACGGAATGCGTAGCTGATATAAAAAATTGGATGACTAGTAATTTCCTACAACTAAATTCAGAAAAAACAGAGATTCTAATTATTGGACCAAAAACTTCTGGACATAATAACCTAGAATACTGTCTAACACTTGATGGCTGCTCTGTTAAGTCGTCTTTGATACCAATCTTTCACTTTAAAGCCACATTTCTAGCATATGTAAAACCGCATTCCTCCATCTTAAAAATATATATAAAGTACGACATATGCTCTCAACAACAAATGCACGCATGAACTAACTGTTCATGACCTCGAGACTAGATTACTGTAACGCTCTGCTGGGTGGTTGCCCTGCTTGCTTGATAAACAAACTACAGCTGGTCCAAAACGCAGCTGCTAGATTCCTTGCTAGAACCAGGAAGTATGACCATATTAGCCCGGTTCTGTCAAAACTGCACTAACTCCCTATTAAACATTGTATAGATTTTAAAATCTTGCTAATTTCTTACAAAGCACTAAATGGCTTAGCTCCCCAGTACGTGAGTGAGCTCTTAATGCATTATAGTCCTTCACGTCTATTACGATCTCAGAATTCTGGCCAGTTGTTAATACCTAGAATATCAAAATCAACCGCAGGCGGTAGATCCTTTTCCTGTTTGGCACCTAAACTCTGGAACGATCTTCCTAGCATTGTTCGGGAAGCAGGCTGGATCCGGGCCATGTCTGGGTCGGATGTGGAACCTGCACCTGTGCGGGGCAGCAGAGTTGCCCTGGTTCCTTGCCGTTGTTGCCTTTGGCTTGCTTAAATTGGGGACACTTGCTTGATATTCAGCAGTGTTTTTGGTATGCCTGCATTGGCGCCGTTGTATGCGAACTGAGCTGAGCTGGATGATTTCATCACTGTTTTCTCCATTGCTGATGTACATAAATTAACCAGACTAAGAACTATTGCTCTTTGCAATGTAATGAATCAATAATATATAGAATAAGCTGGAATAGAATAAGCTAGAATAAGCATTTTCTTTGGGAGCTGCTGTGCAGCCAAAAATTATTTTCCAATTATTAATGTAAAGCTACTTTTTTTAAAGCGCTATATAAGTAAAGGTGACTTGACTTGACGTGACTTGACTTAACATTGAGTTTCTGGAGAAGTTGGTTTGAGATGAAATTCCCTGTTGAGAATGAGTTGATGAGGTCTTGCACAGAAACACAGATTCGTGGAGTTAGGACATGTAAAGTAGTTTGTGTTAAGGGTGCGATATGTGAGTAATGCACTGTGAGTAATGCGGTCT
Source organism: Zacco platypus (assembly GCA_038088235.1). Lineage (NCBI taxonomy): Eukaryota > Metazoa > Chordata > Actinopteri > Cypriniformes > Xenocyprididae > Zacco > Zacco platypus. Next base: position 22,719,603 of record CM076078.1, on the reverse strand, counting down.
CATTCCTTAAAGTGCCTGAGGAATGAAGAGAGGGAAGTTGTGACGTGAGTATTCGACTGTTACAGAGATTGAGCCCACTGAAGCCACCCAGGCTTGATCGGTGGTGAATTGATGAGACTGCATCTGGAAGTAAAGCGAGCATTGGAGAATGAACCTGTTGCAATCCTCCGCCTCAACGGTGAATGTTGCTGATCGAGCAACGGGACTGGCAGAGGCAGCAGGCGAAGCAGTGGGTGCAGATGGCAGGAAGAATTGGCGTAATATTCGGTGGGGCAATCGCAGACCAGGGAGTGCAGGATGAGCGAGTCTTTATAGGGTGTGTTGATGAGAAGGTGCTTGTGCGGTGAATCAGAATTCTGGGGAGGGTGAGTGAGTGGGCAGAGCGTGCTCATCTGCTGATGATGGGTTGATAGTGGTCTGTGATGGTTGCGCTTCGTGTCAGCAATAAATTTAAAGTTGTACTTTTTTACTTTAACTCAAACATGTTTTTGGCCAGATTCTTGTACTTTTAATTGAGTAAAATTTGAGTATCATAACTGAGTATCTGTACTTTCACTTAATTTTGAGTACTTTTTACGCCCCTAGTCAATCTTAACTAATCTAGTTAATTAATGTTAACAACGGATTGTTGAAATTAACATTAATTAAGATTAATAAATGCTGTAGAAGTATTTTTCATTGTTACACTGAAAAATATTGTAACCTAAAAATGATAACATCTAATTGAACTGGTTTTATTCAAGTTAAAAAAATATGTAATATTGTTGAATCAACTTAAATACTTTAATTTATACCAACAAAATATTTTTTTTTTGGGCTAAATAAAGTAAAAAAAACAAAAAAAAAACTCTTTAAGGTATTAACAATTGCAGGTTACCCCTTTTTACTTTTTACAGTGTAGTTCATGTTAACTAATGTAGTATGACAAATATCAAGCTATAAATCTGTGTCTGCTCAAGACCCTCTACCCTTAACTTGTAAAATGTGTGCATTTTTGTGATTTATGAGGACACAAATCTGTATAATGACATGGGTATTACACTATTATGATGTAAACACGAACTATGAGGACATTTCATGAGTCTTCATATTCAAAATAGCTTTAAAAACATACTAAACAATGTTTTATTAAAAACTTAAAATGCAGAATGTTTTCTATGATGGGTAGGTTTAGGAGTAGGGTTAATGTAAGAAGATAGAATACACAGTTTGTACAGTATAAAAATCATCACGCCTTTGGAATGTCCTCACTTTGATAGCAAAACAAACCTATGTGTGTGTGTGTGTGTGTGTGTGTGTGTGTGTGAATGCCTGAGGGGCTGAGGGCAGGCTACATGCCACAGATACTTGAACATTCACTATATCAGCGGTCACAGAGCGATTGCCAGGAGCACACGCAGAGCCACAGAGCTCGTGGAAGACAGCTGCTCTGGAGCGTGTGCAGTTGCACTGAACATGTGACTGTACACAACCACTGGATTCTGAAGCATCTTGTGCGTCAATAGAATAAGAACATCTGACCATCTGTACAAAGGAATCACATGATCAATGTCACAAAAATGTTTATTTGTTCAGTGACCTTGAAATAGTAAAATATCTTAAATATTTAGTCTTCGTTATACGTCATAATGGTTCTTTGTTTAACCTATTTCAAAACCTTAAGACTTTTGACAGACTTTTGGATCACATGTATTTTAGACAAATGCTAAGAACTTTCGATGGCTGATGTTGTTACATATAGGGATATTGCGAGATCATTTAAAGTACATCTAGTCTCAGCATGACAAACAGATTTATTATTTTCCAAAAGTCCAAATGAAAAAGGATGGGAGAGAGATTCTACATTGACTGAAATACCACATAATCTGGCATATTGCCCCAACATAGTGAGGAAAGTAAATAAATATGTCTGGCCAGGATGTCATTAAAATTCCTTCATTGTTTGTAAAAGTTATCATGTGTTTTGAAAGGGAGACATTAGATTATCATACAGCTGTCAGTCCACACACTAACCATTCGATATCACATTCAAAGTCATAAGAGTACATTTGAGCATTTTATTAATCAGTATTTTGTTTGTTTCCCAGTAAAAATGTCTAAACATCCTTAAAACGAGGAATTAGCTTGAAATCAAAATATTGATTTTATTTTTCTTATTCCATTGGCAAATTGTTTTTTTCCTTTTCCAGTTAAATTGTAAACCTTGCTGTTTCTATTCAAAATAATAATAATAAAAAATCAGTTTGGCAATGAAGAAAAATAAATTGAATTACAGAGAGTACTTGATTCGTTTTCCTAGACTGTGAACTACCAAACAGCTATCATGGCTAAGAAACTACATTTGCATGGTGAAAGAAAGTAGGTGTTCATCTGTTGGACGATGTGAAATGAACCAAAGAAGATCCAAAAGACTCTAGCAGATGTTTATGGTTTAACACAAATTGCATTCCTGTAATCTGACATACTGTTTATCTCTGTCAACCAACAGCCAAACCATATGAACAGATCTTTCTCACAGCATCCTGTAGTTGAATCTGCCTATTAGTGCTGTAGTACTCGAGACCGGTCTTAAGACCAGTTTTTGAAGGTCTTGGTCTTGTCTTGGTCTCAGTCTTTTCTAGGTCTCAGAAAACACTCAGGATTTTATTTCAAGGCTGGTCAAGACCATAACTGCGGGGATATCACTAAATTGCCGTTGCTTTGTTTGTTTGATAACATCATTAATTTGATTGGATGTTAAACTTCCTGCTTCAAATGCAATCAACAACTTATTTATAATTTCATTTATTTTGTTACTGTTGTGCCGGGTCAGAAATCAACAAGGGATTATATCAAAAATATCCCCAAAATTGATACAAATGCCCACAAAATTCAAGATATGATTTCAAAAAAGTACTTATATAAGATATTGATATTTATATTGTAACATATGGTATTAAGCAATATCACAAGAAAGAGGGCTCTTTTCACAAAGATTTGCACAATTTCAGACATGATATAGTTTTTTTTTTTTTTTTTTACAAATATTCAATAAGCAAAATCTCATTTTCAAAACATTAATCTCAACATTATTTATGCTTTTGTAATTGTACCAGATGCAACTTCTGTTCCACCTCTGCACTGTAAAGATGAATTTTGTTGTTAGTGATTTCAATTGACTGGTAACAGCTCTATATAGTGTCTTATTACTCTAATTGTAATTACAGATTAAACATAAGACATTTCTCAGGCAGTAAATGTGGATGTTTCAGATGAATTTGAGGAATGCTAGTCTGGTCCTGGTCTTGACTCGGTCTTGACTTGCCTTGGTCTTGGTCTTGGCCTTGGCCTTGGTCTCAACCCCTCAAAGACTTGGTCTTGTCTTGGTCTCAAAACACACTGGTCTTGGTCTCACCTTGGTCTTGGATTAGGTGGTCTTGACTATAACACTACTGCCTATACTGCTTTTCATCTAAAGATGACTCTTAAACAAAATCTTGAAATCAATACAATCTCATCAAACCACTACTAACATGTAACAGAAATGCTTGGCAAATTTTCACTGGCAAAATGCAGTCATTTCAATTGGGACTTATGCAATCTGGAATTCTGCATGAGGGAGAATTCAAACAGAAAGTTGCTTGGTTTTAAGGTGACTTCTGTGTGAGCTGTGCTTCATCGATCATCATTATTGACAATATAAAATAGAACTTTTTTGTCCAAAAAAAAATTTTTGATAAAAAGTTCTGTGACCACTCTACATATGGTTCATTCTACAATTATAATTTCAAACTTATTATGCTTTTTTAAATTTTCAACTTTCTTTAGTGTGTTATGTTAGAGCATGAAAAAGGTCTGCAAAGTTACAAAGCAGAAAGTCCACTCCAGAGGGAGTTATCAGCAAGCACGCTTTTTCGAACTCCCTGAAAAGTCTCGATGGCAGTCTTGAGTTTTCTTCGGGGAACGTACACATCATATTCCTCATTTAAATAATTCCTATCAAGCATACACAAAAAAGTTTGACCAGTCTCAACACTCAATTGGTTCAGCCGACCAATCAGAGCACATTGTGCTTTTCGGAAGGAGGGGCTTCATAGAGACAGGAACTAAACAAAGTGCTACTGACAGACAGGGAAGAGAGGTGCTGCAACAATTGCTGTGTCCAAAATATTAAAAATGCTACCTTCGGAGGATGCATTCCAAGGTAGGAAGATAAAGGCATGTCCAAATCCAATGTTTGCTTCACTTCCTGTCTTCTGAAATACCTTAATCTGATCGATTTTGAAGGCAGCAAAGATGTATCCTTTACTGGCTTTGGTATCGAACTATCCTATGAATTCCATTCTGTAACAGTGGAGCTAAACTGTATAATAAAAATTAAAGATGCCATCTGAAAGCTGAAGTTGGTGGTCAGTTTGTGTGTAAATGTTTGTTTTTTAACTAACGTTTTCCACTTTTGATGTCATTTCTAGCAAGAAATTAATATTGTAGTTATTCAATTAATGCTTAGTTATCAACAAAGCTTATAGATCAGTAAGCCGTAATGCTGCCTGCCCTGAAATCAGTTTCGTGAGGTACCTTTGTGCCCAAATGCTGTCTGCAAAGTCACTGCTTGATAGTACAGTAAGTTCAAGAACAATAAGTTCAGGCATAGCTCAGGCCAAAATGAAAAGTCTATCATAAATTACTCACTCCCATGTTGTATTTCATTTCAGTTAGTTGTAACTGTGGCTCCATAGTGGCCCCCTCGGGAAAAATTTCCTGTTAGTTTTGACTTTAGTTTAACTGCTGTTTATGATTGGACGGGAAGATGTTTGTGACGTACTGTCTCAAAACTCTTACTGTGTTATCTTGTGATCTACCCACAAAAGCCCCAGAGGGTCAGTCTGAGTCTCCTATGGCTCACCCTGGATTTTTCATCATTTTTACTGTCTTGCATCTGTTACATCATCAAGTTGCATTCTAGATGGCGTCAAGTCTTGTCCACAGCTGTTCGGTGTGTGTGGAGCACATTCCGTCTGATCCATCATTCAGTGCCCATGTAAAAGAAAACAGATGCTTTACTATGTGCAAATCCATGCTGCTCTTTCAGAGCAGGGCAACCTCATAAAGGAAAGGTTGCTGTAGCAACTTACACTGCCAAAACACAGATCTCTTGGGAATTCTGTCAAAGCCCTCGATATAAATCTTTAGGTAGAATCATGTGATAGAAAGATGAAAATGACTTTAATATCTACATTATAAATACATTATACTATTTATAGTAATGTTTTTATTCACCAAAGGCATGTTTAATTGGTTTCAGTAAAGACATGGTGATTTCTATTTTAAATAAATGCTGTTCTTTGGAAATTTCTATTTATCAAAGAATCCTGACAAAATGCATCTAGGTTTCCACAAAAATATTAGGCAGCACAACCATTTTCAACATTGATAATAATAAGAAATGTTTATTGAGCACCAAATCAGCATATTAGAATTATTTCTGAAGAATTGTGTGAATTAAAATACAAAAGTTATTTTAAATTCTAATAATATTTTACAATAATAGGATGGACTGACAGTGTTATGTAGTAACAGATAACTATATAATATAAATTACATAATCAGATTCCAAAAAACAAACACTTGTTATTAAATTGTTTTAAAATACTCATAATCAGAGTACAATTTCTATTTTATTGGTTATATATTGCACCTATTTTTTCTTTCTTTTAATTTTGTCATAAGCTTACTGTTTTATTATACTTTGAGTCTTCGAGTTGTTGTGGAGGAGGGGAAGGGATGTTGAATCGCATGCACAGACCAGCCACAAGAATGGAAAATGAAGTGCCAAACAGGAAGGTTTATCAGGCAGTGTTTTGAAATATAAGTAATGTCCTTACAATGTGATGTTTTGATTCGTATTAATGTTTGTACATGAAATGTAATGTTAAATGCACATAAAAAAATGTCTGCAGGTTTTGTGAGGTTCATGTTTGTTTAATAAAGAATGGAAAATATTTTCATCTTCTTTTTATGTCAAAATAGTATAGATAATCCTACAGTAGAAAATGTATGTGACAACAAATACACATATAGGTCAAAAGTACCCTAAATGTAATCAACAAGTAGTGAGATTACATTACTAAAAATGTGTAATATGAGAGATTATTTTATTGACAACAAGTTTTGGTGTGTATTTAATAATCAGTAACTGATTTCAATTCCTAAGTAATCTACCCTCCACATCCTACTGAATGCTACTTACTTTCAATTATTTTATAAACCATTTATCTTTATTTTGACATGGTAAATTGGATGCTTTTACTCCAGAAAAAATAAAGTAATCCATCTGTGAACAATTCATGTTCCCATGTGTAAATGAAGACGACTGCTGTACAATGATACTAAAAAAAGGTCTGTGTTGCACAGAAGAAAATCACGTGGCTTTCGAACATGAGTTTGTATCTTGTGCCTCACTGCCCTTGCCGTTACTTTTTCTCTGTCTTTTGTGTGCGAGGCTGAAGAGGAGCAGAGTGAGGGAGAGACAGAAATATCTGAGGGTGTGTAGGCCAAGGTCTAACCACTGGCATGCAGCAGGAAACAGGCCTCTCTCCAGCATGAGGATATGTTTGCTTCCCCGAGAGAAAGAAAGATGGTTGTGATGTTGTGATTACTCATAAGATTCATAAAAGACACTGTCATACATCTTTTCTGTTGTCAACTACCTTCCGGTCGCATACAGTTGAACATAGCATGTCGCAACAGCAACCTCGTGCTTTTACAGTACTATAAATATAACCCGACTTCCAGAAAAGTCGGAATATTTTATAAAATGCATTAAATGTAAGAATCTGTGGTTTTGTTAATTCTCTTGAATCTTTATTTAAACTGACAAAAGTACAAAGAAAAGGTTTCCAATGATTTCACTGACCAAATTAATTGTGTTTTGTAAATATAAATTTACAAATACAAATTTAGAATTTAATGGCTGAAACACACTCCAAAAAAGTTGGGACAGAGACAAAGGTGGCTTGTTAACCTACTGGAAAAGCTACTTTATTTCAAATATACACCACTGAAATTTGTGCATTTAATTTAGTACTAGGAATACCAGGAAACGCAACAAATGCTTTAAACTGCAGGGGTCATTTTAGGTGAAAACACCACCCACTAACAGACCAAAAGCTTGGCTCTTCTCAACTGTTGGAGTTGTTTGGACTTGGAAATTCAAATTACCTTAAAACTAACACAGCTCCATTAATAGACTCTATCCCTCCTACGACTGTAGACAACCTTAAAAAATATGAACACCCTCTACAAATGTCAGCATCTGTGTTTAAACAAATTCTCGCTGGAATAAGTTTGTCATACTCATTTTCACACAAATACACACTCATGCTGGATGAATCGCTGTCTTGTTTGTGGGCAGTTGAAACATTTAATGCTAAAGTGAGCTGACCACAGGAAAGAGCATGCAGTCAAAAGTCACAAAAAACACACACCACAAAAACACCACTGTAGGATTCACTGGGAGCCGGTCTCAGATGATAATCGGTGACAGTAATGCAAGTGCCCCCTGCTGGGACATGTCTGCATGTGCACACCGTCACTCCAAGTTCACACACACCCTACATTACTTAACTCCAACACACTGTATATCTAACAATTTCAGACTTTTTACATTCTGTAATCAAAAATTTGTTTTTACTGTCGGTTATATACACCATATAGAATCTATGGTTAAAAAAAAATCACTGAATTTATATTAACAGTTGTTGGCAAATGAAGTGCTAAAATGCAAACAAAGCATATAAAATGTAGAATCTGAATTCTGATTGGTTGAGTTACAATAGATCAATTATATATTAATGTGGCATGTTGCTTAGCAACCGTAAACATTCATATTTAAATTCCACTGGATTATTTATTAGACAATTAATTAATAATTAAAACCATTTACAGAAAACTGATATCTTTTATTTTGTTTCATAACAACACATGCCTTAGCAACTTATTGTATGATTATTTTATTTATTCTGAAACCGATGTTTCAACCACGCAATTCTGCTGTCATTAAAATGAGATCAAATTGAGACTTTTGAGAAAAATATCGCACTAATCTAAATGCTCATTTAGATGCTCAAGTATATAACTTTATATCAAAATGGTCTTATTTATGCCTATTTTTTATTGCTCCCAAGGAACGTTAAGTAAAATATCTAGACAAAGTTGATAATTATTTTAATCACAACTGAGAACACAATTACGTTTCCTGACGAAAAGAGCAAATTTAAATCGTTTGATACAGTATGTTCCAGGCTTACAGACGCTGCCCTGATGTGTATCTTCTGCTGCTGGTATGTGAGGCCACTGATATGTAGCTGAAGCACGTACAGACTTTAGATGGAGAAGAGAAAAGGAAGCAATCGAATCATCTCTCTCTCACTCCCGTATGGGCCCACTGCCAACGGGAATCCTTTTTATAGCCTATAGTGAGTTATGACTTCATGGGGGCACTGGGTAATGGAACAGGGTCATGGTGAGTACAATAGCATTTTTTTTTTTCAGGAATCTTTAATATCAGTGCATCAGTTTATGCACACGTGTGCTGCTATTTTACTGTATATTTTACATTAATCAAAATGTGCAGTTTTGGAATGTGGATAGTTTTCCTGGACCTGGATACATCTAAGCAACATTTTTGTTGTTTTGTTTTGGAAAAATATCCTCAGGAAGTTCAGTGAAGTTCAAGTAAAATCTGATGGTTCTGATTAGCATTTGCCCTTACATGCAAGAACAGACCATCAGATATATCAGATAATATGTACCTTTCAAAACCTGTTACACAAACAGGAGGCTACTGTAAATGTGATCATTCTACATGCAACTTGTGACAGTATCTTAATAGCAAGCCAATTCATTGCCGCGGGAACATACTTTATTGTATTATGATACTCAAATGTAGTTTGGCACTCAGGAGTAATTCCGATGGAATAATTTTAATAAAGTTAATAAACTTAATAAAGACCTCTGTATTCAGTTTTTTAACAATATCGAGGTGAATGCAAATGCAAATGAAAATGGGGTGGAACGAGTACTGAAAAATATACTCAAGTAAAAGTACCATTACTTGTAAAAATGTAAAGATTACTTGTCCAAAAAACTGCTTGAGTAAGAGTAAAGGTGTAGCTTATTTAAAAGATAATATCAAATATCAATGTTCAAAACACTGCAAAAAATACAAAAAACTCATGAGACTTCAGCATCACACACCAGAGATGGGTTAAAAAGAGAGATTTTTAAAAAGCCAATTTCGCTCCAAAACGGTGCCAATTTTGGTGTTTTGTGACGAAGTAATGAGAATCACTAGTATTATCAAACAGTTTACCTCAACTAATGCACTGATATAGGCAAAGATTGTGAGCCAACATGAACTACATTGCAATCTCATTCCATTGAATATGTTACAAATTCAAACGTAAATGCATTATTCTAAAAGGGGGGGCATCAAACATTTACTCAAATTGTTATGCTGACAATATAATTTGTAATATTTCCTTGGAAACACAAACACATGATCTTTTTGTGGGGCCGCGCTGGTCTCGTCAAATAAGCTGCTCTAGCAGCAGCGTCCACAATTCTCCGGAACAAAAAAATCTTAAACTTGAAAAATGTTTTTGTGCAAGTGCACTTGCTAAATGAAGGCAAAAATGGATTAAATAAAAAAAATGTTGTTTATTAATAAGCTGAAGTTTTATCACATAACGTGTTGACAGAGAAGTCTAAAACCATGGGTCATCAAAAAGGAGAATACTGAATTTGGTCCTCCAATTTCAGCGATAATACATAACGTCACTACCGGTGCGACCGTGAGTATAACAGGGTGCCTGTAGTACACAACATCAGCTTTCTTTGACTTCAGGAGACTTGTCTGTTTGCTAGATTAAACATGATTGGTGGAGCATGTTTGACTCTGAGGAAGCTGGATCCGCTCATTGTGATGCATTCAAGAGACTGACTGAAAGATAAGGTAAGGAGCTTTTCCTTGTTCTCACCTGAGGGATAGCAGTCAGTGTTTGCACAAGCGGGTTCAGCTCATGATGGAATTGAAAGCACTCATTGCAATGCATTTCTGAACTGTTCTTGGGAGTTGAATACATTCTTTGTGATGCGGTTGCTGTGAGCAGCTCCGTCTATGCTTGATTTTCTCTCAAGGGATGAGAGTGGAGAGCCTGCATCTTGCGGTTTGGGTCCCGTTGCTGCCATTGCAGCAAGGCGGGATCGATCATGGAAGTCCGGCCCCTCGTTAGCTCTAATACTTTCAGCTAGAAAATATTTTATGTGTGAGGCCTAATTCTGAGGAATTAGATGCAGAGAGAGTATAGGAAAGTGTTATTAATAGATCTGCCCCTCCTCTGGCCCACACATTATCCAGTGGTTGTAGAGTAGAACCCTACCCCATTGCTGAGGCTTTTTAAAATGTGTCCTCCGCTCCCCTGTGGGCCGCCGAAGCAGGGTTCGAGCTGCCTCCCCCAGGATTCTATGGTCTTTAAGTAAGGCTGGCTGCCTTTTGGTTCCCAAGGGGTTGAGCCTCTCATGTTAAGGCTCCCCCTTGGAGAGGCAGCAACATCAGGGATGCTAGCCGTTGAGGGCTTCATAACAACAACCCTTTGGTAAGCTGCCCTTTGAGCTATAACATTGAGTGAGGCGAACCCTTCCCTCATTCCCTCATTCGAATAGAACCCTTCCCTTGGGTGTTTAAGTACGGTCCTCCGTTCCCCACTAGAGCTTTCCCATCCAATCTTTAAATCCCAACGAGGAATGGTCTTTTGCCCCATGTTTGCAAACCTCTGAGGTCTGGTACATATCCTGGGGACAGCATTATTAAGTGGTTATAGCTAGTGCTTGGTAGGCTCCCCTTGGTAAGCGAGTCCTCCAGATTGAGAACAGACACGAAACATTCCCCATGGTTTCGGGTTTTAAATTAGGGCCCTCTACATCCCTTTAGGTCTTAACAGTCTGGCATGAAGACAGCATTGGGTGGTTGTAGCTAGCTCTCTGCTAGATCCCCTTGGTAAGCATGTTTCAGGGTTGACTGTAGAGTAGAACCCTACCCCACTGCTGAGGGTCTTAAAGTGGAGTCTTTTGCTTCCCCTGGGTATGCTAGGTCAGATCTCTGAGAATTTGATGAAGATTATTTTTTTGTCTTGAATTGAGAACCTTTTACATTGTTGGGCACCTTTGGGAGTGCTGGTGTCTTGAGATCTTGCAGGACAGCTTGACTGGTTATAGTAAAAATCTTTTTGCTAGCTCCCTATATTTAACAGTCCTTGGAGGCTGTGTGTAGAGTAGAACCCTACCCCTATAGGATTGGGTCCTAAGTAGGGTCCTCTGCTCCCCATAGAGTTTTCCAGCCAGTAAGAGAGGACAGTAATTTGAGTGGTGGTACCTACCTTTCTCTTGTAAGTCTTCAGGGTTGAGTTTAGGGTAGTACCCTCCCCACTGCTTTGGTCTTTAAGTATGGTTATCCGCTACCCTTAGAGCTTTTCCATTACACAGAGGACAGCAGTTTCAAGTGGTTGCAGCTACAGTAGCTCTTGCCAGCTCCCCTATTGCGAGTCTTCAGGGTCTTGAGTGTAGCGTAGTAACCTCCCCATTGCTCGGGTCTTTCTGGTAGGACAGTAATTTGACTGTAGCTAGCTCTTTGCCAGTTCTTCTTGGAATGCAAATCCTCAGGGTTTCAAGTGTTGAGTAGTTCCCTCCCTATTGCTTGGGTCGTTAAGTAGGGTCCTCTACTCTCCAATAGAAAGCTTGGTCTGTTCTTAGAACCTGATGGAAAGTGGATTTTGCTTTTATTTGTGAACCCTGTTTGTTGTAGGGCACCTTCAGTAGTGCTGGATTCTTAGGTCATAGGCATATCACAAAACAGTGGTTTGAGTGGTTGTATAATTAGTACTTTGCTAGCCCCCTTGAGATCCTGGACGTGTCCTATTCTTTAGACAGCAGTTTTGAATGGTTGTAGCAAGAGCTCTGCAGATCCCCTTGTTACTGTGTCTTTGGATGGATCTGGGAGTAGAACCCTCCCCTACTGTAAGGGTCTTTAAGCAGGGTCTTCCGATCCTCTGGTACCTTCAATTGACAAGTGGTGAGGACTCATCCACTGAATTTGGGTGGAGCTGGCTCTCTTTGGGTGTCCTAAGGGGATAATTATTTTTCTCCCCTTATAGGAAAAGTGACAGGCTAAGAATAGAAAAATAAAATTGTTTCTCGGCTATATTCCCTTAAAGGCGGAGTCTACTGTAATAGACACTGACACTGCCAGACCTTTGAGTGCTGCCTTTTGGTTGGGTTCTTTCTGCCTAGCCCTGCAAGGAAATGAGGAAGGGTGTGAAGCTTGGGGTTTGGCCTTAGGGAATTTTGTCACTGACAGTCGTCAGGTGCTTTTGAGCTTTTTGACTCTGGCAGTTAAGTCTGTTGAGTAATCATGTTTCTCTGCCCATTTTGGTAGTGTTTCGACACAGATGAAGTGGAACAGAGTAACAGTGGTTCCCTGAGAAGGGAAAAGAGACACTACGACGACGTACTACAGGTACTCTGTTATACTCACCGACACACTGGTAGTGGCGTCATGTACTGGGGCAATGAGATTGTTGCGTTTAGACGTGTGCTTCAGAGGTCGATTAGACTAATGTCATTCCCTATAGCATCTTATTCAGACACAGCATCTCCTTCCCCTTCTTAAGGAACCATGGTTACATTTGTAAAATTAAAAAAAGCATGCAACCACCACAAATAGTGGGAAAACAGTGGAGTAAAAGTACAGATACATCACTTAAAATGTAGTCAAGTAAATACGCAATTTTTTAACTACTTTTAAAAAGCAGTGCTTTCACACCCCTGGTTCTGAGACATGCATCTCCTTAATTATCACTCACACTGTGTGAGATCGGCTTTTGAAATATATTCATTTTTCAAAGTCACAAACCACATTTAATAAAATATAAAAACAAAATTTCATAAATAAATGTAGAAAATTAAAAACATGTTGAAAAACTATATTTCAAGTCATGTCATCTTAAATTACTGTCTTAAAAGAGCCTGCAGCACCCCTAGCTGCCACGACCATGAGTAAATTAGATGTCTACATGTATACTACAGGTCAGAAGTTTGGGGTTGGTATGATTTTTAACTTTTTTTTAATGCTGCATGAATTTAATCAAAAATACAGTAAAAACAGTACTATTGTCAGAATTACCAGCTGGAGTGTCTTTAGTCTCAGTTTCAGACATCAAGCCCACGGACCTTTGGCTGAACGTGTGATGCATATGACAACACTTAACTGGAAACACTTCAGGATTTTCAAAGTTGTCATCTGTTTGGTTGAATTCTACAGGATGTCTGGGAGATCTTTATTGATCTTCTTTACTGTCGTGTTCTTTATTGGTCCGCCTGGAAAAAAATGCCATGACGCCAAACCCCTTTGTGGAAGAAGACTGCCGTTGTGGCAATGAGTGCTTTCCAGCATCAACTATACGCTGGATTTTCAAAAGTATGTAAAGTTCACGGCTCCATTGTTGCAGTAAACTTGCATAAGTTCCTGAATGAACAATGCATGCCGGTCTGTTATTGCATATGTATCTGCACAAGACCCAAACGTACAAAGCCAGTGTGAAAGCTTAGCTAATGAAAATGAATTAGTTTATGCAGATTGATGGTTTAAATATGTTACCCAGCCATGTGCACATTGTGACAAGCAGGTCAGGGCCGAGAGCCGTAAGAAAGGAGCGAGGCTGGTGGCACGAGTGCTAATGAGCGTCATTTGTGGGCCACACCGGTCTCAAGCCCCACAGAGCTCTGGAAAGATATAAGGAGGAATGATGACAGTGAAGGATGAGAGAGGACCAGGCCTGTGAGTTTTATATGTTCTGCTTTACTTCCGTTTTGTTGTTTGTTCATTTTGTCATTAAACTATGCATTTACTGTTTGCCGATCCCATCTCCTTCTTCCCTGAACAAAAGCCTTGTTACAAACATGTAAACAATTCTGATGACCCATATAAATAGTTAATAGTTACATAAGACTAAATCTCTATATGGAGTTGTATGAGCTGACTTTTATGCTGTGGTTGTATATCTACCATCTTTCAAAACCACCATGAGAGATTCCAGTTATATAAAATATCTTGGATGACTTTATGTAAGAGTCTTTATCAACTGTATCTATCAGTCTTCCATTCATACCACAGGCGTCTGACGCTTAGACAGCCACTGATCTTTGCATATAACTTCAGTACAGTTTCAGCATGTGTGTCTTTGAATAACATGCCGTGACATTGAGGATGGTGATTAATCTGGATCGGAAAGAGTTCTTTGGTGGATGACAGCTATCATTCAATCTCATGTGAAGCAGCACCTTCCTCTGCTTTGGGTTGGTTGGTGTGTTTATAGGCTGAGCGAATACAGGTTGGTTTGGAACAATGAAGTGTTTTTGTGAAAAGAGGCACGTCCGTGAAACTGCACGTAGCAATCGAAGCCATGCATGCAGGCTCCACCTCGCACACCTTCATGTGGGCTTCACCATCACTATACTGTGTTTAAATGGGGCGGTGCAGGCTGCGCTCATGGGTGACTGCACGTTTTTCCATCAATAACCTATGTTACATAAAGAAATTGCACTGTGTGTTGCATGCTCCATTGATTTCCACTGGCAAAGATGTATCCAAGAGCCACTTTTAAGGAACAGTACACCCAAAAATGAAAATTCTGTCATTATACCACCCTAATGTTGTATTTTCTTTTGCATAAAATATTTATTGCAATTATGGAAGATTGTTTCCGCCAGGGAATAAGGAAACTTTTCATCTCACAATTCTGACATTTTTCCTCACAATTTCAAGTTTGTATCTTGCAATTTGGAAAAGTCAGAATATAAAGCTGCAATTATGAGAAATGAAGTCAGAATTGCAAGATATAAACTCACAAATCTGACTTTGACTCACAATTCTAAGGAAAATCTGAATATAGCCTAAAGTCACAATTCTGAGACATAGTTAGAAGTCAGAATTAAAACTCCCGCAACTGCCAGAGTGTATATCCTACAATTCTGACTTTTTTGTCCTTAGAATTGTGAGATGAGAGTGGTGTTCACCACAAAGTCCTTCTGTTCTTTTTTTGTATGATGATGCCTTGCACGTTTTTCTGTCATTTCTTGAATGTAAATGTCCTGTAGAGTTTTTCCTTCTTCTTTAGCTTTTTGAAGTTGAGGCTATTGCTTTTCCATAAAGATTTTATCTATATTTTCTTTGAAACACCAAAGGAGAAAATTTAATGCAGCTTTTTCCAAACAATGATAGTGTAACGAG
Organism: Zacco platypus; assembly: GCA_038088235.1. NCBI lineage: Eukaryota > Metazoa > Chordata > Actinopteri > Cypriniformes > Xenocyprididae > Zacco > Zacco platypus. The sequence goes on along the minus strand of CM076078.1, from coordinate 22,704,278 downwards.
GAGTCAGCGGGTTGAAATCCAAATGCAGCTTTATTTATAAACGTAGTCAGACAGGCAATGGTCAACTCAACAGAAAACAGTAGTGGCAGGGAACAGGCAGGCTCGTAGTGAGGCGGGCAGATAAACATCAAAAACAAAGGAACAGGCAGGATCAGGAAACAGGCAAAAAAAGACAGGGATATAATGCTTGGAATTGCAACGCTAGGATTAACAATACGTCGCAGTGAATGCAAGTGAGAGTAGTGCTTATATAGTGATGGGATGTGAGTGTAATCAGATCTAGGTAATGTGCCACAGCTGGCTGGGATGATCAGTGACTGGGTGAGGGCTTGTGGGAAATGTAGTTCGTGTGACAGAGTCCATAGAATGAGAGGGCAACATCTGGTGGCAAGTGGACAGAAGACAACAGACCGAATTCATTATAGATAGTTTGCACTGCAGTGACCACAGCTTCAATTGCACTATATTTTGTGTCTTCGGTCATATTAATTACTTCAATGAGCCCATTGTTTCTGCCTTAAATTAAAACATTGTTTAAATTAATAGATTGTTCGCTAACTGTGTGATTTGTACATGTACATTTCTGAGATTACATAACTTGCACCTCTGATAACAGATCACTCCACATTGTATAGTTGACATGCATTTTCTATAAAGCTGCTTTCAAACGATATGTATTGTGAAAAGTGCTACACAAATAAATGTGAATTGAATTGACAACTTCGCAAAGGCCCGCCCCCTTTAGTTACTGTTGCTATGTCCGACAAGCCATGTGCTCGCACGCCACACATCATGTTCTCATGAAGTGAAAAATACATTGACAGATCGCTGTAGCTCCTTCAAGTGGCTCGCGAACCAACCATTTCTTCATACTAGTTCATTTATAGAATCAAATAAACATGAATGGACATCAGAAGGAATGTTGTTTCAAGCGCGGAAAGACGTGATACGCACAATTTTTCAAGTTGTTGGACAAAATGGCAGATTCAGGGTTATGAACAGATCAGATCACCTGTCAATCAAATTGCCGGCAAAGGGTCAATTGAATATGACTGCTTTGTGTGAGGAAGAGACTGAATTCTTCCCTCTGTGCCACATATTCAGTATACATGTCTCTGTGCTATTTTTATTGGACAATGAGTAAATAACGACTGAATTTTAGTTTATGGGTGAACAATTCCTTAAAGTGATACTCTTGCTTGTCTGAAAGAAAATCACAGAGCATTCTTGATAAGGGCAAGATATCTTTCTGAAAAGTGGCAGTTTAAAATCAATCATGCTTAGACACGGTCATCAATGGTTCTTAATTATGCTTTTAAAAAGGCTGCCATTGAGAGTGCTTTCATATCATGAAGCGTAGAGACAAGTTTGTACTAATGATAAGTAGATGTTACGACAGATAGTGTAACCTAAAAATAGAGGGTGTAGTACAGTAGCAGTTAGGCAAATTTTCATTAAGATGGTTAGAAAATTTTTACACTCTAGATTAAGGGTAAGGTGAACTGAAATACTATTACATAACATTTTATATTAGAATGCCAATCCAATATATATAAATTGATTTTATTTTATTGACAAATTATTTAATATTTTAAATAATAATAATAATATATAAATATTTTAATAGAATGTAGAATTGGTATTCTACTATATGACTCCAGTTAAATGATTAAAAATGATTATTAAATGAGTATTCATGTTTTTCATACAAAAAAACAAAAACAAATCAAACAATCTTTGAATGAAAATTCAAAGGGTCCCTTTCACCTGAAGCAAGTCTGACAAAGAGGACTTTTCAATACAGTACATGGAAGAACCTCTACAGTACATAGAAGAGCTTTTATATGTGCAACGATTTGCTTCATTTCCAACTGATCTGGGAGAGCAGCTGTCATCAAGGAGAGGCGTGTTTCAGTGTTAAGTTTTTCTCCATCAGGATTTCAAAGGTAGGTGCCACAGAAATACTCCATTTGAGATAGATTGGTACGCTGTAAAAATTGCTAGGTTGTTCCAACCCATGTTTTGGGTCAAATATGGACAAACCCAGTTGTGTAAGTTCAAAGTTGATTCAGGTCCATTAAAGGCATTTCTGTGACCCAGACTGACCAAATATTTTCCAATGGCAAGCATGAGGAGGGTATGGGAAACATGGCAGTGTTGCAGAGCGAGAACATACCCGATATCCATGTTGCCTTGAGAAACTTCATCTAAAGTCGATGAAGGTGAGCTCATCTCCATAAACCTCCACAGCTTCTGCATCTGCTTAAAACATGATGAATGTTACAAAGTTGGTGACATTATTTGTAACAGTCGCATTTCTCATCTTTTCATTAAGATGGTTAGACATTTTTATAACACTATAACACTGAAGCTCAAACTCACTTACCTGCAAGTTTCTAGTAAATCAGACCTTGATTAGCTTGTTCAGGTGTGTTTGATTAGGGATGGAACTAAATTCTGAATTAGCAGTGACCCTCCAGGACCTGATTTGAGGATCCCTGCTCTAGATTAAGGGTAGGGTGAACTGAAATCCTATTACATAATATTTATATAAAAGAATGGCAATTATATAGGCTATATGTTCAAAGGTTGTATAAATATTCAGGTAGAAAGGAGTGGAATAAGTTTTTTTTTTTTTTTACACTGTAATATAAATGCACTAAAATAAAAGACAATCATTATGTTTATGTGGCAGTTCTTCTAAACTAACGTTATGCTATTACTGACATTGTGGTTTGCAAAAAAAAATAAATAAAGATTAATCACTTAATTTACAAGATATGGCGAAAACTTTACAGACAGCGATGCGAGGCGAAGACGCCCTCAAAGTTGCTCGGAGAAATGAAAGAGTTCTTCGCAAAATGGCAGATTGTCGTTGTTTTTCGCGGTCATTTCATATTACTGTATTTAAATTTACAGTAACATGTCGCAAACTACATTGAAAGAGTATAACTTACACAGTGTAACACAGTTCTTATATATGGGAAGAAGGAGGCAGAACATTCAACATAACGGTCCTCTCTCGTCCTTCACTGTTGTCCCTCCCCTTTTATGCCTCCGGAGCTCCTCCGTGAAAGAGTCCAGTGCACCGCGCAGCTGACGCTCATCTCTTCCCCGCCCTGCTCGTCACACACAGCACATAGAGTAAATGTTGGAGTATAAACCTTAAATTTCGATATCGCGGTTAGCTATTCTAAACTAACATTCAAACTATTAGCTAGAATGAGCTAGAATGTCTGTATGCATGACAATACTAAGATTTATTACTCACCACGTAACGAAAATGACGAAGCGCGTTTCCAGGTCGGCAGAGAAAACAGACACGATGCACTAACATGACAGAAAAACTCCTTTCAAATGGCTCTCATGCGCCCACTGCTGACAGAAATGAAGAGTGTTAATGCGTGACACCCAGTCCTGATTTTTTTTTATTGTAGGATAGCAGTTTTACCCACAAAAGTTTGTGTGGTATTTTTCGCGGCCAATTTGCACTACTGTATTTAGATTAACAGTTATAATTTCCCAGAATGCATTGAAAATCTACAGTAACATACTGTCTACCGTGTACACAGTATGGAACTATTGAGAATACAATAAAATACTGTGAAAACAACAAAATCTACAGTAACATACAGTACACAGCTTATACAGCAAAATACTGTTGAGAAAAAACAGTATAATACTGTGTAAACAACAGAAATCATTTACAGTGTAGTTTTCTCCTGATAATTTAACATTAAATGCTTGTTTAAGCGAACGCTTTTTATGTGGAGTGTATTTTAATTACCATGTGTTAAACGAACACATTTTATTTTATTTTATTATTTCATTTAATGTGTAGAATATTTAATTAATATCTGCTAAACCAATATGTAACATATATTCATATTATGCATTGATGTATAGAGTGCACATTATTAATCTTGTTAATTCAAATATCTAATCAGTCAAGCAACTCAATACATAAAAAGAACACACATATGGTCAAGATATTCAAGTGTTTTTCAATTCAAAGAAATATGTTATTAACAATGGAATGTGTGTTGGAGCCAGATGCACTGGTTCAAGTATCTCAGAAACGGCTGATCTCCTGGGATTTTCATGTATGACAGTATCTAGAGTTTACAGAGAATGGTGCAAAAGTTGGCTGCAGTTCTGTGGGCATAAAGGTTAGAATAACAAGACTGAATTCAGTCTCACAGCAACTGAAATTTCACAACATTACAACAAAAATATGAGGAAGAGCACTTTCTGAATGCACTGAAACTTGGATTGAAGTGCATGGGCACAAACATAACAAAACTGGACATGACATATGACATGATCTGACCAGGGGTTAGCATTACCACATTAGACACCTTCTGGTAGATGCTGTAACTACACCATCTGGACTCAAAAGCATCTTTTCATTTAATAAGTTGTATTTATAGAGCAACTTTCTTCAAAAATCAAGGCTGCTTTACATAGCCAAAAACAAACTAGTCAGATGTTTGGAATAATTTTACTGTTACTTTTGATCAGTTGAATGCATCCTTGCTAAATAAATAAATATATATAATATCATAATACATATTTTAATCTTACTTAGCCCAAACATTTGAATGGTAGTCTATCACGATTTCCACAAAAATATTAAGCAGCAAAAACTGTTTAAAAAAACTGTTTCTTGCGCACCATATCAGCATATTAGAATGATTTCCTAAGGATCGTGGGACACTGAAGACAGTAATGATGATAAAAATTTTGCTTCACCATCAAAGGAATGAATTAGTTTTAACATTTCACAATATTACTATTTTAATTGTATTTTTAGTCAAATAAATGCACGTGAGCACAAGAAAAAGCAATTAAAAAAATCATAATTATTCCAAATTTAACAAATATACATTGTATTATACTGTAATTGACTACAGTGTCATGTCTGTGCAAAGATAGTAAAAGCCAATCAGAGCAGCTGAAACAAAGTTCAAGGTTGATCAGATACATGTGTTTATGGAGTGGAGAGAAACACACCATAGCACTGAACTCCACAGCAGTGAAGGCCATAGATCTGCTTCATTACAGTAAGTTTTCCAAACTTTAACCAACCACCACCAACATTTATTTGATGGCTAGTCAGGGCTTTTTGGTCTTATATTTTGTAATATGTATACATGATTGTTCTCAATAGATGCATTATGCACATTGTCCTATTTAATGACAGGAAGAACTTGTTTTTGAGCTTATTGTAAGGTAATTTAGTTGTACATTTTCTACTTGTCTGTTTTGGAGTGTTTTTGTTGTTGTAAAATATTAGCAGTGCACCTGCAGAGTACTGTTAAGTGACTCTGTTAATGAGTGATTTTAATGAACTTTGATTCCTTGCTTCGTTTATTTTCGGGAGGTCATTATTATTGTCCAGGTTTGATCTGCATTTTTCTACATTTAACATATGCACCTTAATAAATATGTTTCTTAATGATGGTGCCTCTTTATAAAGGCAATATAGTTCAAAGGTTCCCATGTAAAAACTAAATAATACATCAAAATTGCTTTTTGAGAGTGTAATTTTAAAAAATAAATAACACAATGATACCCATCTTTCGTTGTTGTTGCAAAGGATTTTTTAACATTGAGGTTTGACTAAAGCTGTACTGTACATGGTTGCAGTATCAGGACGGAACCTTCAGTATCGAGCACTGGAGAGATACGGACTGTTTTTGCAGACGCACCGCTGCGCTCAGGAGAATTTAAACAGGTAAAAGCTGCTATTTTTATTCGAATATCGCTGTTTTAAACTTTTGCTGATGGGGCTTGCTCTCTTCTGAGGATGGTGGCAGATTTTTTAGTCGGCTACATCTTTATATATATATATAGGCAAATCGCAAACTGCCCTTAAAGACCTTGACAGTTGATTAATATGACCACTGCTGCTGTTCACAATGTTTTTTCTTTCTTTCTGAGCTTTGAAACTTATCTTTGAGGTGGATTGAGAGCCTGTATCAGAACAATTATGTGCTTTCATTATTACTGCTGCTTTTATTGCTGACCTCTTTTGCTCTCATGTGAAAATAATGTGGCACTTGTCCACAAATTTCTGTGGAAAGGTTTACTAAATTTACATTTTTTACATTTACATTTTTCATCATTTAGCAGACGCTTCTATCCAAAGCGACTTACAAGGGGAGCAATCAGGGGTTAGGTGCCTTGCGCAAGGGCACTTTAGTCATGGTATCAAAGGTGGAGAGAGTGCTGTTCATTCACAATCCCCACTTTCAATTCCTGCCGGCGTGGGAATCGAACCAGTAACCTTCAGATTACAAGCCTGACTCCCTCACCATTAGGCCACGACTACCCCACAAATTTATACTCTGGTCAAGCCTAAACAACTAAATGTCATTCAGTGCAACTTGATAAACAGTACGGACAAAAATAAGACATTGCTCATTTCATCTTTTGTTAATTTTTTTATATGTAACCCTCTTAAGATATTTTGGTTAAATAATAACAACATTTATTATTAATATTATTTTATTATTATTACTATTATTATTATTATTTTGAAAATGTTTTAGAGTGAAATAAACCAATCAATTCCTCAAAATCTCACAGAATACATCCATTCCCATCCATTTTACTGATATTTGTGCTGTCATTTTCCCTCCAAAATGCTGTCATTTCTGGTAGGATGATGTCAACGTTCCGTAGTCTTTCAAAGACATTCATTGAATTTAAGGTTTGGACTAACATGCTAGAAACATAATAATCACAGTAATAATGATAGAAATAGACATAGTTATAGATCCTATTTGCCTATTAAAATCCAAACAGTGATTGTTTGTTTTATTTTTTGGGCCAAGTAGTGTGTATACACTGTATATGTATTTAGTTATTTTAAATATTTTAAGTAGTTTTTTTGTTTTATTTTTTTTAATTCACCCCGTATGTTTTTTCACTCAAAAAAACTACAAATACAATTTTGTACCTATCTTTACATTGTTAAAAATTGATTTGACAGTGCAGGACTATTTAATTGAAAAAAAGTTATGGGGAAATTTTTTTTTAAAATAAAATATATACTTTCCCTTATTGATTCCTATTATTTTTAACCTAATGTTTTGATTATTTATTGAATTATAACCATGAAAGGATCTTCTTGTGAAATTGGCTTTCCCTTAGCTGTCCCTTGTTTGTTTGTTTTCATAAATATTAGCAGAATACTTAATTTGCATTTAATGTATAGTGTTTAATCGGTGTGTGTTTGTTTTTTTCTTTTCTAGTCTCTACAGTTTAGGATGGCTCAAGGTGACAGCAGGGCTCTGGCTTTGGGAGTTCTGGCAGGGGCTGCTGGGATCAGCTTGGCGATCGTCTGCTTTCGGAAAGTTAAAGCAGGTGGTGGCAGAGTCCTGAACAGTTGCGCAGATCACACGGGAGGCAGTCTGGGTCTGCAGACGGGCCAAGCAGAAGTGTTGGATCGGCTGGGTGCTCTGATCCATAGTGTGTCTGAGCTCAAAGAGGAGGTAAAAGCACTGAAGGATGCACTTCCTCACCTGCAGGACAATGTCAGAGATCAGCTGAGGGGCCGAAGCAGGGAAGAAATTGGGGCTCGCAAGGCAAGTCCACTTCATCGCACTCCTGCCAAGAGAAAAAGAGCAGGTGTACCAACTAGAAGTGAAGGACAAAGCTCGGAAGAGGCAGAGAGTGAAGGAGGGTGAGTTTACTGAGATCCCAACTTGGCAATTATTTCAATTGTTTTGTTTTTTTTTGTTTTGTAGAATGTCAGGAAATGCTTCTACCTGACAGATATTACAGGGATAGTTTACCCAAAAATGAAAATTCTGTCAATAACTACTGACTCTCATGCAGGGTCACTGCAACAGGGAATGATTAGGACCATTCTAGGGGCCCTGGTCAGAGAGAGGGTCCGTTCGGCCCTATCAGGGGGCCTACTACCTCTCAAACACTGACAAGAAATTCGGCACTCCAACTCCCAAACCCCCCAGAAACCCCAGTGCCACCGCTCTTGTCATTCCAATCCCATAAGGCTTTCACCTTCGAAACACAAATTAAGATATTTTTAATGAAATCTGAGATTTCCGGCCCTCCATTGAAAGTGTATTCAAAAACTCTGACTGTTCAAACATTCATAAAGTGATTGTAAAATAAATCATACATTCATTAATCAATATTTAAATGAGAATGGAAGCCTAAATTAAATCTGTTCATCATATGACATGATTGTGTTTCAATCTCTTTATGAATGTTTTAGAGCTTTGGGTGAATAGACTTTTGATGGAAGAACAGAAATCTCTGAGATTTCATTAAAAATGTCTTAATTTGCGTTCCAAAACAAAACGAAAGTCTTATGGGTTTGGAACGACATGAGAGTGAGTAATTAATGACAGAATTTTTCGTTTTGGGGTGAACTAACCCTTTAAGTATATGTCCTAATATATCACATTTGTTTCTGTGACAGCTCTAGACTCGCAGTCAGATTCTGTGTTTAACCGATGCACTTTCTGTTTGTCCGTCATTTTGCGCATTAACAGGGCTTTCTTAATGTGGATGCAGGAAGCTGAGGACGTTTTTGATCATTCAAAACACTCAGATTCATATGCAGTTTGTCAGTTGCTAGATTGTCTTGACATAACACTAGTTTGCTACGACTTTGGTATGTCTTGCTCCTCTGATTACAACCATCTTACCAGTACGATAGTATTATGTAGGGCAAGGTTTTGGAAATAGTTGACTTTAAGTCAAGTCAAGTCACCTGTACTAATATAGTGCTTTTTACAATGCAAATTGTGGCAAAGCAGCTTTACGTTAATAATTGGCAAATAATTGTCATTTCTTTGTTCTGCAAAGGAAGATATATGGAAGAATGTTTGTAACCAAGCAGATCTCGCCCCCCATTGACTACCATAGTATTTTTTTTCTTCCTAGTATGGTAGTCAGTGAGGGATGAGATCTGCTTCTTGATGACAGAATGTTTATTTTTGGGTGAACTATCCCTTTAAAGGATTAGTTCACTTTAAAATGAAAATTTCCCCAAGCTATCCTCACCTTGAAGCCATCCTAGGTGTATATGACATTCTTCTTTCTGAAGAATACAATCAGAGATATATTTATAAATATCCTGACGCATCCGAGCTTTATAATGGCAGTGAGCGTTACCATTGATTATGAGCTGAAGAAAGTTCCTCCATCGACATCCATCCAACATAAGGGTACTCCACACGGCTCCGGGGTGTTAATAAAGGCCTTTTGAAGTGCAGCGATGCATTTGTGTAAAAAAAATAGCTTCCACCAGACCACGTTTCGTATTCAACTTAGGAAGAAAGCACAATGCCTCTCACAGTTCAAAAAGCTTAAGCTATGTCCCACGCTTTCCCTATTCAACTTAATGAAAAAGCTGAACTGACATGATGCCAGATCCATTTTTTTCGTAACTTGAATATGGATGGCGATCTGGCTGAAGCTAGATATGTCTCCTTAACTTCTTAAATATGGATATTTTTTTACACACACGCATCGATTCGCTTTAGAAGGCCTTTATTAACCCCCGGAGCCATGTGGAATACTTTGAGGGAGTGAGGGAGTTGGAGTTGTAACTTGAAGGTTGCCAGTTCGATTCCCACGCCGGCAGGAATTGAAGGTGGGGATTGTGAATAAACAACACTCTCTCCACCTTCGATACCACGACTAAGGTGCCCTTCAGCAAGGCACCTAACCCTTAATTGCCCCCCCGGGCGATGTCGTAGTAGCTGCCCACTGCTCCGGGTGTGTGTTCACTACTCACTGATGTGTGTGTGCACCTGGGATGGGTTAAATGCAGAGCACCAATTTCGGGTATGGGTCACCATACTTGACAATACGTCACGACTTTCACTTTTTTTTTTTTTTTTTTTTCACTTTATGATGGATGGATGTGGATGGATCCAGTTTCTTCAGCTTCATACTCATTGGTACCACTCACTGCCTTTATAAAGCTTGGATGAGTCAGGATATTTATTAAAATATCTCTGATTGTGTTAATCAGAAAGAAGAAAGTCATATACACCTAGGATGGCTTGAGGCTGAGTAAAGCTTAATTTCATTTTCACCTTTAAGGTTAGGAATTGGGAATGGAATCGTGTTTTTTTTTATTATTAATATTTTTTTATTTCTTTTTCTCAGAGCAAATGACTCTGAAATGACTATTAGCTTATGACTTATATGAATCTTATGATTTACTCACTGACCTGCAACTTATTGTATGGAAAGTTTAGTTGAGAACAGACATTTTAGCAGCACACCAGCTCAAAAATTACTATTTTCAGGCCTTTCCTCTTAGGTCTCTCCAGCGCTCTTGCTCACTCTCTCTCTACGCCCCCATCATGAGTATATACGCCCCCTACTGCTGATTGGCTACTATCGGTGGGGAAAAAAAATCGGAGAAAGTATCGGAGAAAAATATCAGGGAAAGCCCCTTTCCGCATTTAAAACAAATGTGGGGACTTCTGCTGTCTTCACGTGCTTGTCAGAATTATCGTAAGTACGAGTTTCCATAGATAAAAAGTGCACATGAATGCCTGCTCATGTCGTGTTTTCCATTGGGAAGTTCGGAAATAATTTTGATACCCAAATTCCCAAAGGTGGGCATGCCATAAACTTTAAACTTGGTGGAGGGGAGAACTACTGCTGTGACAAGTATGATTATGCTGTGAAGTATTTCCCCACAACAGCTACATCGTCTTATTTTATCATTAATGTAGTGCATATTTACCTATATGAATAATTATTTGAAGCATATTGTATGTTTTATACACTGTGAAAATAGCCTGCAATTTGACTGAAATTACAGAATCTCAGCAAGTCATCTGGATAGCAGATGTTTAAATGGTTGTCAGTGCATGGGACACCTCATATAATTTTGCATTAATAAGATTTTCCCAATAAACCTGACGTCCTCCATGATTCCTGTTCATTCCGACAACAAAGCACTTAAATGCAACAAGCTCGTAATTACAACTTCTGAAGTGGGAATTATGAAATAGCATGTGAAGGCAGCATTATTTCTGATTTTTTTTTTTAACAAGGAGAGGACAACTGAGATGAATATGACACATGGGATTTGCAAGGAGTCAATGTATCTTTTTAGGTAAAACAAATGTTGACAGTTTTCATTTGGGGATATAATTTGAAGTTGGAAAAAGGTAAGAAATTGCAATACAGTACATCACAGAATATTGCAATACAGGGAGTGCAGAATTATTAGGCAAGTTGTATTTTTGAGGATTAATTTTATTATTGAACAACAACCATGTTCTCAATGAACACAAAAAACTCATTAATATCAAAGCTGAATATTTTTGGAAGTTTTAGTTTTTAGTTTTAGCTATTTTAGGGGGATATCTGTGTGTGCAGGTGACTATTACTGTGCATAATTATTAGGCACCTTAACAAAAAACAAATTTATACCCATTTCAATTATTTATTTTTACCAGTGAAACCAATATAACATCTCAACATTCACAAATATACATTTCTGACATTCAAAAACCAAACAAAAACAAATCAGTGACCAACATAGCCACCTTTCTTTGCAAGGACACTCAAAAGCGTGCCATCCATGGATTCTGTCAGTGTTTTGATCTGTTCACCATCAACATTGCGTGCAGCAGCAACCACAGCCTCCCAGACACTGTTCAGAGAGGTGTACTGTTTTCCCTCCTTGTAAATCGCACATTTGATGATGGACCACAGGTTCTCAATGGGGTTCAGATCAGGTGAACAAGGAGGCCATATCATTAGATTTTCTTCTTTTATACCCTTTCTTGCCAGCCACGCTGTGGAGTACTTGGACGCGTGTGATGGAGCATTGTCCTGCATGAAAATCATGTTTTTCTTGAAGGATGTAGACTTCTTCCTGTACCACTGCTTGAAGAAGGTGTCTTCCAGAAACTGGCAGTAGGACTGGGAGTTGAGCTTGACTCCATCCTCAAAGCGAAAAGGCCCCACAAGCTCATCTTTGATGATACCAGCCCAAACCAGTACTCCACCTCCACCTTGCTGGCGTCTGAGTCGGACTGGAGCTCTCTGCCCTTTACCAATCCAGCCACGGGCCCATCCATCTGGCCCATCAAGACTCACTCTCATTTCATCAGTCCATAAAACCTTAGAAAAATCAGTCTTGAGATATTTCTTGGCCCAGTCTTGACGTTTCAGCTTGTGTGTCATGTTCAGTGGTGGTCGACTTTCTGCCTTTCTTACCTTGGCCATGTCTCTGAGTATTGCACACCTTGTGCTTTTGGGCACTCCAGTGATGTTGCAGCTCTGAAATATGGCCAAACTGGTGGCAAGTGGCATCTTGGCAGCTGCACGCTTGACTTTTCTCAGTTCACGGGCAGTTATTTTGCGCCTTGGTTTTTCCACACGCTTCTTGCGACCCTGTTGAATATTTTGAATGAAACGCTTGATTGTTCGATGATCACGCTTCAGAAGCTTGGCTATTTTAAGACTTCTGCATCCCTCTGCAATATATCTCACTATTTTTGACTTTTCTGAGCCTGTCAAGTCCTTCTTTTGACCCATTTTGCCAAAGGAAAGGAAGTTGCCTAATAATTATGCACACCTGATATAGGGTGTTGATGTCATTAGACCACACCCCTTCTCATTACAGAGATGCACATCACCTAATATGCTTAATTGGTAGTAGGCTTTCCAGCCTATACAGCTTGGAGTAAGACAACATGCATAACGAGGATGATGTGGTCAAAATACTCATTTGCCTAATAATTCTGCACTCCCTGTATATTTAAAATCGCAAATAATATTGTATTGTGACATAAGTATTGTGATAGTATTGTACTGTGGGGCCTTTGGTGATTCCCACCTCTGTTGGTTACAAGTGTGTTGCAGTCCAATCTATTTTCAGCAGCATTTCTCTGAAATTGCTTATTGCACCTTTAAAACTAAAAACATAGCTAATATATTTCTGGTAAATAAGACAGTTTTGGAAAATTTCTTGTCCTGCTGTTTTAGTAGAGGATTGTTAGTTTTTAATATACTTTTTTTTTTTTGAATATTCATTTGTTTTTGACATCTCTACACTGGACAAATTTAACATCATTTTGAGTTTTAGCTGGTTTAGAAGTGTGCTCGTAGCTGGGGCATGATTCAGGTAGAGAGATGAGAATGTTCCAAATCATGTGTTGTCTGAAAAGATGAGGTGAACTCCACTGCCTCCAGTCATTCATTTGAACGATTGTTCACTAAATTCAGCATTAAGCGCTTTACAAGTCTGTTCCAGTCTCACTAAATTCTGCTCCTGAAGCCATTCAGAAATAATCTGTTTTGTTTTCCATAGCATTACACTTTAGTTCTTGTTATTTTTAACACGTTGTGTTCTTCAGCACCTTAAATTTCCCAAAAATTAGTTGTTATTTTAAGCCGCTTGGTTTCTGCAATCTTGCCTCCACATACTCGAAGTGTAAAAATAAAGGAAACCCTGGAGGCGTCTAAAGAAACGTCTCTGTTATCGGTTTTCATAAGTTGTTTTTATATGTTTGTTTTGAGCATTTCTAGACCATGACTGGCTTTTGTGTTGCTGGGTTATCATGGTTTTGAGCAGTCAGGATGTGTTTTAACACCACAGTACTGCCAGAACATTGATTCAAGAGCATGTGTAGTTTGGTCCTTGGGCCGCTTGGGCTTCAAAGGACTGTTCATCTGTCAAAACAGTTTCCTCCTTTCTGTCTCTCTTTAAAGCACCGGCCAATCAATCTAAAAGAGTGACTGCTGAGTTAACACAGCCCAATTTTTACTGTCTCATGTAGGAACTTGTAATTCTGTCAACATTCTTACATTGCTAGAGTGCTATCACGTCACAGCTCGCCTTAGTTGTTGAAGGATCTTAATACTTCAACTTTAAAATGATACCATTTATTATGTTCAATTGCAGTAGATTTAGAAAAAAGTTCTTGTTTACATAGAGGCAGACAGGTCAGATAACTCCAGCTTCTAAAGATGGAAATGAATGAGTGCCATAAAGGAAATGGTTTTGAATATGCAGACAGTACATCATTGTGTTTGGAGATTAATCAGCACATTGAGGTGACATACGGATGCTCGGACCTATAACTTCCTTGCATTTGTACTCAGTTAATACTTCATTTTATGACTTAATGTGGCGTCTCACCTGCTGTCTTGGTTTGTGTTCGGTAAGATTTTTCGATGTTCAAAAGGAGACAAGGCTGCTTTTGTGTGATCAAAAATACAGTAAAAAACAATAATATTGTGAAATATTATTACAATTTAAAATAACTGTTCGATTTGAATCTTTTATAATGTAATTTATTCCTGTCATGGCAAAGCTGAATTTTCAGCATCATTACTCTTCAGTGTCATTCTAATATCTTGATTTAATGCTCAAGAAATATTTCTTCTTATTTTCAATGTTGAAAGCAGTTATGCCGCTTAATTCTGTGTTCCATTTTTTTTCAGGATTCTTTGATGAATAGAAAGTTCAAAAGAACAGCATTTATTTGAAATATAAATGTTTTGTAACATTTTAAATGTCTTTACTGTCACTTTTCATCAATTTAATGTGTCCTTGCTTGATAAAAGAATTAATTTTTTTCCAAAAAAAAAAAAATCTTACTTAAACTTGTACCTTTGGTCTTTATACTATTCCAGAGGAATAAAGGATTGTTTGTGGGTTCTGACTCCAGGGGGCTGATGAAGTCATCTGAATATGTGCACAGCCAGTGAGTGTTGGGAGGGTAACCGTGTTCCCACTGAACAGCTTTTCTTTTGAAAGTGTTTGCCTTTGTCTTGCATTTTAAAGGCTTGAGACTGGAGTTTTAATCAGTTCAGTAGAGGTGTTCAGCATAACAACAACACAAATCTTCTCTCTTTCACTGTTTGGTCTGTCTAAAGGCATAATAGATACCATGGAAACCAAATTGTTACTTTTTACCATGGTAGTGAGGTGCTATGCTTGCATTCTGACTGTGGTTCATGATCATGATCTAAATGATACTATGAAAGACCAACTGTAATTGTCATTACACAGAGTGCAATTCTAACTCTGTAAAAATATTTGTTCAATAAAATACATTACTCACCTGTTGAGTAAAAAAGACCCCCCAAAAAAACCCACACCATCTTTGCATCACCTTTACAACATTTTAAATCTCTCATTTCTGAAAGGCCAAGCCAATGTTGATTCTTGTTTTATTACGAGATCATTGATGTTGTTTATATATATATATATATATATGTATGTATATGTATATATATATTTATATTGCAGCCATTTGCTAAAATCATTTAAGTTCATTTTTTTCCTCCGTGTACACACAGCACCCCATATTGACAGAAAAACACAGAATTCTTGACATTTTTGCAGATTAAGACAAAATAACAAAAGAAATATAAGATACCGCCAAGGCTGGACAGTGAAAAATAATTGACTTACAGACTTCAAGCTTATTTTTCACAATATTTGTCATTTCATTTCAATGCTGTTGATTATATTATCATCCAAATGTTTTGAGGAGTAATGTTTTGTATTTCCCTCAGAGAAAATGTCCCTAGTTCATTGTGATAGATCTACAGTATTGTAGACTGCAGACAGGTGCGGATAATACTGGAATGAAACATGAGATGAGCTTCAGTGCTGGAATGTGCTGATTTATCTCATGATCAGCAACGTTCATTAACACCTCCACTGAGAGAGCATGCTCAGCAGACAGAAAGGAAGACTTTAGTTGATGAATGAGAGGATCAATGAATGAAAACATACAGAAAGGGAACCCCCATGTTGCCTTTTCACAATTGCATTGAAAGCTTTGACTGACGCAAATGTTGGATCCACTTCAACTGCTGGTTGGCCAGTAGAAAGTCATTCATATATTTTTGCCAGTCATCATTTAGGAGGGCTTTTTTGGATTTCATATTCATCAGGGCTATGAGAATGAGAAGTCAAATGTTTGAGTTTTATTACTCTGTGCAAATCAAAAGGGTACATTATTTACCTGCTATTCATATATACACTATTCACTATTCACTATTTAAGCTATTTACTTTTAGCATTAAATACTTGTTTTTGTGTGTAAAATGCAAACGCATCAGCAAAAATTGGTTTCAGCTTGTGTTTTTCTTTGTACGTCAAAGGTGTTAGGACATGGTATTAATTGCTTTACGAAGATAAACAAATGATGTTGGTTAATGTTTGTCCACATGATGCTTCAGATCTGATTGTACAGCCAGATCCTTGACAGTTGTTGATCTTTGCTGAGGACAGATGCGAGACATGTTCTCAAATAAACACTGTGCTCTTGAACCCTAACAGTTCTGTTCATGGTGGCCACACAAAGATTAGCATCGGAATAATCCTTGTTGAAGATTTTTTTTTTCCTGGGTGTGGCTGCATCCTTCAATACAGATAGAGGAAACACCACTTCATTCCAATTATGGCTGGGCAATATAGCAAACAAATTAACTCGACAATTTTGGCGATATTCGCAATGTTTTTGCGGGTCTTAAAAAGTCTTAATTTGTATATAACTTTCTTCTTTCAGCAATCAGAGTTATATTAAAAAATATCCTGGTTTATATATATATATATATATATATATATATATATATATATATATATATATATATATTATACAAATTAGTACCCGCCTCCACTAAATCACAACAGCTTGGACTACATGATCCACTCAATTGTAGTAAACGCTACACAATGGCAAGTGGAAATTGATTCAGCCATATATGTTTGAACCAGAAACTGATTCAGAAGAGGAAGAGAGAGTTACATAGGGTCGTCTACAAGTCGATTTATCAGAATGTTTTATGTATCTCTCTCTCTACAATATTGGACAAAAAACAGCAATTGATACGATTAGCCTTTGTCTTGACAACGTTATCAAACAGCTAATAATGTGTTGTAAATATTACACAAACCAAGTTCCTGTTCACCATCTCAGAGTCAGATTGCTGGCTTCTAAAATTCAGCATCCTTAGAAATGCTTTGAACATCATAGAAAGTCCATGGAGAAAGCCATTTAGTTCATCGTAACATTGTAATTTACATCATATACATAATTTACCAGTTATTAGTTCTATATGTACCCGATTTTTCGTGTGCCTTCTTAAAAGGTGTTCTTGTGCTGAATGTCAAAATGCCTTCAACTGTGTTGTATTTTAATTTATTTTAAAATATAATTTAGTCCTTTGGTGCAAAGCTGAATTTTCAGCATCATTACTCCAGGTTT
This sequence comes from Zacco platypus, assembly GCA_038088235.1. NCBI lineage: Eukaryota > Metazoa > Chordata > Actinopteri > Cypriniformes > Xenocyprididae > Zacco > Zacco platypus. The sequence goes on along the minus strand of CM076078.1, from coordinate 22,687,035 downwards.
CAGTGTCACACGATCCTTAAGAAATCAATTTAATATGGTGATTTGCTGCTGAAGAAACATTTATTGTTAACAGTTTTTGATGCTTAATATTTTTGTGGACACCGTGATGCATTTAAACGCTGGGGGAAAAAAGATTTTGAACAATACCAACAACAACAACAAAAAATCAGCAAAGAGACATTAAATTAATCAAAAGTGACAGTAAAGACATTTATAATGTTGCAAAATATTTCAATTTCAAATGAATGCTGTTATGAAGACTGGAGCAAGGGCTGCTGAAAATTCAGCTTTGCCATCACAGGAATTAATCACATTTTATTAATATAATAAAACAGAAAACCGTTCTTTTAAATAGTAATTATACTGTGCCAATGCCGCTCACATAGAGAAATAAATTTATTGTATTTTGGTGTTTATTACTTGTGCTGCTCAACTTGAGTTAGTTTTGGGATGTGACTCACAATTATGTCTGGTTGACACTGCAGAAGAAGAGAAGATATTGCAGAAGAAGAATTGCCAGTATACATTTAGCAGTAATGAGGGTCCGAGAAAGACATCTCTTCAGACAGACAGAAGAGAATGGCCAAAATGACTCTGATCTCTGGCAGTTAATGTTTAACTATAGCCCCTGAAATCAAAAACGTCTTGGCAGTTACCACCGAGCTAGATTAGAAGAAAGCTTAATGACTGGCGTTCCAATCGCTAAGTGTGACCGCAGTGATTCCTGGGGCTGTAGGTGATCTCCTTTGACTGTCATGATCGACCTTCATATATGTAACATTGAAGTGCCCTAGGTGGTTCCAGATCCAACACATCCCTGCACTATACTATTGCTCGAAGTCTCAAATGTTCTCACGAAAAGCAAATGACGCAAATGCTGTAGGTGCCAGCCCTTAATGGAAGCCTTTTATGTTTACACTTTTTCTCAAGCCTTTCATTTGTACCTTAACCTGCAATTAATGTTTTTACACACTCATGTTAGTTGCTGAGAGTGTTAGTGCACACCTACAGTCATTGAAAAGGGATGTTTTTCGATAGCTGTAAAATTTAGGCATGTATTGCATGCCTTGTTTTAAGAAAAATAAACAACTCTCAGTGTTTTTACTCAAAAGCCTTTAGGTGTCAGCACTGGAACTACAATCCCAATAAACAGTTAATTACCTTACTTCACATATGCACAGAACACTTTATGAATGCATATCCATTACTGACTGCATGTGAAAACACCCTTAAGATTGTACGTTTATTACCAAATTTATGCTCTGCCTTCATGAGGGAAATTCCTTCATCTTCTGTCACATGAGAAGGAAAAAAAAAAAGGTTGAAAGCATAGTCAAAAGCAAAACTTCTTGTTTTTAAGCATGTTTTTTTTTTGCCTGAGCTTCCTGAAAGAAGGTATCTTTTAGGTTAAAAGTTGAAACTTTGCACTTTGCCTCTGTATTGTGAATGTAAGCGAGTTATTTGGGTCAATTTTAATTTCTCTTTGACTTATAGAGTCGCTTCAGTTTCACTTCAGCTCCAAAATACATTTAACACAATTTCCATGTAAATTACATCCTTGTTGTCAAGAATTGACATTCCTGTGAAACATAGTGCTAACGTCATCTCAACAACAAATCCATGCTCACTGTTCTCTTCACTGTGTTCTATAGGTATATAACCGCACTGACAGATTCTGAGGAAGAGGAAAGTGATGATGAACGAAAGCCACTGCAGGAACCAGTGGATGAACTCATGGCTCTGCTGCAGAAAGCAGACCGACTGCACAGCTGTAATGGCGCAGAGAAAGCACAAGGCCTGAATGCTCTGCTGGAGAGGAAAGAAGAGGTATGCAAATGTCCTTTTTGGGGTCAGGTTTTTTTTTTTAAAAGAAGTTCATGTTTTTATTGTGTGAACGTGCATTAAGTTAATCTGTGATTGTAAAGACATTTCTAATGTTACAAAAGATTTCTAAGTCAAATTAATTTTAAACATCCTTTTCATCGAATTATCTTGAAAACACATATCACAGTTTCCACAAAAATTAAGCAGCATAACTGTTTCCAACACTGATAATAAGAAATGTTTCTTGAGCAGCAAATATTAGTTTATTTTTTAGAGATTTATGAAAGATCATGTGACACTAAAGACTGGAGTAATGATACTGAAAATTCAGCTTTGCCATCACAGGAATAAAGAGCATTTTAAAATATATTCAAATAGAAAACAGTTATTTTAAATTGAAAGAATATTTCACAGTATTACTCTCTTTATTGTATTTTTGATCAAATAAATGCGGTCAGCATAAGAGACATCTTTCAAAAAACATAAAAAAAATTTGTACTGACGCCAAACTTTTGAATAGTAGAGTATGTAGCTTCTGTTTTATTAATAAAAGTTATGCACACGGCCATGTATATGCTTACAGTTTGATCAGAAGTGGCAGTACCTTTGGCGGTTGTCAAGAGCCTATGCAGATGCACATGATTTTGCTGTGGACCTTGCAGAGAAGAAGAGCCACGCTGAAAACGGTAATTACAGCTTTCATGATTACGGGTATATACACTATAGACTTTTATGCCAAAATTGAATCATTTGACATAACGTTGAACTAAATTTTTAAACATAAAAATTCTGTCCTTTCACTTACCATGAAATGTTATTGAATTATCATAATTTGGTGGCTTTTATTGAATATTGATTCATTAAATTAATGAATTGCCGTATAACTTGAAGTAGATTAGAATAGTTAAATAATTAACTAATTAGTTTATGACCCATCTTGACAGCACAACTACCTACCTAGAATCAGGAATAAGAAAAGTGTTGGCTGTCTTTTGGTTATGAATGCTATGTGTCCTGCATTTGCTCTTAATTTGCCTGCACACACCTTCATTTTGTTCCTTTTTGTCCTTCTCTCCCTGCTAATTAAATGTAACACAATAGCAACTCAGTCCACGTGTGTATAGAGGGACAGGATCAACTAGTTCCGTTTCTGATCCTTCTTTTTTATTGTGTCTTTAATTGCTGTTCCCCAGTCACTTCTCTGTATGAACGCTTCAATAGCTATGTTTCCATCCAAAGTTGCGAATTTAACTTAAAATTGGAATAGTGCATAAAATATTTGCAGCATTTCCATCCCTTGTGTTCAAGAGAACAAATCGTCACATCCTGGGAAATTGGAGCAAAATATCTTGTAATTAAATAACTTGCGTCTCAAAGCTCACAGATGAAATGCAATAAATTCTGCCATGTTATCTTGCATTCGGTTGCATAAAGCAGTGGTTCTCAACTGGTATGGCCATGGGACCCAAATTGAGGAATTTAAACCAATCAAATTTATTTCTCAAAAATGGTTGACATACATACAAGTACCATCCAACTTTACCATAAACATAAATTGTAAGAATATTACTAACACTGATGAGTAACAGTGTGAGGTAAGGCTATTATTAGCGGTTCCAAAGTAGTATTTGCTATTACAATAAAGTTGATAATTTGGTACGACCCACCACAATCATCTAAAATATAGAAAATAACAAAATAAATTAAAAGTGGTATTTTGGAAACTACATTTACCATGATGGTGAATACACAATGCTAACATGAACTGTTAATAAATATATGAACACTGACCCTGATGAACAGCTGCGTATAAAACCTTCCCAGCACGACGTACCAGTTAAGTAATATATTGGTACTTTTTGGTAATTTTATGCCTGAAACTACGACGTTGCTTGCTTGATTTGCTCTTTATATATAGTAAAGTGATATGCAGAATATCCCAAACTGCTCATAAAAATAGGTTGATAGAAGCTAGTGTCAAATAGTTTGGATGCAGATCAATTATTACTGCTATTTTAACCTTTATGGGTACCTCAAGGATTATGGAGGCCACTGTGCTCTTAGGAACCTTAAGTGCAGCAGAATTTTTTTTTGTAACCTTGGCCAGATCTGTGCCTAGCCACAATTCTGTCTCTGAGCTCTTCAGGCAGTTCCTTTGACCTCATGAATCTCATTTGCTCTGACATGCACTGTGAGCTGTAAGGTCTTATATAGATAGGTGTGTGGCTTTCCTAATCAAGTCCAATCAGTATAATCAAACACAGCTGGACTCAAATGAAGGTGTAGAACCATCTCAAGGATGATCAGAAGAAATGGACAGCACCTGAGTTAAATATATGAGTGTCACAGCAAAGGGTCTGAATACTTGGGACCATGTGATATTTCAGTTTTTCTTTTTTAATAAATCTGCAAAAATGTGTTTTTCTGTCAATATGGGGTGCTGTACGTACATTAATGAGGAAAAAATTAACTTAAATTATTTTAGCAAATGGCTGCAATATAACAAAGAGTGAAAAAATTAATGGGGTCTGAATACCCCGTTAAAAAAACAATGTTGGATGACCAAGGTGGCCCTTGGCTTTGTATTGTTGACATAATTTGGCCCTTGGTGAAAAGTAATTGAGGAACCCTGCTTTAGAGTTTTATTTAGGCTATTGGAGTGATAACACATTGCTGCTGGAGTGTCACATCTTGTTTATTTTGTTTGCATTTTTCATTTCAGGAAAAAAAGTTGGTGAAGAGGCAATATCCATCAATCCACTCTGTGCAGAAGGTCATCAGTGGTGAGTTCATGTGTATATATTGAATTCATTTGTTGAACAATATGAAGCAGTACAATTTCATTGTATGTTTTAATCGTACATTTTAATTATTCGCGTTTGAAGAGAGATTGTGCATATGCTGCAGTTCTGTCACATGCGTCCCAACATACTGTACAACTCGACATAAATTCATCACGTTTAGCAACACAGCGGTAGAGTTACGTGCACATGACATCACAGTTCTGCACTATCACTAAATTATTATGTTTATTATTTGCATGCTTTTTAAAGCCTTGGTAGTTAAACGTTTTATCCACACACTGTTCTGACATGCACTTTTCTCCCCAAAGCGCACACAAACTAAAAACCTATCAAATAGAGCATAACTAATAAGTTCTCTTTTGAGTCTTATTGCGCTTTAACTGTCAAATACATACATAAATAGGGTTGCATAAACGCAGTCAATTATTTATTTAGTGAACATAAAGAGTTAGGAGAAAATCAGATGCGTGTATGTGTATCATTAATGTGTCATTAATGTTAATCAAACAACAAAAGACAGAGAAAATCACTCCCTACTCTTGACTGAAGAACTTCATTAACTTTAATAAGAATCGATGTATATTTAACTCATGAAGTGAAGTCTATGCAGTGTTTTTTTTGTTTTTACATTTGTCATTCAATTCCATACTTACTTCCATACTTTAGGCACTGTTTATTTCAATTGCAGCTTTGTTCTTATTTTTAATAACAAAGATAAAATAATTAAATAAATCTTGTATCGATACATTTTTAAAATATGGAGATTAATTTGGTTATACTACTCAGTGATTGGTCTTAAAAACCAACACAAAAAAGAATCATGAATTGCAGCAGAGCCAAATGATTTCCATCTCCCGGTCCCTGAACGTAATGGGTGGAGACTGACATAGTCCAGCTCCACGTCTGTGGACCTAATGGGTGGAATTATATTTAGCGATGGGGTTATGGGTAGGGTTAGAGTGTGGTTGGACTGTCTAGCTCTACCCATTACATCTAGTGAGGGGGAGCTGGACATCAAGCTCCACCTATTGACTCTGCAGTGAGCAGACTTTACATTTCCATTAGATTTATTCATTTGGCAGATGCTTTTATCCAAAGTGACTTAGAAGTGAGGAATACAGCAAGCGATTGAGAGATGAGTTTTCAGCTGTCATTTGAATATTGCCAGGGATTCGGCATTCCTGATGAAGTTACGGAGATCATTCCACCAGCATGGAGCAGTGGACGAGAATGTTCTGGAGAGTGATTTTGTGCCTTCGCTCCTTTAGTGATCGCAGGCTTCTGGTGGGGACGTATTGTAACAGTGATTGGAAGTAGGAGGGTGCTGAGCCTGAAATCTGTAAGCAAGCGTCAATGCCTTGAACTTGATGCGAACAACAAGGTGTAGCCAGTGCAGAGAGATGAAGAGAGGGGTGGCGTGGGCCCTTTGGGGCTCGTTGAAGACAAGACGTTCTGCAGCGTTCTGGATCATTTGTAGAGGTTTGAGTGCGCACGACGGCAGTCCAGCCAGAAGAGAATTGCAGTAATGACCAGGGTCTGGATGAGAAGTTGTGTTGCTCAGTTAGAAAAGGCCTGATTTTCCTGATGTTGTGTAGTGCAAATCTGCATGACTGAGCCGTCTTTGTAATGTGGTCTTTGAAAGTCAGTTGGTCATCAAAGATTACTCCAAAGATTTCTGGCCGAATTTGATTTGATATTTTTTTTTTTTTTTTTTTTGGTTTTGGTCATGTTTTTCTAATTACTGTGCTAGATTTTTATTACCCTTGCCCTTTTTCTTACCCTGGCCATTTGTCTGATTCACATAAAACTGAGCATGTACATTTAGCATTCAAATATTAGGTTTGGCACATATGGTAAACATGGGTATTCTGAGGACATTACTAGAGGCTGCATAATGAATAACTCTGTTACAATTTAAACTCCCAGCCTTGCCCGTATCTCTTACTGACTACTTTTTGCATAGAGTAGACTTTACTGTGACATTGTGTGGCCCTTTTATTCAACAATTTCAGTGTCCTCAAGTTGCTTTCAAGAGGTTTTGCAAATCTGTCCCTCATAAGTGAAACACATTTATACACTTGTTTGTAGCACCTGGGCTCCTGTGTGTGTCTGAACATATATGTGGGTGTGCGTGTATGTGGGTGTCCTGCACTGGAGGTGTTTTTCAGGCCTGCCCTTCTGGATATACTCATCTTACAAAACTCTCTTGATAGCATCACCACACCCCAGGAATGTAAACACATGCAAAGACAGCCCCAAGCTAACATGTAAATACACACACACCTACTTAATTGCAGTTGCTTGAAATTTCTGTGCTTTGTTGCATTATTAGTGTGTATATACACTACTGTTCAGAAGTTTGGGGTAAGGTTTTTTTATTATTATTTTTTATTGAGCTATAAACCATTCAGTTTATCAAAAGAGACAGTATAAACTTTACAGTGCTACAAAAAAAGATACATCAAATAAAAGCTGTTCTTTCCAAACTGTTTTGTTTATCAAAGAATCTTGAAGAAAAGGGTTTCGACAAAAATACTAAGCAGCACAGCTGTTTTCAACATTGCTAATAACAAAAAATGTTTCTTGCCCCCCAAATAAAAAGAATAACCTATTAGAATGATTTCTGTAGGATTATGTGACCCTGAAGGCTGTAGTAAAGGCCTCAATGTGTTTTAAATGAAATCAAAGAACCGGCGTCATTTTGAACAAAATCAGGCCAAAACTAAGTTTGTATCAGAAGTTTGAAACAGCTTACCAAACCAAGCTTTCAAGAAAAGTTCGGTCCGACTGCTGAACGTGCGTTCTGAGGCTCCGCCCTCTTTGATGCGGATGACTTCTCTGGTCCTTTTCCTCTGTTGAGTCTGTTGTTGGGATAAACATTTTAGGACCTTTGACCAGATATGTTGAATGAAAGACCAGGAGTCAGAAGTGGTATCAATTGAATAAAATTTTGAATAAAATTTTTTTTCCATCAGCAGAAGCCAGCTTCAAGTCTCACATGGAAGTTCGTAGACCGCTCTGCGTACATTCACATTTCCAGAGTCCACTAACTAAATCATTACTAAGGTTAAAAAGATTCTAATTGGTTAAGACAACTAGATAAAACTGGTAATTTTCCACACATGGACAGATAGTCAGAAGCATATCTCCTTCCATCATAATGCTGACGATCAGACCCTGAACTTAGGCACAGGATGTCCTGTTAAATCACGAAAAGGCGTCTCAGGTCTGAAGAGTGCCAGTTGTCCACCAGTACCCATAAAGGACCTGTACAGAACACTTATCGCACATACAAACATACACATGATTCACAGCTTCTTCAAGGCTGAAGTTGATCTTAGCTCTGCTCTGAGCAGGAAACTTTCCCAAAACACACTGATAAGTTGTACTTTTCTCTCAGTGAGAGGTACAAACAATATTCATCATTATTTTCTAGTGTTTGAAAATGAAAAGTAAAAATAAATGCTTTAACATAAGTCATTCAAATAATTTAATATTTAGAAAGATAAACAACTGGAGAGCTGCTTTATAGTAAAAATTGAAGTGTATTTCTAATTGAAAGAGACACTGACACTGTTTTTTTTCATGTTTAATACTGCAAAGCTGTTGGATTTAAAGCAATCTTTTGTATAAAGTGCTATATAAATAAACATGACGTGACATTACTTGACTGGAGTATGGAATTGCAGAGCTTGCGCAAACATACACATCTCTATGATCAATTGCTTTCTTAACTGCTGTTTTCTCATTGCTTTCATTTTTGTTATGTTTATTTTGTTATTGCACATTGAAAGCACGTAGCACATATTTACATATTGTCAAACTCATCAGTGCGGGCGCCGTCGGGATGTTCACTAACAGTTTATTTCTGCAAAGGTATTTCCAACTTCTTTTTACCCCTAAACGAAAAACAACTTTGCTGTGAGTATATCGGAGCCTTAATGATGCTCAAAATTTAAGCTTTGCCATCACAGGAATAAAGCTTTCCATAGATCAGGTCAGTTTTGGCTCCCTTTAGTTTAATTCTTTGTGAGCTGTATTGGTTTGACTGTTTTGATGGTGGCCAATCAATGCTGAAAAAAATCAGTGTTGCTGTGGTCAGACACTTTGTGATTCTTTGTCTGTTTGCATTTGTTTGGTTACAGGGTGTCTTAACGAAGGTATGTTCACTGATCTCTGTGTCTCTATTTTGCCTGTGTAAATCCCTGTGCAATGCCTTCCGTTCCCTCACAGATGCCAGGATTATCAAACAGACCCCAGAGTAGGGTCGTTGTGACCTACACACATACACCTCCATTACTGCTTCTGTTAGCTGTCCTTGGCATTACAGTTGGTTTTCATCGAGGATCTTACCTTCAGCTCATTTGAATTCTGTCCTCAGTGCACTGCCATGACTCTGCTAGTTCTTTTTTGGCCATATTCAAGTAACATGAGCAGAACCAAATTCAGTATAAATCATATGTAAAACATTTTATCATGTATTAATTTAAATTCAATTAGAATTGCACTGCTGTTCAAAAGTTTGGAGATGGTAAGACTTTTTTTTAAATACTTTTGAAGATTCTTATTCTTACCAAGGCTGTATTTATCAAAACAGTAGGATTGTGACATATTATTACAATTTTCAGCATCATTACTACTGTCTTCAGTGTCACATGATCCTTCAAAAATCATTCTAATATGCTGATTTGCTGTTCAAGAAACATTTCTAATCAATGTTGAAAATTCTGAGACTTTGAAACCCCAAAAAAGTGCATCCATCCACCATAAAAATAATCTATACGGCTTTAGGGAGTTAATAAATGCCTTCTGAAGTGAAGCAATGGGTTTTTGTAAGAAAAATATGCATATTGTAAACTTCATAAACTATTATAATTAGCTTCTGGCAATTTTCAATTTATGCGAAAAGAGTAACCTCTGACCTGACGCATGATGTATTGACGAAAGCGCAAAGGATAGAGCAAAACAAAACACTGGTCACGAATTAGAAGTCTAAAAACGAGACTTTTTCAAGAGAAATGTCAGAGGATTTTGATATAAGAGAAGAGCAGCTTAAGTTTGCTGCACAGCCCTATTTGTTTCAACCGCAACAGGTGTCTAAGCTTACACTACTCCTATGTTGCGTCAGAGGTTTCTCTTTCACTGTAAATTGATGCGTAAGGCTGTCTGCCAGAGGGAAGTTATTATAGTTTATAAAGTTTTAAATATGGACATTTTTCTTACAAAAACGCATCACTTCACTTCAGGAGGCCTTCATTAACCCACTGGAGCTGTCTGGATTACTTTTATGATGGATGAATGCACTTTTTGGGGCTTCAAATCTCACACCCCCTTCACTACCATTATAAAGCTTTGAAGAGCCAAGATATGTTTTAATATATCTCCGATTGTGTTTGTCTGAAAACAGTTAGTCATATACATCTAGGATGGCTTGAGGGTGAGTAATTCATGGGATAGTTTTCACTTTTGGGTAAACTATCCCTTTAAGTTCCTCTTTCAAAGTTTTTATTAAGCAGTCGTTGAAATGATTTTTAGAGCAGTCATAACACACTATTTGTGGCATCATAGAGACTTAGCAACCGCATGGCGACGTCCTGGCAGCCACGCACAATATCCTAGCATAATGGTGGTGCATTCTAGCATAATGTAAAACTGCAATTTATTTTTTAGTGAACCTGTATTAGAAAGTCCTGATATAACAAGTGTGTCCATCTACAGCTCTTCTTTTTATGTGTAATTAGTTCAGTTGATGAGGTTTGTCATTTATTTTGTCAGATTCCCTGAGCTGAATGTTTCTGCAATTGTCTCATGGTTTAAGTTGGACATTTATCCTTATATTCCACATCATAGCTGGTTTTCCTTGCACACACAGAGCGAACGTTTGACCTTGAATGGCAAAGACGGCTCTTGTCATTGAGACTTTACTAAATGCTCAGCCCAAGGTGATGAGAGAGAACTTTCTGTTCTGAGCCGAGAGGTGAAAGGAATCTGTTCTTTCTGTCAATCAGTTTAACTCTTAGACCTCTTTGTTTGTGGCCAGTTGTTCAGGGGATTTCTCTGCCCATGAGGAAAATACTGGTTAAACTTACATAATCTTCTGGCAGCCACTTAATCTTAGTGTTCTGCTGATTTTTTTTTTCTTTTCTTTCTGTGTGGTGCGTGTTTGTATATGAGTCTATATAATATTTCAACTCACCGAAAGTACTCAAAGCAACTGTCAGAAACAACTTTTTCTTGTACAACCACACTTTTTCTTGTACAAATGTTTTCTCTCTCTCTTCTAGTGTTTTCCTCTATTTTTTTTTTGTTCTCTATGCCCCCCCCCCCCCCAAAAAAAAAAAAAATCACACACACACATTTCAAGATAGAATAAACTTTACAGAAGTTTCACTCCAGTACATTGGAAACTGCCTGAAGCTCACAAAACCTCCCCGACCTGTTTTAAGCATGAAGAACTATAATAGAGTAACAAACATCTGCTTGTTTTCTTTAACACTCTACGATTTTTGTGGACACATGTTGTCCTTCGATGAACTCGAACCCATCTGCTTTAAATAGTCTTTTTAATTATGAAACTAGATTTGCATTTCCTGAAGGAAATATCAGTGCTTGCGAGGCAGTAAAAGAATAAAGCTGTAGGTACTGGGATTTAGACTTTTGTTCTGCATGAACAAGATGCTGCATCAGAGTCACTTCATACTTGACTGTCATCATTGTCGACAGTGAGCATGCAATTTGTTTTTTGTTGACTGTGCTCGAAAGCCAACACAGTGACACCACCTTTGAACTTTAAAGGAGGTTATCGAACATTGAATAGATGCATGAATGAACCACTCACTCAAGTTCATATGCAAATAAATGCTGTAAAGTATGCATTCGAAAATGCATATGCTAGGGGTGTGACTACATCTCGTGCCACGAGTTCTCACGATATTGAAACATGACAGTTTTTTGTTGTCAAGGTAAAAAGCTCTCGCCATATCAGCATGACAGAGTTGAGTTTGCGGCAAAACCTTGTACAGTGCTTGCATTATATTGTTTTGTCTTCTACTGCATATGCTCATTTGTACTAAAAATAGAACTGAAGTGAAATTTATTACAAGATGATTAGCATTTCAAAATGCACCTGCATTGTTTTGCATTTTGTGACCTTACCTCCAGTTTTACAGAGAGGGCTTAAGCCTAGTCCCAGACTAAAATGCATGTTTGAGCTGTCTTAAATGAAATATGTCAGTGCAAGATGTTCTTAAATTGTGTCAGTGCCATTGTTTTGTCTAAAGATGAACACCAGTAATGTTTTTTTTTCTCTAAGCCATGTATATAAAAGCTACTTAAATGCTGTTATTGAACTAAGGCCTAATCTTTGCTTAATCTAAGGTCTGTCCATGAATCCGGGCTTTAGTCGAACAAAAGAGTCATACATTTCGTCATTGAAGATTTCTTAATAGTGTTAAAATATCGTGTCATTCTTTATTCTCATTTATGAGAATAAACCTTACACTCTAAAAATGTTTGGTTTGTTTCAACCCTTGTTTGGGTCAAATACAGTGGGGAGAATAAGTATTTGATACACTGCCGATTTTGCTGGTTTTCCCACTTACAAAGCATGTAGAAGTCTGTAATTTTTATCATAGGTACTCTTCAACTGTGAATGATGGAATCTAAAACAAAAATCCAGAAAATCACATTTTTAAATATGTCATGCGATAAAATGCAAATTAAATAAGTATTTGATCACCAACCAACCAGTAAGAATTCCGGCTCTCACAGACCTGTTAGTTTTTCTTTAAGAAGCCCTCCTGTTCCCACTCATTACCTGTATAAAAGACACCTGTCCACACACTGAAACAGACACCAACCTCTCCACAATGGCCAAGACCAGAGAGCTGTGTAAGGACATCAGGGATAAAACTGTATACCTGCACAAGGCTGGGATGGGCTACAGGACAATAGGCAAGCAGCTTGGTGAGAAGGCAACAACTGTTGGTGCATTTATTAGAAAATGGAAGAACTTCAAGATGACGGTCAGTCTCCTTTGGTCTGGGGCTCCATGCAAGATCTCACCTCGTGAAGCATCAATGATCATGAGGAAGGTGAGGGATCAGCCCAGAACTACATGGCAGGACCTGGTCAATGACCTGAAGAGAGCTGGCACCATAGTCTCAAAGAAAACCATTAGTAACACAAATGCAAATTAATTACTTAAAAATCATACAATGTGATTTTCTGGATTTTTGTTTTAGATTCCGTCACTCACAGTTGAAGAGTGCCAATGATAAAAATGACAGACTTCTACATGTTTTGTAAGTGGGCAAACCTGCAAAATCGGCAGTGTGTCAAATACTTGTTTTCCCCACTATATGGACAAACCCAACCATTGGGTTTAAAAAATTTATTTAAAAATTTGGGTTTGTCCATATGTGACCTGGTTGAAACAACCCAGCATTATTTAGAGTGTTGCATATGCATATCCAAAGCGACTTGATATCTCAAGACATTTATGATGCTAATTTCAATATGAACTCAAATTTCAAATGATTGAGGTTGGTAAAAAATTTTTTAAATCTTATGTTTTAAAAAATAAGAAGTCTCTTATGCTCAAGGCTTAGATCAAAACAAAAGTACAGTAAAACAGTAATATTGAGAAATATCAGAATAGTATGTTTTAAAGAATATTTATTTGAAAGTTTTGTAACATTATAAATGTATTTATGATGTATTAATTAACAAAAATCTTACTGACCCCAAACTTTACGGTAGTGTATATTACATATTGCAGTGTATTACTGTTACATGTCTGTTTGTTTTGGATTCTGTTTTTCCTCTGTCACATCTCTTTGTTCAGATTTTCCCGCCATTATTTAGTTGTCTTAGTAACTGATTTGAGTTTCAGTTCAGGGGCCGGTTGCACCAGCTGGACATACACCCGGTCGTAAGACTAAGCTTAATGTAAAATGCATTTTAAGTCCTGCGTAGAATTAATACCTGTTTCACGATCTGGGTGTAGCTCACGTCTGAGACTAAATCTTACGCCTAGTCAAAGGTAGGTGTGAAGTGAGAAGTCTTGACTTGTTTCCATGTTGAAAATAAAGGCAAATAAAAATGTTGAGATGATGGCGCATCTGGTATACAGGCTCCACGATCAGCTGTCGTCTTGTTTTTCAGAACTGTCTTCGTACTAAAGGCGGGTCGGGCGTTTTGAAAGCGTTATTAAAGTAACTTGCTCCAAAAATTTGTGTACTCTACTCTGTACAGGTCTAGCCTACAACTTGCTCCCTAAATTTTACTTCGTGTAAACAGCTGTTATCTTTTGCCAGATAAAAATCTTTGTTTTATTAGTTACTGAATTGTTTTGCTTGCATACCAAAATAGGCATATACTTACTGAATTGCTCAATAATTTTTCTTTTTTCGGCTCACCAGTAATTTTTCATCTATTCGTCTATTCGTTGGAGCCAATAAATTCACATTTGTAACCATAGTAACGCGAACGGTGTCTCGACTAACAGTGCGGAAGAACATATCAGCGTGTACGCGCATCGTCTACGCTAAGCATAGCTGCGCCTAGTCGTAGTTTTCGATGGTGCAACAGGTGTAAATATTTATCTGAAAGATGGATGTAACTAAGTCCTGCGTAGAGCTTACACCGAACTTTTTTACGTCCAGTATAAATACCCTGTATATATATACCGTGTTTTCCCTTAGTCTCTGTCTGTTCTCTTTTGTGCATAGATGTTGTTTCCCATAGATTTTCGTTATTAAAGTAGATCTTTCTCCATTCCTCCTCGTTGTGTGATTTAATACAACATGTCACGTAACAGAAGAACCGACCAAAAAGAAAGAAAGATGATCCAGGCTGAGGACCACCTGTGGGAACTGTGGCAGAGTGGTCATCCTTTGGAGAGGTATGTGGAGGAGTTTCTCGAGCTCCCCCATCAGGTGAGCTGACCTGACGCTATGTGTGTTTTCAGATGGGACTGGATGAGGATCCGATTCGCTATTGCGAACCCGCTTGTTAATTTTCCCTAGTCGAATCAATTAATCTTGTTCTCTATTTAAATGGTTCTAATTTTGATGTAGCAGAAGTTAAAGAAAAAAAAGCGTTTTTCTTATCCAGCCCCATCGGAAACACACATGGTCTCACCAGCTCACCCCACGCCGGTACCCTCCACATACCACTCCAATGGTGCCGTCCATTTCTGCCCTCTGGCGCCTCTCTGCGCCAAGTCCTCTGTCCCTTGATCAAGATGGCCGCCATGCCAGAGCCTCGTCCCAATATGGCTGCTGCCATTCCAGAGATGGCCACACCGGGAATGGATTAATGGCTCATAGACTTTTGGACTGAACCTATTCCAGCCCCTGAGTCCATTGCAGTGTCTTCTCTAGCCTCTGAGTCCACTCCAGTGTCTACCAGTCCACATCCAAGGAGGCTGTCCTTGTACTATCCGGCCAGAGTCCCCTGAGTCTCCAGTGTCCTCGGAGGCTCCAGCACCTCCTGTACCTCCATGGCCCCCTGAGTAGCCAGTGCCCTCGGAGGGTACAGCGCTCCCTGTACCTCCATGGCCCCATAAACTGCTTGATCCACCATGGCGCCCTTAACTGCCGGCTTCACCCTGGTCGCCTGAGTTGCCGGCTCCACCCTGGCCTCCTGAGCTCTTGGCTTTGCCCTGGTCTCCCGAGCTCTCGGCTTCACTCTGGGGGTTTCCTAACCGGCCAGCACCTGCCTACGACCTCCAGGGTGCCCATTGGGAGGGAGGGAGGGAGGGAGCAATGTTACATGTCTGTTTGTTTTGGATTATGTTTTTCCGCTGTCACATGTCTGTCTTTCTTCAGTTTTTCTGCTATTATTTTGTTGTCTTACTAACTGATTGATTTGATTTTCAGTTTAAGTGTGTCTTGTCAATTATCTCGTTTAGGTCCCTTTGTTTGCCTTGTGTATACCCTGTGTTTACCCTTAGTCTCTGTCGGTTCTCGCTTGTCCATAGATGTTGTTTCCCCTGTATTTCTTTATTAAAGTAAATGTTTCTCCATTTCTCCTCATCGTGCGATCTAATACAACATGTCAAGTAACAATTACAATGACTGCATTTACAGATAGAAAAATAGAAATCAAATTTTGGTCAGTGTTACCAAGCGGAATTTTGAGTATTATTAAATGCTGTGCAGGCGATACTGTGAAAATGAATGGAAATAATTTAATATTCCAATAGCTGTGGATTATATAATATATTTAATTTTTATTATTATTATTATTATATATATATTTTTTTAGAATGAAGTAAAATGTGAATTTCTTAAAGTATAAAGTTTATAAAAATTTAACTGCATTTGTTGCAGGATGATTTTGGAGAAGAAATAATTGGAATTTCAATAGATCGCGGCTTGCAAGCATATCTTCTGCTGGTTTATTTCCACTTGTATTACTTTCATAGAATAATTTTTTGATACGTTCTTGTTCATGAAGTATCTACTAATGGTAAAAACTTTTTATTGGAGATTTTTATTCATAATGCCTCTGTGGAGGGAAACCCCAGATTCCTAGAGTGGGGAAATGTGTCAGGTGTGTGACGGCAGGAGTTCTGCCACTGGCTTCTATTGCTTAGCTGTGGATAAATGTTCAGGCCTCTGGCCATTGCCAGAACATGACAGCAATTAATATAAACACTTCACAAACCAATCTGTGAAAGGAGGGGGAAGGAATTAGCCCCAGGAACATTGAGCAAACTTCAACCCACCTGTACTCTCTCTGCCAACAGTTGTTATTAGTAATCACTTCTGGTATGTCTTCATGTTGCTTCAGTTCACATTTATTTGCAATTCATCATGCTTTAGACACATTAAAAGCTATTATTGTTGATCTCTAACTTTGTCCATCCAGTGCCATCCATGTTGCTATTTTAATAACATGATACTATACTGTATATAACATTTTAGTTTGCAGTGTCCCTGTTACACGCAACATTTAGTTACTATAATATTAACTATAAATTTAGCATAATTACACATAAGCATAATACTAACCCTATGGTAAGTGCATATACTTAATATTACTCAGTATTTAAATCTATAATTGCACGTTAACAAGGACTCCTTAAAATAAAGGGTAGGGTACAATAGGGCTGAAGGTGCTTTTGATTTTATTTTCCTCAAAACCACTAGATGGCACAACTTGCTGCAGCACTTTCCTAAACATCCATTTTTCAAGATGGACGTCTAAATTTGTCTGATCCTTGATACGATTTCGGGAAGCAGCGCAAAGTTAATTCCGAGGTAGTTTGATCTAATATTTGATTTAAACGTGAGTCGACGAAAGTAATGTTTATATTTTGAGACTAGGGTCTTTTTTATGATTTTGAGTTTTGTTCAAGGTAATTAAAGCAACAGTTTTTCAATAACAGAAGAATATGTAAAAGTGTGGTATTTGGGGTAAAAAGCGCACCTGCTGTAACCTGCTGCAAAAGGCAAAAATGTACATGATAAACAGCTGGCTGACTTTTCCATTTGTTCAGTTGGCATGGTTAGATTCATATGGTAAATATCATATTTCAAATTGGGTATCCTACTTGGAGATAATACCCATATTTATAATGAAACTATAATTTTTAAAAATATTATGTTAAAAATGAATTCTTATTATATTTATCAAAATAAACTATTTAAAACTGAAAATATTTAAAACTCAAGCGTTTGTTTTGAACAAGTATTAACCTAAACATTATTTTAGCTAAATTATTTGTATTAATACTGTGTGCCTTTTGTACCATCGGGTAAAAGGCCCCCGTCGCCAGATTTTTAAACAAAATGAACCACTTTTATAATTAAATTTTTTACCGTACATTTACACGGCAATGATGTACTAAAAACAGAAAGGTTTTTTCATTTTTTTGCATACAGACAACAACATTCTAAAATGTTCTAAACAACTAAAAGTCCTGTATGCTGCCAGGCCAGTATTTGGCGATGTCTGTGGAAAAAACACTATGTGGCTATATACTGAACACATAATACACATGCCAATGACGTAATTGTTTTCATAAATTAGCATTTTTGTAGTTTACACAGAAACGATAACTGTAGAGTTTTCAAAACCTTGTACTTTGAATTCCTTTTTCAAAAGTTTGCATTTTCAGGCCTCCAAAACGCTGTTGTCATGTAAATGAAAGGTCAAAACACAAAAAAAGTTTTTAGTTGAAAAAGGTGTCGTGTAAATGGCCCCAAAGTGTATATTCACTTTACAATAAGGTTTCATATGTTAACATTATGGGGCAAACGTTGAGGACAGTTGTGGCCTGATGAGAGTCGGACTTGTAAGTCTCATGTGCGGAATTATCATGAATGAAGTTTCCTAGGTAAAAATTGCACATGAACTCCCTCCCATTTCGAAACTTGAATGCGTTGAGCTCGTAATCATCACTTCCGAAGTGGGAATAATCAAATTTCTGATAGCACCTGAAGGCAGCATCAGTACCGGCAGGAAATGTAAGTGGGGGGAGTGAATGAACAGAGCTCTCTTTCACTCTTATTACCCTCAACTGAGGTGCCCTTGAACAAGGTACCAAACCCCTAATCTCTCCCTGGGTGCCACAGCAAAAATGGCTGCCCACAGCTCCGTGTGTGTGTTCAATACTCACTACTGTGTGTGCACTTGAATAGGTGAAATGGAGAGTACAAATTCTAAGAATGAGACACCATACTTGGTTACACATCACGTCACTTTCACTTTTCAGACTAGTTAACTGCATTAGTTAACATGGGCTAAGAATGCACAATACTTCTACAGCATTTATTA
Organism: Zacco platypus; assembly: GCA_038088235.1. Taxonomy (NCBI): domain Eukaryota; kingdom Metazoa; phylum Chordata; class Actinopteri; order Cypriniformes; family Xenocyprididae; genus Zacco; species Zacco platypus. The sequence goes on along the minus strand of CM076078.1, from coordinate 22,668,619 downwards.
AACTTAATGTTAATCTCAAAATGTTATATATTTTATATATAACATGGCCAAATATATGGTATCTTAGAGAGCAACATAATGTTAGAAACAGCCAAGAGTGTGCCTATGATTACTTTAAAGTGCTGTCTGTGTAGGCAGCACACTTAGTTTTGCAACAAAGCTGTTGATTTTGAGGTATTCACCCCCAGAGATCACATCACAGACTTTCTGATGTTCTGTTGTGTTTTGTCATCCTATTTTTGGTGTAGAGTTTACTTTAACAGACCTTCATTGCACTATTGTATCACAGTAGCCACTAGCCAGACAGAGAAATTGTCAAAACTTGCCCAAGTGGTTGTTTGCTTTGGGAGGAAGTAGGTGAAATATGTTCTTAAACTGTCTGTCCTGCAGCGATGCACAGCTCAAAGAACCAGCTCCTCAACAAGGTGATGCAATGTTCATTCTCAGTCATCTTCCCTCCTAAACAGATTAACTGATGTTATTCAGTGCATAGTCAGAATTCATTTCAGCTTTTTCAGTCCAAGAACTGCCCACTTTGACTGTTTGAGCAACGCATAGAGTGGGTTTGTTACATTTTTACCTGCTGTTTACCAGAAACTGTATAGACTTTCTAATGAAAAGTTCTTATATTTGGATGACATAATTTCTGATCACACAGACATAACTTGAAGAACAAAGTGGAATTTGCCATTTTATTTGTGCACATATAGTTTAATTGCTGTTAGTACACAAATAACCTGGCAAACTTTAATTTCTCTTCTCATTTCAGCCTTACTAATGTGATTTGGTTTCTAGTTATACATAAACAAAAACTACATCGCTTTACTCTCGAAAGTCAGCCAATCAGATTAAGTCTTGCAACATTGAGATGTTCAGATGGTCAGTTAACAGACTGTGGGTGGTCCATGGACGTGCCGCCTGTGGCTGAGACTATTCAGTACAGCACAATCTTGACTTCATCAATGAATAAAAATGCTTGAGAGAGAATTTATCTTGATATAAATGTTCTTGCAGGCGTTTTGTTACTTGGATCCCTTCCTGCATGCATTTAATTCTCCTTTATTTTGTCATGGAATTTCAGTCTAAACAGCCAAAGCTTAATTCCCACAACATATATACACACACACACACACACATCCCAGTGTAGCTGAGTATAGTAAGTCTGTCCATCACGTTACATCTGTGCTAGTATTGAGTTTCTCTCTGGTGAGCTCAAGGTCAAAGCCTTTTGGATACAGGCTGTCCCCCCAATCAAACTCAGACAAATGGAGGCCCTCTCACCTCCTGTGACAGTCATTCGACCTCTTCACCCCTTGATCGTACACATAAAAGGTGTTTGTGCCTGGCTCCATTGTCTGACTGTGAGTACCAGCAGGAATTACGTTGCTATGGTGGAAAAGCTTTGATCACCTCTCAAAACACCCCGCAAAACACTATAACTACACAGAACACGTACTCACGCACATCAGCCTTTTCTTTCTTTCTTTCTGTCTTTCTTTCTGTCTTTCTGTCTTTCTTTCTTTCTGTCTCTCTTTCTTTCTGTCTCTCTGTCTTTCTTTCTTTCTGTCTCTCTGTATTTCTTTCTTTCTGTCTCTCTTTCTTTCTTAATATTTTCCTTCTGTAAGAATTTGAAATTTGTAACACAGAAATTTGTGTGGTTTAAAACTGCTCTATCTGCCTCTGGCAGCACGATCACTTGAATGTTCTGGTATGATTTTGTAAAAGGTTTAAAAGACACAGGCGAATCGTTATCATTAATAAAATAAGATTGCATGAGTGCTTAAATCGAGATCCCAATCTTTTTTTTTTACGATTAATCATGCACCTCTTCTTAAGATATATATATATTTATGGACTTGTGTAATTTTGAGCTGAAATTGATAACTTCACACTCATTTGAAAGTGACCCATAACATCTTATGACATGAAATTCATCTAAATTTTATCTCATGGATATGTCTGTTGTATTTTGAGGTCATGTTGGCACCAGCTGACTGCAGTAAATGTGCTGCAGCTTTGACATAGTCCTTTTATATTTACCTGTTTTAAATGCATATTGCCCACCTTGCAGTTTCCCTAACGCCACCAGGGCTTGTGTCTGTTATCACTGCTTCCAGCTATATTTAGTAATTGTTCCCTTTCTTTCTGGTTTTCTCTGTGTAGGTATGCTATACTTTGTGGACTCCTGACAGATTATGAATCTATTCAGAATAAAATTAAAAATGGCTACCTTTTTAAGGTGAGTGTAAGAGCTCTTTCACCCTGGTTTGTGAATATTTGTTCTTTACACAGTGTCCTAGATATTCGTATGTTTTAATTGGATGTAACTGAATGGATAATTGGAGATATCTCAAATTAAAGATATTTTTTTGTTTATATTCTGTCTAGCTTGTTTAAAGCTTAAATTTAGACAACAGAATGTTGAAGCAGTTCAAATGGACTGTTTATATCTGAGCTTAAGTCAACATAGGAAGTAGTTACTTCCATTTTTAGTTACTTCCAGATGTTCCAATTACAAATTTGACCCTTAATTATTTACACATTTATTCTTGTGCTTCATGTAGAGAAGAGTTTAAAAGCAGTGAATGATGAACAGTGATCTCAGCATAAGGTCATTTCAGTTGATTTCAATGATTGTATGTGTTGATGGGAGCATAACATCAGCTTCTGTGAGAGTTAATGTTCATAATCTTATCTGATATGAGAGGAAATGGAATGAGGGTAACACACACACACACAAAAACACAAACACACGTATTTCATAAGAGCAGATCAGTCTCTGATACACGTAGCATTTTATCTTGGCTGTCAGCTTGATTTCCAAACACCACACACCTGCAGAGCACTGGCAGGTGAGCTAGCAGTGAGAGAGAGGAGCTAAATGACAGATGCGTGTGGTGGGTTTTTATATGTTCGTGCGAGACAGTTCAGGAGAAATATTTGTGGTATCTGAGCTGTACAGATCAGCAAAAAAGACAAGTCGTGCCACAATGAAAGAAATCTCTCTCTCTCTCTCTCTCTCTCTCTCTCTCTCTCTCTCTCTCCTCTCACTGACTCACTCACTCACTCTGTCTTTGTCTCTGTCTCTCTCTCTGTTTCAAGGATCATCTGCATAAAGCGATTGAGTTGAAACCTGAAGATCCTCTGTCGTATTACCTGCTGGGCCGCTGGTGTTATGCTGTGAGTGACAGAACATTTGGTATATTCATGACATTGTGGTATCCATCCATCCATCCATCCATGTCAAGTCCTGGAAGGCCAAAACTTGTAAAAAAGTAAAAATGTATAAATGATAATAATAACATAATAATAACTAATGAAAGTGTAGTGAATACACACTGCTGTTAAAAAATTTGGGGTTGGTAAGATTTGTGTAAATGTTGTTGAAAGCAGTCTCTTTTGCTCTCCAAGTCAGCAATTACTTGATCATAAGTACAGTATTTTAAGATGTAATTTTCAGCAACATTACTCCAAAACTCCAAAATCATTTTAATATGCTGATTTGATTCTCAAGAAATATAGCTTATTATCAATGTTGAAAACTGTTGTGCTGCTTTGCATTTAAGTTACATTCTGTTAGGATTCTTTGAATAAGAATTTATTTGAAAAAAACATCTTTTGTTACATTATAAATGTCTTTGCTGGTGTTTCGAACAATTTAATGTATTGTTGCTGAATTAAATATCATACTGACCTCAAACTCTTGAGCAATAGTGTATATTTTTATAGTGAGTGCAATGTGTGCAAAAATGAAAGTATGTAGAGAAAAAAGTCTTGGAAGTTGATTGATCAAAAACATGTGAAACCCGCTGTATTCTGACAAAATGAGTGCAGTAAAAAATCATTTTAACTCGATAGTGAAACATCCTTAAAATAAGATGAATTAGCTTATTTACTTGTTCTTCAAACAACATTAATTAACATTAATTAATCAGTTCTTATTTAAGATTGTCTTTTTAATATGTTGTGTGTGCAGGTGTCACAATGTACGTGGATTGAGAGGAAAATCGCTGCTACTCTGTTTGGAGAACCACCCAGTGCCACAGTCCAGGACGCCCTGCAGAACTTCCTCAAGGTGGGATGTAACTGATTACCAGCCCATACTGGTGATTGACTGTATAACGAGCCTCTTTGAAGTGTATGTCATGAACGTTTAGATGGCTGATAGGACTGTCCTCAACGAAATAAGAGAAAAATTACACAAATTATTTTCTTTTTATAAAACTATCATTTTCTGGATGCCAGAATTTTTTTTAAAGCCATTATAGCCATTTATGTCTTACATTTATTTCAGTTATGTGTTATAGTTTCACCAATTTGTCATTACGTTTTTGAGGTACACAGATTTTCACCTCTTTCCTCTGTAGCTCCAGCAAACCTCTGCAATGAAATCAACCAATCCAATTTCCATATTTTCCCACCATAGACTTTTTCAGGCTACATTCTTACAGCCTTAGCTCTCAATTCTGATTTGTTGCCCAGATCTGATTTTTTTGTTTGTTTGTTTGTTTTTGTTTATTTGTTTGTCTGTTCACATTATTTAATGTTTTAATAAATGCAGCCTTAGTAGGCATAAAAGATATCTTTGAGAATTTTTTTTTAAAACTCTTATCAACTTCAGTGGTGTAAGTTGTGTTTGTCTGTCCACATACTTTTGGCCAAGGAAAATTTGAAAATATGAGGAAGTATTTGTCATTGAAAATCATGGAAATTAACAGTCCTAAAATGTTGGGAAAGTCGTGAAAATTTCTGTGGTTAAAATATATATATATATATATATATATATATATATATATATATATATATATATATATTTTTTTTTTTTTTTTTTTTTTTTTTTTTTTTTTTTGTATGAACCCTGGAGTTTACTTAAGTACCTAAGCTCATATATGTGGCTAGTGCAGTGTTTATATTTCGCATGATTGTGTAAGTCTCGTAAATGTCAACTGTGTTATTTACTGCTCGGATTATAGAGTGGAAGTTTACAACCTGCAATGGTAATTGTTTAATATCTCATTTAACACGCAAAATGTTGGGAAAATTCACCCTAGGCGTTTGCCTGGCAGCAGTGCAAGCATTGAAGAGAGATGTTTTTTTCATAATCTCATTTAATTATCAACACCTGAAATGCAAAAGAAATAAAAAATCCTGTTACATAAACTACCGGTTTTAGATTTCATCAGTCTGTAGTCAATAAGTCTGACTTATTCAGTCTGTGGAGGACAGAATGTGTTTGTTTACTTTGTCCTGTGTTTGATTCTACAGGCAGAAGAGATCACTCCCAAGTACTCAAAATTCAACTATGTGTTTTTAGCAAAGGTAAGGTCTTTCTAGGTCTTGATTATTTATGTTAATATTAAGTTAATGACATTAGGCTCATTAGGCTCTGTTCTAAACCTAGTGACTGTCTTGCTGTCTACCACCTACATAGACAGCTACTGTACCTTCATCTTAGCTGAATTAAGTATTTACCAATATGGAATATCTGTCAAGGTTGATTGCAAACAAAACAACAAACACACAGGAGCACTGGATAACAAGAAATGCGGGTGCAAGCAAGCTAACTACAGTATTCACTTATGTAAACTATGGGGCCGTTTACACGACACCATTTTTAACTAAACGCAGAAAACTTTTTATAAGTTTTGTCCGTTCATTTACACAACAATTTTGGTGGCCTGAAAACGGGAACTTTTGAAAGCAGGTTTCAAAGCTCAAGTTTTGTAAATGATACAGTTATCGTCTCTGTGTCAACTACTAAAATGCGAATTTGAGATAACGGTGACGTCATGTGTATGCGTATTACGTGCTTAGTCTATAGGCACGTAGTGTTTCTTTACAAAGTGACATCACCAACTACTGATCTGGCAGCATAATACAGCGATTTTAGTTGTTTTCGCGGATCTGTGTGAACGAGGATTGTTTTGGCAATGTTGTCGTCTGTGTGAGGAAAAACACAAAAGAAAAACTTTTCAGTTTGTAGTACATTGTTGTCGTGTAAACGTACAAAAGGCTAAACAAGGAAGAGGTGTAACAAGTCGAGTAGGTATGTCAACAAAAATGATAACCTTTTAGAAACCAAGGAAACACGGGAAACAAAGAGTTACAAACTAAAAGTCCAGGAAAATAAAACGGAAACAAAACTGGACATTATAGTATCCCACTTGGGCAAAAACTTTTGTTATACAAAATATGTACTTAAAAAGAGGAAGAGAAAGACTGAAATCTCCTAAACTATCTGTAATAGTTACATTTTAATAGCATGTATCAAATCCACATTTAAATCTGTCAGAAGTGGATCATAAATTTTGCGTTTCAGCCCCAGTTACTCTAAAATAATGTATTTTTCAGGCATATTCAGCTAACGTGTGTTAATTATTTTTATTTCACTGATTTCAGTTTTTGGTAATGAATGAAGTAAAATAGATTTGCACTACTGATCAAAAGTTTTCGATACTTTTATTCAGAAAGCACTCTTTAAGGGCACATTTGAACTCTCGATTCATAAAAGACCACACAAAAATATTAAGCAGCACAACTTTTCAATGATTTTTGAAGGATCATGTGATACTGAAGACTGGAGTAATGATACCTCCCCACTGTCTTCGATGGATTTTTACCTTTGGAACAGCTTTTACATAGGCAGCACACATACTGACTACATAGGCAGCTCACTAGGTTTTAAAACTGAGCCAGTAAAGCCTTAAAAGAAAATGAAAAAAAGCAAGACAGTGGTGTCAAGAAGTGTTTGCCCCCCTCCTGATTTGTCACAATTCAATGTTTCAGGTCATCAAACAAATTTAAATATTAGTCAAAGATAACACAATTTAAAATGAAGGTTGTTATTAATAAGGGAAAACAAAATCCAAACCTACATGGCCCTGTGTGAAAAAGTGATTTCCATGGTTCCATTTATCACAGCAAGCCCCAGACCATAACACTACCACCACCATATTTTATTGTTGGTATGCTGTTCTTTTTCTGAAATGCAGTGTTACTTTTATGCCAGATGTAATGGGACGCACACCTTCCAAAAACTTCAACTTTTGTCTCGTCAGTCCACAGAGTATTTTCCCAAAAGTCTTGGGGATCATCAAGATGTTTTCTGGCAAAAATGTGACAAGCCTTAACGTTTTTTTTGGTCAGCAGTGGTTTTCATCTTGGAACTCTGCCATGCAGGCAGAACACTGACCTTAACTGAGGCAAGTGAGACTTGCTGTTCTTTGGATGTTGTTGTGGGGTCTTTTGTTACCTTTTGGATGAGTCGTCGCTGCGCTCTTGGGGTAATTTTGGACGGCTGGCCATTCCTGGTAAGGTTCAGCACTGTTCCATGTTTTCGCCATTTGTGGAAAATGGCTCTCACTGTAGTTCGCTGGAGTCCCAAAGCTTTAGAAATGGCTTTATAACCTTTTCCAGACTGATAGATCGCAATTACTTTCTTCCTCATTTGTTTCTGAATTTCTTTTGGTCTACTTCACTTTGTCAGGCAGGTCCTATTTAAGTGATCTCTTGATAGAGAGGTGTGGCAGTAATCTGGTCTGGGTATGGCTAGAGAAATTGAACTCGGGTGTGATAAACCACAGTTAAGTAGTGTTCTAACAGGTAGGGACAACACTTTTTCACACAGGGCCATGTAGGTTTGGATTTTATTTTCCCTTAATTATAGCAACCTTCATTTAAAAACTGCATTTTGTGTTTACTTGTGTTATCTTTGACTAATATTTAAATTTGTTTGATGCGAAACGTTAAAAAAAAAATAAAAAAAAAATAAATAAATAATAATCAGGAAGGGTGCAAACACTTTTTCACACCACTGTAGTTCATTGTAGCTTGCACCTAAATCAATTTTCTCTTGTCAGTGTTACAAAGACTTGGGTCAGAGGAGTCAAGCCCGACAGATGTGTGACGCTGCCTCTGCAATGAGCATTGTTTCTAAAGAGGTGTTTTTCTTATTCAGATTAATCAGATTTATAGTTTGAGTCTGTTGTCATTGTACTTATTTGTCAGTAACTGAATTATTTTTGCTCTTTCTGTAAAGGACGAGGAGGCTCAGAAGGAATTGGACTCACTTGTGGCATCACTTTAATGAGTCTCTGACTAAAGGGAACTAAGGCTCTCTGTCTTTGTGTTCCATCTCCTTGGACTCGACTGTAGCCATTTACCCATAATCCAACATATGAACCTCTAATGTTGGCCAGGCCATGTGATTTCTTGTGCTTCCATTAAAATGCACAAAATACTGTGTTTTACAGGACAATTATTTTTAATTCTTGTTTATCTCTTTTCCTCCCAGGAATATTTTAGACACTAACAGTAATAGTATCAATACACAAAATGCCTGTCACCTATCGATAATGCCATGAATACCCACAATTCAAATACCCACAACATGAAAGATGTCATCTTTTAGATTTTGTAAAAAAAAAAAAAAAAGGGCTAAGATAAAAATGTTGATAATTTCAGTATTTTGTGGATTATTTGGGTGAAGTGACAGCTGCAGCTTGCAACATATTCTGACCAAAAACCACAGGAAAGATCTGTCGGACCAGAATTAAAAGCATCCAATTACTTTAGCTTTAATGTGCCTTTTAGGGGCATGTTTTGTAATCAGAATTCAGAAATCAGAATTTCTGTCCATCCAAAATTATTAATGTACCTACAGATTATTTCATAAAACAGCATGGCTATATAGTTATATTTGTGGAAATCTAGTTTACCTCCTAATAAGTGTCTGAAACAAACCTTTGAATATCTTTCAAGAAATTTTCCACATTCAATGATTAGTTTGTCTGAAAATCTGCTGATATTAGACTATGTGCATGTAAAACTAAAATTCCCTCATACTGTATATGCTCTTTTTTTTCTCCTTTATTTCTTTTTTTTTTTTTTTTTTCTTTGTTTTTTTTACGGATACCCGAACAGCTCAGTCTGGATTGAATCAATTATCTGAGTTCTCTCTATCATTGTTTGTCTTTTCAGTATGATGTAGTAAGCAGATATGTATTATTGTTTGTTTTTCAGTATAATATAGTAAGCAGATGACTTGTGTACATTTGAATTCCTATACATTTTTTTGACCAAAGATTATTTTATATATGAGAAATTATAGGGACCATGTAAGTGGAAGATCATTTTTCCTCTTATGTAATTGCTAATATTGTTTTAATATCATTTTGTAGTGGTGATATGGTTCAGCATTAAGAATGTAATAATTGTTGGTATGTTTACATGATTGCACTTGCTCTATATGGTACATTTTAGATTGTTGGTTATCTGTTCAGAACATTGATACTGTAACCGGGCATATGAAGATCATCACTTCATCGCTGCTGCTCAGTACAAAATACAAAAAGGTGAATTCAGACTGTTGTATGTTGATCGTATTTTTTTATATGTGTAATCTTGCCAAATTTCATGTTTAAAGTGAAATGGTCATTTCTGCAGCGTTCGTGACACCAAACACAATTGCAATCTTGAGTCTAACTATGTTAGAGAAATAACACTGAATTAACATGTGATGTGGGTTTGGGGTGGAACTGCCAGTTTTCCTGAGCAATGAAAGATTGAATGTGTTTGAAAACAGGCATCAAGCATTATTTGCATTTGTGCTGAAGTGTTATTTTAGTATCATCAAGGTGCTATCAAAATTTTTATTTTTTCAGTTTGCATTTTATTTTTAGTTAATATTCCCCTATTATGTTTTTTCGAATATTACCTTTCAGTAATGTGTAATATAGCTGTCTGTGAATGTAAATGGTCTGGAAAGCTTTAAGGGTCAAAGTGCATGACAGTTATTGTGTCCTAAAAGAAATTTGATTCTGAACTTGCTGAAACGAGTTGTAAGCAATTCCAGTCTCACTTCCTGTTACATACCTACATAACAACAAATTTGCATGATGACCAATCAGAGCAGAGTAGGCTCTTGGAAAGGAGGGGTTTAGAGATATGGAATCTCAGACTCATTAAGAAATGAGGTGATGACATATATTATGAGAAAATGAAAGTGTTTTTGATCTTGGATGCATGAAATTCTGTTGTGGGAGACCTCTAAAACAAATTAGGAACCTTTAAAATAGCATAATAGGGGCGCTTTAAAGTTTATTTTGTTGTTTTTGTCATTTTTATTAGTTTTTTTTAAAATGTCTGTATAGTTTATTAATTTTTATTTTAGTACATAGAATTTAACTTAAAATGAGAAATATTGCCTTGGCAACTATAGATGGAATAAAATAAATTTGTTTTCTGTATTTAATTTTACTTTATAAATAACATTTTATTAATGTTATGGTTTTAGTTTCCATTTTAGCTTTAGTTAGTTTTAATAATATTAGTGCTGATATTAATATTAAACAAAATTAAATGTAAAGCTACGGAGCCCCGGAGATGACATGCAGGAAAAAAAAGAGTTGGCTAAATCGTGCGCTCGATTTAGGCCTACTATTTAGTTCACTTGATTTACTATTTCGTTCCCTCGATTTATAAATCATGCGCATGATTTAATCTTATTTTCTTGCAGAAGACAGACATCGAACTTGTTGGGATGCACAAATTTCACCTACTACTCAGTGAAGTGCAATGACATTTTCATTTTTGCTTGGGAACCACATGGTCTATAGAATCAAATTGTGTTGAGTGGGAGTATTGATCATGTGCTCTTGCATTATCGTCTATAAAAAAAGTACAGGAATGTCTTAATTCAAAACTTCTGATGACAACTATTTTCTGTTTACACATTGTGCTCAATCTGCTTGGATAGTTTTCTGTCAGTATTATCCTCTTACACTCTTGATCAGAAAGCAGCCATCCCCAGACTATGCCAGGAAGACATGAAGAAAAAGGGCTGATTTTCACTTGTCAAGGCTGATATTACAGAGCACTCATACTGACTCACCCATCAGTTGTAAACAGAAATAACCTTTTCATGTCTGGACACCTGAACCAAGCACTGAGTTAATGAATGTCTTCAGCAGTAAACAGCTTCTGATGAGAGACTCTTCTGTACTGACATGTTTTATGTGAACTGACATCAGGGTAATGGAGTTAACTGAGGCAGTCTCCATTTATTAATAATGCTTTTGATTATTAGCTGTTTTATTGTTTCTTACTTTTAACATAGAGGCCTATTGTATTTTTTTTCTATACTACCATTCAAAGGTTTGGGTTTGATAATGTTTTTTGAAAGAAGTCTCTTATGCTCACCAAGGCTGCATCTATTTAATACAGTAAAAACAGTAATATTGAATGTGTAAGTGTCATTTACAGTTTTTATTTCCAGTCTTCCACTCTTTTTACTTTAGTTATTCGGTTAACCACTGAATAACTAAAGTTTCCACTGATATGTGTATGTATATAGACATATGAGTGCGTCACAAATAAGTATGCAGATGTTGCAAGTATGTGAGTAGGCGTGGTATGTATATATGTATGCATGTGTGTGGATATTAGTATGCATTATGATAACTTTATTTATTCATTCATTCATGTTTTTATTATTATTATTACTATTTCCCCTCATATGTATATATTCACACATTGACATGTCTTTATGTATGCAGTCACTTATTCATTTATTTACTATGATTTATTTGCATGATTTGTACTTGAATGAATTATACAATGTGAAGGATGGTTTCTGAAACTTATCGTGGTTGACCATGTTGTGATTGCTGTTATTGTTCCCTGTTATGAAAAGCAAAAATAAAGTTTATATATATATATATATATATATATAAAAGAGTAATATTATGAAATGTCATTACAATTTAAAATTATATATTTTAAAATGTAATGTATTTCTGTGATGGTCATTACTGCAGTCTTCAGTGTCACATGATCCTTCAGAAATCTTTCTAATATGCTGATTTGGTGCTCAAAAAACTTTTCTGATAATCAAAGTTGAAAACAGTTGTGCCGTTTAATATATTTGTAGAATTGTTTTCAGGATTCTTTGATGAATAAAGAGTTTAAAAGAACAGCATTTATTTGATATAGAATGTTTTTACTCCGTCACTTTTGATCAATGTAATGTAACGCATCTTTAAAAAAAAAAAAAAATTGTACTGATCCCAAATTTTTGAATGGTTTATATTTAGCAGAGACATTGATTAATCTAACTCGTATGAGAACGTTTAACCAATTGCACTCAGGACAACAAACTCTTCCTATACATTAAATAAGAAGACAATTGTGGACTACATAAACCAAACTAGGCAATGAAATCTTCATTCAATTAAATTTCCATCCTAGTGAAGAGGCGCTGTTTGTTGCCACAACACAGATGAAGAGGGCAAAGCCTTCATAGGATCCTTTAACTTCATTGTGATTTCTCTGTACATTCTGCACCTCTGTGTGTGGAAGTATCATATAACAGGACAACTGTTCATCCTCAAGAACTGAAAACCATCTCTCTCATTACCTGATGATTGTAAGTCTATTCTGTCACATACAGCACAGTAACAATACCTGAAGGCCATGACCTGGATTCCTGGAGGTCTCTTCTAGATCTGAATACTGTTTTTGACTTTTCCAAACAGCAGAGCAGTAATAGCTTTACTTGAAAGATTGATAATATAGAAAATAATAAGCATCTACTACAGTATTGCATCAGACCGTGCATTGTAGTGTCCCTGTGGAAAAAATCCATTCAAGTGAATCATTTCATTGCTCTAGGAGTGGAAGAATTATCTAAACTCGTTAAATCATCAAAATCAACAACACATGTTAGACTCTTATCATCTAAGCTACTGAAAGAAATACTTCCAGAGGTCATAGATGATCTATGTCCCGAAAAGCTTGCCATTGTTAAACCTTTTATTTTAAAAAATGCAACTTGTTCCTAGAGAATATCAATTGCAGGCCGATCTTGAATCTACCTTTTTTGTCAAAAATACTACAAAAGGCAGTATGCTCACAACTATGTTGCTTTTTATAATGAATATACAATAAATTGTATCTGTGAGGACTGTGAGGATAAGTAAATCCTACTTATCTGACCATTATCAGTTTGTAGCAGTAAATGAAGAGATGTCATACAGATCACAAGTTCAGTATGGAGTACCGCTAGGCTCAGTAGTAGGGCTGTTACTTTTCACCCTGTACATGCTACCCTTGGGAGATGTCATTAGGAAGCATGCCATTAGTTTTCACTGTTATGCTGATGATATTCAGCTCTATATTTTTTGTAATCTGACGAAACTTGCCAATTCAAAAAATTAAAGAAAGCTGATATAAAAAATTTGGATAACTAGTATTTTTCTACTACTTAATTCTGAAAAAACAGGGATTCAAATTATTGGACCGAAAACCTCCTCATGTAATAACCTAGAACACTGTCTAACACTTGATGGCTGCTCTGTCAAGTCTCGGTCATCATTTAGGAACCTGGGTGTGCTCTTTGATACCAATCTTTCATTTTAAAGCCACATTTCTAACATATGTAAAACCACATTCTTCTGTCTCAAAAATATTTCTAAACTACAACATATGTTCTCAATGACAAATGCGGAACAGTTAGTTCATGGCCTCAAGGCTATTATTATAACGCTCTACTGGGTGGTTACCCTGCATGCTTAATAAACAAACTACAGCTGGTCCAGAATTCAGCAGCTAGAGTTCTTACTAGAACAGGGAAGCATGACCATATTAGCCAGTTCTGTCAACACTGGATTGGCTCTCTTTTTAGCATTGTCACTTACAAAGCACAAAATGGTTTAACTCCCCAGTTCTTGAATGAGCTCTTAATGCATTATAGTCTCTCACATCTATTACGATCTCAAAATTCCGGCCAGTTGATAATATCTAGAATATCAAAATCAACCGCAGGTGGTAGATTCTTTTCTTGTTTAGCACCTAAACTTTGGAACCATCTTCCTAGCATTGTTTGGGGTGCAGACATGCACCATTCATTTGTTGCCCAGAGGACAGCTGGCCCCCCGATTGAGCCCGGTTTCTGCATTCTGTCACCTGTTGGAGTTTGGGTTCCTTGTCACTGTCGCCTGTGACTTGCTTAGTCAGGACACTTAAAGGTGGGGTTAGTAGATTTTCACTGTTTGTAAGTTAGTACGGTTGACACCAACAACAAATGTGTAACCAATCAGCATTAGGGGGTGTTTGACTAAGCTCAAAAGAATATGGTTAGGATTGGTGGTTAGGATCGGAGAGTGAGTTTTGGAGGCGGAGCAATGAAGAGAGAGGTGGGTTTTGTTTGGGTTGATTTCAAATATCAACAATGTCCAACAATTTTTGAAAAACTTCTTACCCCACCTTTAATATTCAACAATATTACTGATCTGTCCCTGCATTGACACCATTGTATGAGAACTGAACTGAGCTGGGCAATGTTATCACTGTTTTCTCCAGAGCTGCTCTATAGATAAATTAACTAAATTAATAACTAATAATCTTTACAATGGAAATGAATCAACACTGAACTTACTTAAACTGGACAATGACACTATTTTCTTCTAGAGCTGCTGTACAATCCTGTTATCACTGTAAAGCTGCTTTGAAACAATCTGCATTGTAAAAAGCACTATATAAATAAAGGGTACTTGACTTGACTTTTAGAATCAAGAGCAGAGCAAACGATGAGGCTGTCAAAAAGTCAGTAAATGAAGAGCTTTATGCAACTTGGAGGAGAAAAAATCCAACCAATCGCTGTGATTACCAAGCGATCTATCAAGTATTTCAAAATCTGTTGCAGATGCAGCACTTGTATTTAGTGCATAAATTACACTGATGTAATTGCTGTATTTCAAATGCAGTTTGGATGCTTTAATTGTAGTGAGATTGTGTTTGGATTGTTAACAAAATGTATTTACAGCATATTTTAAAAATGAGGTATTTTTAAAAATGGCCATTCAGAAGTATTACATGATGTATTGAAAGCAAACATAAAGCGTACTGAAGATGAGCATGTTAACTAAAACTATTAAAAACATTTTTTGTTAATAAAAATAAACCTGCCATAAAATAAGGCATTAGAATAATTAAAATAAGTAAAATAAGAATTACAACATAAAAAAAGTTTTGTAAAAAGTAAAAATAAATATATATATATATATATATATATATATATATATATACTTATTTTTAACTTTTATAGAATTGTATTCTTATTTTTATAAAAGTATATGCATATGCACACTAAAATACTAAATAGTAATATTGAAAAAATGACCTACACAGAAAGAGCACATAACAATATTACTAAGAATTAAACAAATTAAAACGAAAATTGACACTATAAAAACTAATTCAAAATATTAATAACACCTGTAAAATTAGTTACAAATAAACAAAAAAACATTCATCAACTCACACATCATTTGTGGTAAATGGAAGCTCAAGCATGTTCACTTGATGTGCGAGAACCGTTGAGATTCATTCTTGTGTGTAATGCAGCACGTTTGAGCTTCCGCAACAGCAAGTGAGGTTTGTTCAACGCAGGTTCAGTTTATAAATGTTTATATGTGAATAAAAGCCTAAATTAAATATGTTCATCATATGAAGCAATCGAGTCTCTTCAGAAAACTTGGATTAAACCACTTAATTCATATGGATTAATTTTACGATCTCTTTATGAACTTTTTGAAGCATCAAAGTGGTAGTTGCATAGCTGTCAACGGAGGGACAGAAATCATTCAGATTTCGTTCCAAAAAAATTCTTCATTATATGTTCCGAAGATGAGTGAAAGACTTAAGGGTTTGGAACAAAATGAGGGAGAGTAATTAATTACAGAATTTTCATTTTTGAATGAACTATCTAAGAAAGATGATTTCATTGCATCTTTTTTTTTGTATCGCTGATATTTTCTCTCTTTTTTTTTTTTTTTTATTTATTTTTTTAAGGACTGCATTGAATTCCTCACCTCCTTGGCAAAAGCACACCCACAGTCCTACTGTTAATCCTACAACAGTGAAGCATGTTTTCTTTTCTTTACCAGGACCTGGAAGGGGAGCAGGCGGCTGTTGACGTATCAGTAATCAGCTGGCTTTATCTGGACTTGTCACGCACTCAAAGCTCAGCTGGCTACAAACAGATCAGAACAGGATGTGCTGGGAAAGCGAGATAAAGCACTTCTCAGGGAATGGTATATCCTACACACTTTCATTTTATTTTAAATGCCCAATTGAGAGGCTGCGTGCAGATATGATGAAATAAAATTGGAATGGTTATTTTTTACTTGTCACTGTTTTCCTAGCGTAGTAGTCACTGTTTTCCTAGCGTAGTAGAGAGCCACTTGTTTTTTTTTTTTTTTGTTCTGTTTTACAGTTTACATTGTGTCTACATCTAATTAATTCACATTTATAAAGCATATACTACCATAAAATGTTGAGCAATGATATAAAATTTTGATTTATATGTTTATTTATACATACATATATACACACACACACACACACACACACATATATATATATATATATATATATATATACTACATTTATTTACAAAATATGTAAACTGTAGTTTAGAATTCAGAGAGCACCCAAATGTCAGAGCTTATATGAAGTAGAAAAAATATAATATTATGTGCTGGCATCACATAATGGGAACTAAATATCAGCAATTTAGTTATAAACGTACATATCAATCTTTTGCACACACACACACTCATATATATATATATATATATATATATATACATATATATATATTGAACATCTAATGCAACTCAGTACAAAAATTTATTACAGCAGATCAATCTTCACTGTTACAGTTCAAAAATATTTTGCAGCACTGCAGTTAGAAATGAGCAAAAAATAGTTACCATGCATTTACTACTACAGTTATTTAACAAACCCTGAAATTCCCCTTCATGATTCCCCTAACTAGGAGGAACCCAAGGGATACACAAAATGTATTTCCTTTCGGCCCACACAACATGATGTGCCAGATCACATTCAACTTATTATAGACACAGACATCCAGAATAGTTTCATTAAAGACTTCCTGTGACCCACTGCCAGATTCTCCAGACTGGGAAGGAGGCTGCAGGGGAACACAATGGAAGTGGACTGCGTTAAACCCACCTATGTTTATTTGGTAATTATAGATTAATGCTATGTCAATAATAACAAGGCACAGACCTCAACAATGCTGTAGTGAGAATCAGGAAATCGCATCAAGGTGCACAATGATTAAGAAGACCAATAAAGTGCTATAAGATTATACTGTACAAATCTCTCATTTTATGAACATTATATAGTGACGTTTACAATGCAGCACAGGGCTAGTTTGAGCTAAAGTACCCTAACAACAACTAAACAAGGAAAAATGACTAAGCTCAATGCAGTCATGTAAAATATTAAATGAACAGTGTTAAAGTCAACGCCATTTCTCTCTCTCTCTCTCTCTCTCTCTCTCATTGAATATTTTGTTTTACTCTGCAATACATCATTGAAGTAAAATTCACATTCACATTGACTTTAAACCACCTAACAAAAAGTGTTGACATTAAAATAGCTCCTATAACTGAGACTAAATGTAGCTATATACTGACTTGAAGAACTAGAATTAGTAACATACAAATCTGTCGACTGAATAATGCTATGCATGTAAATGTCTCAATACTCTAATCAAACATGGAAGCGTTCATTTGTCTGAATAAAGTAAGCCACCATGCTATATCCTGTTGTGTAGCTTTTGCTTTGCTGCTCTTGTTGAAAATACCCATAAATCAGTGCATCATGTAGTTACAGCAATACATGGGTGTTTTTATTCCTGTAGCAGAAAAATATTTTGCCTGAGAGTATGATGTCTATAAATACATTGATTTTTTTTCTCTCACACGTGCAGATGTGAGATATTCTTCAGTGTTTGTTTTCTTATTGACCTTCATTTTCTAGAGTATTTAGGTTGTGTGCTTTGATTTCACTTCAATCTTGAGCTCTTTGTCTCGTTTCTGTAGGAGTCTTAGGCGTTCCTACCAAGCTGTCCAGCATTTCTGCGCTGTCACGGAGTGTGACAGACACTTTAAAGGCTTTGGGTTTGAGCGTGAGCCCGTACTGATAGTCCATGCTGGGAACACTTTCTGCTGTAAAGCTACACTGATGGAGGAGCAAGGAAGTGAAGAGGAAGAGCTGTATCTTGGACAGATCTTCTCCAATGCATCTGCGCTTCCCCACGGAGAAGATCAGCACGTTGGTGGTTAAGTCTTTGTTGAGTGCTCCATCCTCGTCCAGGAAGCGCTGTGGGTTGAATACCTCTGGTTGATCCCATTTGGTCGGGTCATGGTTCAAAGACCATTGGTTGACGAAAACGATTGTGTCTTTGGGGATGGGATAACCGTTGATAGACGTGTCCGTGGTCGTGCTGTGGGGGATCGTTACGGGAACGAATGAGGTGAATCGCATGACTTCGTAGATGAAGGCTGTGAAGTACGGAAGATGAGGCTGGTCTGCAATGGTTGGAAGGCGACTGCGATCCACCACTCTGTCGACATCCTCCTGAAGACGTTTCTGGACTTCTGGATACCTGTAATGTAAGTGAAGACCTCATTCAGCTTTTTCAGCTTTCAACTGCTTGAGTTCACCCAGTCACCAAGGATATGTTATGGGCATTGAATGTGGATAGTGAAAACACTTAGGTTGCGAAACAGAATAACCATTTCATTGATGGTTTTAAATGTAATTTGTATATCCATCTATATATAAAATAATATATCTGCAATCTCTTCAGTACTAGTAACCTGCATGAAGCAGTCATTGTGTTCTGAGTTTCACAAACTGGCCTACATTTTTAAAAGTGTTAGTGGGTCAGATTTCATTTTTGTGTTGCTGTAACCTGCCCTGATTATTTGCTGCCAATACCTGCACGGAAGAGTTACATAACACACGAGAGCTGCTTGGTGTTACTGAGATCTGTCTGTCTCTTGTGGACTCTTGTAAATCTATTAGTCGCACGGCACACTTAAAGTGCTGCATTGTTCAGCAAAAAAATAAAAAATATAATAAAAATAATAATTAATAATAATAATAATAAATAAAAGGAGATGTATTCCAGCTGCTCTTTTTTCATGCAGTGAACATTAATGTTGATTTACATTGTCATGCAAAAACCAGCATAAAAGCATATTCATTCCAAAAGTCATCAATATTTTTGATGTCTGTTTTAAGTAAATTTTCAATGCCTAAATCTACTAAATCTGTTATTTTTGTTTTGAACTTTTAGGAGTATGTACTAGATATTTTTAAAGCCAATAGACCTCAGCTAAAAGTCCTATTTTTGATTTCATGAGGCCTTTAAGTGTTTCTTTTCAGAATATATTGAATAAATCATGTTGCTTTTTGGAGCTTCAGTAATCATTTTCCACTGAGCAGCTTGAACGTCCAGCAAATGTTCTTCTTTTGTATTTTTTTTTTTTTTAATTGCGTTGTACTTATTTAATTTTTATAATGTGTTAATTTTATTCATTACTATAAAAAAAAGTCATATTTTTCATCCCGGGTGACCTATCTCTTTAAAATGTACATTTATGGTAGACAAAAAGAATTTACCTGACTAGCAACAGAATGATCCACTGCAGAGCTGTAGACAGAGTGTCTTGACTAGCTCCAAAAATATCTGCGATGGTCGGAGGCACGAACTCCTTATCCAGAAAGACCCCCGGGCCTCCTGACAGCCCTTTATCCATAGCTACGATGAACGCGTCAGTCATGTCACGGACAAGGCTCAATAAAATAGTCTTGCGGTGCTCCACCACTTTAGAATGAATAAACTCGTAAAACTCCTTGTTGAGTGTTTTAAACTGGCCAAAGAGAGTTTTGATTGGGTTTGGGAAGAACTGCAGCCAGGGCATCACGTCCACGATGCTTCCAGCTCCAACTGTCTTGGTGAACTGATCATTTCTGCCCACCACCTGCTGGAACTCCGCATCATCAAACGAGTACCGGTTCCCGAAGCATACGGCGCTCATGGTGTTCGCCACCGACACCACCAAATACTGATGCGGTTCGAAGTATTGCTGCTCGCGAGTTTTAGTCAGAAACAAACGGATGAGCTCTCCAATCTCGCACACGATGTGCTTCTCAAACGTTTGTTTGGTGTGGATGTTGGCTGTGGAGAAATTTCTCACGGTGCTGTGCGCTATCTTTCTATGCAGTTTCCACCACTGGCTGTAGTTACCGAACGCCATACTCTTCCCGCCGGACACGAAGCGGAACGAAGCAAAGTCGGGTCTGCCGGCAAAATCGACGGCTTTTTTAATTAGCGCCTCTTTAATCGAGTCTCCGTTCAGAACCACCACGTTTCGGCTGCCCAGTTTGATCTGAAACACGTCGCCGTATTTCTGAGCCATCCGAGTGAAGTAAAAGTGAGGACAGGTACCGAGCTGAGCGGCGTTACCGATGACCGGCCACGGGAACGGACCCGGTAACTGCCGCCGACTGGATCGACGCCAGAACATGAGTATTAAACACACCAGCAAGGATAGTAAAGCGCTCCGCGATGACAGCTGGATGAAATCACCCACGGCCGCCAGGAGATCCATCGTCGATATATTTGCAAGCCTCGGAATCGATGCAGAATCACTCTGAAGTGGTCAGAACGCAATTTACCTGTTGAGCATCAGATCAAGTTTCCAGCGCTCGCGGCGTGTCTGAGTGATTCATATGAAATTATAGAGTAGGCCTATAAAGTTACAAAGAAGTGTTGTGATGGTCGGTCAGAGATGAAATGAGTTTATCCAACAATTGATCCACGACTAAATAACATCTCGGAGAGTCTCCTCCTTCACGCACACACACACACACACACACACACACACATCTCTCTCTCTCTCTCTCTCTCTCTCTCTGACTGCTGTATATATTTGTAGCCTATGTATCTAACTCAAATTTACTGAAATTACTGAATATTGGAAAATGTATATACATTTGTAGTGAAATTTTATTTAATTTTTATTTAACAAGGCAAAAGAAACATAACGACAATAAACGACATTTTATAGTCTAAATCTAGTGATCCAGATTAGTTCTAATGTTTTTGCTTCATTCAAAAGAAATTCAAAAATTTTATAACATAGTAATGGGAATGTTTTTTCTCATAGTTTGTTCGTGTTTGCAACTTCAGAAATGTGCATGCCAGAGCAGATCGTATAACGAATGATGCTGAAACAATGGATCAAAAGTAATGTTTGACAGGACAATCGTGCACTTCCTCCATCACTGTGGAAAATGCGGTGCTAACAAATGATGGAAAATGATGCAATGCTGGAGATTTTTGATAGTATTTTCCTCTTTCTCTGTTTCCACCTGTTGCCACTAGGAGGACCACATTCCCAGCAGTACTAAATTATATGAAACTGAAATTGAGTAATGAAATGAAAATAGACCTGAATGTATTTGTTTGTAATTGCACAGATTTTGCTGCACTTATTTTGTATTTAAAGTCTTACATGGGATGCCGCAACATTACTTCAACAAGTAACTTTATCTTCTTATTATAATTTTAATTAATTAATGTATTTACTTTTTTTTTTTTTTTTTTTAAATGCTTTTTTGTCCAAATAAATTATATATGTATTTTTCCAAAGAGGACGAACTCCATTTTACAATATTTGATATGGAAACATATGATGGTCACGATCCACTCTGTTTTCACAAAACAAAGGCACAATTTCGAAGTGTGCTTAAACAGGTAAACAGCTCAATTAATGTGTTCCGAGTGAATCATCTTTGAAATTCGATTCATAATAGATTTTTTTTTAAACTCAAACTATTTTTGCATCAAACTATTTGGATGTTTGTATAAACATATAAAATATTAGCCTATTATAATATAAGCTATTGTTGTAGTTATTATATACATTATAATAATATTAGTATAATGTATAGAGACACAACACATATTTTCATAAATATACAGTAATAAAAAACGAAATTTTTATCAAAAAGTTTTGCCGAATGAGACCAGCGGCATCTCGAGCGTTCAGTACCACGGACAGCGCGCGTGCAGTGAGCACAGATCACGTCACGTCAAATCATTTATCAGGCTTTATTGATCCCACAAGAAGACTGATTCTTTACAGCAATCAGGACTGTACAAGTTCAAATGTGCTGTTATAAAGAATAAAAGACATTGAGACACATACAGTAAGACATTGTGCACAACGTTTATACACACATACGGATTCGTTCATTACATTGCATTATTTTCCTCATTTTAAAATAAGAGTAAAGTCAAAACTATGAGTCTCAAACAACTTCATGAATTACATTCTGGGATGCTTTGTAAACAGTACTGAATGTGTGCTAGAAAACTAGCTTCTTTTCCTTCACTATCCGGTCTAACTTATACTTTAAAAGTTCACTTTAGTAAAGTAAATAATAAATATGCAACTGATAAAAATATGCTGTTCTATATTGATACGAAAGTATTATATTATTTTTATATATATATATATATATATATATATATATATATATATATATATTATTTTGTAATTAAAATATTCAGTAAATGTGAGTAAATGACATCATTAACGTTTTGTAGGCCTATTTGCAGATTTTTATTGGACGTTTTAATAATGATAATGCTGTAGGCTAGTGTTAGTTCTTTGATCATAAATTTTATGTCATTAAAAAAATAATAATGAATCGAAAACCATCCCTGCTAAGCAGGGCCTGTAAACTCGAATCAGACACCCGCGGACACGCACGCACGCGCACGCTTCCTCGAGCCAAAACACCGTTCCAGCAATAATTCCCTCTGGGGATTTTCATTTGATTCAGTTATTTATAATATGTATTTTTATTTAAAACACTTTAAATATACACTTTTAATCATACTTTTAATATTAAAAGTATGTATAAAAATAAAAATTATGCAAAAATAATGTATAGTTTTTGATCGTCTGTATCATATCTAATTTTCTCATTGGACAACATATTTCCGGGTGTAAATGAATGTTCCATTATCCATTACATTCAGCGCTGCTGTTTCTTTCAGTTATAGTCTATACTCAATCTACTTTGCACTAAATTTGCACTTATGGTCACCCTCCGATCTAACTCCGGACCCCCAGGCCTCTTTACTATATCAAAGACCCAGACCATGCTGAGACAGGCCCTGACACACAAGCAACACTTTTTGCTGTATTCCAGGTGTCTCCAGGTAATTGTAAAGCTGTATGTAGTCATTTTATGTGCATGTTTTATACAGATCTAGAGTCAGTTTGACAGACTACATCCTGTGGAACTCTAAACATTCTTAGAAGAAAAATCCTTAAAGGATTCTGTCAGGTGCTTCATATAACCTTTTAGAGTTTCCCATCATGGGATAATTTTATGGATTTAGTTTTAATTCATTCATTTTGTTTTAATTCATTTTTCATTTTAATTAAGTTTTATAAATTAAATAGCTTGTAAACATGTAGAAGAAAATTAAATAACCCGTTAAACGTGAAATTATTATGCAGTGGTTTAAGACATTTCTCCTCATATGGAACCTTTTTGTCATGAATGTTCTTTAAAACTGAGCCAAGAACCCTAGGGTTCTATATAGAACCTTTAATAATAATAATAATAATAAATGATTTAAAATAATTAATAATATGACCAAAACTGGCAAGATTTACAAAATCTTAAATGTTTTAAATAACTTGAAAAAAGATTGTGCATTGGTCAATTATGATAAGGTAACAATTAACAATAAGGTTTCTTTGTTAACATTAGTTACATTAATTAACATGAATTAAAAATGAACATTAGTTACCTACTTCTACAGCATTTATTAATGTTAGTTTATGTCAATCACAACATTTACTAATCCATTTTTAAAGGCTACTGTATCTGTAGAATTCAGAAACCATTGTTATTGGCGACACTAATGGCCGTTAAGTGAACTGCAGCCAGCAACTTGGTGCTGCTCGCTCTGTTCACACATAAAGTAAAAGAGACTGACCTTGATTCAATGCCTCCATATACTTAAGGCAAAATGTATTTGCTTAGGGGTAAAAAGAAGCAAAATGCTGTTAATGTAAATCCCAACATCGTCCACACTGATTAGAGCGACATTATGTTGCCTAACGTGCTTCACATTTTCCCCTCAGTAACAAAATAAACACAACAAAAATGACAGTGGTGAGAAAGCAGTTAAGAAAGCATGTCCTCATAGCGATGTGGGTATGTTTGCACAAGCTGTGCAATTCACCAGTATCATGTCTACAGATGAGGTAGGCTAATGAAATTACACTTATGATAGTTTGATTATAAAGTATATTTGAGACTATAGACTATACATCTGGCAATAGTTTAAATTAATCCCTTTTCTTTACATGGCACAGTGACATTAAAGCCTATAGAAGCCTATAGCTCTTTCGGCATTATCCCGAACAATGCATTCATTCCATGTGTCATAGAACGGAAGAGAGGCTCTCAGGATTGTGCGTAAATGTCACAACTTTTTGATTTTCCTAATCTTTCACATAAAAAAAAACAGTCTACAGGCTTTCGTATAAAACCTAGGAAGTCAGGGAAGGTCACATGAATATGAACAGAGGAGGGGGACTCGAGTCACATGACTTGACTCAAGTCAGACTTAAGTCGCAAATTTTAGGACTTGAGACTTGCTTGACAAAAATTAATAAAAGACTTGACTTTGACTTGATATTCGTGACTCGAGACTTGACTCGGACTTGAGTGAAATGACTCGAAATAAAGTCTCTCGTTTAATAATTATCTGTTTTTGAACGCGCCGCAACCTAACGACGTGATGCAGCAGGAAAGCAGAGAGATCTAACGTAAGAGCATGCGCAGTCGGGACTGAACAGACACTAGAATAATTATGAACAATTGTTTTAACTAAAAGAAAGGTTAACAGAAAATATTTCTCATTGTTACTTCATGTTAGTTAATGCATCAACTAACAAACAAGATCTCATTGTAAAGTGGTACCATTTTTTAAGTCATAGATATGACTTACATTTAAGACATTTAAGCATGACAGTAATGAACATTCTAATGGTTGCATATTTTAGTGGAGTGTTTAGGTGAAGTAATGATGACCTAATTCCCTAAACACAAGGAACAGGAAAAACCTGATATATTTTTTATGTGAAATATTTATAATTCCTGCTCCCTTCTGATTGGACAAAATATTAGGCCTATGATTTATGGAAAAATGTATATAACTGCTGTGAAGTGTGACTATATTAACTAATATCCATAAAATAACAGTTCAGGAAAATGTACAATATTTCCCTCAGTAATTGCAATGACTGGAGAAGTTTGTTACGACTATGTATATGACATAGAAAAAAGGTGTGTGCTTGACTGGCTTATCTTCTTTGCTCAGTCAGAACAGTCAGCTTCTGGAGGAAACAGACTAACAGGAGAAATCGCCATGGGGCGTTGAGTTGAGTGCTGCAGTCACGCACAGGCACTTTATCATGAGAGGTGACATCAGACACAACTGGAGCTGCCTGCTTAAAGCTTACAACTTTTTTCTGTGTTCCCGATGGCTTATCGGATTAAGTTAACCCTAAAGAGAAGTTTATCTGAGTTATTTACAGGGTAAATGTGCCTGAGAAAGGTAACACAAGAAATTGAAGAGATTTTTTTATTATTATTTCAAACCATTTTGTTAGCAAAATAATTTGAGTGAAAAATTGTGCATGAAATTGAAAAAATAAAAATGCATGTGAATTTCTAAATTTCTTCTTAAATCAGTTAATAGTGTCAATAGAAAATGATAGCAATGAAGCTAAATATATAAAGCTTTCATTATTCAGTAAGAACAACAACAACAACAACAATACTAATTCATTATTTTTTACCAGTACAAGCGAAAAGGGTTTTCCCTGTTGCTGTCTGTGTAACTGTAAACAGTGCAAAATGTGATATTGTAGTTGTGTTGTTGAATAGGAGAGCATAAAAGTTCAGTTCAAAGAATTACTACAATACTTTGTGTGGTTTTCAGGAGAAAATAACAATTTGTGATCTTTTTTGTTTGCAAAATTTGATTTTAGAAACTATTTGTGAAAATACTTAATACATAATTCATTTTCATTGCAATTTTTTGGCATAACAGTGTAAGTGAAAAATATACATTCGTTTAATTCTCAATATTTGATATGTTCTTTTTATTGACAGCACCACTGATGATTTGAGAAAGATCTTCGAGCAATGAAATCTGCTTTGCTTTGATTAACGACCCAAAAATAATGCAAAATCCTAAAGGTGCAGTAAGTGATTTCTGAGAAAGACTGTTGAGATTTGAAATCAGCTCAAACAAACATACCCCTCCTTTCATTGCTCCGCCCCCAAAATGCATAAACACTCAATGCAAGAGTGGACGTCTTTTTATCATAGCTGAAGCGAAAGTAAAATAATGCGAAGATGACGAATGAATGACAAGGAAGAACAAAAACAGTACACAAGAGTATATAAAAGCAAGAGTTTTCGAAACGGTCCTGTTAGCTAACCAACAGCATACCTTTGTTTTGTGAAACAGATGTTACTTACTTATGAAGCAGAAACAACGCAACCTCAGCATCCGTTTTCAGGCCTTCCCGCTTCGGTCTCTCCGGCGCTGGAAAGCTTTTCTAATAATAACTTGGGTCCTAAAGCTCTTAACCCTTCTTTTTCCAGTGATATAACTTTTCTCTTTTGTAATGTCTTACAGCCATCTCCCTTTCTACAGTCTTTCTTCAAATCTCTTCTCTTTCCTCTCCCATCATGAATGGACACGCCTCCTTCTGCTGATTGGTTACTAGGGTTTCACGGTGCTCGATCCGACCAACTTACTCGCTTTATCGCACCTTTTTAATGTTTCTTTTTTCTCACTTTTTTCCACTTTATTTATGTGTCTCTTTGTTTGAATTTCATTTAAAATTTTAAAGGAAAGAAAATATTCTGATTTTGAGTGTGCATATTTGGGCCCCACTGTGTGTGACTGTAACTTTTTATAATAATATTTGCTGAATCTACCCATTCTGCATCCTGTGATACAGTTGTGTTGTCAGACCGTCTGATTTCCCGCCTTTGTTTGTCCTCACACGCAAACAAACATATCTGCAAACGCTTGCAATCAGGATATTTGTATTTATCAGCTTCACTGTGTGACCGTGTCAGAGAGTTTAATCCAGAGCATCACCCTGTCACTGTTTTACAGCCCTGTTTCCCTCATTACAGCATAATGACCCTCATGACGCCACACTCTCCTCAACCTTCAGTTTCCCAGGAAAATGATAAAACCCTTTCTTTCCTCCCCCTACAAAAGCTCAAAAACATACTAAAACGATTGAAAAGGCAAACAATGCTAATGAGTCTTCGAAGTATCCTAACGACCCCACAAATTAACAACCAATTGAGGTACAGCTTCCATCAGGCTGCGCAGCTTTTTTTGTCTAGCCAACTGTTGCAGAGGCCCTTGCCAAAGCGAGTCACTAGTCCGTGAAGGCGTCTCCCTCTTCCTGACACTAGGAGGGCATTTTTCCCTCAGAATTTTGAACTGTCACCCATGTCAGATTTACATTCTTTTTGTTTCTTTTCTCTCCTCTCTGTTTTTGTGGAGGGAACGTTTGCAGCCGACATCTAAAAATGGGTCTTTGAGGAGAATGTGCAGGAAGCCCCATGGTGGTACGTGATCAGCCGCATGACTGCGCTTTGATTTCAGCCCACGCTGGCTCTTTTCAGTGGGCGTGATTGCCTAATGCTGTTTTTATACAGTATGTTGTGAGTGTAAAGTAAACAGACTTGACGTGACTTATTTTATTGCTAATAAATATGTGAATATCTAGTTTTTGAGAAAACATTAGTAAGTGTATTGCATAGCCTATATCTTTTACTATGTTAAACAGTGATTCAGTGGGTCTGAATCTATACTAAAACAACACTTATCATGTGAATCTGGTGAGTTTGTGATGATGAGATTGACCAAAAATCCCAATACTTTATATACAGGGCTGTAACCACCATAGACCTATTTATAGTATATGGATTAGTGGTTGATCTTTATGGAGTTTTCAACTGCAGATTACTAAAATATGATCTTTTGTCTCCCCCAATATTGATTATTTTGAGGTAGTCTTGTGTAAAATAATAATTTTCGCTTGTTTTTTTTTGTTTGTTTGTTTTTTTTGTTTTTTAAATTAAATGTTGTATGTACATAAAAATATGTTCCCCAAACCAAATATGAGAACTAGGGTCCTGTGACTGTCCCGTGTTGGTTCTGTAATAAATCTTCTGTGTTTGCCCAACACTTAATCATTTATCAATTTATTTTCAGCATGAGTATTTTTATTTTGTTTTATTTTATTTTGTTTTGTTTTGTTTTGTTTTATTATTTTATTTTATTTTATTTTGTTTTGTTTTGTTAATTTGCAGATTACAGATCAGACAGCCCAGAATCCACTGCGGCGTGAATAAACTAAGCGGTTTAATTTTTTAATTATTTGCAGGTTTACTTATACCTACAGATTAATTTCCATGGAACACAAAAGCATTTTTCCTTTGCAATTTTTGTGTACAGTCAACAACATTGTCCATATGATCCTCGCTCATACAGATATGACTAAACGACTTTAAAAAAGACTAAAATTGCTGTATTATGATGCCAGGTCAGTAGTTGGCAATGACACTTTATAAAGAAACACTACGCGCCTATACACTAAACACGTAATGCGCATGCACGCATGGCACTGTTTTCACAAACTCACATTTATATGGTTTACAGAGAGAAAATAATAATAATCTATTTCCATACACTGTAAATTACTTCTAATTTTGTGTTTAATCGAAGAAGTCTAAGCAAGTTTTGGAATGTCACGGGGGTGAGGAAGTAAAGACAAAATTTCTGTGCTTGTGTAAAATTTACTTTTAATGCTGTTGCCTAACAAACAGTTCCTTACACCTTTTTTGCCATCCATATCAAGCTGTGTTGAGTTGCCAAATGCTAATCCCATTGTCATCCAGCCTGAACAAACCAAGTTTTCACGTGTCAATGGACTTCAACTCTTTACCTCCTTTATTTTATCCAGCCCCCTTGGAATAGGTCAAAGGTCACACACTGTTCAAAGAGATGTTCTGTCTCCCCACTACGAGACATGACGGCAGTGTTTTCATTAGCAGTTAATGATGATAGACGGTCATGCATGAGTGACAGCCTGCAGAGTCACGCAAGGCCTCTAAGACGGAAGACACATTATGAAATGTTTTTTATTTTTGTCACGAAGAGCACAGACCTTCTAAAAACATAATTCTAGGAAATCAACTCACCATGATATGAGGAAGTGACCAACTTTATCCTCCATATATCCTTGCCATTCAAGTTTATTTCTGGCTACTAATTGTAGTATTACTACTAAAGTAGTATTTTTATTTACTTCAGAGTTTATTGATATTAATTAACAAATTACAAATCAAACAGCCCACAGTACTCTGTTGGCACTTCCCACCATGCACCGTAGCATTAATAAATTAAGCAGTTTCATTTTTTAGAATTATTTGCAGGTTTATTTTTCTGTTTATGTTGCCATTTTTTTTATATATATAATGAGAGTTTATTTTATGTCATTGATTATTTTTTCATTCATTCATTCATTCATTCAATCATTCATTCAGTATTCCAAACCTATGATTTTATTTCCATGGAACACAAAAGATTTGTATTTATTTTATTTTATTTTATTTTGTTTTATTTTTGTATTTTATTTTATTTTATTCAGTGTCCTAAACCAATGACGTTATTTAAATGGAACAAAAAATATGTTCCATAATAATAATAATAATTATTTTATTTTATTTAATTTTATTTAATTTTATGAAGTATGCATAACGCATACATGCACACTGTTTTTGTTTGGAAAATAAGTCAACAGATCTTACAAAAGTACCAGAGCATTATGCAGAGAAGATCATCCGTTGCGTGCAGAGAGGGCAGAGATGTGACTATTCAACGTGGTAATTATTTCTGCACTGGCACGAGTTCTGTTTTTCTAGCGTTTCTTCTCTCGTTATTTCTGCCTAGCTTTTGTTTCAAGGAACTTGCGTGAGATTGTACAGTGAGGAGGAGGAAGAAAAATCCCCTCTTGGCAAGACACGGCTACATGCTGAATTTTCCCTGCAGCTAGTAATATCTGAGGCTCTGCCTGCCCTCACAGTATTGTTTCAGGGAGGAATTCGTATCATTTCCTCTGGACTTTTTTTTTTATTATTGTTCTTGTCATTAATACATCATTCTTTTTTTTTTTTTTCATCAGATAAAGGTGGTAAGATTTAGAGGTTTCATCACCTCTGTTATGCATAGTAAGAATTACACTGACCTTTGTGTGTAAAACAGTTGCTAACATTGTTGTTGATGGTCTTGTGGGTTTTATTGTGTTTGTATTTCCAGGTTTATGGTACAATCATGGTACTCCACCAACAGCTTGTAAGAACAATGCTAGGTGAGTGCTGAAAACGCACGTACACATGCTACAACCAGTTGGCACGAGTCCACGCCATCCCAAACGTCCAGAGATCCCAGTGAAAACAAGCCACTTCCTCTCCACCCATACCCCCCTTTACCGGGATGATAAATCCAGAGTCTTGCAGCAATGGGAAATCTGGCTCCAAGATAAAGAATGCAGAGTTTTACGGGAGGACCGAGTCGTAGAGATCAGAAGAGACAAAACCACAGGACAGGTACCAACAAATTGTTGGTATTTCTAGATTCTGCAAACTGTTCAACTTGACCTTAAATGATGCTGCTGGTGAAATGCTTCCGAAGTTATGCACATTGTTCATTGGGATAATTTTGATTTTAATAAAACAGTAATATTGCAAAATATAATTTATATATATATATATATATATATATATATATTGAATTTTACAAATTTTAACGTATAAAATGTTCTTTTTTAATATATTTAATATATAGTCAACACTAAAAAGTGGTTCAACCTTAATGTTATGAAGCAGCGAGAATAATTTTTGTGCGCAAAAACAAAACAAAAAAACGACTTCTGCGTTTCCGTGTTTACTTCCAAACGCCAGCTCACTGTTGGCCGAATCCTGCGGCAGCATCACACGCATGCCTTGTGCTGCTCATGTGAAGAGGCGTCAGCCATTACTGAAACGCCGTTCGGACGTAGAACCTGGAAGCTACCACGAAAATAGCGCAGCAGAGGAGAGACGGGGAGAGATGAATCTGTTGAATAAAGTTGTTATTTTTGTTTTGTTTTTTGCGCACAAAAAGTATACTCGTCACAACATTAAGATTGAACAACTGTAGTCACGTCAACTATTTTAACTATGTTTTTACTACTTTTCTGGACGTTGAATGTGGTAATTTCATTGCTTTCAATGGAGGATAAAAAAAAAATATCTTAATCTGTGTTCGAAGGACTTACAGGTGTGGAAAGACATGAGGGTGAGTAATTAATGACAGAAATTAAATTTTTGGGTGAACTAACCCTTTAAGTATGGTTTTCAGGTATTCTTTACACCTCTGCTAAAATCGATTCCACAAGTTTTCCTTCAAAATCACAACTGAAAATATTAAAAAAGTGCACTGATTCTATCTAGACCTGTGTTTGTTGATGAGATTCAGCGCAGCTGAACTGATATACCTGCCCACACCGGCACTAATGAGCGTTCAGCTTCATTGGCTGTAAAATCTTTCTCGTGTCCAACTGAGCTGTTAAGGAAACATGAATCTCCTTTAACAGCAGGTGCCAGACTGCTCAACCAAGACCATCTCACACTGTTGCCATAACATGGCAGGAATGTCATGAGCACTAATGCTGAAATCGGTAAATATGAATATTACAGTAGATGTCAAAGATGATTTCGCAGAAATGCACAGAAGGACAGTGACCTTCATCTAAACCTGCTGCAGACGTGCAGGATTTCAGAGTATGTGATGAACTGCCAGATGACTTATTGGGATAAAGGTGAAATACTGGTGTGTTGTTGGATGGCAACTGGTGGATTTGCACGTTACTAGATCAAAGATTTGCACGTTAGTCGACTCACTGATCGCACATTCTATTTTTGCACAGACACATTTCAGTACATCAGGTTGTTTCCACACACATTTTGGAAAATGTTTTGATTTGGCATAATATTTTGAGTATTTTGCTGTGTTTACTCATTTTGAATGGGATATGCAGTTTAGTCAAGGCATTTTGTTTTTGCTTTTAATGTTTTTTGTTTGTTTGTGCATAAATTCAAAGGGTTAGTTCACCCAAAAGTAAAAATTTGCTATTAATTTACTCACCCTCTCATGATACACTGAGGTCTTATAAAGCGAAACCATCGGTCTGTGCAATAAACTGAACAATATTTACAACATTGTTATCTGTAATCCACAGCCTCTGGAAATGGTCCTGAACAATTCACTTTGCTGGATATAGCAAATGATGGCAAAATTAACATGTTAAGCAAGATGTCTATGGTGTATGCTTTCATGATACAGGTGCTGGTCATATAATTAGAATATCATCAAAAAGTTGATTTATTTCACTAGTTCCATTCAAAAAGTGAAACTTGTATATTATATTCATTCATTACACACAGACTGATATATTTCAAAGATTTATTTCTTTTAATTTTGATGATTATAACTGACAACTAAGGAAAATCCCAAATTCAGTACCTCAGAAAATTAGAATATTACTTTTTTTAGATTTTTTAGATTTTTAGAAATCTTGGCCAACTGAAAAGTATGAACATGAAAAGTATGAGCATGTACAGCACTCAATACTTAGTTGGGGCTCCTTTTGCCTGAATTACTGCAGCAATGCAGCGTGGCATGGAGTCGATCAGTCTGTGTCACTGCTCAGGTGTTATGAGAGCCCAGGTTGCTCTGATAGTGGCCGTCAGCTCTTCTGCATTGTTGGGTCTGGCATATCGCATCTTCCTCTTCACAATACCCCATAGATTTTCTATGGGGTTAAGGTCAGGCGAGTTTGCTGGCCAATTAAGAACAGGGATACCATGGTCTTTAAACCAGGTACTGGTTGCTTTGGCACTGTGTGCAGGTGCCAAGTCCTGTTGGAAAATGAAATCTGCATCTCCATAAAGTTGGTCAGCAGCAGGAAGCATGAAGTGCTCTAAAATTTCCTGGTATATGGCTGCGTTGACCTTTGACCTCAGAAAACACAGTGGACCAACACCAGCAGATGACATGCCACCACAAACCGTCACTGACTGTTGAAACTTTACACTGGACTCAAGCAACGTGGATTGTGTGCCTCTCCTCTCTTCCTCCAGACTCTGGGACCCTGTTTTCCAAAGGAAATGCAAAATTTACTTTCATCAGAGAACATAACTTTGGACCACTCAGCAGCAGTCCAGTCCTTTTTATCTTTAGCCCAGGCGAGACACTTCTGATTCTGTCTGTTGTTCAAGAGTGGCTTGACACAAGGAATGCGACAGCTGAAACGCATGTCTTGCATACGTCTGTGCGTAGTGGTTCTTGAAGCACTGACTCCAGCTGCAGTCCACTTTTTGTGAATCTCCCCCACATTGTTGAATGGGTTTTGTTTCACAATCCTCTCCAGGGTACGGTTATCCCTATTGCTTGTACACTTTTTTCAACCTCATCTTTTCCTTCCCTTAGCCTCTCTATTAATGTGCTTGGACACAGAGCTCTGTGAACAGCTAGCCTCTTTTGTAATGACCTTTTGTGTCTTGCCCTCCTTGTGAAAGGTGTCAATGGTCGTCTTTTGGACAACTGTCAAGTCAGCAGTCTTCCCCATGATTGTGTAGCCTACAGAACTAGACTGAGAGACCATTTATAGGCCTTTGCAGGTGTTTTGAGTTAATTAGCTTATTAGAGTGTGGCACCAGGTGTCTTCAATATTGAACCTAATTCTTCTAAAAGAAATACACATTTGAAATATATCATTCTGTGTGTAATGAATGAATATAATATACAAGTTTCACTTTTATGATATTCTAATTATATGACCAGCACCTGTAAGTGTGAGAAGTGTGATTAATTGCAATTATTTTTTTCAATCTATTGACAGCTGTACTATATATGTGTGTGTGTGTGTGTGTGTGTGTGTGTGTGTGTGTGTGTGTGTGATGAATATGAAGTGTAGAACAGCAGCATTTATTTATTTATTTTAAATAGTGTTTATAATAAATTGCTCTTTTAAACTTTCTGTTCATAAAGCAATTCTGAAAAAATATATATAATTTCCATTCCAATATGAAACAGCATGAACTGTCAACATTGATGATAATAAGAAATGTTTATATCAAAATAACAATAATAAGAAAAATGCTATTTTTAAGCATATTTATATATCGTAATACTAATTTTGGTGAGATTAAGTAGCTTCTTTCAAAAACATTCAAAAATCTAATCGAGCCCAAACTATAATATATGATTTTATATATATGACAAATGGCAGGTTACATGTGAATGATGCAAAAATATTTAATACTTTTATGGTTAGATAATGTCATTGTCCCATGTTTTTAAAACAGAAGGGAGGAATTACTGGACCATGACCCTTTTGTTTGGGTTTTTGCATTCCCAAGTCCTCCAAAAGTACTATGCTCTATTAATTCTGATATTTCTCTAATTAGATCGGTCATTTGTTTTGTCACTGTGGACTGCAGTTCAGTCATTCTGTTGTGAAATGAAAAGGTCTCGGTGGAACAGAAGCTGCCCCACAGCGGCCCCAAAAAACAGGAACCCGAATTCACCTCATCACAAATCCTCGGCACACAAACACATGGACGTGATTTGAGAGTTTTATCCTTTTACAAGGCCTCATTCAATTATATTTTCTATAAAGTACAGAGCAGATTTGATGTCAAACTTTAAAGGCATTGTATCATGAGGAATCAAATGTATTTTAAAATTCATCCAGAGTGAACTTCCTTAGTGACTAATCTGCAGAAAGTCATAAACAATAAATTGTAGTGATGGGAAAAAAAGCTGTTCTATAAGTGGACCGCATGAAAAGAAATGCATGATACGATTCTTTTGTGTTATTTGTGTTTGTTTGTTTTTTTTTAAGAAGTCTCTTATGCTCACCAAGGCTGCATTTATTTGATCAAATAGGAATATTGTGAAATATTATTTGAGCTTAAAATACATTTTAAAATGTAACTTATTTTTGTGATGGCAAGGCTGAATTTTCAGTCTTCAGTGTCACATGATCCTTCAGAAATCATTCCAATAAGCTGCTGAATATTGCTTAGAAAACAGCTGTGCTGCTTAATATTTTTTGTTGAAAAGTTTTTGTTAAAGAAGTTGTAAGCATATTGTGCTTGTTTTATTTTTGACAATGTAATGAAACATACCATAATGTACAGGCAAACAAAGAAATTGTGTCAATCTATGCTTTTTCCTGTGAGCTTTTTTTTTCAAGGCTTTTTTTTTGGCATTGTAAAACAAAACCTGTAGCTGTAGTTTACCTTTTTTCCCATATATGTTTATTTAACCATATATTTCTTTGTAGAGTTCTGACTGCGTGCATGTTTAAGGTTGGTCACCACCGTAACAGTTGCTATAGGAGTGTATTTGGTTGCTTTGTTGCTTCAATGAGCAAGAAAGGAGAGGTGTTGCCACAGGTAATCTAAAAAGGAGAATGGCTGGCATGTCAGTCTGGATTATATGTGTCTCGCTGCACTTTGATGTGCCATGACCGTCTGAAGCACTGCACACAGACTGCTTCCTGCCACTGCTGGTCTCTGTGTGAGTGTGTGTTTATACAAACTTCCTTAAACTAGAAAAGATTAGATATCTTGGAGATGACAGCTATGAACTATTTGCATGCTAATTATCATGCTGAAAGCCCAGAACCAAGAAAGGAGACATTTAGCAGAACATTAACCCTGATAGTTCTGTCCTTTCAAAGAATTTGAATGGTGGCCATGTGCTGTCTAGGTTCAAAACGTCAAAACACCACAATTTAATTTAATTTAAATTGTTATTAATATTACAAAATAAGATTAAATGAATTAAATTTTAAATTAAATTATATTAAATTATTCATTCATTTATTTTATTTAAAATGTTATTTAAATTTTTATTTTGTAATATTTAAAACAATTTTAATAATAATTCATATTTTGTATTCTTAAATACTTAAAAAAAATTAATACATTTAATAAATGTTTGAATATTCAATAAATGTTTAATAAATATTTAAATCAAATCATGTAATAACGTAATGTAATGTTATACTTGTTTAGTAATGTGATGTAATGTTAATGTAATAATTGTTTTGTTGTAATATTTTGACAATTATGTATATATATATATATAATGTGTCTGTTTATATATATATATATATATATATATGTGTGTGTGTGTGTATGTGTAAACGCATATATATTTACATTTTAATATTTTAATTTTGCTGTACTCATTTTTTTTAATGCATTTTTTTTAATGTAATACATTTAATTTTTTTTCCATATTCCTCCTGATAGAAGAAAAGAGCTTTGAATCAACATAAGTTGGGTGAATTATCTGTATAATTAAAAGCGTTTTTGCACAGTGCACTGCATGTAGCCACAGTCTGACTAACAGCATTCAGGTGAATTTATGAATGACACTTGAAGGATCTTCCCCTTGTTTCCGTTGATGAAAGGTTTTTCGGATGTGTGAGAAAACAGCTGTATATGTGGGTGTGTGTTTGTGTGTGTGTGTCAGTAAGCTCTGTGGATGTTTTTACAAGGCAGCACATTTTGTTCTTTGTAGTTTACACTAACTTATGCAATCATGTCATAGAATCGGTGTCAGTGTGAATGGAACACACCAAACTGGATTGGCCAGATGAGGGGGAAGAGGCAGTTTGCTCACACGCACATACTCCTGTGTTACCACTCTCCTCAGTTCTCTCGCATTTTATTCCATGCTGGCCACTGAGACCGTGCAAACAAAGCAATGCAATGTGCAAGAAGAAATAACTGAGAGCTTGCACATTAGCTGCAGTGCTCCATTTAGTTCAAGCATGTGAAAGTACATGTCGTGAGTCAGACAGACTGTATTGT
Source organism: Zacco platypus (assembly GCA_038088235.1). Taxonomy (NCBI): domain Eukaryota; kingdom Metazoa; phylum Chordata; class Actinopteri; order Cypriniformes; family Xenocyprididae; genus Zacco; species Zacco platypus. The sequence goes on along the minus strand of CM076078.1, from coordinate 22,631,668 downwards.
TATTGCTCTTTGTCGGTGGACATGAAAGCTGTTTTAGAGTTTCTGTTGTGTTAGTATTGTCTCTGTACTGCCATAGCTTGTGTTTGGTCCATCCTAGTAACTCCCTAACAACCATTTTCTCACGAAAGGTCCAAAGAGAGAGTGAGAGAAAAGGAAGCATTCTCTGCTTGAGACTGTCATGGCTTATGTGGATTTTAGATTTTCAAAATTATTTTGTAGTTTTGTTTTTCTCATCCTTGCCATGTGTTTTATTGACATGACATCCATTAATGAAATGGCTTTACCAATTATGAATAAAGTATTTCTGTATGCTCAGTGTAATTTATTCATTTTACAATATATATGTGTATATATATATATATATATACATATATCTAAAACGATCAAGCATAACATAATGACTCCCTTCCTAATAATGTGTTGGTCCCTCTTTTGCTGTCAAAACAGAACAGCCCTGACTGTCGAGGCATGGACGCCACTAGATCTCTGAAGGTGTGTTGTAGTATCTGGCACCAAGATGTTAGCAGCAGATCCTTTAAGTCCTGTAAGTTGTGAGGTGGGGCCTCCATGGATCGGACTTGTTTGTTCAGCACATCCCACAGATGCTCGATTGGATTGAGATCTGGGGAATTTGGAGCCCAAGTCAACACCTCAAACTCATTGCTGTGCTCCTCAAACCATTTTTGCTTTGTGGCAGGAGCATTATCCTGCTGAAAGAGGCCACAGACACCAGGGAATAACAGGGTGTACATGGTCTGCAACAATGCTTAGGTAGGTGGTACGTGTTAAAGTAACATCTACATGGATGGCAGGACCCAAGGTTTCCCAGCAGAACATTGCCCAAAGCATCACACTGCCTCTGCCCGCTTTCCTTCTTCCCATAGTAGTGCATCCTGGTGCCATGTGTTCCCCAGGTAAGTGACGCACCCCCACATTTACATGATGTAAAAGAAAACGTGATTCATCAGACCAGGCCACCTTCTTCCATTGCTCCGTGGTCCAATTTTGATGCTCACAAGCCCACTGTTGCCGCTTTCACGGGGGTCAGCATGGGCACCCTGACTGATCTGTGGCTATACAGTCCCATACACAACACTGACACCTTTCTATCAGAACCAACATTAACTTGTTGAGCAATTTGAGCTACAGTAGCTCATCTGCTGGATTGGACCGCACGTGCCAGCCTTCGCAGCCTTGGCCACCCGTGACCCTGTCCCCAGTTCACCACTGTTTCTTACTTGGGCCACATTTGATAGATACTGACCACTGCAGACTGGGAACACCCCACAAGAGCTGCAGTTTTGGAGAAGCACTGACCCAGTCTTCTAGCCATCACAATTTGGCCCTTGTCAAACTCACTCAAATCCTTACGCTTGCCCATTTGTCCTGCTTCTAACAAATCAACTTTGAGGACAAAATGTTCTATTGCACTTTGTTCTATTGTTCTATTCTCAACAGGTGACGTGATGAAGACATAATCAGTGTTATTCACTTCATCTGTCAGTGGTCATAATGTTATGCCTGATCGGTGTGTGTGTGTGTGTGTGTGTGTGTGTGTAAATGTGGGTAAACCACAAAAGTTTATGATTTATTTGGATATTATTTGTAAATAATAATATATTATAATATTTATAATAATTCTAATATAATTACATAATATTGATATTAAAAATAATAGCATATTACAATAGCATAATAATTGCACTATTAATTATATATATTTTTAAAAAAAAATCATGAGTAGTCTCTTACTGTTTAAGTCCATTGTATGTAGCAAATTGTCACTTTCTCTTGGAACAAAACCACACTATAATGTATTATTTATATGAAGAAGTACAATATTCTTTGCTAAACTTTTATGACCTCGACCTCCAATTCAACAATACAACTACAATATCATATTTCGCAGTGTTTACACACAGTTACACAGACAGTGATGGGAAAGAATTTTCACTTGCGCAATAAACTGAGCATTCTCATATTTCTCTGTTGTTAAGTCATTAATGCTACCTTGAAGTTATAATGTGCATAATTGCTTAGAATTTCTTATTAAACACCTTTTCTTGGTATAAACCCATAACATCTATTCACAAGTGTATCACTCTAGACATCCAGAAGACACAACAGATGCATAAGGTAGCTCCCATACTCATTGTTATTGGAGAGAGTAGAGAGCATCGTTTATATAATATTTATAGATGTAATTTCTAATGTCACTTGTAATGTTTCTTGTAATGTCACCATAAAAGACTGTTTATCCATCCATCCATTTTTATATACCCAACTGTGATATGGTGATATGTATATATATATATATATATATATATATATAGAGAGAGAGAGAGAGAGAGAGAGAGAGAGAGAGAGAGAGAGTTGCTGCTCGTGCTCGCACGAAGGTACCTTATATAATTATAATATAATATATTATACTTGTATAAGGTACAAGAGACTGAACATGATTCAATACCCCGATATACTCATGGCAAAAGTTCTTTTTATTCTTTGTTTAGAAGTAAAAAATACCTTTAGAAGTGGAAAATACCTTTACAGCGATATACTGTTAACATTCATCCAGACATTTAGATAAATATGCAAATAAACAAAAGTAACAAAGTAACAAAAGTAACAAAATGAAGTTACAAAAGTAACAAAATAAACAACAAAAATGACAGCGTTGAGGGAAAAAAGCATGTTTGTTCATGTTGCACTGAAAACAACCTACTTTCATGTCATGTGTTTTATAATGGTCTGTGAAAGCATCCACAAATTTCATATTCCATAGTGTTTTGCTAGTCATATTTAACATTTGAAAATCTTATTTAAAAGTATGATATGCATGAAGTATAATGCTAGTTAATGGTAACATGACATGTAAAATATGTCATCCTTTTTTCTGTGTTTTGTTGTTGATTTTATTGTATTTTTTTTTTTCAGTTCTTTCTCAGTTTACCATCTACTTTGCAAGTTTGCAGTCTTATTTTGTAAGCATGTTTTCTATTATCCTCTGACTGTATAATACTGCCCTGCCTTTAGGATTAACATTTTCTTTTCTTGCCAGCCAGTTGCTGTAGTGACAGTGCAAATCTCTCGTTTAATTTACAGCAGGCCGATAAATTCCACACTTGTAGTTGAGCCTGGTGACGGATTGTTGTGTTTATGTGTTGCTACTTGATGTCAACATGGATAGTTTTCAGTGTTCATTAGTATATGTATTTATCATTAAAGGAATGTTTCACCCAAAAAATGGAAATTCTGTCATTTATTCACTTAAATATAAAAAAAACATATGGTTTTGATTCTTTCATGTAACTCAAAAGCAGTAAAAGCTGCCCTATTCTATTTAATTAAAACTTTCAAGTTAATATTTTAGTGTCTTAAATATATAGGCCTATGGGTTTATTTTTTATAAGAGATGCTTGTGTATATTTTTGCCGGAGAAATGTAATAAATGTCAATCAAATGATTTAGTGCTGTCAACCCAGTTTGCTGAATTGGCTACTAAAACAACACGAAACGTGTATGCAAATAAATAATCGCAGTCAGCTGGCAGAATTTATTTTGACCCCCCTTCCACGCAATCTAATAATATGCTGTTCATCTGTACTTCATTTTCCTTGCAACTGACGACTAAAATAGATGGCCTTTGAAGAGCAAGCTCTTATATATATAGACCCAAAGGCCATCAGATCATCAGATAAAGGACTTTCCATGCACATACTGCAACATTTGTTGACTTTTCTCCTTTTTGCACATTGCACTTTCATTTAATTCATGGGAAACCTTTGCAGACTTGCATCATTTCACTTATCTGGTGTCTATCATCCATCCTCTCCAGTTTCAGTGACAGGTCCTATTATTCACCCGACACAGCAGATATGTTGTTTGTTTTGGGCAGATATTCTCATTCGTCTTGGGGTGAAGACTGCATGGACATGTTTCTGGCAGATGGTGTGAATTTGCTTTGGATGTAAGAAAATGCCACCTATCCTGATGCTTTCTAGAGACCACTGTGGTGCCATTTTGTCTGTGTCTATTATCAAGTGATTTATAACTTCCTGGTATTTGGTTATGTCACCCAAAAAGCAAAGAAAATAGGCTGTTCATGAAAACAAAGAGGTAAATAAACAGTATGCTGAAGATCATGCAAGATGTTGGAATCAAATTTTTGTAGACCTTTTCTTTGGGGGTGTTTCACTGTACATTGCTTTGAATTTTTGTAACTTAACTTTGCAACTTAAGACAACATTATTTTTTAATTAATGATTTTTTTTAGATTTAGAGTAATTGTTAAATGGTTCGGGAACACTTTATTTTAAGGTGACATATTACTACATGTACTTACTGGAGTAATAACAGTAAATTATGCATAATTACAAGTAACTAACCCAACCAACCTAACCTAAACCAAACCCTAACTGTAACTCTATAGTAAGTATGTGCAGTTAATTAATATTACTCAGTGCTTATTTTAGTAAGTACAATGTAACTACATCATTTTAAAATAAAAGTGTAATGGTTATGATAATTTTTTTTGAAAAATGGTGCATTAATATATTGTTATGATAGGTGGCTGATTCAATGAAGCGCACGACAATAGAAATACTATAATGACAGTCTTTAATATAATACTCAGGAATAACTGGAAAACTCAGAAGAATCAGGGAAACAACCACATAACTATATACAATACAGGACAAGGAATTAAGGATAACTCTGGGGTTATAAATGAGACGTAATCAGAGAAGGAGCAGCACAGGTGTGTAGAACTAATTAACAACCAACGAGATTAGAGAACTATGACAAACAAAATCACAGAAACTGGGAATACATGTTACAGTAGCCTGTCACATCTAGTTTTGGATTTGTGTTTATGCCTTTATTATGAAGTTTAGCCATGTTTCATGTTCCTGTTTGTCATTGCTATGTTTCCTAGTTTGCCATGTGCCCACCATGTCATGCATTTCCCTTGTTTGTGTCATGTGATACTGTCATGTGCTCCCTTGTCATTTGTTCTAGGTTGTCATTGGTTTATTGGTTCATTGTTCATAGGTGTTCCTTGTTTGTGATTTAGTCTTTGCGTATTCAAGCCCTCATGTTTGCCTTGTTCCTTGTCCCTGTACCACCTTGAGTAAGAGTATGTTCATGTTCGTTGTTTTGACAAGCCAAGTAAAGCCAAGTTTATGTTTGATCATGTTTGGACAGAAAGCTGCACTTGGGTTCTCTATCTACTTGCCTGCAGTGGACTAATGTTATAGAATTCTAGACCGCCAACAAAGAACCCAGCAGTCACCCAGCAACGTTTGCTCCAGGGAAATCGCCCCTTTGAGGCTTATGTGATGGAGTTTTATGAATTTTGCTTTCATGTAGACTTTAATGACTTTGCCCTTAAGGCCATTTGTCGCAATGGACTTACAGACCATTTGAATTATTTAATGCCTGTTGGTATTGTGGAAGAGGAGCCCTTCAGTACTAGAGCACCCACCATATTTGAGCCTTCAGTCATCATGCCAGCCATGCCAGAGACTGCTCACGTCACGCCTGCCCAGCCAGAGCCCTTAGTAAAGGTGGCTGCCACGCTTGAGCCCTTCAGCCAAAACTGCCGCCATGCCAGAGTCTCGAGAGTATGCAGCACCCGCCATTATGGCCACGGCCATTTTATGTGTGTGGGCTGTGCAAACATTGGCTCCAACCCCTGACCAGCATCCAGAGAACTCCAGCCCCTGACCACTGACTTGAATCTGCACGCTGGCAAATATCAATATAATTAACAATTACATAAATAAGAGATTCATTGTGCCACGATGCTTCAAGCATGAGATCATTTGACATGGCCTATAGAGGGCGCATCAGCATAAGAAATCTTTGAAGTCTTTATACTCTATATCCAACAGCTAATGACAGATAAATGCATACTCCGAGAGAGCTTCACAAAATCTTTGAATGTACCATCTGAATGCTCAATATTCATTGGTTGAATGCACGTTTTAAACCCTTTATTGTACACGTAAGTTAATCGTTGTTCTAAACTGTGCTGCTACAATACATACACACACACACACATAAAGTGTGTGCACTCTGAATCATTCGGTAGCACCAAAATGTATTCTCAACACTGTTCTGTGATTTATCAATGAAATAGCTATGAAACTACGAAGTTCTAGCATATATTTCTTCGTAACTAAAACCCACAGCTTCACTATTTGTAGAGAGAAGCTGCCAAGTAGAATTGATTCACACGCAACTGCTCGATCACGAATGCATTCATTTAAATGTAATCTTTATTGTGCACACTGGATGCTACAAAGTGACCATTGCAGATCAATTTCTTTGTGTCGAAAGTAACGCAGCAGTTTTGAAGTATGTCAGAAATAGAACGAGGCATCAGTTTACAGTCGGGGGTTTTGTGTTGCATCGCGCAGCTAGCATCCAGTGTAGATTGTTAACTGAAACAATCCTATTTGTTAACTGAAACATTAACATTTTTTACAGACTTTAGAGTGATGGTTGGGCTTGCTCTTCATTCAATTTTACAAGCTACCAGATAATTTTGTTTTTACCGGTAACCCTAGTTGTTTTTGCTCATATCCAGTTGCGCCAAACCTGTGGCAACCAAAGTCAATAATTAGCTGTGAGAATCGTCAATTTGCCCCCTCTAGTGGATGACTAAATATTTGCTAGTAAAATCCCCCTAGGTGGCCCCACATGTTGAAAACCCCTGGGCTAAAGTGACAAGTTTTTGATGACTTCCCCTTACTGTTGAGCAATAGCAGGAACCTGGCTATCTTAAACTTAAATGGAATGAAAAAGGACTGGAAGTCCAAGAAAACTTTCAAAAGAAGTTTCTCAGATTTTCATCTTTGAAGTCCAGGAGGTCACACTAAGTACTAACTTTTTACATTTTCTGTACATATTACCTATATTTTCTGTTTGTATAGTAAGACCAAAAAATAAACATGGGTGGTTGTTAAAACAACAAAGCTGGGCTAAGACTTTTGCATGTGAAGTTCTGTATGTATCACAGTTTCCACAAACATAAATGCAACTGTTCATAACATTGATATTAGTAGGAAATGTTTCTTGAGCAAATCAGCATACTAGAATGATTTCTAAAGTATCATGTGACACTGAAGACTGGAGTTATGACGCTGAAATTTCAGCTTTGTCATCACATGAATAGATATTTATAAAGGTGGGTGGAAATTTGTTCATTGTAGTAGACTAAAGATAATCATCTGTAGTTTATATGCCTCAGGGGAACATGATTTGTATTGACATCACCAAGTTTTAGGGAAAGAACATTCACATAAAATTTTCCACAAGTGTAACTTGTCATTCTTACGTCATTACTTGACAAACATAAAACCTTTTGACAAAACAAAATGTTTCTCATTTTAATTTGAGCACATTCATCATTGTGTGGTTTCTTCAGAAATGCGCTGGTGGTGTGATACAAGAGCATCATTGTTCAGCAGGAGTTCCCCTCTTATAAGGTTCATGTTTCTATCACTCAGAAAGGGACTCAGAGTCAGGAAGACATCTGTCATTAGATATCTCAATGTCCATCTTAAGCTCATAATGAATCTGAGAAACCATGAGAATAACATGTTCCTGCCTTTTCCATTGCCTCAATGACCATATGAAAATGTCCATTTAGGTCAAACAAGCATCCAAAAATATTTTGGACAATTGGCGTTGTTGTGCGTAATACATTTTACAGTTTTGATAAATGTAAAATTAATTGTAAATATTGAATGTTCCTCCATGTGACTCAAGAAATTAATACTTGCTTTAAAAATTTTTACTTTTATTCAGCAAGGATGTGTTAAATCGATCAAAAGTGACATATCAGGCATAACATTATGACCACCTTCCTAATATTGTGTTGGTAGTATTTAGTATTCAGGTCCATTATCCTGCTAAAAGAGGCCACAGCCGCCAGGGAATACCGTTTCCATGAAAGGGTGCACATGGTCTGCAAAAATGTCCCGCAGTGCATCAATGAGCCTTGGCCGTCCATGACCCTGTCGCCGGTTCACCACTGTTCCTTCCTTGGACCACTTTATCAACATATTAAGATGATTTCTGAAGGGTCATGTGACACTGAAGACTGGATTAATTCAATTCAATTCAAATTTATTTGTAAAGCGCTTTTCACGATACACATACAGAGAATGGATGTCAACATTACAATTTAAAGGATGCAGTTAGCAAATTTAGGTAATTAATTTACAATCAGAGCAGTTTAACTGAAGGTAGAAGCAAAGAGCTCCTGGAAAATGAATTACATTAACAATAATTGGGATATAGAAATTGGGCAATGCGCATGTTGATCCAGATGATTGCGTCTTCTGAAGTCCTCGCAGGAATTGGCGCCGTCTCTTCACAGGTGATGGTCATCTGAGGTCTTCTTAAGAGGCTGGATCCAAACTGAAGCTGATGTGCTCTCTAGTCACCTCGGGGCGGGTGTCTCGAGGTAAAACAGAAAAGCAAAAGGAGAATAATTAGTGTAGCTGCTGTTCATAACTTTAAGCAAAGATAGTCATAATGAGCAATTGATCTGATATGAGATGCATTATGTGAATGCTTGGCTAAAGAAATGTCTTTAATCTAGATTTAAACTGGGTGAGTGAGTCTGAGCCCCTAACATTATCAGCAAGGCTATTCTAGAGTTTCGGAGCCAAATGTGAAAATGTTCTCCCTCCTTTAGTGGACTTAGCTATCCTAGGTACAACCAGAATTCCAGAGTTTTGTGATCTTAAAGAGCGTGAAGGATTGTAGGGCAATAGAAGATCGGTTAAGTACACAGGAGCTAAACCATTTAGAGCCTTATAGGTTATTAGCAATACTTTATAATCAATACGGAACTTAATGGGTAACCAGTGTAGAGATGATAAAATTGGTGTTATATGATCATATTTTCTTGACCTGGTAAGAACTCTAGCAGCTGCATTTTGTACTAATTGTAGCTTGTTTATTGAGGAACCAATAAACCAGCTAATAATGCATTACAGTAATCTAGTCGAGACGTCATTGTCACGGAGCCATCTTCACCATCACGATCAGCCCCGCCCACTCGTTCACTTTCCCCGAAGTTCTGATTACGATCACCTGCCATTAATCATCACACCACCCTTCATAAGCTCTGCCATGGGACTGTGCAATAGACCTGCTACCTGGGGCAACATTACCTAAAGGTAAAATTTACCCCATGTCTATCCCGGAGCAGAAGGCCATGGATGACTACATCACTGAGGCGCTCCACCAAGGCTTCATAAGACCATCCACGTCCCCTGCCGCTTCAAGCTTCTTTTTCGTTTCCAAGAAGGACGGAGGCTTGAGGCTCTGCATCGATTACCGCAAGCTCAACTCCCAGACAGTTCCGCTACCCCCTTCCTCTGGTCCCTTCTGCCTTGGAGGAAGTTCGCGGAGCCACAATCTTCACCAAGTTGGACCTCAGGAGTGCATATAACCTCATCCGAATTCATACCGGGGATGAATGGAAGACGGCCTTCGTCACCCCCTCTGGTCACTACAAATACCGGGTAATGCCGTATGGCCTGGCAAACTCTCCCTCCATATTTCAAAACTATATGAATGAGATCTTCAGTGATCTCCTCCACAGATTTGTTATTGTCTACATAGACGATATACTCATCTATTCAAAGTCCCTCCATGAACATTATGATAAGGTTCGTCAGGTCTTCCAGCGGCTACGCACTCATCAATTCTACCTGAAACTCGAAAAATGTGAATTCCATCTCCCTAAGGTCCACTTCCTAGGTTACTATATTAACCAACACGGAGTCAAGATGGACCAGAGGAAGGTGGACGCGATTCTCCAGTGGCCCAAGCCCCTATCCGTAAAGGAACTTCAGCGCTTCCTGGGTTTCGCCAACTTTTACCGGAAATTTATCAAGAACTTCAGCCTCATTAGTGCTCCTCTAACAGCACTACTCCGGAACAGGCCTAAGTCTCTGTCCTGGAACCCCTTGGCTGCGCAGGCTTTCCAAACCCTCCAGGAGGCCTTCAGTTCGGCTCCTGTCCTCTGCCATCCTAACCCTGAACTCCCGTTTATTGTCGAGGTAGACGCCTCCCAAACAGGAGTGGGAGCCGTCCTCTCACAGCGGCAGGGTGACCCCATGCGCCTCCATCCATGTGCCGCCTTCTCTCGCAAGCTGTCCCCGGCGGAGCAGAATTATGATGTCGGGAACCGCGAATTACTAGCCATCAAGCTCGCACTGGAGGAATGGAGACACTGGCTGGAGGGAGCCAAACATTCATTTGAAGTCATCACAGACCACAGAAACCTGGAATATCTACGAGATGCCAAGCGTCTAAACACCCGTCAGGCCCGCTGGGCCCTCTTCTTCACACGATTTAACTTCATAGTCACCTATCATCGAGGCGACAAGAATATCAAGGCCGATGCCCTGTCACGTCTTCATGCTCCAAACGTTTGTCTCAATGCCCCTGAACCTATCCTTCCTCCAGCCATGGTCGTCGGTCCCATTCAGCGGGAGTGGGACTCCCAGATTCGTCAGGCCCAAGAATCTGAACCTGCTCCGCCGGGATGTCCAGAGGAGTTGATGTTCGTACCACCGTCAGCTCCTCTTGGACGCAGTGCATACCTCTCCGGGCTCTGGACACCCAGGTAGCCAGCGAACCCTCTCGCTCCAACAACAACGTTACTGGTGGCCCGGCATGTGAAGGGATGTTCTGGCTGCGCCATCACCAACACACCCCGACAGTTACCTGCAGGAAAACTACTCCCTCTTCCCATACCACACCGACCATGGACACATCTGGGCATTGATTTCATTACGGACCTACCTGTATTTGTTATCATCGATCGTTTCTCAAAGATGTACAAACTTCTTCCTCTCAGAGGACTGCCCACAGCCTTCCAAGCAGCTGAATTACTCTTCACCCATGTATTCCGGAACTTTGGGCTCCCCGAGGACATCGTGTCTGACCGCGGTCCTCAGTTCATCTCCCGTGTATGGCGGGCATTCTTCCACCACCTAGGCATCACCATCAGTCTCTCATCCGGTTACCACCCACAAACCAATGGGCAGACAGAACGGAAGATCCAGGAGATCCGGAGATATCTGAGGTCCTACTGCCACCAGAACCAGTCCACCTGGAGTCAGTTCCTTCCCTGGGCCGAATACGCACAGAACTCTCTCCAACAATCCACCACCGGGCTCACTCCGTTTAAGTGCGTATTCGGCTACCAACCTCCACTCTTCCCCTGGTCAGGTGAACCGCCTGAAGTCCCCACGGTTCACGAGTGGTTTCGTCAGAGCGAGAGGGTATGGGACTCAGCTCATGTCCACCTGCAGCAGGCAGTGCGGAGACACCAACTCCAGGCAGACAAGCGACGAGCCCCAACTCCAACCTACCTTCCGGGCCAGAAGGTATGGTTGTCCACTCGCGACATACGTCTTCGCCTGCCCTGCCATAAGCTGAGTCCCCGCTACATAGGTCCATTCACGGTCCTGAGGCAGCTCAACGATGTCACTGACCGCTTACAACTACCTGCCAAGTATCGTATATCACCTTCCTTTCATGTTTCCCTGCTTAAACCGCACACTGACCCTATGTTTCCACCCACAGATCCAGAAGTACCTCTCCCTCCTCCTGACCTGGCTGAAGCAGAGTCCATCTACCAGGTTCACGACATCCTGGATTCCCGACGACGTGGGGCACGTCTCGAATACCTGGTCGACTGGGAGGGATACGGTCCCGAGGAGAGATCCTGGGTCGCACGTGAGGACATCCTCGACCGCGCATTACTCACCCAATTCCACCAGGACCATCCCAGTCGGCCGGGACCCCGAGGTCGGGGTCACCCCCGTCGTCGCCACTTTCGGGCGTCAGGAGCCACCCGTGGAGGGGGGGTACTGTCACAGAGCCATCTTCACCGTCACGGTCAGCCCCGCCCACTCGTTCACTTTCCCCGGAGTTCTGATTACGATCACCTGCCATTAATCATCACACCACCCTTCATAAGCTCACTCACCCCACAGTTCAACGTCTGATCTCGTCTCTCATGGACTACACAGACTCACCTGCTACTCTTACCTGCATTCATCGGCATCTTCCAAGGAGTATTCTTCCGTGCATACGATACCAACATTACCAGCGAGAGCGTTGAACTGTTGAACTGATACCGGCATTCCTGCAAGACAAAGAAAAGACTTTAACACGCAAGCTAAGTTACCTGTTTACTTTCTGGATCTGAAAACCATACCATACCTGACCTGCATCAGAAATAGGTAACAGATTCCGTATCTTGGCAATGTTTCTGAGGTGGGAAAAGGCCATTTTTGTAACATATGAAATATGATTTTCAAAGGACAAGTTGCTGTCTAATATAACACCCAGGTCTTTAACTGTCGAAAATGGAGTAACAGTACATCCTTCTAAATGCAGACTGTAGTCTGAGAGATTCTGTGTACAGGTCTTTGGTCCAATAATTAGTACTTCAGTTTTATCTGAAGAGTTTAATAGAAGAAAATTACTAGTCATCCAATGTTTTACTTTAACACACTCTGTCAGTTTGGAAATTTAGAGATTTCATCTGGTCGTGATGAAATATATAACTGAGAATCATCTACATAGCAGTGGAAACTAATTCCATGTTTTCTTATAATATTGCCGAGTGGCAGCATGTATATTGAAAATAGCAGAGGGCCTAACACAGATCCTTGCGGCACTCCATAGTTTACTATTGTCATCTTAGATTTTTCCCCGTTTAAAAAAACAAAATTGTGTCGGTCTGATAGGTATGACCTAAACCACTGTAATGCCTGTCCCTGAATACTAGTGTAATTTTGTAGTCGGTCTAGGAGTATTTTATGATCTATAGTGTCGAACGCAGCACTGAGATCAAGTAACACTAGTATTGAGACACAGCCTTGGTCAGAAGCTAGAAGTAAGTCGTTTGTAATTTTAACGAGCTCAGTTTCTGTACTATGATGAGACCTGAATCCTGACTGAAATTTTTCATAGATAGCGTTTTTTTGCAAGAAGGAGCACAGTTGGGCCGACACCACTTTTTCTAATATTTTAGACATAAATGGAAGATTTGAAATGGGTCTGTAATTTGCCAATACATTTGGATCTAATTGTGGTTTCTTAATGAGAGGCTTAATAATTGCTAGTTTGAACGGTCATGGGACGTGTCCTGGAGATAAGGACGAGTTGATAATATTGAGAAGAGGTTCTTCTGCAACAGGTAACAGTTCTTTCAGTAGTTTAGTGGGTATTGGATCTAATAAACATGTTGTTGGTTTAGACGCAATAATAAGTTTATTTAGCTCTTCCTGTCCTATAGTTGTAAAGCACTGCAACTGTTCTTGAGGGGCGATAATTGAGGCTGAATTGTAAAACTCTGTTAAAGGTTGTACATTTACAATTGTATTTCTGATACTTTTGATTTTCTCAGTCAAGAAATACAAAGTCATCACTGCCTAACTGTAATGAAATGTTTTGCTCTGGTGGTGATTTGTTATATAATACTTGTAATATAACTTGTAATATAGCTACTATACTAAATAAGAACTGTGGATTGTTTGGGTTATTTTCTATGAATTTGTGGAGATGCTCAGCCCCGGCTGCTTTTAGAGTCTTTCTATAACGGGACAAACTGTCTTTCCACGCGATTCTGAAGACTTTTAAACGGGTTTGTCTCCATTTGCATTCTAGATTACGAGTTTCTCTTTTCATAGCGCGAGTAATACTGTTGTACCATGGTACAGTATTTTTCTCTCTAACCTTTTTAAATCTCAATGGTGCAACAGTATCTAATGTACTAGTGAAAATGGTGCACATGCTGCTAGTCATTTTCTCAAGATCATTTGCGTGTTTGGGTACGATGAGCAGCTGAGACAGATCAGGCAGGTTATTTGTGAATTTATCTATAGTTGTCGGGAGAATTGTTCTGCCTAGTCGATATCGCGGCACAATTTGACAAATATCATCAGTATGCAGTACCCAAGTACAAGATAGTGATCAGAGACATCATCACTTTGCGGTAGAATTTTTATAGGAGTAGGATTTATTCCATGTGATATTATTAAATCTAGAGTATGATTAATACGGAGAGGGGGTCCAGTGACGTTTTGTTTGACCCCAAAGGAGTTTAGTAAATTTGTAAACGCAGCCCCTAACGCATCATTTGTATTGTTTACATGAATGTTAAAATCTCCAACAATCAGAGCTTTATCAGCGTTGACCAATAGGTCTGAGAGAAAGTCTGCAAACTCTTTTAGGAAATCGACATAAGGCCCTGGAGGTCTATAAACGGTAGCCAAAGCAAGAGATAGTAGCGACTTTTTACTTATATCTGAGAGTGTAACATTTAGTATAAGAATTTCAAATGAATTAAACCTGTAGTTTGTTTTCTGAGTAGTGTTAAGAATACCTCTATGGATTGTTGCTACACCACCGCCATGGCCGATCGGACGGCATTTATTTTTATTACAGTAGCCAGGTGGACAAGACTCATTAAGACCGAAATAATCATTTGGTTTAATCCATGTTTCAGAAAGGCAAATTACATCAATCAAGACTATTGTCTGTGATCATTTCATTTATGATAACTGCCTTAGGTCTCAGCCATCTAATGTTTAGTAGCCCTAGCTTTAGAAATTGTTTTTGTTCAGTAATTTTGCAAAATTCTGGTTTGATCACGATCAGGTTTTTTTTAGATCCTTTATTTTTATTGTTATTGCTAAGCCTCACTATTCGGGGAATAGACACAGTTTCTATAGACTGCATTACACTCACATTTCTATCATTTAAATCGGCAGAACACATTCTGTGATTTGAGGTTTGACTTACTAGTCATACGGTGCGAAGCGTCTTGGAGATGTTCTCCGACAGAAGATCAGCTCCGGTTCTGCTGGGGTGCAAGCCATCAGCACGGAAGAGTCTAGGACGCTCCCAGAAAAGATTCCAATTATTTATAAAGAAGCAGCCTCTGTTCATTACACCAAGACATCAACCATTCATTTAAAGCAAATAATCTTACTGAACCTTTCATGTCCTCGTCGGTACGTCGGAAGCGGTCCGGACACGATGGTCCTCGTCGCGGGTGATGTGGCTCGTACCGTCTCGATCAGGCTCCAGAAGTCCTGCTTCAGCACCTCCGTCTGCCGCAGCCTGGTGTTGTTCACGCCCGGGTGCAGCACTACAGCTCCGATGGTCTCAGCACCGTTGAGGATCGCGGGAAAAAAGAAAAAAAAAAACAGAAAAAGAAAACAGCAGGCCAAGAGACACAGAGCCTCCACAGCGCAGACAAACAGTTAAGTTACCCAAGTTAATAATCTGCAAATTCAGTGGTGGAATTAGCTTGTTCAGTTTGAAACCGCTATTCACAAAAATGATGCGCTGAGCAAAACAGAGAAGTTTAATTACTTAAAGACGTATCTAACTGGCGCTGCTTCAAAGGCAATAGCGGGGCTGATGATGACAAACGGCAATTATGATCATGCGATTGATCTGCTTCAGAACCGGTTCGGAAGAAAGGATCTGCTCATTAATGCGCATATGACCAAGTTGCTGAATCTCTGCCCAGTAAAGAAATCACATGATGTCGCTGCTCTGAGACAACTTTACGATGAATGTGAAGTGCAGATCCGTAGCTTAGAATCACTGGGAATTGTTTCAGAAGACTGCCTTTTCTGTGACAGTGCAGCACATAAAACAGAACTGTGTCCAAAAACTGATATTGCTGCACGAAAAGACAAATTGATGAAAATGGAACGATGCTTTGTTTGTCTTGGACCAAAGCATATTGCAAGATTCTGTAAGGCCAAAGTGTGCTGTAATGCGTGTGGAGGCAGACATCATAGAGCTGTGTGAGAAAAGAGAAACACACACTTCAGACACTGAAAACAAAGACAATGTTGTTTCTTCATTCGCATCACATTCCGTCAAGATACAGCCCACTAAACCGAACAACACTGTGCTGCTTCAGACTGTATGAGCATGGGCGTAAACCTGACCTGGTGGACGTAAAAGCATTTCGCTGCTTACTGGACGGAGGCAGTCAGAGAAGTTTCATCAGTGAGAACACAGTAAGAGCTTTAAAATTATCTGTGATTAAACAAGAAGCGATCACTCTGCATACTTTTGGCTCAGCAGCACCAGTAACTTCAAGACACAACACAGTAAAAGTAATTCTGCAGAGCATCTGGCGATTCCAGGCGAGCACATCCAAGCAGAGTTGAAACGAAAAGGCTTTCAGTTGGCAGACTTCCCAGACCCCAGCACTTGTGATACAGAGTTGTCGATGCTGATTGGTGCAGACTATTATTGGCATATACAGTCAGGCCAAGTAGAAAGACTCACAGATACACTTGTGGCCATTGAGAGCATTTTTGGATGGTCAGTGCAGGGCCCAGTCACAATGTCCAGTGTTTCTGATGCAGCATGCATGCACATACAAATTAATGAAGACACACTGGTCTCAGAACGTCTGAAGGCCTTCTGGGAAATCGAGTCCCTTGGCATCAACATGAAGCACACAGACAGCCTTCAAGAGGAGGAGGGTCTTCACATGTTTGAAAAGACAACTCAATACAAAGGCAATCGATATGAAGTGGAGCTGCCATGGCGACCTGACAAACCAGAACTCCCAGATAACTACAGAATTGCAAAGAAAAGATTTGAAGGACTTAAAAGAAAGTTGAAGTCAGATGTAGTGGCGTATCATGGATACAATGAAGTTATGAATGATTACCTTGAGCAGGGCATCGTTGAAGACGTGGTGGAGGACGGGTCATCTCCAGATGCTGTGAAGTACTACATGCCTCATCATGCTGTTCTGCGGGAAGACAAGATAACCACAAGGCTCAGAGTAGTGTTTGATGCTTCATCACATGACACTGGCTTTCCATCACTAAATGTCTGTCTACTTACTGGTCCTAACTTGAATCCAGATCTGCTCAGCATACTGATAAAATTCAGACTGAATGAGATTGCATTTACCGCAGATATCAAGAAGGCTTTCTTGCAGATTTCTCTTGCTGAGAAGGACAGAGACGCAGTACGGTCATGAGCCACCCCATGAAAATACAAGCGAGAAGCTACGCGTGCTATAGATGACGAGAGTGGTGTTTGGGGTGTCCCCCAGCCCATTCCTCCTGGAAGCTACAGTGAGAAAACATCTGAAGGGATATGAAGCCCAACTACCTGAGATAGTAAAGATAATAAAAGAATCACTTTATGTTGATGACTTGATCTCAAGTGTAAGTGATGTTGAAAATGCCTTCTCCATAACTACTGGTGCAAGGAAGATTATGTCTGCAGCTGGCATGGACTTTTGCAAGTGGACAACCAACTGCGGTGCATTGAAGGAGAAATGGAAGACGACAGTGAGTGAACTTGGAGAGGAGATAGAAACACATGGATCTGTGTTGAAGGTACTAGGCTTGGTATGGAGAACTAAAACCGATGATTTTGTCTTTGATCTGACTGCATTGCTGAGTGCTGTAGCTAACAGAAAAAATACCAAGAGAAGTGTTCTAAAGCTCTCTGCTCGCATATTTGACACAATAGGCTTTCTTACCCTGTTCACTGTGCGAGTGAAATACCTTTTTCAAGAGTTGTGGATACGAGGCATTGGTTGGGACGCGGAGCTGCCCACAGATCTTGCACAAGAATGGCAAGGGTGGTGTGCAGAGGTTCCACAGATCCACCACATAATCATTCCTCGCTGGTATGGAATAAATTCTGAGCACAGAAAGGATGCACAACAACTCCACGTGTTTTGTGATGCAAGCGAGAAAGCTTATAGTACTGTCGCCTACCTGCTACGAATAGATGATGATGGAACAAAGACCACGTGCCTTGTCGCAACAAAGTCCAGGGTAGCCCCCCTGATGAGGATATCACTGCCTCGTCTTGAGCTGATGGGAGCAGTAATTGGAGCAAGACTAGGAACTAGCCTGTTAAAGCCTCTGAATATAGAGCTTCATTAAGTTCACATGTGGACAGATTCGATGATTGTGCTGCAGTGGATTCGCAGTCCAGCTCACAAATGGAAACAGTGTGTGTCAAACAGAGTATCTGAAATCCAGTCTTTAACCAACCCTGCAATGTGGTCTCACTGTAAAGGCAAGTTCAATCCAGCTGACCTCCCCACCAGAGGTCAGACTGCAGCCAACCTGAAGGAAAGTGAACTGTGGTGGAAGGGACCTTCATTTCTGACTGCATTGAAACTGTTGGAAGAGCACAATTAAGAACAAAGCGATGAAGATGTCACTAATGAGCAAAACCAAGCTCGTCAGATCACTGTGCAACTCAGTAGCAACGGTAACCAAAGGGGGATGGAACCTGTGCTGGATTTAATGAAGTACAGCAAATTGAATACAGTATTGCGAGTCAATGCTTGGATCAAACGGTTTGTGCACAATGCAAGTTCAAGCCCCAAGAGACGAGGTGAGTTGACTGCTGACAAAATGTTTGAGGCTGAGAAGTACTGGATAAAAGTGACTCAAGATAGCAGCTTTAGCCATGAGATCAATTTGCGGAAAGCTGGTAAGACCCTGAACTCAGGTTCAAGGATCAGAGACTTAAAACCTTTCCTTGATGAATTGCTCCGTGTTGGAGGCAGATTGCAACCGTCAGACTTTAGTTATAGAGAAAAACCATCCATGGATTCTTCCCAGTAAAGACCGATATTGTGAGCTGCTGGTCCAGCACAGCCATGAATTTATCATACATTCTGGTCTGAGAGACACGCTAATACAAATTAGATATAGACACTGGATCTTACGAGGCAGACAAATTGTGAAAGGTATTCTGTCCAAATGTTCTGTGTGCAAAAGATTCAAGGCAAAGCCTGCACAGCAGCACACGGCTCCATTACCACGAGACAGATTAACAGAGAGCCCTCCATTTGAAGTAACTGGTGTAGACCTTGCAGGTCCACTGTATGTGAAGAACGATTATGTTGCTCTATTCACATGTGCCGTCATTAGAGCAGTGCATTTGGAGCTGGTTTCAAGTCAGTCAACTGAAAGTTTCTTGTTAGCACTCAAGCGATTCGTTTCCAGAGGAGGACTCATTTATTCAGACAATGCCAGAACATTTAAAAGAGCAAATCAGGACCTCAGTGAGCTGTGGCAAGCCATCAAAGATCCACAACTGCTGGAATACTTCTAAGGGAAAGGCATCACCTGGCGTTTCATTGTTGAGCGAGTAGCCTGATGGGGTGGATTTTGGGAGAGGCTTGTAAGGTCTGTAAAAACATGCCTGAAAAAGGTGCTAGGAAGAGCATCACTCACCTTTGAAGAAATTTCTACGCTTCTAACAGAAGTAGAAGCCACACTGAATTCTAGACCCCTAACCTTTGTCCACAATGAGCTTGACGAGCCGCAGCCATTAACACCTGCACACTTCTTGGTTGATGAGTGACTTACTTCACTGCCTCCAAAACCGTTTCCCACCGACTGTGATCATCCCACTGTCAGTAAAGAGGACATGATGAAAAGGTGGAGATACAGGAACCGACTCATGACCAATCTCTGGAATCGCTGGAGAAAGGATTATCTACTGGACCTGAAATCTGCCCATTCCTGCACCACACAAAAGCCTACTGAGGTAAAGATGGGTGACAGTTCTCTTCGGAGATCCCAACATGCCGAGACAAACTTGGAAGTTAGGAAGAATTGAAGAGCTGTTTACAGGCAGAGATGGAAAAGTTAGATCCTGTGCTGTTCAGATATTTAAATTTTTTTTTTTACATTTTTCATCATTTAGCAGACGCTTTTATCCAAAGCGACTTACAAGGGGAGCAATTAAGGGTTAGGGTTCACAATCCCCACTTTCAATTCCTGCCAGCGTGGGAATCGAACCGGCAACCTTCAGATTACAAGCCCGACTCCCTCACCACTAGGTCACGACTGGATGGATATCCACAAGGACTGTGTTAAAGAGACCTATTCAACTGCTTTATGCATTAGAGATTTAAATTGAGAGCATTGGCGATTCAGACGATCCAGAGAGCGCTGAAGTTTCAGAGATCGCTGGAGATTCAGTGAGCGCTGGAGATTCAGAGAGCATTTGAGATTCTGACGATTCATAGAGCGCTGAAGATTAGGAGAGCGCTTGACGATTCAGAGAGCGCTTGTGATTCAGAGAGCGCTTGTGATTCAGAGAGCGCTTGTGATTCAGAGAGCGCTTGTGATTCAGAGAGCGCTTGTGATTCAGAGAGCGCTTGTGATTCAGAGACCGTTGACCATCCAGAGAGTGCTGACGATTCAGAGAGTGTAGGAGATTAGGAGAGCGCTGGAGATAAGGAGAGCGCTTACAATTCAGAGAGCACTGGAGGCGCTGGCGATTCAGACAGCGCTGACCATCCAGAGAACGCTGACCATTCAGAGAGTGCTGACCATCCAGAGAGCTGTGACTATTCATACAGCACTGGAGGCGCTGAGAATTTAGAGAGCGCTGGCAATTCAGACAACGCTGACCATCCAGAGAATGCTGACCATTCAGAGACCTCTGACTATTCAGAGAGCGCTGGAGAAGCAGACGATTCAGAGAGCGCTGGCGATTCAGAGAGCGCTGGCGATTCAGAGAGCGCTGGCGATTCAGACAACAGTGACCATCCAGTGAGTGCTGACCATTCAGAGACCTCTGACTATTCAGACAGCACTGGAGAAGCTGACGATTCAGAGAGCACTGGCGATTCAGACAATTCAGAGAGCGCTGACGATCCAGAGATCGCTGGAGATTCAGAGAGCATTTGAGATTCTGACGATTCATAGAGCGCTGGAGATTAGGAGAGTGCTGACGATTCAGAAAGCGCTGACCATCCAGAGAGCGCTGACGATTCAGAGAGCGCTGGAGGCGCTGACGATTCAGAGAGCGCTGATCATCCAAGAGAACGCTGACCATCCAGAGAGTGCTGACCATCCAGAGAGCTCTGACTATTCAGACAGCGCTGGAAAAGCTGACGATTCAGAGAGGCATGGTGATTCAGACGATTCAGAGAGCGCTGACCATCCAGAGAGCGCTGGAGATTCAGAGAGCGCTGGCGATTCAGACAACAATGACCATCCAGTGAGTGCTGACCATTCAGAGACCTCTGACTATTCAGACAGCACTGGAGAAGCTGACGATTCAGAGAGCACTGGTGATTCAGAGAGTGCTGACGATCCAGAGATCGCTGGAGATTCAGAGTGCATTTGAGATTCTGACGATTCAGAGAGCGCTGACGATTCAGAGAGCACTGGAGGCGCTGACTATCCAGAGAGCGCTGGAGATTCAGAGAGCGCTGGCGATTCAGACAACAGTGACCATCCAGTGAGTGCTGACCATTCAGAGACCTCTGACTATTCAGACAGCACTGGAGAAGCTGACGATTCAGAGAGCACTGGAGGCGCTGACTATCCAGAGAGCGCTGGAGATTCAGAGAGCGCTGGCGATTCAGACAACAGTGACCATCCAGTGAGTGCTGACCATTCAGAGACCTCTGACTATTCAGACAGCACTGGAGAAGCTGACGATTCAGAGAGCACTGGCGATTCAGACAATCCAGAGATCGCTGGAGATTCAGAGAGCATTTGAGATTCTGACGATTCATAGAGCGCTGGAGATTAGGAGAGTGCTGACGATTCAGAAAGCGCTGACCATCCAGAGAGCGCTGACGATTCAGAGAGCACTGGAGGCGCTGACTATCCAGAGAGCGCTGACGATTCAGAGAGCGCTGGAGGCGCTGACGATTCAGAGAGCGCTGATCATCCAAGAGAACGCTGACCATCCAGAGAGCTCTGACTATTCAGACAGCACTGGAAAAGCTGACGATTCAGAGAGCCATGGTGATTCAGACGATTCAGAGAGCGCTGGAGATTCAGAGAGCATTTGAGATTCTGACAATTCAGAGAGCGCTGACCATCCAGAGAACGCTGACCATTCAGAGAGTGCTGACCATCCAGAGAGCTCTGACTATTCAGACAGCACTGGAGAAGCTGACGATTCAGAGAGCACTGGTGATTCAGAGAGTGCTGACGATCCAGAGATCGCTGGAGATTCAGAGTGCATTTGAGATTCTGACGATTCAGAGAGCGCTGACGATTCAGAGAGCACTGGAGGCGCTGACTATCCAGAGAGCGCTGACGATTCAGAAAGCGCTGACCATCCAGAGAACGCTGACCATTCAGAGAGCTCTGAATATTCAGACAGCACTGGAGAAGCTGACGATTCAGAGAGCACTGGCCATTCAGACGATTCAGACAGCGCTGACAATCCAGAGATCGCTGCAGATTCAGAGAGCTGACGATTCAGAGCATTTGAGATTCTGATGATTCATAGAACGCTGGAGATTAGGAGAGTGCTGACGATTCAGAGAGCATTTGAGATTCTGATGATTCATATAACGCTGGAGATTAGGAGAGTGCTGAAGATTCAGAGAGTGCTGGAGAGACAGAGAGCACTGGAGATTGAGATTGCTGGAGATTAAGAGAATGCTGACCATCCAGAGAGCGCTGGAGGTGCTGACAATTCAGAGAGCGCTGGAGATTAAGAGAGCACTGGAGATTCCGAAATTGCTGGAGATTAAGAGAGCGCTGACCATCCAGAGAGCGCTGGAGGTTCAAAGAGCTTTGGAGATTCTGATGATTCAGAGAGTGCTGGCGATTCAGACAGCGCTGACCATCCAGAGAACGCTGACGATTCAGAGAGCGCTGATGATCCAGAGAACGCTGGAGATTAGGAGAGTGCTGACGATTCAGAGAGCATTTGAGATTCTGATGATTCATAGAACGCTGGAGATTAGGAG
The DNA here is from genome assembly GCA_038088235.1 of Zacco platypus. Taxonomy (NCBI): domain Eukaryota; kingdom Metazoa; phylum Chordata; class Actinopteri; order Cypriniformes; family Xenocyprididae; genus Zacco; species Zacco platypus. The sequence goes on along the minus strand of CM076078.1, from coordinate 22,608,873 downwards.
AGTGCTGAAGATTCAGAGAGTGCTGGAGAGACAGAGAGCACTGGAGATTCAGATTGCGTTGAAGATTCAGAGACTGCTGGAGATTAAGAGAGCGCAGACAATCCACAGAGCATTGACCATCCAGAGAGCACTGACCATCCAGAGAGTGCTGACGATTCAGAGAGCGCTGGAGATTCCGAGATTGCTGACCATCCAGAGAGCACTGGAGGTGCTGACAATTCAGAGAGCGCTGGAGATTAAGAGAGCACTGGAGATTAAGAGAGCACTGGAGATTAAGAGATTGCTGGAGATTAAGAGAGCGCTGACCATCCAGAGAGCGCTGGAGGTTCAAAGAGCTTTGGAGATTCTGATGATTCAGAGAGTGCTGGCGATTCAGACAGCGCTGACCATTCAGTGAGTGCTGACGATTCAGAGAGCGCTGATGATCCAGAGAGCACTGGAGATTCTGAGACCGCTGACCATTCAGAGAGCGCAGACAATCCAGAGAGCGCTGACCATCCAGAGTGCGCTGACCATCCAGAGAGCGCTGACCATCCAGAGAGCGCTGGAGGTGCTGACAATTCAGAGAGCACTGGAGATTCCGAGATTGCTGGAGATTAAGAGAGCACTGACCATCCAGAGAGCGCTGACCATCCAGAGAGCGCTGGAGGTGCTGACAATTCAGAGAGCGCTGGCGATTCAGAGAGCACTGGAGATTCCGAGATTGCTGGAGATTAAGAGAGCGCTGACCATCCAGAGAGCGCTGGAGGTTCAAAGAGCTTTGGAGATTCTGATGATTCAGAGAGTGCTGGCGATTCAGACAGCGCTCACCATTCAGTGAGTGCTGACGATTCAGAGCGCTGACGATTCAGAGAGTATTTGAGATTTTGACGATTCATAGAGCGCTGGAGATTAGGAGAGTGCTGATGATTCAGAGAGCGCTGACCATTCAGAGAGCGCTGGAGGCACTGACCATTCAGAGAGCACTGGAGGCACTGACCATTCAGAGAGCACTGGAGGCACTGACCATTCAGAGAGCACTGGAGATTCAGATTGCACTGGAGATTCTGAGACCGCTGACCATTCAGAGAGCGCAGACCATCCAGAGAGCGCTGACCATCCAGAGAGCGCTGACCATCCAGAGAACGCTGACCATCCAGAGAACGCTGACCATCCAGACAGCGCTGACCATCCAGAGAGCGCTGGAGGTGCTGAAAATTCAGAGAGCACTGGAGATTCCGAGATTGCTGGAGATTAAGAGAGCACTGACCATCCAGAGAGCGCTGACCATCCAGAGAGCGCTGGAGGTGCTGACAATTCAGAGAGCGCTGGCGATTCAGAGAGCACTGGAGATTCCGAGATTGCTGGAGATTAGGAGAGTGCTGACGATTCAGAGAGTGCTGGAGAGACAGAGAGCACTGGAGATTCAGATTGCGTTGAAGATTCAGAGACCGCTGGAGATTAAGAGAGCGCAGACAATCCACAGAGCATTGACCATCCAGAGAGCACTGACCATCCAGAGAGCGCTGGAGATTCCGAGATTGCTGACCATCCAGAGAGCACTGGAGGTGCTGACAATTCAGAGAGCGCTGGAGATTAAGAGAGCACTGGAGATTCTGAGATTGCTGGAGATTAAGAGAGTGCTGACCATCCAGACAGGTGCTGACAATTTAGAGAGCGCTGGAGGCGCTGACAATTCAGAGAGTGCTGGCGATTCAGAGAGCACTGACGATTTAGAGAGCGCTGGAGGTTCAAAGAGCTTTGGAGATTCTGATGATTCAGAGAGTGCTGGCGATTCAGACAGCGCTGACCATTCAGTGAGTGCTGACGATTCAGAGAGTGCTGGAGATTCAGAGAGCATTTGAGATTGACGATTCATAGAGCGCTGGAGATTAGGAGAGTGCTGACGATTCAGAGAGCGCTGGAGGCGCTGACCATTCAGAGAGCGCTGGTGATTCAGATTGCACTGGAGATTAAGAGACCCCTGACCATTCAGAGAGCGCAGACAATCCAGAGAGCGCTGACCATCCAGAGAGCGCTGGAGATTAAGAGAGCGCTGACCATCCAGAGAGCGCTGACCATCCAGAGAGCACCGGAGGTGCTGACCATTCAGAGAGCGCTGGAGATTAAGAGAGCACTGGAGATTCAGAGACCGCTGACCATTCAGACAGTGCTGGAGGCGCTGACCATTCAGAGAGCGCTGGAGGCGCTGACCATCCAGAGAGCGCCGGAGGCGCTGACCATCCAGAGAGCGCCGGAGGCGCTGACCATCCAGAGAGCGCCGGAGGCGCTGACCATCCAGAGAGCGCTGACCATCCAGAGAACGCTGACCATTCAGACAGCACTGGCGATTCAGACGATTCAGAGAGCGCTGACGATTCAGAGATCGCTGGAGAGTCAGAGAGCATTTGAGATTTTGACGATTCATAGAGCGCTGGAGATTAGGAGAGTGCTGATGATTCAGAGAGCACTGGAGGCGCTGACGATTCAGAGAGCGCTGGCGATTTAGAGAGCGCTGGAGGTTCAAAGAGCCTTGGAGATTCTGATGATTCAGAGAGTGCTGGCGATTCAGACAGCGCTGACCATTCAGTGAGTGCTGACGATTCAGAGAATGCTGGAGATTCAGAGAGCATTTGAGATTGACGATTCATAGAGCGCTGGAGATTAGGAGAGTGCTGACGATCCAGAGATCGCTGGAGATTCAGAGTGCATTTGAGATTCTGACGATTCAGAGAGCGCTGACGATTCAGAGAGCACTGGAGGCGCTGACTATCCAGAGAGCGCTGACGATTCAGAAAGCGCTGACCATCCAGAGAACGCTGACCATTCAGAGAGCTCTGAATATTCAGACAGCACTGGAGAAGCTGACGATTCAGAGAGCACTGGCCATTCAGACGATTCAGACAGCGCTGACAATCCAGAGATCGCTGCAGATTCAGAGAGCTGACGATTCAGAGCATTTGAGATTCTGATGATTCATAGAACGCTGGAGATTAGGAGAGTGCTGACGATTCAGAGAGCATTTGAGATTCTGATGATTCATATAACGCTGGAGATTAGGAGAGTGCTGAAGATTCAGAGAGTGCTGGAGAGACAGAGAGCACTGGAGATTGAGATTGCTGGAGATTAAGAGAATGCTGACCATCCAGAGAGCGCTGGAGGTGCTGACAATTCAGAGAGCGCTGGAGATTAAGAGAGCACTGGAGATTCCGAAATTGCTGGAGATTAAGAGAGCGCTGACCATCCAGAGAGCGCTGGAGGTTCAAAGAGCTTTGGAGATTCTGATGATTCAGAGAGTGCTGGCGATTCAGACAGCGCTGACCATCCAGAGAACGCTGACGATTCAGAGAGCGCTGATGATCCAGAGAACGCTGGAGATTAGGAGAGTGCTGACGATTCAGAGAGCATTTGAGATTCTGATGATTCATAGAACGCTGGAGATTAGGAGAGTGCTGAAGATTCAGAGAGTGCTGGAGAGACAGAGAGCACTGGAGATTCAGATTGCGTTGAAGATTCAGAGACTGCTGGAGATTAAGAGAGCGCAGACAATCCACAGAGCATTGACCATCCAGAGAGCACTGACCATCCAGAGAGTGCTGACGATTCAGAGAGCGCTGGAGATTCCGAGATTGCTGACCATCCAGAGAGCGCTGGAGATTAAGAGAGCACTGGAGATTAAGAGAGCACTGGAGATTCCGAGATTGCTGGAGATTAAGAGAGCGCTGACCATCCAGAGAGCGCTGGAGGTTCAAAGAGCTTTGGAGATTCTGATGATTCAGAGAGTGCTGGCGATTCAGACAGCGCTGACCATTCAGTGAGTGCTGACGATTCAGAGAGCGCTGATGATCCAGAGAGCACTGGAGATTCTGAGACCGCTGACCATTCAGAGAGCGCAGACAATCCAGAGAGCGCTGACCATCCAGAGTGCGCTGACCATCCAGAGAGCGCTGACCATCCAGAGAGCGCTGGAGGTGCTGACAATTCAGAGAGCACTGGAGATTCCGAGATTGCTGGAGATTAAGAGAGCACTGACCATCCAGAGAGCGCTGACCATCCAGAGAGCGCTGGAGGTGCTGACAATTCAGAGAGCGCTGGCGATTCAGAGAGCACTGGAGATTCCGAGATTGCTGGAGATTAAGAGAGCGCTGACCATCCAGAGAGCGCTGGAGGTTCAAAGAGCTTTGGAGATTCTGATGATTCAGAGAGTGCTGGCGATTCAGACAGCGCTCACCATTCAGTGAGTGCTGACGATTCAGAGCGCTGACGATTCAGAGAGTATTTGAGATTTTGACGATTCATAGAGCGCTGGAGATTAGGAGAGTGCTGATGATTCAGAGAGCGCTGACCATTCAGAGAGCGCTGGAGGCACTGACCATTCAGAGAGCACTGGAGGCACTGACCATTCAGAGAGCACTGGAGGCACTGACCATTCAGAGAGCACTGGAGATTCAGATTGCACTGGAGATTCTGAGACCGCTGACCATTCAGAGAGCGCAGACCATCCAGAGAGCGCTGACCATCCAGAGAGCGCTGACCATCCAGAGAACGCTGACCATCCAGAGAACGCTGACCATCCAGACAGCGCTGACCATCCAGAGAGCGCTGGAGGTGCTGAAAATTCAGAGAGCACTGGAGATTCCGAGATTGCTGGAGATTAAGAGAGCACTGACCATCCAGAGAGCGCTGACCATCCAGAGAGCGCTGGAGGTGCTGACGATTCAGAGAGCGCTGACGATTCAGAGAGCGCTGACGATTCAGAGAGCGCTGACGATTCAGAGAGCGCTGGAGGTTCTGATGATTCAGAGAGTGCTGGCGATTCAGACAGCGCTGACCATTCAGTGAGTGCTGACGATTCAGAGAGCACTGGTGATTCAGAAAGCGCTGATGATCCAGAGAGCGCTGACGATTCAGAGAGTGCTGGAGATTCAGAGAGCATTTGAGATTGACGATTCATAGAGCGCTGGAGATTAGGAGAGTGCTGACGATTCAGAGAGTGCTGGAGAGACAGAGAGCACTGGAGATTCAGATTGCGTTGAAGATTCAGAGACCGCTGGAGATTAAGAGAGCGCAGACAATCCACAGAGCATTGACCATCCAGAGAGCACTGACCATCCAGAGAGCGCTGGAGATTCCGAGATTGCTGACCATCCAGAGAGCACTGGAGGTGCTGACAATTCAGAGAGCGCTGGAGATTAAGAGAGCACTGGAGATTCTGAGATTGCTGGAGATTAAGAGAGTGCTGACCATCCAGACAGGTGCTGACAATTTAGAGAGCGCTGGAGGCGCTGACAATTCAGAGAGTGCTGGCGATTCAGAGAGCGCTGACGATTTAGAGAGCGCTGGAGGTTCAAAGAGCTTTGGAGATTCTGATGATTCAGAGAGTGCTGGCGATTCAGACAGCGCTGACCATTCAGTGAGTGCTGACGATTCAGAGAGTGCTGGAGATTCAGAGAGCATTTGAGATTGACGATTCATAGAGCGCTGGAGATTAGGAGAGTGCTGACGATTCAGAGAGCGCTGGAGGCGCTGACCATTCAGAGAGCGCTGGTGATTCAGATTGCACTGGAGATTAAGAGACCCCTGACCATTCAGAGAGCGCAGACAATCCAGAGAGCGCTGACCATCCAGAGAGCGCTGGAGATTAAGAGAGCGCTGACCATCCAGAGAGCGCTGACCATCCAGAGAGCACCGGAGGTGCTGACCATTCAGAGAGCGCTGGAGATTAAGAGAGCACTGGAGATTCAGAGACCGCTGACCATTCAGACAGTGCTGGAGGCGCTGACCATTCAGAGAGCGCTGGAGGCGCTGACCATCCAGAGAGCGCCGGAGGCGCTGACCATCCAGAGAGCGCCGGAGGCGCTGACCATCCAGAGAGCGCCGGAGGCGCTGACCATCCAGAGAGCGCTGACCATCCAGAGAACGCTGACCATTCAGACAGCACTTGCGATTCAGACGATTCAGAGAGCGCTGACGATTCAGAGATCGCTGGAGAGTCAGAGAGCATTTGAGATTTTGACGATTCATAGGAGCGCTGGAGATTAGGAGAGTGCTGATGATTCAGAGAGCACTGGAGGCGCTGACGATTCAGAGAGCGCTGGCGATTTAGAGAGCGCTGGAGGTTCAAAGAGCCTTGGAGATTCTGATGATTCAGAGAGTGCTGGCGATTCAGACAGCGCTGACCATTCAGTGAGTGCTGACGATTCAGAGAATGCTGGAGATTCAGAGAGCATTTGAGATTGACGATTCATAGAGCGCTGGAGATTAGGAGAGTGCTGGAGAGACAGAGAGCACTGGAGATTCAGATTGCGTTGAAGATTCAGAGACCGCTGGAGATTAAGAGAGCGCAGACAATCCACAGAGCATTGACCATCCAGAGAGCACTGACCATCCAGAGAGTGCTGACGATTCAGAGAGCGCTGGAGATTCCGAGATTGCTGACCATCCAGAGAGCACTGGAGGTGCTGACAATTCAGAGAGCGCTGGAGATTAAGAGAGCACTGGAGATTCCGAGATTGCTGGAGATTAAGAGAGCGCTGACCATCCAGAGAGCGCTGGAGGTTCAAAGAGCTTTGGAGATTCTGATGATTCAGAGAGTGCTGGCGATTCAGACAGCGCTGACGATTCAGAGAGTATTTGAGATTCTGATGATTCATAGAACGCTAGATATTAGGAGAGTGCTGACCATTCAGAGAGCGCTGACCATTCAGTGAGTGCTGACGATTCAGAGAGCACTGGCGATTCAGAGAGCGCTGACGATTCAGAGAGTATTTGAGATTCTGATGATTCATAGAACGCTAGATATTAGGAGAGTGCTGACCATTCAGAGAGCGCTGGAGAGTCAGAGAGCACTGGAGATTCAGATTGCGTTGAAGATTCAGAGAGCGCAGACAATCCACAGAGCATTGACCATCCAGAGAGTGCTGACGATTCAGAGAGTGCTGACGATTCCGAGATTGCTGGAGATTAAGAGAGCGCTGACCATCCAGAGAGCACTGGAGGTGCTGAAAATCCAGAGAGCGCTGACCATCCAGTGAGCGCTGACCATCCAGAGAGCGCTGACCATCCAGAGAGCGCTGACCATCCAGAGAGCGCTGACCATCCAGAGAGCGCTGACCATCCAGAGAGCGCTGGAGATTCCGAGATTGCTGATGATTTAGAGAGTGTTGGAGGCGTTGGCGATTCAGAGAGTGCTGGAGATTCAAAGAGTGTTGTAGATTCTGATGATTCAGAGAGTGCTGGAGATTCAGACAGCGCTGACCATCCAGAGAGCGCTGGCGATCCAGAGGGCGCTGACGATTCAAAGGGCGCTGGCGATTAAGAGAGCACTGGAGATTCTGAGACCGCTGACCATTCAGAGAGCGCAGACAATCCACAGAGCACTGACCATCCAGAGAGCACTGACCATCCAGAGAGCGCTGGAGATTCAGAGACCGCTGACCATTCAGAGAGTGCAGACAATCCACAGAGTATTGACCATCCAGACAGCTGACCATTCAGAGAGCGCTGGAGGCGCTGACCATTCAGAGAGCGCTGGAGGCGCTGACGATTCAGAGAGCGCTGACGATTCAGAGAGCGCTGAAGGCGCTGACGATTCAGAGAGCGCTGACGATTCAGAGAGCGCTGACGATTCAGAGAGCGCTGACGATTCAGAGAGCGCTGACGATTCAGAGAGCGCTGACGATTCAGAGAGCGCTGACGATTCAGAGAGCGCTGAAGGCGCTGACGATTCAGAGAGCGCTGGAGATTCTGACGATTCAGAGAGCGCTGGAGGCGCTGACGATTCAGAGAGCGCTGGAGATTCTGACGATTCAGAGAGCGCTGGAGGCGCTGACGATTCAGAGAGCGCTGACGATTCAGAGAGCGCTGGAGGCGCTGACGATTCAGAGAGCGCTGGAGGCGCTGACGATTCAGAGAGCGCTGGAGATTCTGACGATTCAGAGAGCGCTGACGATTCAGAGAGCGCTGACGATTCAGAGAGCGCTGAAGGCGCTGACGATTCAGAGAGCGCTGGAGATTCTGACGATTCAGAGAGCGCTGGAGGCGCTGACGATTCAGAGAGCGCTGGAGATTCTGACGATTCAGAGAGCGCTGGAGATTCTGACGATTCAGAGAGCGCTGGAGGCGCTGACGATTCAGAGAGCGCTGACGATTCAGAGAGCGCTGGAGGCGCTGACGATTCAGAGAGCGCTGGAGGCGCTGACGATTCAGAGAGCGCTGACGATTCAGAGAGCGCTGACGATTCAGAGAGCGCTGACGATTCAGAGACCGCTGGAGATTCTGACGATTCAGAGAGCGCTGACGATTCAGAGAGCGCTGACGATTCAGAGACCGCTGGAGATTCTGACGATTCAGAGAGCGCTGACGATTCAGAGAGCGCTGACGATTCAGAGACCGCTGGAGATTCTGACGATTCAGAGAGCGCTGGAGGCGCTGACGATTCAGAGAGCGCTGACGATTCAGAGAGCGCTGACGATTCAGAGAGCGCTGACGATTCAGAGAGCGCTGACGATTCAGAGAGCGCTGACGATTCAGAGAGCGCTGACGATTCAGAGAGCGCTGACGATTCAGAGAGCGCTGACGATTCAGAAGGCGCTGACGATTCAGAGAGCGCTGACGATTCAGAGAGCGCTGAAGGCGCTGACGATTCAGAGAGCGCTGGAGATTCAGAGAGCGTTGACAATTCAGAGAGCGTTGACGATTCAGAGATCGCTGGAGTATCAGAGAAGCCTGACCATTCAGAGAGCGCTGACCATTCAAAAAACGCTGACGATTCAGAGAGTGCTGACCATTCAGACGATTCAGAGAGCGCTGACGATCCAGAGAGCATTTCGAGATTCAGAGATCGCTGCAGATTCAGAGAGCGCTGGTGATTCAGAGAGCATTTGAGATTCTGATAATTCATAGAATGCTGGAGATTAAGATAGTGCTGACGATTCAGAGAGCGCTGAAGAGTCAGAGAGCGCTGGAGATTCAGAGAGCACTGGAGATTCAGAGAGCACTGGAGATTCAGAGACCGCGGACCATCCAGAGGTGCTTACAATACAGAGAGCGCTGGAGGTAATGACAATTCAGAAAGCGCTGGAGGTAATGACAATTCAGAGAGCGCTTACGATTCTTAGCGCGTTGGAGATTCAGAGATCGCTGGAGATTCAGAGAGCATTTGAGATTGACGATTCATAGAGCGCTGGAGATTAGGAGATTGCTGACGATTCAGAGAGCATTGGAGGCGCTGACGATTCAGAGTGCGCTGGAGATTCAGAGAGCGCTGGAGATTCAGAGACCGCGGACCATCCAGAGGTGCTTACAATACAGAGAGCGCTGGAGGTGCTGACAATTCAGAAAGCGCTGGAGGTGCTGACAATTCAGAAAGCGCTGGAGGTAATGACAATTCAGAAAGCGCTGGAGGTAATGACAATTCAGAGAGCGCTTACGATTCTTAGCGCGTTGGAGATTCAGAGATCGCTGGAGATTCAGAGAGCATTTGAGATTGACGATTCATAGAGCGCTGGAGATTAGGAGATTGCTGACGATTCAGAGAGCATTGGAGGCGCTGACGATTCAGAGTGCGCTGGAGATTCAGAGAGCGCTGGAGGCGCTGACAATTTAGAGAGGGCTGGCGATTCAGAGAGCGCTGATGATCCAGAGAGCGCTGGAGGCGCTTGATGATTTAGAGAGCGCTGACCATCGAGAGAGTACTGGAGATTCAGAGAGCGCTAGAAACGCTGACGATTCAGAGCACTGGAGATTCAGACGATTCAGAGAGCGTTGACGATTCGGAGAGCGTTGACGATTCAGAGATCGCTGGAGTATCAGAGAAGCCTGACCATTCAGAGAGCGCTGACCATTCAGAAAACGCTGACGATTCAGAGAGTGCTGACCATTCAGACGATTCAGAGAGCGCTGACGATCCAGAGAGCATTTCGAGATTCAGAGATCGCTGCAGATTCAGAGAGCGCTGGTGATTCAGAGAGCATTTGAGATTCTGCTGATTCATAGAATGCTGGAGATTAAGAGAGTGCTGACGATTCAGAGAGCGCTGAAGAGTCAGAGAGCGCTGGAGATTCAGATTGCGTTGAAGATTCAGAGAGCGCTGGAGATTCAGAGAGCACTGGAGATTCAGAGACCGCGGACCATCCAGAGAGCGCTGGAGGTGCTGACAATTCAGAAAGCGCTGGAGGTAATGACAATTCAGAGAGCGCTTACGATTCTTAGCGCGTTGGAGATTCAGAGATCGCTGGAGATTCAGAGAGCATTTGAGATTGACGATTAATAGAGCGCTGGAGATTAGGAGATTGCTGACGATTCAGAGAGCATTGGAGGCGCTGACGATTCAGAGTGCGCTGGAGGCGCTGACAATTTAGAGAGGGCTGGCGATTCAGAGTGCGCTGGAGGCGCTGACAATTTAGAGAGGGCTGGCGATTCAGAGAGCGCTGATGATCCAGAGAGCGCTAGAGGCGCTTGATGATTTAGAGAGCTCTGACCATCCAGAGAGCGCTGACCATTGAGAGAGTACTGGAGATTCAGAGAGCGCTAGAAACGCTGACGATTCAGAGCACTGGAGATTCAGACGATTCAGAGAGAGCTGGCGATTCACAGAGTGCTGGAGGCGCTGAGGATTCAGAGAGAACTGGAGATTCAGAGAGCGCTGACGATTCAGAGAGCGCTGGAGATTCTGACGATTCAGAGAGCGCTGGAGATTCAGAGATCGCTGGAGTATCAGAGAAGCCTGACCATTCAGAGAGTGCTGACCATTCAGACGATTCAGAGAGCATTTCGAGATTCAGAGATCGCTGCAGATTCAGAGAGCGCTGGTGATTCAGAGAGCATTTGAGATTCTGATGATTCATAGAATGCTGGAGATTAAGATAGTGCTGACGATTCAGAGAGCGCTGAAGAGTCAGAGAGTGCTGGAGATTCAGAGAGCACTGGAGATTCAGAGAGCACTGGAGATTCAGAGAGCACTGGAGATTCAGAGACCGCGGACCATCCAGAGGTGCTTACAATACAGAGAGCGCTGGAGGTGCTGACAATTCAGAAAGCGCTGGAGGTAATGACAATTCAGAGAGCGCTTACGATTCTTAGCGCGTTGGAGATTCAGAGATCGCTGGAGATTCAGAGAGCATTTGAGATTGACGATTCATAGAGCGCTGGAGATTAGGAGATTGCTGACGATTCAGAGAGCATTGGAGGCGCTGACGATTCAGAGTGCGCTGGAGATTCAGAGTGCGCTGGAGGCGCTGACAATTTAGAGAGGGCTGGCGATTCAGAGAGCGCTGATGATCCAGAGAGCGCTAGAGGCGCTTGATGATTTAGAGAGCTCTGACCATCCAGAGAGCGCTGACCATTGAGAGAGTACTGGAGATTCAGAGAGCGCTAGAAACGCTGACGATTCAGAGCACTGGAGATTCAGACGATTCAGAGAGAGCTGGCGATTCACAGAGTGCTGGAGGCGCTGAGGATTCAGAGAGAACTGGAGATTCAGAGAGCGCTGACGATTCAGAGAGCGCTGGAGATTCTGACGATTCAGAGAGCGCTGGAGATTCAGAGATCGCTGGAGTATCAGAGAAGCCTGACCATTCAGAGAGTGCTGACCATTCAGACGATTCAGAGAGCATTTCGAGATTCAGAGATCGCTGCAGATTCAGAGAGCGCTGGTGATTCAGAGAGCATTTGAGATTCTGATGATTCATAGAATGCTGGAGATTAAGATAGTGCTGACGATTCAGAGAGCGCTGAAGAGTCAGAGAGTGCTGGAGATTCAGAGAGCACTGGAGATTCAGAGACCGCGGACCATCCAGAGGTGCTTACAATACAGAGAGCGCTGGAGGTGCTGACAATTCAGAAAGCGCTGGAGGTGATGACAATTCAGAGAGCGCTTACGATTCTTAGCGCGTTGGAGATTCAGAGATCGCTGGAGATTCAGAGAGCATTTGAGATTGACGATTCATAGAGCGCTGGAGATTAGGAGATTGCTGACGATTCAGAGAGCATTGGAGGCGCTGACGATTCAGAGTGCGCTGGAGATTCAGAGTGCGCTGGAGATTCAGAGAGCGCTGGAGATTCAGAGAGCGCTGGAGGCGCTGACAATTTAGAGAGGGCTGGCGATTCAGAGAGCGCTGATGATCCAGAGAGCGCTGGAGGCGCTTGATGATTTAGAGAGCGCTGACCATCGAGAGAGTACTGGAGATTCAGAGAGCGCTAGAAACGCTGATGATTCAGAGCACTGGAGATTCAGACGATTCGGAGAGCGTTGACGATTCGGAGAGCGTTGACGATTCGGAGAGCGTTGACGATTCAGAGATCGCTGGAGTATCAGAGAAGCCTGACCATTCAGAGAGCGCTGACCATTCAGAAAACGCTGACGATTCAGAGAGTGCTGACCATTCAGAGAGCGCTGACCATTCAGAAAACGCTGACGATTCAGAGACTGCTGACCATTCAGACGATTCAGAGAGCGCTGACGATCCAGAGAGCATTTCGAGATTCAGAGATCGCTGCAGATTCAGAGAGCGCTGGTGATTCAGAGAGCATTTGAGATTCTGATGATTCATAGAATGCTGGAGATTAAGAGAGTGCTGACGATTCAGAGAGCGCTGAAGAGTCAGAGAGCGCTGGAGATTCAGATTGCGTTGAAGATTCAGAGAGCGCTGGAGATTCAGAGAGCGCTGGAGATTCAGAGAGCGCTGGAGATTCAGAGAGCGCTGGAGATTCAGAGAGCGCTGGAGATTCAGAGAGCGCTGGAGATTCAGAGAGCACTGGAGATTCAGAGACCGCGGACCATCCAGAGAGCGCTGGAGGTGCTGACAATTCAGAAAGCGCTGGAGGTAATGACAATTCAGAGAGCGCTTACGATTCTTAGCGCGTTGGAGATTCAGAGATCGCTGGAGATTCAGAGAGCATTTGAGATTGACGATTCATAGAGCGCTGGAGATTAGGAGATTGCTGACGATTCAGAGAGCATTGGAGGCGCTGACGATTCAGAGTGCGCTGGAGATTCAGAGTGCGCTGGAGATTCAGAGTGCGCTGGAGATTCAGAGTGCGCTGGAGATTCAGAGTGCGCTGGAGATTCAGAGTGCGCTGGAGATTCAGAGTGCGCTGGAGATTCAGAGTGCGCTGGAGATTCAGAGTGCGCTGGAGGCGCTGACAATTTAGAGAGGGCTGGCGATTCAGAGAGCGCTGATGATCCAGAGAGTGCTAGAGGCGCTTGATGATTTAGAGAGCGCTGACCATCCAGAGAGCGCTGACCATTGAGAGAGTACTGGAGATTCAGAGAGCGCTAGAAACGCTGACGATTCAGAGCACTGGAGATTCAGACGATTCAGAGAGAGCTGGCGATTCACAGAGTGCTGGAGGCGCTGAGGATTCAGAGAGAACTGGAGATTCAGAGAGCGCTGACGATTCAGAGAGCTTCAGATTTGGTTCTTCACGTCATTATTCTCTCATGAACATGGACATACTCTAGATCTAGTACTATTTCATGGATTTTCCGTCTGTAATCTTGAGATGTGTAAAAACAATTTTTCTGATCATAAGTTCATTATGTTTTCTGTTCCTTCTGCACTTAATGCTTCTAAATACATTACTCATGCTTGCCGCTCCCGGCCTTTTTCCTCTACCAACAGAAATGCCTTTTCTTTAGCTTTCCATGATGCTACTCTATCTATGGAAAACTGTCATTGTGATCCGAGTGCTGAAAAACTTCTGTTCAGGTTAAAAAAAAATAGTTTTTTTGGAAGAGATCCAAGAATCCAAGAAGGCGCCGTTGCATGTGGCTTGCCATCTTTCACTTGCTATGATGTCTAGTTTGTTTGTATTATTTTGTTTTATGCTTAATTTGACTCAGTGTGCTTCACCAGTTTTAACCTACGATCGATCATCTCTTTTAAATCTGAAAACTGTTTCAAACGAACTGCTGAATCAAGCAAGAACGGGTTCGTATTATGATCCCCCACCATTACTGATGTCCATACCTGACTATTTTCACCGTTGGCCTTGCTCCCTACCGGAGAGAAAACGCAGGAGACGACGCGGAAAACGGAGTGGCTTAGCTGTTAAGCTAAATCTCTCCCTGGTACTCCATCTGGAGTCTCAGCCTTGCGTAGGGCTGTGACAAGATCTGCTTCATTCGTTGGCGCTCTCTTGAGCCTGTAAGCAACCGGATTACTCCAGTGTTTCCGACGGCAGGGATGGTGGAGTGTAGACGAATCATCTTCGCATTGGGTTTGGGCTCCCGCGGGACTCAACGCAAATCTCGCGGGAGTGGGCGGTCAGAAAATCTAGCTGGAGACCCGCTGGGAACGGTGAGATTTGACGTGTAGTAGAAATGGAGTCACCACAAGAAGTAGAGAAGAAAATTAAGCGGCTTGTTTACTTGACAAAAGCAAAACAAGGCAAGTCAGACATACGGAAACAATTCTCAATTGACCCTTCCCAAACAGTTTCATTGACAGGCGATCAACTTGAAATTTTGTGTGTACTCACGTCTTTCCGCGGTTGAAACAACATTCCTTCTGATTTATATTCATGTTTATTTTATGCTATAAATGAACTAGTATGAAGAACGAATATTTAGTCTGAGTATATGTGTTGCTACATTTTTCACAAGCTGTGAGATAAAGTTCGCGGAAGCGGGCGCGGGCGGGAGTGGAACAGATAGGTTCCTGGTCATACATTCAGAGGGAGTGTGCAGGTGCGGGTTCAAGAAAACAGTCCCGCGCAGGGCTCTACTTCGCACAATACCTTGGACAAAGCAGCCCAAGGTATCCACCAAGCACCTGCCACGACCTCCGTGAAGTTGGCACCCCATAAAACGAAATAATCTTCAAAACTATGCCATTCGTTTGTGCCGCAAAAACGAACGTTTGTGCTGGTTTGGCGTTCGAGACATTAAACAATATTTATTTGGTCGTGTGACGTCACTCCACGCCACCTAATCTAAATCGCACGAAACCGGTGCCATTCGTTTGTGCTCGATTTGTGCCCGATTTGTGCCGGTTTGTGCCGTAGATAGAACTATCGTAAATTATTCCATTCTTTACACTTTGCAAATTCTTTGGCGTACCGCTCTCCGTCCATCTCGCACAGGGCCGCTGCTGTTATTGTTCTTTTCTTTAGATATGGGAATGTTTTATTGCCAGTAACTTCATCTAGCTGAAATGTGATTGATTGACGCGTATCACTTGTTTAAAAATTCACTTTGTTTGTCTGTTTTTTTTTTTTTTTTTTGAAAACTTTAGCATGTTGTAATATTGCTTCGTTTGTTTGTATTTTTGTTTGTCGCTTAATCTCCTTTGTTATTATAGCCTAATGTTATTTTATTCAAATCGAGTAGACGCTTGATTTATCAGATGGAAGTTTAGGCTACTGCGTAGTTTCTTTTAAATGTGTATTGCCTTGTTAGTGTACTGGTTTGCTGTTCTTAGCTGATTTAACTTGTTGGTCTTCACTTTTGACCAGTTTAGAATTCTGTCATTTCGTACTTGCCCAAAAAGAAAGTCATCGAGATTTTATGATATTATGAGTCCAAGTATGTTTATAATTACAGATATTTAATTTCCCCTCTCTCAGCTGGTGGAACAAAGAACAGACAGCATCGACCAACTGTTTCCTTTTAAATGCAGATGAATGTAAAAATAAGAGCATTTCCTGTGGATAATTTACAACAATTTTTTTTAAAGAACCATAAAATTAGAAAACTAGACAACAGTGTTGCTTTCATTTAAGAGAAAGGATAAAATTAAGAGATCTTGGTACACATATCATAATAAAACAATTACTAAAGAAAAATAGAACTTCTGTTCAAAAAAATAACGTAACTGTTAAAAGAGGCATAAAGTGAATAGAGATAACTGTACCAGTTATAACTGTAGAGTGAATAGAGAGTACCACTGTAATTCATACGCACACATCTATCTATCTATCATAATATATATATATATATATATATACATACATATAGACTATATATATATATATATACATTCATACATACAGTACATATATATAAGAGAGAGAGAGAGAGGTGTGTGAATTACAGTGGTATGAATAAACATGTAGCCTATTGGTCATGAGTCAGTACCTTTAGCCCAACTACTTTAAAATCAGTTACCAGTAAATGGTGGCTGGAAGAAAATAAAAAAAACGTGGGCTACACAACCAAGGTCATTCAATTAGATTTATATTGTCATCCTTCCTGTATTGGCTGTATTTAGATATCGCCACTTTTTATGACTAGTAAATTTCATTTGATGGCTTTAAAAACACTAAATGTATAATATTTCAGTAAAAATAAAGAAGTAATTGTTTTCTGTTAATCTTTCATTGCAGTGATACGGATCACAAAGTCAGTGATTTCAGAAAAAAAATAGATCAGATTAACACTTACCTAGAATCCTTTTGTTAACTAAAACAATTCATTACAAAAAGAGCTAGTAAAGACAACGCGTTCTAAAGTTATAAGAAAAGTATCAATAACTGAACTTTGCCAGAACAGGATGAATGACATTGTTTTTTGTCAATTAGTTAAATTTTAGTCTGTTCATAATGCCACTTGTATATTGCTTTCTGCTATAGGGGGATTTCTCTGCATAACATTTAGCTTTTTACTACCATGAAATGTACATTGCTGTACGTATCTTGACTAATAACAATGTATTTTATGGCATGGCATTAGAATGTCATAGGTCCACTGTTATTAATGTGACCAATGGAGGATCATTTGGACATGATACATTTACTTAATTGCCCAAAAATGAATAAAAAGTTTCACATCTTTGAAATGTCTATCAATTTCTTATATTTGTAAAAATTGTCTTGTAAAATGTATTGACCTGCAGATATGATTTTATTACTTTTTTTTGTATTTTATCAAAGAGCACATGCTTACCTTTTTCACAGCCAGATGTTCTTTCCTGTTTTGTTTTCCCACTATGCAGTGCTTAGGGTAAACAAATGTTTTTAAGGGGGCAGAAAGACTTTAAATGTCAATCTGCTGTTAAAAGTATTCAGAAAACTTAAGACACAACACATTTTTATTTTTTTATTGGAAAACATTAAAGCATCAGTCACAATTCAGTATCAGTACAGCTAGAGTAGTGACAGTACATTATATTATAGTGCATTGGTGATTGTATTAAGAACAAATGTCAATATCTAGCACAAATTAGAATTAAAACATTCCCATATCTAAAGAAAAGAACAATAACAGCCGAGGCCCTGTGCGAGCACAAACGAACCAGACAGGTAGATGGAGATGGACAGAGAGCGCGGCTGTCTTGTGACGTCAGTGGTACGCCAAAGAATTTGCAAAGTGTAAAGAATGGAATAATTTACGATGGTTCTATCTACGGCACAACCCAGCACAAATCGAGCACAAACAAACGGCACCGGTTTCGTGCGATTTAGATGCAACTGCGTGTTGGACCACAGACGGAAGTCGACACTGTATATTAGTAGGCTAATATGTAAAATAATTTACGTTGCAGTAAGAGTTTGCACTTTGTGCATTGGAAGCACTTAATTTAACAGAAGATGTCTGTTTTGTATAGCTACCTCTATAAAACAGGAAGCACACATTTTTTTTAATATATTTTATTTATTCATTTTTACAGAAGTTGTTGAATATTCCTTTTTTAAAGCTACAGAACTTGTTTGACTCAATGTTTTGTAAGTTTGAGCCATGTGTTAAGGTCTGAAATAAAACAGAATGAGAACTTAAATATTCTGTGATTTAGTATGCTTGCTTATCATAGGAAGTAATAAGAAATGACTCTTTACATTAAGGTAGTAGCCTAGTGAGAACAGGGTGTTGGGGGAATCACCTTTTTTCCTCTTTTGCATCAAACCGCAATTTTTGCAAGTTCCCGCAATTTCATTGCATAAAATTGCAAAAAATATCCCGCATATTCCATCGCATTTTTTAAGAAAACGTGACTAGTAATAATCAAGGATTTTTGCCTGCAACAATCACAAAAAAATCTGTGTTTTTCTGGAGGGACTGACTATTGGGTCAACTGAGTATAGCTGTTTTGAATTGCAGTTGTTGACGTTGGAACTACTTGAGCCTATTTTGATTGCAGCGATATATCGTCCTCCCAAACACAAGGATTTTTTAACTGAGTTTGGAGACTTCCTGGGAGAATACATATCGAATTATGACAAACTTTTGATATTAGGAGATTTTAATGTTCATATGTGTTGCGCTGCTGACCTGTTCGCTAAGGAATATTTAAATTTACTAAATGCATTTGATTTGGTTCTTCACGTCAATGTTCCCACTCATGAACATGGACATACTCTAGATCTAGTACTATCTCATGGTTTTTCCCTCTGTAATCTTGAAGTGTGTGAAAACTTTTTTTCTGATCATAAGTCCATTATGTTTTCTGTTCCTTCTGCATTTAATGCTTCTAAATTCATTACTCATGCTCGCTGTTCCCGGCTTTTTATCTCTACCACCAGAAATGCCTTTTCTTAAGCTTTCCATGATGCTACTCTATCTATGGAAAACTGTCATTGTGATCTGAGTGCTGAAGAATTTCTGTCCAGGTTAAAAAAAACAAAAAATTGTTTATTTGGAAGAGATTCAAGAATCCAAGATGGCGCCGTTGTGTGTGGCTTGCCGTCTTTCACTTGCTATGATGTCTAGTTTGTTTGTATTATTTCAGGTCTCTTTTGAAATGCTAAAAGATTCTATAGCTCAATATCAGAAAGCGGTAAAAGCAGCCAAATCAAGGTATTTTACTGAAATTATTAATAAAAACTGTTTAACTGTATCAATCCTCCTGTCTGCTCTTTCCCTGAAGTGTCTCCATCTTTTTGTGAGGACTTTCTAAAAAATTTTGTAAATAAGATTAGTGATCTAAGACTGGGAATTTCTCACTTTCCTTCTGATTCCTCGATTTCCCCTAGTTGTTCAGCTGTTTTTAATCAGTTTAACCCTATTGCACTCAGCTCCAATAAATAGTAGATCACCTTAAGCCTTCAGGCTCCTGTACTGATGTTATCCATCCTTTCTTCTTTAAACAAGTCTTCGATGTTGTTGGTTCTCATCTTCTGATCATGTTAAATCGCTGTTTACACACTAAAAACTCCTGGATCAAAAATAACCCATAATGGGTTATTTTTGACCCAGATCCTGGGTTAAAAAAGGGACCAACTAATTTCAACCCATAAAAATGGGTTATTCTTTTTGACCCAACTTCTGGGTTAAATACCTGACCCGGGTTAAAATATCCCAACATTGTAATTAATATAACCCAACTTCTGGGTCAAAAGAACAACCCCAATATCTGGGTTGAAATAACCCAGAAATTAGTAGGTCCCTTTTTAACAAAAGGTCAAAGGTCAAAAATAACCTAACTTGGGTTACTATGCCAGTATGCCTTATTTCAGAAAATAAAACTTCAGGCACTTTTATATTTTTATTGCATTAAATTAAATTAAACTCTATATAAAAAACACACTTGGACTTATTTATTTTAGGTCAGACTGTAATAACATTAGAAAGAAAAAATAGAAAAATAAACAACTCTCAAACATTTTTGATAGTGTCCTCATCTAAGAGAAGAAATGCCTCCTCATCTATGTCTTCACCTGAAAGACAGAAAACAAGGCAACATGAGTATTGTTAATAAGTGAGACAATTGTGAACCACTCACTAGACACTCTTTGATTATTTAGCTAACAAATAATCACTTTTAAGGGAATACTGTTGTTGATGTTTTTTAAAATGTGGCCCAATTTGCTAGTTAACTAATGTAGTTCTTTTGCAGCATTACCCATTTTGTGTGAATGACAGTCTATACTGTCCATCTTTTCTTTCATTAACAAGTGTAATAATGACATTAATGCAAAGGTGAATATCTGGCCCATTCTTATGCATAACAGCTTATAGACAAGGCACAAGTATCTTTTAACTATAAGGGTTATATAGATATGCATACCCCACTGTCAAAGAAGTTGTGACTGTCACAAAATCTTGCACCAACACATTTAAGCCCTATTAAAGGAAGATGTTTATGTATAGAGAGATGATATGAGGGCAGTAAGAGTAAAAAGCTTACCTCTAAAATTCTCTATCAGCTCAGAAAGCCGCCACTCAGTTACCTTATCAGCGACAAAGTTGTCCATTTAAAATGACCTGGAGAAAACATAGCAATATAGAGGTCAGCAGCTGCAACACAACGGAATCGCCACAACACAACAAAATAAAGCCACAACACAACGGAAATAAATCCACAACGGAAATAGTAAAGTTAGAGTTCCTTGCCACTGTTCTAAGAGTCCAGAGACTTACCATGATTAGTTTTAAGTTTATAAACATTGTATATCGACATGAAATATTCAAGTCAAGTCAAGTCAAGTCATCTTTATTTATAGAGCGCTTTTTACAATGCAAATTGTGGCAAAGCAGCTTTACATTAATAAGAAAATGGCGTCATTGTGCAGCTTATTCTATATATTATTGATTCATTCCGTTGCAAAGATCAATAGTTATTAGTCTAGGTAATTTAGGTATAGCAGCACTGGAGAAAACAGTGACGTAATCGTCCGGCTCAGATCAGTTCGCATACAACGGCGCCAATACAGGCATATCAAAAACACTGCTGAATATCAAGCAAGTGTCCCCAACTTAAGCAAGCCAAAGGCAACAGCGGCAAGGAACCAAAACTCCAACAAATGGAGAAAAAAACCTTGGGAGAAACCAGGCTTAGTTGGGGGGCCAGTTCTCCTCTGGCCAACAGTGAACACTTGTCCGATACTCAGGCAGAGTTACAGGTCATTAAACTGATTTGGAATCGCAACAGTCAAAATATTTAATCTAGTTCCATCTAATTTAAGATCTTTTTGATCACGCCGATATGGGACGGTTTGTTGGGATATGTGCCGCTGGCTGATGAGTCGGTAGGGTCTTCACAAAGGATGAGCTCGTTCACACGGTCTCCGCCGACACCACAGGGCCACACTGCTGCCGCACACAGGCACAGGTTCCCCGTCCGACCCGGACACAGCCCGGATCCAGCCAATCATGTTAATTGGTAAACCTCGGGATAAGCAGAGAGACAAAAAATTAGCGTAGACGCCATTCTTCTTCCGATGTAACGAGTACATCTGGTGTTATAGGAAGTGTTCCCAGTTCCGGCTGACCTGATCTATGCAGCCTAACAATCCTTTAACGGATATGAGGACAAGAGTTTATAGTGCGTCATGTGTATGCCAGGTTAAATAGATGCGTTTTTAGTCTAGATTTAAACTGACAAAGTGTGTCTGCTTCCCGAACAATGCTAGGAAGATTGTTCCAGAGTTTAGGTGCCAAATAGGAAAAGGATCTACCGCCCGCGGTTGATTTTGATATTCTAGGTATTAACAACTGGCCAGAATTCTGAGATCGTAATAGACGCGAAGGACTATAATGCATTAAAAGCTCACTCAGGTACTGGGGAGCTAAGCCATTTAGTGCTTTGTAAGTAATTAGCAAGATTTTAAAATCTATACGATGTTTAATAGGGAGCCAGTGCAGTTTTGACAGAACCGGACTAATATGTTCATACTTCCTGGTTCTAGTAAAGACTCTAGCAGCTGCGTTTTGGACCAGCTGTAATTTGTTTATCACGCGAGCAGGGCAACCACCCAGTAGAGCATTACAGTAAT
This sequence comes from Zacco platypus, assembly GCA_038088235.1. Lineage (NCBI taxonomy): Eukaryota > Metazoa > Chordata > Actinopteri > Cypriniformes > Xenocyprididae > Zacco > Zacco platypus. The sequence continues at coordinate 22,587,243 of CM076078.1, read as the reverse complement.
CTAGTCTCGAGGTCATAAATGCATGAACTAGCTGTTCCGCATTTGTCATTGAGAGCATATGTCGCAATTTAGATATGTTTTTAAGATGGAAGAATGCGGTTTTACATATGCTAGAAATGTGGCATTCAAATAAAAGATTGGTATCAAAGAGCACACCCAGGTTCCTAACTGACGAAGACGACTTAACAGAGCAGCCATCAAGTGTTAGACAGTATTCTAGGTTATTATGTGCAGAAGTTTTTGGTCCAATAATTAGAATCTCTGTTTTTTCTGAATTTAGTAGTAGGAAATTACTAGTCATCCAATTTTTTATATCAGCTACGCATTCTGTTAATTTTGAGAATTGGTCGGTTTCGTCGGGGCGCGAGGAAATATAGAGCTGAGTATCATCAGCGTAACAGTGAAAGCTAATGCCATGCTTCCTAATGACATCTCCCAAGGGTAGCATGTACAGAGTGAAAAGCAACGGTCCTAGAACTGAGCCTTGTGGTACTCCATGTTTAACTTGTGATCGAAATGACATCTCTTCGTTTACTACTAATGATATTCATTCAAAATCACATTTGTGCACAATAGCTTCATATTTATTCCAGTGAATGATTCGACGCGCTACCAAGGCGCATGATGAAGGGAACGTCTGCCAATTCCACCAAGTGGTTAAAACTTATAATTTGTATTTAAATTGTATAGTCATTGTAATGACTTTGTTTTAACATTTAAAAACAGACATGTTCAAATTCCAAAGTTTGTTAGTTCCTGTTGGTAAGACTGACTTACTACAGGTGACATTTTGTCAATACCTGCCTTCATGTACTTACAATAAACAATTATTTACAGGAAAAAAATCACTGTAATTCTCCAAAAGGTTTTTTGTTGTTGTTGTTGAGCAGACTGACTTACTACTGGTAAAATTGTGGCAATACCTCCTTTTATGTACACTACACAATTAGTTTATATATATATATATATATATATATATATATATATATATATATATATATACGAAGACAAAGTTGCACCGAAGAAACCAAGGCCAAAACGGCGCGAAGTGACGGTTATTTCAACGACTGTTGTGAGAAAATTCCAGAACAACAGCGGGGGGCGGGGGCGTGAACCCAGAACATGGGTTACTCTTCGAAAAATAATCCAGAAACCCAAAAAACCCAGGAATTGGGTCAATATATTAGCCCTATAACCCAGAAAATGGTTACTCTCTGAAAAAATAATCCATAATTTTAACTCAATACAAATAACCCAGAAAATGGGTTGAAGAAATAACCCAGGAGTTTTTAGAGTGTAGAATCTGGGATGAAGGGATGGATTCTGGAATCCACTGCCGCTTCAATATATATATATTTTGAGTGATTTATCATGAAGTTATCTTTCTAAATATTGAATTATTTAGAATGACTTACTTCAACTTATGTTAAAGCATTTATTTTCATTTTCAAACACTAGAAAATAATGAATGAATATTGTTTGTACCTCTCACTGAGAGAAAAGTACAACTTATCAGTGTGTTTTGGGAAAGTTTCCTGTTCAGAGCAGAGCTCAGATCAACTTCAGCCTTGAAGAAGCTGTGAATCATGTGTATCTTTGTATGTGCATTAAGTGTTCTGTACAGGTCCTTTATGGGAACTGGTGGACAACTGGGACTGCTTGAGACCTGCAGACGCCTTGTCCTGACTTAACAGGACATTCTGTGCCTAAGTTCAGGGTCTGATCGTCAGCATTATGATGGAAGGAGATATGCTTCTGACTATCTGTTCATGTGTGGAAAATTACCAGTTTTGTCTAGTTTTCTAAACCAATCAGAATCTTAGTAATGACGTAGTTAGTGAACTCTGTTAGAGTATAATTGTGGTGGAAATGTGAATGTACGGAGAGAGTGAGCGCTGCCTACGAACTCCTTGTGAGACTTGAAGCTGGCTTCTGCTGGTGAAACTGCAAACTCTTCTTCAGTAAAATTTTCTTCAGTTTGAGAAACTCTGACTCCATAATTGAGTCTTCATTTATCATATCTGGTCTTTTGGATCTTTAACTGTAAAATCCCCTACAGGTATCACCTGATTCGCTTAAACACGCATCAGTCTACCCACTGCTCAAAAAACAGAACTTAGACCCCACAGTGTTAGCCAATTTTAGACATATTTCAAATTTGTCTTTTATTTCTAAGATCTTGGAGAAAATAGTCCTCCTACAACTACAAAGTTTCTTTAGCTGATAATGCAATTTTTGAAAAATTTCGATCTGGATTTAGAAAACATTACTCCACAGAGACTGCTTTGTTGAGAGTTTTTAATGATATACTAATGCAGGGGTGGCCAACGTCGGTCCTGGAGAGCCACAATCCTGCAAATTTTTGCTCCAACCCTAATCAAACAAACCTGAACAAGCTAATCAAGGTCTTAAGGGTTACTAGAAAGCTACAGGAAGGTGAGTTTTTATCAGGGTTGGAGCTAAACTCTGCAGGATTGTGGCTCTCCAGGACCGACGTTGGCCACCCCTGTACTAATGGATCAGGTGACTATGCTGTTCTTGTGCTTTTAGATCTAACTGCTGCTTTTGATACAATAGATCATGCTGTTCTTATTGCCCGGTTGGAACAGTGTGCATGCAGGCATCACAGGCAGTGCACTTGAGTGGTTTAAATCATATTTTACCAACAGAAGTTTTTCAGTGACGATCAGACAACATACCTCTAGTATTATCTTGTGGGGTCCCTCAAGGGTCCATTCTGGCCCCCATTCTTTTTTCTTTATACATGCTTCCACTTGGTTCAATTTTTCGAAAACATGGGCTGACTTTTATCAAAAGTAAAGTCACTTCTTTCTTTTAAAAATTAAAAAAAAATAATCCATGCTTTTATTTCTTCACGGTTGGATTACTGCAACTCTATTTACATTGGGATTAGTCATTCAACTATGTCCCGATTACAGGTAGTCCAAAATGCGGCAGCAAGACTTTTGATGGGTGCACGGAAACGGGATCATATCACTCCTATTTTACGTTCCCTACATTGGCTACCAGTACACTACAGAGTGCATTTTAAAATTTTTCTTCTCGTTTATTAATCGCTAAATGGAATGGCTCCACCTTACCTTTCCACCCTTTTGACTGAACACCATCCAACAAGATCACTCCGGTCATCTAATTAGAGACTCCGGTCTATCCCTAAATCTCGGTTAAAATATAGGGGGGACCATGCCTTTTCTGTTGGTCCTAGACTCTGGAATGATTTTCCCATTTCAATTATACAGGCTCCATCTCTATCTGCTTTTAAATCTAAGTTGAAAACATATTTGTTTGTTAAGGCAGTGCTGGAGGCGGTGACGATTCAGAGAGCGCTGGAGGTGCTGATGAGTCAGAGAGCGCTGACGATTCAGAGCGCTTGAGACTCAGAGAGCGCTGGAAGCTCTGGAGATTCAGAGAGCGTTGGAGGCGCTTACAATTCAGAGAGCGTTGACGATTCAAAGAGCACTGGAGGCACTGATGATTCAGAGAGCGCTGACGATTCAGAGAGCGCTGACGATTCAGAGAGCGCTGGAGGCACTGACGATTCAGAGAGTGCCAGAGGCACTGACGATTCAGAAGGCGCTGATGATTCAGAGGATGCTGACTCTGTTGAAAAGTCTAGTAACCACTCCCAAGCCGATGTGGACTCTGAAGCCAACGGAGCAAGCTCAGGCAAGGACATCCCTTCATAGTCCACCAAAACGGCAACCGGGATAGATGTGGTTGTCATTTCGAGCCGCGGGTCGCGCTCGGCGGCCATCTCGCGCCGGTGATCAGGAGCGGCGGCCACGAAGACTGATGGGCAGAGGATGGAGCTAGTTCTTACTGCTCTGTGGGGTGACGTCGGCGAACAGAACTGGCTTATGCAATTGGACGAGTATGTAGAGGTTCTCGGCGTGGGGTGAATGAATGACGCCGTGTGCGCAGCCAATGGGGCTAAATGGGAACACGAACCCTCGCGAACCTCTTCAATTTCAAAATTGGAACAGTTTAGATAGAGAATGAGATTAATAGATTCGACGAGGGAAAAATTACAAAGTGGTTCGCGATAGCGGATCGTGCTCTCATCCTGACCCATAAAGAAGCACACGTTTAGCACGGCGTCATTCAAACTCACCAGATGACAAAGCGCGAAGAACTCCTCCACATAGTCCAATGAACGGCCATTCTGCCGTACACTCCACAATCTGTCCTCTGCTCACTCATCACGCAGACCGATTTGTCTGCCACGGTCAGGGTCGAGCGTTCTGTTATGGTGCTGGGGCCTCACTTATAAAACTTTGCGTATAAACCTTACTACAAGTGAACATACGACATAAATCTGAAAATGGTGTACGCAAAAAAAAAAAAGATTGATAAAACCATGCGTACACCAGAACCTGGGCAAAAATTCCTTAAATCCGAGTCGGCGGAAGATTGTCCGTACGTTCATTTCCACCCTTTCTCCTCCCCGAAATCACCATATATGCATAGGCGGAGTTTGGGGGGGGGCTGGGGGGGGCTGGGGGCAATGCCCCCCCAGACCAGAGCCAATTAATGCCTGCCATGTGCTTTGAATATTTTTTTTTTTATTACAGAATTCATATTTTCTCGTTTTATTTGTCTTATCTTATTAGTTCTGTGTATAGAATGAGTAAGATATGGCTAATTAATTATTAATTACTGTATTTAATTTTTTATTACTGTAGCTTTATTACATTCTCCCGCGATTTGCGAATCTCAAAGTATCGCGGTACGTGAGTGGACGCTCTTCTCGTTCTGTTTTACGCGCTGAATAAACAAAATTCGTCGTTTTTTTAATAAATCCACTACTAAAAGTGTGCAGTTTTCTAATTCTACTTCAACTATCGATTTGACTGCAAATCGAACGATTTGACTGCATATCTATTAGAAGAGAAGATAGTGGACATCTACGCATCTCGGAAAAAGAGGCGGCTTCTTCTGCATTAGGTAAGATACTGTAATGTCTGAAGTAGTTCTATGACAGGTCAAGGGAGGCTCTGTTTATGAACTTTAATCGGAACGAAGAAGAACACATTGTAACAAGCGCACCCGTCTAACACTCGCCGCACTTCTGAACTCCCCGTGTTAACCCGATCACTGCCGATGCAAAACAAAACAGCAACTATAAAGAGTCTGTTCTATTAGCTATTCTTTGTATAAAGTCATTGTTCATTGTAAATGTATTTTATATGTAGAATGTATGATATATAAATATGATATAAAAAAAAAATCTGAGCTCGTGGTCTGCTGGCCTGGTAGTGCCCCCCCAAGCACAAAAGTGAAACTCCGCCTATGCATATATGGAGCTTACAACGCCTAGTTTTACTATGTATAACCTCATCTCCATATACATGGGGATATACATCCATGTACATTCCCATCCACGTGACACCATTGTTAACACCGTCAAAAGTACAAAACAGCGGGAAATATTACATACGGACTATAAATGCCATTTGTGCCACACATATTGCTAAAAAATCACCTAATACCCTTGTTGTTTTATAATATATCAAAATATCCATAAAAACAAAATTGTAGCTATAAAATAGCTTACTTCTCAAATAAAGTTTTTAGAAGAGAGCTGATTCATTAATTTCCTCTCCAAATAGTATTTTAATTGTTTTAAACAATTCGAATGAAATCGAATTTAGGCAGTTTTGCTGATAAGGTGAACATCTTTTAGGATGTTTTATTTTAGTGGATACAGATATAGGCCTACTTATTTATTGCAGTATAAAAACAATATTGTCTGACGCTTCACTGAAAAAGTAGATTTTAAAAAGGAAACGTATAAGTCTTACCGTTTTCTTCAAGTTGTATCCTTCAAATACAGTGGTATTTTTCATAATTATTTGAAGATGTCTTTACACGACATCAACACCTCCAGCTGTACGGTAAGATATTATCATTGAACTTATTCAAACCGGACAATAGACGGTTCGCCCATCGAATCCAGCAGTGTCGAAGTAAGTGTGCATCACTGATCATATAGCTTTCGCTAGTTTAAGGAGGTATTATTGTGCGCCTATCACTCCTCACTGCCATTAACACAGCTTATCACAAGAAAAGTGATCAAGTAGCACATATCAAAATCCATATCATTTTTGTTTATCTTCTGCGTAATGACTTTATATAATTTTAGGGCTTATCACCTTTAATAAAAGTTGAATATTAATGTAAATGTGTATATCAAAACGAAAACAGAGTTTAAAATCCTTCTGTTACTTCATTACTTTTCTCACTCTAGTAAAAGTGTTTGTACGCCTGGGTCAGAGTTTGCATGAAGGTGTGCACATTTTCCCGTTTGTTTGTTTTTCTAAATCCCATCTTTTGCGTGAGAAGTAGCGTGCTCCTCTTTCAGTGAATGTTTTGTTATAAATGAGGCCCCTGGTGTCCAGAGCACAACACGGAAGTTCAGAAACATAGCGCTTTTAATGATATACTAGGAAAATAATGACGCAACACCATGGCGAAACAACGCTCACGCTCGACAAGGACAAGACAGAAACTGAGGGCAAACAAGACTAATTATCATGCACAGCTGACACGACTGAACTAATAATGAAATCGAATCAGGAATGGGACAAAATCATGGAAATGACAACACACAGATTCTATACAGATAAACACGTGACAAGTATATTATAGAACTGATTTAATTGTGTATTATAGATACTTTTCTGTAGCAAATGTGCATGTCACAACTGAGCATGGTGTTGCTTTCTCCAAGAAATATAAATGTATTGTGCATGGAAATTCTTGCTGGTTTTTCCATCAGGATCAGCGTTGATGTTTGTAATCATGTTGTTGAGTGTGGAATGTGTAGTTAATGTCCATAAGCCCATCTGGTTTATTATGTGTTCATATCCCTTTTACTCCATGACTCTAATGGAAATGTTGACTCATGTAATCAACAGCCTGGGGAAGGAGAAAACAGCCAGTGTTCAGCTGGAGTGACTACAGTGTTGAGTGATATACAATTATTAATCATAAAGGATGCAGGAACTTCCTGTCTACATTGTCAGTCTTTGACTGAGGGCCCCATTCACTTCTGCCTGTCCAATTTGCAGGTAACCAGTGCTGCGACAGTTCAGTTGACCCTTCGCAAAGACCCACCCTCTTTAGTTACTGTTGCTATGTCTGACAAGCCATGTGCTCTCACACCCACACATCATGTTCTCACAGAGTGAAAAGTATATCGCGGAGCAAAGAGGACACTAACAATGCGTCGACAGACAAGACAGAGCAGGTTACTTTTGATATGAAGCAGTTTACTTTTGATATGAAACAGTTTCATATTTAAAATATTGTAATTTTTTAAAGAAGTTTGCACAATAAATAGATAACTCTTTAATGTGTCGCTGTCCTCAGCTTAAGTGGCTCTTGAACCAATTATCTCTTCATACTAGATCATTTATAGCATCAAATAAACATGAATGGACATCAGAAGGAATGTTGTTTCAAGCGTTAATCCCCCCATACGGTAAAAAATCTATTTTATCTGGCCAAAATATGTTTCAAATATATGGTAAATATATGTGTAAACCGTGAAGTTCAGTGAAATATATTTTTGAAACTGAAAATATATTTTGTATCATATACTTAAAATAGAATTTTAAAAATTTAAAAATGTATTTCAGGGCACAAGAAAATACATTTATATTTAAAAATGTGTTTCAGGGCGCAAGAAAATACATTTCCAATGTTACATCAACAATGCAAATGTGGGTGGAAGAAAGCCTTGTGATCAAAGCTACATTCCATTAAATTTTAAACACGCGTAGGCCTAAAAAAACACATGAATTTCCACATATTTTCTACATTGACTTTTTTTCACATGATCTTCCCAAAAATAGGGATCATGGCAGGAAAAATTGTCAAATGGGTTATTGGAAACACCCTCACAATTGTGTATTTTAAGCTATAATTAATTAATTAATTAATTAATTAATTAATTAGTAATTTAATGTTAGTGTAATATAGCGTTTAAATGCACATGAAATAAAAATAAATAAATGAATAAAATCGCTAGATGTACGATGTTAATAACTGTGACGTAATTTGAATTGGAGTAGCACTAACCGACTTTTGGAGTACTGCGCATGCGCGTCATTTAACGGTCGTCAGTCAACCGGGACTTCTTGGAGGTAAGAAGGTAAGGGCTATAACTTTATTGTTAGTCATCATTTTTTACACATGTATTGTTAATTGCTACTTTGGTTATATAATGTTTTGTATTGTCAAGGTTTTTTAACTTTATTTATCAATTTAATGCCCTGTTTGTGTCATTTGCTCACATGAGGAGATGACGCAGATTTCTAGATTACGTTTTAACTGTTTTTTTAAACTTCTGCTGTAGAGTGTTTGGGAGCCCGTTCCTCTTGCTGTTGTTTATCGATGATGTTCGTGATCCTGTCATTGATGGACCTGTAAGTTTTATGGAATTCCTTTTGCTGAATTTAAACGTTAAAGATAAACTTGTTAATTCGGCACACGTTATTCGCGCATGCCTTTTTTAATATAGCTTAGGTTACTATATAATACTGTAGTTTTTGTTCACTTTACTGCTGAATAACAAGCTGTATTCGATGAACCAGTTGAGCCAGTGATAAGTCGCTTGTAATAAAAGATGCACATTCATTACTGTAAAAAAAAAATCTACTTTTTATTTTCAGTAGCTGAAGCAGAGACAGTTAATGAGACAGCAACAAGGTGAGAATGAACATGAGACACTTTGTAAGAAGTAAAATATAATTTATTATTATTATTTAATTATTTTGTTAAATTTATGAATTGCACTTCTGTCTTCGTTAATATCTGTCTCTGTTTCTGCCTGTCTGGAACAGCTGTGGGTCCAAACCCATCTGTCAAGACACTTCTTTGTCCACATGCTATCTGCCCCACCCGCCCAACCATTGTGCTGGAGATCCTCGGACCACAAGTCACAGGTACAGTATCATGTTCATAGTCAAGTCATCATAATTTCTGTAGCACTTTACACTAAACAGCTGCACGGTATAATAAACAGTGAAAGAACAGAGTTCAAAAGACTGTAGAAATTCAAATGTTGTATTTATAAAGGCCAAATTCCAGAATTAGTTTTTTTTGGCAAAGAAAAATAAAGTTTTTGTGTTTCTGATAATAGCAGAAAAAAGGATACTCCACCCAAAAATCAAAATACTCTCAGAATATGACTTTCTTTCAAATGATGATTTTTAGAAAATAATCTATCTCTGTGTGCAAGTGTACGACCCCTAAAGTCGACGCTTCAAAAACCACACAGTAAAAAACAACAGTAGTCAATATGACTCTAGTTGAAGTGAAACAATAGGCGTGCGTTAGAAAAATACTAATATTTTAAAGTCTGAGCTTCCAAATGACTCCAAGCTTTAAAACACACATCAAAAATTACAACTTTCTGACTTTGAGCTCATATTTGTTTGTAACACATTTAGCATAATAGTATTTTCCTCAAACATACCCATTGTTTCACTTCAAGACATTGATTCGTCAACTGGATTCATATGGATTACCATCATGTTCACTTTGTTTGGTTTTTGACAGTCTTGTGTGAACTCAGAGATGGATTATTTTTCTTAAAATCTCTGTTTGTTTTCCACAGAAAAAAAAATGTCATAATCATCTGGAACAGCATGAGGGTAAATAAATTAGATTATTTCTGTTTTGCAGTGGATTATTTATATATATATATATATATATATATATATATATATATATATATATATATATATATTGCCAATGGCCAAAAAATATATTTTAGACAATATATTTATGTAAAAATATTTTAAAATATATTTTTTTACCGTACACTTTGTCGGACAAAATGGCGGATTCAGGGTTATGATTTGTCAGATCGTCTATCAATCAAACTGCCGGCGAAGGGTCGATTGATTGTTATCCAGTGGCTAAATGCTTGGCATGTTGCTATCCTCTTGCTACAGTAGCCCAAGTCTCTATGATGATCCTAACCATATTCGATGCATGACTTCTAAACTATCAACCAATCAAAACTTTGCTGAAAAACCTGTTGTGGCCTAATGGTTCGAGTCTCAGTACCGGCAGGACATGTACATGGGGGGATGAAATGAACAGCGTTCTATTCCACTCTAATTACCAACAACTGAGGTGCCCTTGAGCAAGGTATATAACCCCCAATCATTCCCTGGGCGCCGCAGCAAAAATGGTGTGTGTTCATTGTGTGTGAAATGTAATATAGGTCTAAAATATAAACACTTTTAATAGGCTTACCATAGTGAATCAGGGTAAGACAAATATTTAATTTTGTTAATTTTGAACAACATAAGTTACATATCGTACCTTTAAATTATAAAAATTATGAGAAATCAGGCTTTTGATTTTTATCTCTCAATCATCATTGCATTGCATTATATGTTTTGCCCTCTTAATTCAAACTACAGATTTGATATAAGCATTTATATACCAAGACATATTATTGGGAGATTAGGAGTGACAACTATTCATATGTATTTTATTTAAGTAGTCTGCAATACTGTTATAAAGATCTCATTGACTTACTTTGCAAGGTATAAGAATCATACTTTTTGGCCACATAAATATCCACACTAAATTGCATATTTTGTCTCAGTTTGGCCCTCTGAATAAAATGTATGTTTTTTTTTCTCCCCATATTCTCACTGTTTCACAGTCTATATGAGCCATACAAGCCTGATGTATCGAATGCAGTAAAACAACATAAAACACATAGTGTATGCAAACTATATATATTATTTTGAACATTTCTCAAAAGTAGCTATTCAAGTCAAGTCACCTTTACCTAAGCAGCTTTACAGTAAAAATTGGCAAATAATTTTTGGCTGCACAGTAGCTCCCAAAGAAAATGGCGTCATTGTCCAGCTTATTCTATATATTATTGATTCATTCCGTTGCAAAGATCAATAGTTATTAGTCTAGTTAATTTATGTATATCGGCACTGAAGAAAACAGCTTTATTAGAGCTTTCAGCTTTTTTTTTTTAATCATCCAGCTTTCATTTCATTTCATTTCCTTAGACGCAACATTTGTTGAAAAAAAGTACTTTGCAATTAAACCAGTGAAGAGCATTGATAAAAATACTATGTGTCAAAAAATAATATTTTCATGTCAAAATAGCATGATCATAATTAGTGACAGTGTTTGCTATATTGTATTATTTTAATTATAAAATCAAAACACATCTAGAAATGCCAGTTTTAATTGCAGGTGAGTAATAAATGAAACTATTTTTTCTTATGTTTAATGACTGTTAGATATTCATAATTCTCATAATAATCATATGGCTTTTATTGATAACAGTAATGCAATATTTCAGCAATGCAATTTAATGATTTAATTTTGGCAATACAAGTTTTGACTTGCTGTTAACAGACACAGTGGTGAGCTGAGGCAACATTTCCCTGCTGAATACAACATTTGTGTGTGTTTTTTTTTTCATGGTCGAGAACAGGTGTGTTAAGATTTCTTCCAAACCACACAGTATGTTTGTGTAAGGTGCTGAAAATTATGCAATATCAGTAAAACTTAAGTTACATAAATGACACATTGACCTATATTGACCCACACTACTGTTGACTGTTGACAGGTTGCTGCTATCAGTCAATTGTTTTCAAATTAATGTGTAAAATTGACAGTTCAAACAGTCCCTGCAGAATTAGAAACCTCTAAACATAACATTTGCTTTTCTCATACAATATATTTTTGTGTGATGCATGAAGGTTCTGATCTAGAAGAGAAAAGACTTCATACTGCAAGAATAAAGGATTCATGCCCTCATGCACTTGTTCGATCTCTTGTTGCGCAGGTGTTATCTGAGATATTTAAACATAAGGTGACCCAAACGCCTTGCTGTCTGTGGGGGAGGTTTGTGCTGAACACAGAGATCGCGTGAGACTGCAGACATGACCACCCACTGAGATGAAAAGTAAAACAGACACTGTGTCTGTGGAGAAGAGCTGCTAAAAGGTGCCATTTCTCATGCCCTTGAACACAATTTTTTGCATTCAATGTTTATTGATTGTTCTAAATCTTTAATGCAAATTTGAGTAGCTGAAATTTTCAAGTCAACATATTTAAGATTGTATTGAATAGTAAAAATGGAATTCTTACTTGTAAAAAAATCAGTTATGGCCAGCAAAGCTAATTTCATCTCTAATTATAACTAATTATATCACTTATTATTGAATTTTTACTTGTAAAAATGGAAATAAACAGTTGTAGATATGTGTGAAATTATCATTATAAATACAGTGCTTAATAAATGTATTAGACCACCACCCAATGTAAGGTTTTTGCCACAGCTGCCCTAAACTAACAGTTTGGTGATTATGTTTTTGTAAAGGTTAATCCACACTGTAAGCTCTTTAGTTACAGTAGTGTTTCAAATGCCAAAATATAATAATTGTTGGGATTTATTGGATTCAAGATAGACTGCACAGAAGTTTCATCAAAAGCAAGTCTTTGGAAACAACTAGTATACTAATTATATGGAAGTCAGTAACAACAGAAAACTACATAAAAACAATGCCAGCAAGAATGCAAGCTGCTATCAAGGCCAAAGGAGGCCATACAAAATAAAAAATAAAATTTATAATTTTTTGGTTATTATGTGTGAATAAAGACTATTTAGTTGTTTCGGTTTGTTATTTGACTAATATATTACAATAAAAGTTTCAGCTTTAAACAAGTTTTTGACAGATTCCTAAAATATTTGTGTGGTCTAATAAATGAAATGTGTGTGTTTGTGTTTATGTTTTGTGTTTGTGTAAATATATATATTTTTTTCTTGGAAATAACATACATCTATCATGACAACTCTTTGAGTGTTTGGCATATGACAATGTTGATATGTATGGTCTTGGCCGAATAGATCAATGCTCCTCCTGCAGAGCAAGTTCAAGACTTGCTACTGCCAAAACATACACAACACTCTGCTGTGAGCAAGTAAGACATGCTGCTGCTGTACAATATAACATATACGAATTACCCATTGCAGATCTATACATGTGGAGCTGGGGAAGGTGGAGGGTTTCTCGTGCATGCTGCAAACTGCTACAGCAGACATTGAACAAGTATTTGAAGGTTGGGCAGCATGAACCAATCCCACTAACACTGTACATTTTGCATGTCTCCTTTGTCTGACACACCCATTTCAGATCTAATAAGTCACTATTAATGAGCTGATAACCTTAATCAGGTGTGTTTTATTGAGGAGACATGCAAAATGTGCAGTGTTGGGGCCTCCAGTAATGTGGTTGTGAACCACTGCTATAAAGAATGATTGCAAGCAGATTAAGTTAAGAACTTATAAGCCTATGCCATCTCAAGTTTCATGACAGAACTTTGTATTGAAATCCTAAATCAGGGGTGCCCAATCCTGTTCACGGAGATCTACCTACCTGCAGAGTTTAGATCAAACCCAGATCCAACACACCTGTCTGTAATTATCAAGTGCACATGAAGATTTTATTTAGAGGGTTCAATGTTTGATCAGGGTTGGAGCTGAACTTTGTTGGAAGGTATATCTCCAGAAAATAATCAAAATACTAATTGCAATTCTATTAAGTAAAAATATAGTCAAAATGACATTTCTAATTGTTGTTTGAAGTAGCCTAGTGAAATTGCATTTTACTTCTTTTTTTAATTCCTAAACAAAACTGGATTATTGCTACTTATGCTTATGAAATGGATTGGTATAAGCGTCCATCAGAAGGATTTCCAAATGGAGGCTAAATAAGTACTGAGATTTATAGCTATAATTGCTGCAGTGTTTGTTTTGGTAGCCATAACTCTCTCTCTCTCTCACTTCCACTCCCTGAAACTTCTGTTTACAAAACGTGTTTGGAAGGAACGTTAGCCTACATGAACAGGAATTGTTGAAACAGAGACTGGAATCCGTGCTATGAGCAAAATCTACATGCGTGAGAAATGCTCCAATTTCTGATCATACCTAGAATGAGAGGAGAATGCAGTGACACATTTTTGCGTGTCAACGCTTGGCCCTCGGCCAGGTGTGAGTGCACGCAAGGTTACATAATGAGAGATACACGAGAGAGGGAGTGAGAAGTGTCATTTTAATGCTTGAAATAACAATACATGACACTTCCTCTGGATACGCTAACTGTTCTCAATGTCTTCCTCTACATGCAAGCTGCACAGTAATAATCAACAGATAAGAAATCTGCTTCCACGGCTCTTTTGTTTTATCATAATGCACGCATATGTTTGGAATTAATACCAAGAACCCATAAATATGGTATAGTATAATATACTATAGTATTTATGGGTTCTTGGTATTAAATCCAAACGTAAACAAAAGAGCAACTTAAAAACAAATTGTGACAACTTAAACACAAATTTGTGGAAAGTGTGCGCATGCGTACATGTTCAGTCTACAGGCGCGTGTAGTGTTTTAGTGTTTCTTACAAAGTGATATCGCCAACTACTGGCCATATAGCATAATACTGCCTTTTTAGTCGTTTTTGCAGATATCTGTGTTTATGTGAAAAAGGCAAAGGGAAAACTTTTAGGAGTTCATCGTTGTCATGTAAATATTATAAATTTAGCCTTTGATAAATGCATAGCCTTTCTATAATTTATCTTTTAAAACCTTTTATTTATTGGTTAGTTGTTTGGGCAGGGAGTTTTGTTTGAATTTTTTTAAAATAAATGCCATTTTGGTTTGATATTTTTCGTGTAATGCAATGAAATCCATTTTAATAGTGGCCTAAGTTACTAAATATGGGCCACTGTTTAGGAAGAAAGGCTGTTCATGCAATTCAGCCTTTTAAAATAAATATCAAACCACAAAAATTCAATGTGAAAACTGTAAGTGTTTCTCATGGTGAGTGAAGTGCCCTAAAGGGATGCATGCTGAGCATATGGGGAAAAAAAAGTAAAATAGCAGAGGCCATATGAGGTGAGTTTCACTAAGAAAATGCTGATAAATGGAATGATGGGTAATTTCTGCATCTGGCTTTTCTCAGAACGTTCTGTGGCTTTAATGTGCAATTAACACAGCTAATGTGATAGATACACATATCCAATTGCTTAACAATGTAGACATCTCAAGATGATTGACTGTGAATTATAAAAATTTAAACTTGTATCACACTATCCTCAAAGATGCAAAAATGTTTTAATAATGGCTAAATTTGTAAATATACATTTCTTTCTTTATTTCTTTTTTTGTTCCCATTTTGTGTTTCACAAAAACAGTACCAACGTATGAGTTTTGAACAACTTGAGGATGAATAAATCTCATTTTTAGGTTATTTCCAAGTTTCAGAATGGTTTCCCAAAGTTTCTGCTTTTATGATACGGTCGCAGCATATACCATACAAGTGTATTGATAGGAAGGCATTCAGTTTCAGCCACAAGTTGGCCATGATGGACAGAGTTTTAGATGTGGTTGAATTTTAGTGTTCACTTCGCTATAATAATGCCCTCATGTGACCATGATTGTGATTGCACCTTAAGTGCTTGAAAATGATGAGTAGCCTAAGTTAGCTGTTGTTGTTTTAAAAAATGACAATAGGCCGATAATAATGAATGATCTCCTTTTTCATTTTGTGTCAAAATAGACAGTCTTTAACTCTAAGTAAAATTTAGCTAAATATTTAATTATATTTAGTAGCCTATTGTTTAGATTTTAAGTAGACCTGGAAAAAAAAGTGCATTTGTGCAACATTTTCAGACTTTTTGATTGTCACCCTTACTGATAGCCTAGTGGACTATGTGCATACATTTGTGCACAAAAACCTGAGTTCAAATCCCATCAACTTTTCTCCCAACTTTGCTTCCTGGCAGCATATTTCATATCGTAATAAATGGCAAAAAGGCAAAATATGAACATTTAAACTGATTCTGGTTAAACTCCATCCACACACAGGATGGAATCATTTTTTTTAAAGTCACTGTATCAACAACTTTCATTATTCCTGGGGTAGGGGGTAAGGGGAACGGATTTCGACAGCTGTAATTTGGCCATCGAATTCCGTTCCCCCTCATGTTTTGTGCAAAATGAGGTTCTAATACTTATCAAACTGAACAGGAATCATCCTGACTGATAGCCTAGTGGATTATGTGCTTACATTAGGTGCAGTTGTGCACAAAAAATCTGAGTTCAAATCTCATCAGCTTTTCTCCCAACTTTGCTTCCTGAAAGCAGATTTCATATCGTAATAAATGGCAGAAAGGCAAAATATGAACATTTAAACTGATTCTGGTTAAACTCCATCCACACACAGGATAGAATCAGTTTCTTTTAAGTCACTGTATCAACAACTCTCATTATTCCTGGGGTGGAGGGTAGGGGGAACGGGTTTCGACAGCTGTATTTTTGCCGTTGAATTCTGTTCCCCCTCATGTTTTGTGACAATGAGGTTCTAATAATTAAAAAATCAACTGGGATTCACCCTTACTGATAGCCTAGTGGACTATGCGAATACATTAGGTGCTGTTGTGCACCAACACTAGTTTCCCTGACTCATTTCACCTAAGGTGGAGAGGACACCTTCTCACAGTGTCAACTGCACTCTTTCAGGACATTCTGATGTTGCATTCCAAAATAAGAGCCTCCCAAATCTCATATATACCCTGGTTTGTCCATACATTCAAAAATTCATAAAAAAAATGACTGGTTTCCACAGATTAATTTCACCTCAGATGGAGAGGACACCTTCTCACAGTGTCAACTGCACCCTTTCATGACATTCTGATGTTGCCTTCCAAAATAAGAGTCCCCTAAATCTAAGATTTTCCTGTTAAATATTTATTTTTTGTTTTTATTTATTTATTTAGGGTTGTTTTTTATTTACTCAGGCATACTTTTTTGGAAGTCAGTATATCATACATTAACAGGCTGTACTATCATTTTCAGGTGGACTGTAAATATATATTTTTCTATTTATATTTATTCAGGTAGGCCTGTTTTTTTTTCATTACTATTCAGGCAGACATTTATTTTGGAATTCGGTATAGCACAGTGAGGTTTACTATCATTTTCAGGTGAAAGTGGCCTTTATATATTATATTTATTATAAATAAATGTAATACTTTTTTATTTAGTTATTTATTTTCATTTATTCAGAGAGACTGAATGTATAAATTTGAAATCGTTTCGACAGAGGAGTACTTCAGATCAGTTCTCTTACCGTAATATCCAGTGTATGCGCGAACCACCAAATATAGTGGCGGCTAGATTGACGCATTTCGCGGTGGCGAGTGTTAAGATGAGGAGTCAGCAGAAGACAGTAGCCTACTTCTCACACGTAGCTTACACTATCATGAGATGAAACCTTAGACATAGGTTAAGTTCAGACACAGGAGTTTTATTTGACTGAATGAATGAATGAAAAACCACCAACAATAATAGCCTAGTAGTTGTAATGATTATATGCATTTTTATGTAAAATGTTTTACTTAAAATTAAAAAGCAAAAAGTCTGGTCTAACAAGTAGGCTACAGATCTGGGGCCAGTTGCATAAACATAGCCATTATGTTTAGACTTGTCTTAAAATCTATCATGACCAACTGGCAGTTAGTAATCAGTAAGAAAAGTAAGTAATCAGTCTTACTTTTCGGTATCAAATAAGACCAATTAGACCCCCCCCCCCCCCTCTCTCTCTCTCTCTCTCTCTCTCTCTCTCTCTCTCTCTCTCTCTTTTCACGGGAACTACATCTCCCACGATGCAATACGTCTGACGTCAGATGCCGGAGTTCCGCGTGTCCGGAACTGTAGATAATATTGGAAGTTTATGTGTAATATGATGGAAAGTCGAGAAGTTTCATCGATTATATTTGACTTGGACAACACGCTGGTCGATACAGCTGGCGCTGGACGAATTGCCATTCAGAAGGTAAATAAATGAATATGAATAACGTTTAAACTCACGCTTTAAAGAACAGCTGACAGTATCATGGTATATGGTTTTTGGACACGTACACATTCTTTAACTTACTCTGAAGTATATAGTAGGTCTATATCAATTAAAGTACCATGGTATTACCATACCATTATGGGAATGCCATAGTATACTCACAAGTATATCAACGTACCATGGTGCTATGATGATGATGATGATGATAAATAACATCAACAACCTTTATTTTCTATGTTGCCTTTAAAGGAGCTTCTCAAAGCACTTAACAGAGTAGAAATACAAGGAAAATACAAAATAAAACAATAGTAAAATAACCATGTTCAAAATCAACCATGTTTACCACAATCAGCAATAAGCCAATTTAAAAAAGAAAAGAAAATATTTTAAAATATGTTAAAAAAAAAAAATCCAAGAGACTGCTTCCTGAATTTCAACTGGAAGTTGGTTCCTCAACCTGGGAGCAGATATAGAACTTTATCATTAAGAACTTTAAATTAAACTCTAAATCTAAATGGTAGCAAGTGCAATGATTTCTTGTATTGGTAGTTAAAATTCTAGCTGCAGTTTTACACTGCTGATGTGAGGCTCTCAAAGTACTACAACTTTAGCTTTGATCAGAGCACCGATAGTTTTAAAAAGATTTCCAGGACTATGTTGATGTTCCTGGATTATGCAAAATCTTGACAGCATGACATGAAACATGACAGATTCAATTTCAGATCTATTTTCATTAACAAGCTCTTTCCAAGAAAGATAGCTAGTTAAGCCTGAAATACACTACTTTCTCTACATTTTTCAACAATCAGCCTTCTTAAATCGAATATAATTGTTATACAATGGAGCAGAACAGGCATACTTGATTTCACAAATCTTTAGAGGAGCAAATAAATCCAGGTATATAGCCAACATTATTTAGCTGTGGAATTTCATCATCCACGGATGTTGGGCCCAATTCAGTGAAAGATTAAACAACAGCAGTTGCATATATGGTTTCTGATCAATTGATTTCCACTTTTGAAACATAACTGTGCGAGAAAGAAGTACACATAAAAATAATAAATACATTTTGAAAAAAATACAATAAAATGACCAGAAAGACAAGCGAAGGCTGGGACACAAACAACTCAATTGCAATAACCAGGTCTAGTGTGTGACTGTGATTAGAGCTGTTTACAAACTTAGTAAGATTCCTTGAAACATTCCAAATCTTTGGCTGTTGTGGAATTAGTTTGATCAATTTGTATATTGTAATGTCCCAGAATATTAAACTTAAAACACAACAGAGACAATAAATTGGCAAATTCCGATATAAAAGCTTCCTTAATCTTTGGAGATCTATAGACTGTTGCAACAACAGTAGATTCCAAGGCAGAGATACTCAAAACAAGTCATTCAAAGTACATAAACAATGGTATAGGTCAGTGCTTATGTTAAGTCAAAAAGTACAATGATACCCCCGCCTCTACCTGAAAGTCAAGGAGATGATATTGTTCTCAAAAATTATATAGACACTTACTCAACACTTATGAATGTCTTTTCATTAAAAAAAAGAATAAAAATCCAAATTGTACTTTTTGTTTGTTTGTTTATGAAAGATGTAGATTTTATGATTTCTGTATTTAGGTGTATGAGCTGCTGAAGTCAACATCTGTGCAGGAAAGCCACATCAAAGACATCTGTGTTTGCTTTTTACAAAAGCTTCTTCATGAATCATTCGACCCATCAGAAGGAAAAACAATAGACGATGTCAGAATCCATCACTGGTATGAAGCCCTACAAGAGACGCAGGGCACAGATCCTGATCCAGATCTGGCCAGCAGCTGCTACTACACATGGAAGAACACACGTTTACAGGCGCTGACTCTGTCTCCTGAGGTTCGATCTCTCCTGGAAGAACTGCGGAAAAAGTACAAACTGCTTCTGCTCACCAACGGAGATACTCAGACGCAGTGGGAGAAGATTGAAGCAGTGAGATGTGAGGATCTCTTTAGTGTGGTGGTAGTCGGAGGAGATCATTCTGAGCAGAAACCGGCGCACTCCATCTTCACTCACTGCTTCGAGTCTGCGGGAGTTCGGCCACAGGACTGCATCATGGTGGGAGATTCTCTCAGTACAGACATCCAGGGAGGCATTAATGCAGGAGTGCGGGCAACCGTATGGATAAACAGTGACTGTAAATCTCTCCCACAGGGCTCTGTGACTCCAGACTACACTATACCTAGTGTACTCAATCTGAATGATGTTCTAGCTGAGTTGATGTTGAAATGATGTCTACATATGTGGACCTAAAGAAGTACTTTTTTTTTTTTTTTTTTTTTTAAAGAAAATTGTGATGACTTACGTCGGGTAAGGGATAGTTCACCCCAAAAACTGAAAGTCCTGTGATCAATTACTCACTCTAATGTCATTCCAAAAAGATTTTCATTCATCTTCAGAACACAAATGATTTCTGTCTGTCCATTGAAAATCTATTAACCTAAAAGTCTGACGTTTCAAAATGTTCATAAAGAGATCGTTAAAGAAATCCATATGAATCGAGCGGTTCACTCCAAGTGCTCTGAAGAGACACGATCGTTTTATATGATGAGGATATTTAATTTAGGTTTTCATTCACATAAACATTGATCAGTGAACATAAACAGAAGCTCAACTGTACTTGCTTTAACAGCGTCAGAGAATTTAGTAGCCAATATATTATGGTAATTCCAAAATGGCACACCTTCATCTTTATAACCTCATTACTGGACAGTTAAAGTTGTGGAATATATTAATCATGGGTGATGTATGTCTTTATGCATACGTGTTCTGCAGTGTTGGGTTTAAGTAATCACTAATTACTGTAATTTATTTTTCCCATGAAAAAGTAAAGTAAGGGATAACTTAATTTTTCTGTAATTGCAATTGTAAATTCTGTGAATATTGTATAGACCAGAGCTTCCCAAACTTAAGAGGGGTAAGGCCTCCCAAAAACATTGCAAAAGCTCCGTGACCCTGCCGTTAAAAAATATATATCGACATTTACCTACAAATGCATTTATTAACAAGTTTGTAAGAATTTCATGTGAATTATGAGAACTATGATGTAAACATTCTTTACAAATATATTTAAATCCATAACACTAATCTTTCATACTTTCAAAAAAATCAAATTTTAGAACAATTGGAATGTTTTAATTATTTTAATATATTGATTTGGACTAGCTACGGCCCCCCTGCAATACCGCTACGGCCCACCGTGGCGCCGCGACCCACAGTTTGGGAAGCACTGGTATAGACTATTGAAGAATTCTATTTAAAACAATAGTGGATTAATCATTAAAATATAATGTTAAAATTAGGGCTGTCGATTTAATTAGAAACAACTAATTAACCGCCCCACAACTATGTATGTAGCTCATCTGACATTTCATACAGTTGATTTGATGATGAATATGATGCAGGCAAACATCTTACAGCGCGATGAAGCTAGAATGCAGTCAGAAAGTCCCTAAAATTAAAGATATGTGGGCAAAAATGCCGCTGTTTGAGTTTTTTCTCATATGAGTTAAGCAATATCACACGATAACTAGTGCAATATTACCCGAGTTCTGTTTTTGTCTCGTATCCTATATAACGAGTGCAAATGCAATACTGATTTTATACAACAGTTCAGTAAATAAGAAGTTAATATTATGTTATTTTATCAAAATATTGTCTGTTTTGCCAAAGAAAACGTAAAGATAAAGCTGAACTTTTTGTCTCCGCGCAATGCACAGCAGTGTTTCATTTCTGAATCTTTTAAACGAACCGAGTGAAATCAATGATTCAGCGAACAATTCATAAAAGATATGTTGGGTTTGAAGCGGCGCTGCACAGACTCATCGGTGTATGATTTCAAAGTATAGCAGGAGCGATTCGGAGCCGTCTACTCTCGCGCTACTTTACTACTTGATGTCATCGGTCTGTGTAGCGCCGCTTCAAGTTCAAGATACCTGAAGAGAAACATTTACTTTACTCCTGAACGAATCCAGCCGTTGAATGAATCGAATGAAAGAATGAACGACATTTGCCGCCTCCTACTGGCAGTTTTATTTAATAATAATAATAATAATAAAAAAATAAAGGTAGGTTCACATAAAAATGAAAATTCAGTCATCTTTTAGGCTACTCAACCTCATGATCCAAAAGTTCATGTGTAAAAATTTCAATGTTGAATCGAATTAAATATTTCTTTCTGAAGCTACTTTTTGTAATGTCTATTTCATACTTTACAATAATGACTTCAAATTATCTTTTGGGGGTAATTTCTCAGCCAAAATTGATGTACGATTAAATTACAATTAATTAGAATAAAATAATATTTTAATTATTTTAATAATTTTAACTGGCTATTGACCCTTCGCAAAACCCGCCTGACAACCCATGCTCTCTCACACCACACATCATGTTCTCCCGCAGTGAAAAATACATTGCGGAGCAAAGAGGACACTGACAACGTATGAAACAGTTTCATATTTAAAATATTGTAATTTGTTAAAGCAGTTTAGTCATCTTTATTTATATAGCGCTTTTTACAATGCAAATTGTGGCAAAGCAGCTTTACATTAATAAGAAAATGGTGTCATTGTGCAGCCTATTCTATATATTATTGATTCATTCCGTTGCAAATATCAGTAGTTATTAGTCTAGTTAATTTAGGTATATCAGCACTGCAGAAAACAGTGACGTAATCGTCCGGCTCAGCTCAGTTCGCATACAACGGCGCCAATGCAGGCATATCAAAAACACTGCTGAATATCAAGCAAGTGTCCCCAACTTAAGCAAGCCAAAGGCAACAGCGGCAAGGAACCAAAACTCCAACAAATGGAGAAAAAAACCTTGGGAGAAACCAGGCTTAGTCGGGGGGCCAGTTCTCCTCTGGCCAACAGTGAACACTTGTCCGATACTCAGGCAGAGTTACAGGTCATTAAACCGATTTGGAATCGCAACAGTCAAAATATTTAATCCAGTTCCATCTAGTTTAAGATCTTTTTGATCACGCCGGTATGGGACGGTTTGTTGGGATATGTGCCACTGGCTGATGAGTCGGTAAGGTCTTCACAAAGGATGAGCTAGTTAACACAGTCTCCGCCGACACCACAGGACCACAGGGCCACATTGCTGCCGCACACAGGCACAGGTTCCCCGTCCGACCCGGACACGGCCCGGATCCAGCCAATCACGTTAATTGGTAAACCTCGGGATAAGCAGAGAGACAAAAAATTAGCGTAGACGCCATTCTTCATTCCGATGTAACGAGTACATCTGGTGTTATAGGAAGTGTTCCCGGTTCCGGCTGACCTGATCTATGCAGCCTAACAATCCTTTAACGGATATGAAGACAAAAGTTTATAGTGCGTCATGTGTATGCCAGGTTAAATAGATGCGTTTTTAGTCTAGATTTAAACTGACAGAGTGTGTCTGCTTCCCGAACAATGCTAGGAAGATTGTTCCAGAGTTTAGGTGCCAAATAGGAAAAGGATCTACCGCCTGCGGTTGATTTTGATATTCTAGGTATTAACAACTGGCCAGAATTCTGAGATCTTAATAGACGCGAAGGACTATAATGCATTAAGAGCTCACCCAGGTACTGGGGAGCTAAGCCATTTAGTGCTTTGTAAGTAATTAGCAAGATTTTAAAATCTATACGATGTTTAATAGGGAGCCAGTGCAGTTTTGACAGAACCGGGCTAATATGTTCATACTTCCTGGTTCTAGTAAGGACTCTAGCAGCTGCGTTTTGGACCAGCTGTAATTTGTTTATCACGCGAGCAGGGCAACCACCCAGTAGAGCATTACAGTAATCTAGTCTCGAGGTCATAAACGCATGAACTAGCTGTTCCGCATTTGTCATTGAGAGCATATGTCGCAATTTAGATATATTTTTAAGATGGAAGAATGCGGTTTTACATATGCTAGAAATGTGGCTTTCAAATGAGAGATTGGTATCAAAGAGCACACCCAGGTTCCTAACTGACGAAGACGACTTAACAGAGCAGCCATCAAGTGTTAGACAGTATTCTAGGTTATTATGTGCAGAAGTTTTTGGTCCAATAATTAGAATCTCTGTTTTTTCTGAATTTAGTAGTAGGAAATTACTAGTCATCCAATTTTTTATATCAGCTACGCATTCTGTTAATTTTGAGATTTGGTAGGTTTCGTCAGGGCGCGAGGAAATATAGAGCTGAGTATCATCAGCGTAACAGTGAAAGCTAATGCCATGCTTCCTAATGACATCTCCCAAGGGCATCATGTACAGAGTGAAAAGCAACGGTCCTAGAACTGAGCCTTGTGGTACTCCATGTTTAACTTGTGATCGAAATGACATCTCTTCGTTTACTACTACAAACTGATAACGGTCAGATAAGTATGATTTGAACCATGCCAATGCATTTCCACTAATTCCAGCATAATTTTCTAGTCTATTCAAAAGAATATTGTGGTCGATAGTGTCAAAAGCTGCACTGAGGTCTAGTAACACTAATAGAGAGATACAACCACAATATGATGATAAGAGCAAATCATTTGTAACTCTAATGAGAGCAGTCTCAGTACTATGGTACGGTCTAAATCCTGACTGGAAATCCTCACAGATACCATTTCTTACCAGTTTAAACTCTAAATATCGTACAGTGGCTCCTTAATGTGTCGAGACAAATCCTTCAAACCGATTTGACCGATCTTCTCTTCATACTAGTTCATTTATAGCATCAAATAAACATGAATATATATCAGAAGGAATGTTGTTTCAACCGCGGAAAGACGCGAGTACACACAATATTTCAAGTTAACCAACGTTAATTTACTATAGGATACTCCCTGACGGCTTTGTCGGATAAGATGGCGGATTCAGCGTTATGATTGGTTAGACCGCCTGTCAATCAAACTGTTTGCGAAGGGTCAATCCGTCAATGCTTAGTTTGTGCACTAGAGCTTGCGTGGGTTCAACATCATGCTTGTTGAATGGAGTATTAAAGTATAACAACAAGAAGCATTGCGTTTTTACAGTGATGTTATTTTGATTCTCTATTTCTACTAATAATCACTTTTTGTCTGTTTAAATGGGGGCTTTAATTAAACATGTCAGAGGTGAGTTTTCTGTCTTTATGAATTCCTGTTCATTTTCAAATGAGCATAAAGAAGAGTCTTTCACATAAGGAGAGCTATTTAGTTGATTCCAGTCCAGTGTCTGTTATTAAAAAATAACGACATCTACGTTTAGCCCACGTGCATTCAATGCTTCAATGCTTTTTTTTTCTTTCTGCATCTGCCAAGATATGTAATCACTGGTTACGTTGGACATTCATGAAACGTTCGTAAGATTAAATTTGCCCGTAAAATAGACCGTACCAAAAAATTGTACTCATTCACAAACGTTTCTTAAACCTCAGTTTTGTGGTATTAACATTTAACGTTAATTTGAATGAAAATTCACACCCCATATTTATGTGATTAAAGTTATTTTCTAATTGTGCAATCATTCAACTTATAAACGAGTCGTGTGGAGAGTGTTTACAATATCAATGGAACGTTGTACCAAAATACTACTACAGTTTCTTGTGAAACTAGAAAGTGTTTTAGCTGAGACAGTAACATCTTTGTAATGGATTGTGATTGCTGGATACACGCATGCAATAAACCTACAATGCAGGGGTGATTCTAGGATTTTTTTCAGGGCACAAGAGGGGCCAATCTTATGTTGTTTGTTTATTTGTCTTATTGGCAGACAACAAAAGCTTTAGCTCTATATTCATTTTTGCTCCATGGGAAAAAAAAAAAAAGTCATAGGTTTGGAATAACACCTTTCCCACCTAAAACTCCTTTCCTCAATGGGATAATCCAGGGGGAGTTGTCAGTATCCCCACAAGGTCCTACAAACAGCAAATCTCTTCCCTGATTTTGCACAGTAGCAAATGCAAAATCATCACTGGCAGCAATAAAGCTTGCAAGACTTAAATCAGTGTAATTATTCATTAGTACTCAGAGACATTCATTGTGATAAATGGTACTTTAATAAATTTAAAATGTTACTAAATAGTGCGCTTCCTCAAAAGTAAAAAAAAAAAAAAAAGGATTTGAATCTGAAGCCAAATTAACCATTCCAATCTATGCATGACCTTGACAAGTTCATATAGTCCACATTAGTCCTGCTATTGATATGAAATGTTGATGGCCACTGATACAGATGCATTTCATTACAAGTGAGAAACACCAAACGCTTTTTTTCTTCGCATTGTAATTTTCAGGTACTTCATTTTCCACTTAAGCAAAGAAACTGAATACGGTCCAACAATTTTACTTGACGTCTAATTTGACTTTAATATTCATTGCTGCAAGCTCTGCTACAAAGTATCTGAACACATAAGGAATGGATACAGTCTCAATCGACTCGCTCTTCTTGCACAACAAGCAGATGGTTTTCCGATGGCGTGTAGCTGACCAATCAGGCGGTGGCTTTTCCAGAAGCGGCGACAGTAGGCTGCCGCAGTCCATGCAAACTTGCGCCACGGAGCGGTCCGAACAGTTAAACAGCCGGTCGTGAAGCAGAAATGATGTCCCGTGAGCCAGCAAAGCATCCCGTTCCATCTCTCCGAACCGAATTCCTCCCTGCATGAACCTCCCTCCCACGGGCTGATTAGTCACTTTATCTCTCGCTCCCGTAGTTCTCACCTGGAACTTGTCGGAGACCATGTGACGCAAGCGCTGGTAGTAAACCACCCCGATAAAGATGTCTGCCTCAAGCTCCAAGCCACTGATGCCAGAGTAGAGCCGCTCCGTTCCATAGAAGTTGTATCCTGCTGCTTTCAGCATCTCACCAAAGTGCTCCAACGCAGAGTGGTTCTCAGAAAACGTGAAGGGTGTGGCATCGTGAGACAGGCCGTGGAGGGACGCAGATTTTCCAGCCATGCTCTCGATGAGCATTCCGATGGTCATTCTAGAGGGGAAGCCATGAGGGTTGAACAGGATGTCCGGGCTCATACCACTCTCGGTGAAGGGCATGTCCTCTGCGGGCCACAGACGGCTCAGGATTCCTTTCTGACCGTGTCTGCTGGCGAACTTGTCTCCGATGGTGGGGTTCCTGGGAATGCGGGCTGTGATGCAAATGCGCTTGAAAAGGCCAGTGCCGGTGTCATTGCTACACACCTTGATATTGTCCACAACGATACTCTCCTGGTTCCTGAGGAGAGAGAGGTTCAGAAATTTAAAAAAAAGGGAATGCAGGGATGACATTTTTGTAGGCCAAAACCCAGAAGCAACTTAGCATTTTAGTACTTCAGGTTCCATTGTTCTGAAGTCAATGGGTTTTTGATTAAATGCCTGGAATAAGGTCTGTGGTTAACAGAAGCTCAAAATATTTTCACACCATATTCTACAGTCAAGAAAAAAACAAAGCAAAACCACTTTACAGCTGCACTAAACATCAGAATATAAAAACATCGCCCAAGTAGATTGAAGTTTGTACATTGAGTTGTTGCATAGTGATGAAGTCCATTTAAAATTAGAATTGTAATTGTTTTATAATTTATATTCAATAGTAATACATTTATAATAATTTTAGATTTCCCCAATTTGAGCAATACTCTGTTGAGTCAGTAAAGCAGTGTTAATCTTGTCAACGATACAATTAAAATTAAAATCTTTCTTATAGCTGCAGTCCATAAGTTTACCTTTTGTCACCTTCTCTGTTTGAAATCTGCAATTGCAGTTATTTGCAGAATCCTCTTTAGGTGGGTTGAGCATGGGCACGGCTCCTCACCGTGGACGAATCTAATGTTTGCTGTCAGTTACCACAGAGTGGATACTCTACTTTACTTTGGAATCACAGATTCTATTGCTTGGAAGTATGACCAAAATAAGAAATTTCACCGGAAAATGTCATCTGAACAAGTAAAAAAATCTGCCACTTTTGTTCTGACCAACATTACAATAAAAAAACAAACAAAAAAAAAAAACACCACACTACCAATGGTGATTAAATCAAACTATCGCTTAGCTCATATCACATCAAACCGTGCAAATTATTATTATTGACATGCTTTCTCCTCGAATTGTTAAATGTTAACACCATCAGCATTGTGTGACTACATGTATTTAGTGTCTGTAGATTTCAATTTCTGTACAGTCTAATCTCTAATTATCATACCATACAATGGTATGATATTAAAAAGACAAGTTTAATTATTCCAGCCGCTGCGAGAAAAGACTATACATTATCTGCAACCAGCATCCTCACACACGATATAGCCAACTAGCTGTGACTCCTTTATGTAAACAGACGTAACATAATAACGCAAAGAAGAATGGCTGCAATCTAGAGTTTCCCGTGGAAACCCACCAGTACCACCAGGCTAAGATAAGGAGATAGTTTTAAACACTGGCTGGTTATGTACTCGCTCAAATCGATTTTGGATAATTTAACCAAGAAAAGCAAAGGACTGCAGCTTTAAGAAAAAAAAAAAAAAAGACAAACAAATATCTAAAAAGTATACATGATAAAGTCACAATGTGAACGAGCAACTTCAAGCATTATTGAAATTGTTTTGCACATTGTCAAAGTAGGTGTCACATTAGAGCAGTGTTTTTTTATTGTTAAATTATTAACCCTTATTTTTTGTTAACTGAAAAAGCTGAAATAAAACTTGGATAAAAAAAATTGTTTGCCTTGGCAACTAAATGATATAAAAAAAAAAATTAAGTTGAAGTACTAAAATGACTAAAACTGAAATATAAATTATAGCTAAATAGAAATATATAAAAAAGCAAACCAATAAAATTACCAAAAGCAACTTATAAAATTACTAAACCAAAAATGTAAATAAACTAAATAAAAGCTATATTTGAAATATTAACATTATAATGGTATAAAAACAATATTAAAATAACACTGAAATAGAGTAAATGAATGACTGCGATGACTACATTTAAAGGCCATTTTTTTGACCAAAGCAAGAAACTAAAGTGATGTCTTACTTGAAAATGACCACATGACTCTGGCCGGTATTGAGATTGATGTAGCTGTAGTAGGGGTCTCCATACTTCAGCACGGAGCCAATAAATGGCAATCCATCAGCATCCAGTTTGCCCATTACTTTGGGGTCATCAGCCTTCACCCCAAACACAATTTCTTCACCTTTGGCCTTTTCGGTCAGATCTATGAGTTCGGTCTTATAAACAGAACCATGAGCAAAGCCACGCTCCCATGAGGACTTATTGACGATCTAGAGAAAGTTAGAAAGGATGAACAATATTAACAAATGCAAAAGAACATTTCGGAATTTACTAATGGGAAGCTATGCTTACCATAGCATCTTCCATATCGTAGCCAGTGTAAGAAATGACAGCCACTATTGCGTTGGTGCCAATAGGGTAATTGTCCATGTCGTAGTGGTCGTACATCGCAGGTCTAACCAGAGGACTCTGGGGGGTCTGCAGACGGTACAATTTATTGTCGGTTCGGTCCTGGTACGAATGCAGCGGGAAGCCCATGGTCTGTTTACCTAAGAAAAGATGATGTCATGTACGTTGCAGCTCATAGTTTATTTGTTTTCTGATATTTGCAGACATGTTATGACAGTCATGAAGTTATTTACAGGCTTCTTACACATTTTATTTCAAAATTCCATATTTTCCCACACTCAAATTTCCAAACCTTTCTGTAGATTTTTCAGAACATATTTAACAAATTGTTCATACATCATTATGATTGATATATAGTACAGTCAATTGTAAATATTCTTATTTTCTCAGTATTTTTTCCATTGGTTTTCTCGAAGAGACGCATTTAAATGATGAGAAGAAACCTAAAACACCTTATAACCTGTGTGTATTAACCTCTTGACATCAGTTTGATAAAAATGTGGCTAGATGTTGAATGAACACCAAACAGAAAAGTTCAATCTGATTTAGATAATGGGTTGGGGGTAAAATTCGATTCTTAGATGCATTGCGATGCGGATGATTCTGAATCAATCCACAAATGTCCCAAAAAAAAAAAAACATTTTCTAAATGTTAAGTGATAACGTAATGTTGACGGAAGATAAAGGCGGAACTCTGAGGCGCGAAAGTGCAGTGCCCGGACAGTCCGTGGTGTGCTCATAACTGTGTCCACTGGCGCGGAGTGAGTGGAACAGAGCAAACGTTTTCAATTCATTTCTGGAAGTTGAGCTTCACGCTCACATGCAAGCATGAAGCTCAACTTCCATAAGAATGAACTGAAAAACACATATTTCTGAAAACGCACATTTCTTTTTCTGTTGGTTATTTTCAATGCTGGGAAATATATATTCTGGCAAATGTAGCCTTCCAGTTGAAGCCAAATCACTTCCATTTGTTTTATTAATAAAAAGATACTGAAGTAATTCATTAAGGATCATTACAAATACTTTGCTTTAAAAAGTATTTACACAGTGGCAAAAAAGAAAATCTGTATATAAAAAAACTGAATAGAAACCCTGTATTTAGATATAAACCATCAAAAAACACACAACAAGAAGTGATGTTCTTACTCATCTGGCACTGGTACATGTTTCTGGGGCTCTGGTTGTGATCAGAGAAAGGGATGAATTCTGCCACCACACTCAACATGCTGTGAGGAAACAGCTCTTGATGTGTGGTCACTCCCTCCTCTAACTCATCCTCAAAGATACCCACATTCAGGTACACCTGAAATAAAAACAAAGAGTTGAGATGAGTAATGAACAGTATCCGCCCACTTTTCTTCCGGAAGTATTCTTTCCATAGAGATTTTGAAAAAAAGTCTTCTTTAATGAGTTATCAGCAAAGAAACGAACCAACCAGCTACGAGGTGAATCACAACGTTGCAAACTATGATTTGAATCAAAAAAGTAATTTAAAGACAAAAAGACAAAGTTGTAAGACTGTACTTATGAGGAAAGGTCTACAATCCCCTGAAGCGTTGCAAACCTTATTTAAAAAAAACGTTAAAATAATCCAGACTGATGGCTTCAACAATATTAAAAACATCAATTAAAGTTGGGGGCTCACAACAGGTCTGTCTTTAAAGGTTTGTAAGTTTTTATAAATTAATTTCCCTATATACAAAAGTAAGTGATTTTTACATCTAGAACCCAACTGTGGCACTCAATGGTAAAGCGAGACAAGGCAAAATTAAATTTTGAATGTTAGCTTGACAAAGCTTTGGAAGTCATTATGTAGGCCTGGCTGCTAAAGTATTTTGAGTGATTTCTAATGTATTTGGATCATTGCTAGGACATGCTAAGCCAGAACAGGCTGTAGGCCTGTGCCAAGTTTGAAAGCTTCGACAAAAATCAGAAAAGCCAAACAAAAAGAACTATATGGGACTTTTGCAGTTTAGTCAAGCCAACCAAATTCGTTTCAACTGATTATCAGTGGTACTTGAGTTCCAACAGCTTTCTCACTTGTTCAAAGGTCCCAATCAACTCCCGTTTGCCCAGGCCAAGGTTCTGGACGGGCCGCACCATGCGACAAGGTGTGGTAAACAGATGAAGGCCTGGGTACAAGCTGGGTTTACCCGTCTGAGGAATCAGAACAATCTCAGTCCAGGGTGGCACTTTTTTCTCTCTCAGCACCTGCAGATGACACAAATGTTAAATTTATATTATAAAACATTCAACATGAATAACTTGATAAAGCATAAGAAAACTACAAAAAGAAACCAAATCATTTCCCACCTTAAATCTGCGGAGAGATTCGATGACTAAGGGTGCCACTTCTTTTTCCACCCAGCCAATCATGGCCCCATCCAGTATGACGGGATAACAGTCTGAATATGGCTGACCAGGGTTACCGTCTACAGCAGTCATTCCTGTTAGATAAAAATAATTTTAATAGTGAATAGGCAATTAATATCCCATTGAACTAGATATTATAGGTAGGGCTGAATAATTAGATTTTTCAGGGAAATCCCTTTGTGATTTGATAATTGCACTATCCATATTGCAATTTTTGCCTAACCATGTAGCCCTAATTATAGGCATTTTACCATTGCTAGAGCCAACTGACCATCTTTTTTTAATCAATGATAAGATGTTATTTACCCAGAGAGCAGAGCAGGGTAGGCAGGGTGGTTGTGGGATGCACTTGTGTCACAATCTCACTAAGGGCTGTCAGGTGGTTCATAAGGCCGCACGGTGCTCCGTCAGGAGTGTGTACAGGACACAGGAAACCCCAAGACTCTGGCAGCAGCTTCCGCACAGTTGTGGTCCTCATCTTAGCGAAGACGGCTCCTCTGTGCACGCAGCGGAAATGAGACAGATAACGGATGAAGTTCAGCTTATCTGCCACGACACACAGTCCGGAGTCCTGCAGCATGCCCAGACCTGGGTTAAAAACACAAATGTTAGCTTTTAAAAAAATGGGATGAAGCACACTAAAAGCCTGTGACCGCACATCAGTTCTGGGACTTCACTCTGTATTAACGCAGCAAGCTGGAATACCAGTTTCGTACCTGTCTTGGACTGGAGTTTTCCTGTGGCTAACATATACTCAAAGGCTTTAGTGACCTCAGTAGCCATGTTGAAGGTTTTGGTTAATGTATCCATAGACAGCACTCCCAGTTTTTCACTTCTCTTGTCCATGGCCAGTTTCACAGACACCAGCCAGCCTGCCATTCTCTCCTAGGAAGCATTCAGAACAGCTTTGGAAAAAACCTCTTGAAGTAGTCAAACTTATTTTTTGTGATGTGCTGCATTTGCAATTGTACCAATTTATACACTACTGTTTAATAGTTTGGGGTTAGTCTTTTTATTAATATATATATAAAAAGGAAGGCTATCAGTAAAGGCCAATTTCACCCTGAATGACAGACAGTAACAGACAGTTTTGTTGAATCAGTGTGTTCAGCATAACACACTGTAAAGAGGGTAACTCTTCCGGAGTTTGCTAGCAGAGCTTGTTTTCGTCGATTGAACATGCCCAATTGGCGTTTGGATGTCCGAGAAGTGACCTGCTGTAATCTGGTAACTGTCTGCGTCTGTAAGTGCAGTGTGAATTGGCCTTAAGGATGTGTTAAATTTATCAAAAGTGACAGTAAGGACATTTATAATGTTACAAGACATTTTCTTGAAAATCCGACCCCAAACATTTGAATAGTATAAACATTTGTATATGAAACGAGTATAGACACAACAGTGCATGTCAGACAGGTGAAGAGATAGGTAAAGGTGATCTTACTTTCAAGAACATGAGGTAGATCTGGCCTGGTGTGAGCACTTCCTGGAACATAAGACTGTCAGGGTTCTCCTCCATACACTCCTGCTTGGCAAGGCTGAAGAGTTTCCGTGTCATCATACACAACATGTAGAACTTCTCCACATCTGACTTCAGGTGAATGCATAGACATTCGCTGCAAACAAAAGGATTGTACTGTGAAACACACTTCACCGAGGGAATTTGATGATATGTATATAAATATTGAGTTTCATCATTGAGTTTATTTAATACTACAAATTATTTTTTGGGCACATCACCCAGCTCTACTACCAATAGCCCAATTTGGAGAAGACTTCACAGTTATGTCACTTGCAGCTGCGTGTGCATAATAGTGGCAGAAAAATAGCGGTAACAAATGGGAGGAAAATTAGAAAAATTCACACAATAAGAGAAAAATGTTTTGTGGTGCCTTTTGATGTTAGAAATTGGAATGCAAAAAAAATAATAGTCCTCATTTTCATAAAATGCCATCGTTCAAGACACCCTTTGAAACCTGCAATGATTAGTCTACAAGACTTATGCAGTTCATGGGGAACATATCTACACATTGCAGTTATAGCATGAAATAATATTTAAACCTATAACATTTTACATAGATAACTTTTAAACATGGCATTTAACATTTTTATTTCACAAATTTTGACTCTTTCTTGCATTTGTGTGTTTATATCTCCCAGTTCGGACAATAACTCACAATTGTGAATTTAAATCTCAATTCTGCAGGGAAAAAGAGCCAGCAGTTTGATAATCCCAAATCAGCCATTTTGTCCGACGAAGCAGTCAGGGGAGTTAGCAGATTAATGTTGGTGAACTTGTGTGTGCTCACCTCTTTCTGCGCTTGAAACAACATTCCTTCTGATGTTCATTCATGTTTATTTGATGCTATAAACGAACTAGTATGAACAGCTACAGCGATCTGTCAGAACACATTAAAGAGCCACTATACGGTGTTTGTTTAAACTTCTTTAAAAAAAAATTACAATATTTTAAATATGAAACTGTGTGAGAACATGATGTGTGGTGTGAGAGCACATGGCTTGTCGGACAAAGCAACATTAACTAAAGGGGGCAGGTCTTTGCGATGGGTCAATTGCGGGATATAAACTCACAATTCTGAGGACAAAAGACAGAATAACGAGTATCTCACAATTCTGTTTTTCTTTCTAAGAATTGAGATAAAACAGACTGCTACTGCATAAGTGTCCTTTTTTGCCACCAGGTAGGCTCCGCCCACATAGAAAAAGGTCATCGCTGTTTCCAAACACAAAATAGGCTTATAGATCTCGCATATAAAAGAAAACCTACATGATCCCACACAATGGTAGCATCCAATTTAACTGATTTTTTTCCCCCAAGCCAAAATATTATTAAACATATATACATGAATTTATACCAGCAAAACAGCAATAAATAAATAAAAAGGTTCTTTAACACCTAGGACTTACTCTAACAGGAAGTGAGCGCACTGCTCATGAGTGTACCACTCTGGGAGGTCGAGTTTGACCCGGAAACGCTCACCCAGGTAACGGAGCACCTTGGCGTTAGTTGTGCAGCCCTTGTCCATGACCATACGCAGAATTTCTGAGACACAGCTCTTAAAGAAAGAGTTGTCCTCTCGACCTTTAATCAGCTCCTGGCAGATCTGGTAATCGGAGTAATCCACTAGAGCCTTTGTGGGGGTGAAAGAAAATGCATTTGAAACATTTCATTCAAAAGTGATCATGCGCCAATACCTAAATATTAAACCACTCTCTGGAAAACCTGATTCTGATTGGTCAGCCGTGGTGGTCATGTTTGTTTAATGACTGCTAAACCTTGTAAAGCAGCAGTACCACAACTTTTTTTGTTCCATTGACTGCCCTTCATACTTGCAAATATATGACCAGAAACGCAAGCTCATGCAAAGAAAAGCATTTTGCAGAATTCCAAAAATCATGTTTGTTTAACTGCAAATTTCTAAAAATTTCAAACGTGGCATTCAGGTCAGCAATGTTGCCGAAAAGTGGAATAGATTGTTGGAATCTATTGGAATCACTTTTGGAATTAATATTATTGAAATATGAACATGGACGTGATATGACAGCTGCAGTGTCAAGAAATTTTGCATGCTCAAAGTGTGACTGTCCGTTGTCCCAGGCCACCGACGACTTCAATACAATAATTTAAACTCAATACAATATCTTGTATCCCAATATTTATTTATTTAGAAAGATGTAATAAGCGGTTTACTGGTAAACTTTAAAAAAATAATAATAATAATAATATTAATAATAATAATAATAAAAAAAAATAAAAAAAAAATAATAATAAAAATGTATAAAATATATATGTATATATATATATATATATATATATATATATACATATAAAAAAATATATAAAAATAATGTAATTAGAAATTAATCAAATTAAAATGTAAATATATATACAAACCTAAGAAAAATGACAAATGCACAATTAAAATAACTAAAACTTAACCAAAATGAAAACTCAAAATATATAAATAAGTTAATTGAAAATAATGATTAATACTAAAATAATACATAAATACCCAGTTTCACAGACAAGGCTTAAAAGGGATAGTTTTTTTTACGGTAGCCATTGACTTGCAAAAATTAGTAAATTATCTTTTTTTCCCTAAGGCACAAATTTCTGTCATTAATTACTCACCGTCACGTTGCGCCAAACCCCTAGACCTTAGTTCATCTTCGGAACACAAATTAAGATTTCTTCTGAACCACACATTGGCTGCAATGTCATTGCACCGTTCAAGGCCCGGAAAGGTAGTAAAGGCATCATTAATATAGTCCATGTGACAACAGTGGTTCAACCTTAAAGTTATGAAGCAACAAGAATACTTTTTGTTGTGCAAAAACAAAAGAAATAACTTTATTAAACAATTTCATCTATGTCATTCTCCTACGCCGTTTACATTGTAGACACAATGCAGCACTTCCAGGTTCTACATCAGAACGTCATCTCTCATTTCATCAAAAATATCTTAATTTGTGTTCCGAAGATGAACAAACATCTTATGGATGTGAAACAACATGAGGGTGAGTAATCAATGACAAATGTAATTTTTGGGTTATCTAACCCTTTAAAATGCTCTAACAGGCCTAATCCTGGCTTAATCTAAGCCTTGTCTGTGAAACCAGGCCAAATACTACTAAAATAAACCTGGTAATAAGTAAGGTATCGACATCTGGTCATTATCACAAAAGAAACACCTTCGGGCAGCTTATGATAAAAAAATTAAATAAAAAAAATTCCCTTTACCTTCAGGGCAAAACCCAAGGGAAGAAAGAACAGCTGTTTCTGGTAAATAAAATTCACCATCACTGTTCCATTTTCCAGGTAGTGAAGATTCATATTAATGGCCGTGTGTTCATCCCTTACACAGCGCATTGTAATACCTGCAAAGAGTTAATACAAAAATCAATGTGTCCATATTTAATATTTGCATATTAAAATTATTCAATCTGGAAAAGATGCGGCACTCACCGTACTGTGTGTAGCCCTGTCCTCTGCTCTTAAACTTTGGTTTTATTATGGCGATAGGATAGTTCCTCCTTGGCATGATCAGAAGACGAATCACCTTCTCTATGCCATTCACGAGAAAATAACCGCCCATTTCCTACCGGTAAAACAAGACTAAGTGTTATTTTGTCCAAGAGACAGCTGTATGATGGTGGCGTTACATGCAGTTCTGTGATGCATGATCTATACCTCAGCTTCTTCGTGATGCTCGATGAGTTCTTTGGGTGAGAGACCATGGAGGTTGCAGAGTTTCGATTTGACCATGATCGGAAGCTGTCCCAGAGCCTGTTTGATGATTCCTTTGGGAACGCCATTAACAGACCAGCTCACATCCACCTGTGAAGACAAAAGCACTGACATCAGTGGTTGTCAACTGTTTTGGCTCCAGGACC
This sequence comes from Zacco platypus, assembly GCA_038088235.1. Taxonomy (NCBI): domain Eukaryota; kingdom Metazoa; phylum Chordata; class Actinopteri; order Cypriniformes; family Xenocyprididae; genus Zacco; species Zacco platypus. The sequence continues at coordinate 22,550,140 of CM076078.1, read as the reverse complement.
CAGAATCCAGCGAATCAAGCAGTGACCTAGTCTCAGCCTCAGAAATAACCGCTGGCTAAACACATAAGGCACATACAATTGTTAACACTTTCAGGAGTTTTGAAGTCGTCGTCTGATTGGTTGAATTCTACAGGACATATGATGAACAGATTGAATTTATGCTTTTACTCACATATAAACAACGATCAGCAAACATAAACAGAAGCTCAACCGAACCTGCTTGACGCGCGAGAACAAACCTCATTGGTTCTTGTGGAAGCTCAAATGTTCTGCGTAACACGAGAATGAGCCTCACCGTTTCTTGTACGTTAAGCGAACATGTTTGAGCTTCCGTTTACCATCGTGTTGACGAGCGTTTATATGTGGAGGAAAAAAACAAAACAAACAAAAAAATCCTTAAGATTCCATTTTACTGGACACATCATATACATTTTTTTTAAAATGCTTACATTAGTATTTATAAAATAAAAATAAACTTTTAAATAATTATTCATTTTTTTACATAAAATTTGTCTGGTTTGCCACACCAATTCCAGAAGGACCTATTTAATGGTTACAAAAATAGATTCGTCGTTGTATTATTATTGGATTAAAAGAACAAGCGCACATACATACAACAAGACAACAGCAGCTATTCTGCCTTAATGACAATCAAGTCACCATATTTACTTGTATTTATTCCTTAGACTTACCACTAGCTTCCCCCTGTATGAGGAGCGCCTGCCTCTACACTCGGCGGGGAAAACCCGCATATCTCTGCTGATTCCTCCTTTAGCAATCGCTGGCGTGTGAATGATAGCCTCCACAAAAGACAGACTGACTCGGTCTCCCTTGTACAGGAACTCCAACGGAGGAATGGCCTGAACACAAAAATATTTTGCTTGTGTAGCCAGCACTTGTCTATTGAGGATCTACATGAGTATTAACATGGTGTGTGTGTGTGTGTGTGTCTGCTCCTCACCTCCACAACCCGGCATAATCCATCAGTAACTGCCTCATTAAACGACTCAATGTGCGCCTTCACCAGCTCCTGCACGGGCACGTGCTGTTTGTCTTTCGGGACACCGAACCCTGCCTCTGTCAAATGCTTTAAACTCGGTTCGGACTTTAAATTACACCACTTGGAGAGATCCATGCTGAAGTGCACACACACGTGTGTGTGTCAACGTGATCTTCTTCTTCTCGGGTTTTACGGCGGTTTGGCAAACCAACATAAAAGGTGCATTTCCGCCTTCTACTGGTCTGGAGTGTGGAGCGTACATACGTTTATCTATTTGAGAATATGATAAGGGGAAGGGAAAAACACTAAAGGTGAAAAAATAGTTATATTCTTTCGATTATTCCTGTCTTTTTTAGATACTTGAACAATTCCTCATTTATTTTTGATTGCATTAACTTATTTCCCATTAGTCAACATGTTCTCGGCAGCAGAGTGCACAACTTCCTGCTGCTCAACTTCAAAATAAAAGTAAAGTTTCTTCTCGCGAACCTACTTCATTGTTGCTCACCACCAAGCCACTATGATGGAGTGTGTAGAGAATAATTTTGTATTTCACACTTATTCCCTATTTTACATTTAAATAATCTGATCCTAATAAATTTCATAATTGCAGGCATTTGTTTTCCCGCATTTGGACCATCATTCAGTATATTGCTTATTGTGAATTGTCGATTTCCTGATTTGAATTCTTCCTTGAGACTTCTTTCTCTTTCATATGCAGTACACACTCTACATGCTCTACTGTCTCCTCTATTAAACAAACAACACATCACCTATGTTTTTGTTTACCTATAATGTGTAATGTGTGTTAAGGGTATTCTCGTGAGTGGTTTAACTGTGTAATATTATAAATTGTATACATTTTGTCTTTTTTGGAGCTTGGCATTTAAAACAATCTATTTTCATTGTGTGAAAATGCTGGCATTCTTTAAAATACAAAATTAAAGAAAATTTAATGGACATTTATTTGAAATCATTTCGTTTAATTAAATCACTAAACAATACACTTTTTAATACACTTTATTACAAAAAAAAAAAAAAATCAGACTTTTCTTTTGGACGGAAGGCTCGTTTTGACCTGTAAAACCGATCATCGTTATTTCATCCTTCACAGTACAAATCTGAAGATGATGTCAAAGTAAAAGTCCTACTTTTCCCCAGTAACTCGCATTTTGCGTAAATACAGCGCTCAGTTAATTATCTTGAACTCTTCACTTGGCCTTGAGGACGTTTGAAGATCTTTACATTATGAGCAAATAATAATTATAAATAATACAAACAACAATTATTGAACATGAGTGCGTCAAACTCCTTCCATAAAGGTAAAGATCTTCCTTTTAAATATGTTATATAAAGGTGTTTTGTAGAAGTAAATGTGCTATTTTGCTTATGCTGTATGTGTTTGGTTGTTTATGACCGGAATTTAGCAGTATTATAATAGAAACTAATGAAATAAACTGAAATTTGTAAGATGTGACTCACAAACACATCATCAGATTGTCTAAATGAGCGTCTCTAGATGTATCTGTTTGCTTGTGCTCGTTGTATCGTTGAGCATCGAATAAACTCTCTGTTCGTATCAGGTTTCTATAAATTTAATATAGTTTCAATAACATTGATTTAGTTTATGTGACTACTTATTTAATGCACATTCAACGTTAGATGTTTCAAACAGTAGATTTGTCATTGTGATGTAATTGGAGTCACATAACAATCTTATTTTATTTTATTACATTTATTTTAAGCAACAATATTAATATAGTTATTGGAGTAAGGCTTGTGGAATCTGAGTGGTAAAATGCTATGGCCTACATTTTATATGATTTGATATGAAGTGTGTTTTATATGTTTTTTAAGTGTTTGAATATATTTCTAACATGAAATATTTTTATGTAAACTTACAGAAGCATATATGATTCTGTAGAATATCTGTATTGTAAGATCTCTTCTGTCCTCCTCTAGCTGAGATCATCACTGCAGTGTCCGTGACGTTTGGAGCTGCAGCAGTGGGAATCCTCATCTACCAAACGTTTTTCAACAAAACCAAATGTGTGAAGCCTAAAGTGAACCTTGATCTGCAAAAAGACAACCCCAAAGTGGTGCATGCGTTTGACATCGAGGACCTGGGTGACAAAGCTGTGTACTGTCGGTGCTGGAGATCCAAAAACGTAAGATAGAACTTAATTAAAACTTATGACAAACTTCCATTAGAAATTGGCATGAAACTTTTAATTTTGAACCATTGACAGTCAAAATACCGAAAAAGTTGGATCAGGAATGTGAGAGTCCATTTTCCAAAGCAAGTTCATATTGGAGTATATACATGGACCAGGAGAAAAGTCTTGCAGATTCCATCTAAAACCAACTTTCATGAAATCAGGAGAAATGTTTATAATGTACACAGGTGTGACTGATTCAAGGAGGTTCTTATGTTGAACCTCTTCTGTTAGCATTCCCATTCATGCAGGGGTGGGTCCAACTGTCGTTGACCTGCATCTGCAACAGGATACTTGAATCTTAGATTATTAAATTTCATGAGACTAATTATTCTAGCCATAGGAGCATCAAAGGCAGCAGAAGGGGAAAATATCAATTTCATAAAGAGAAAAAAATAGTTTCTAGAAAATTCTAATATAATAAAACATTTAAAGTTAATATGTTGCACGCAAGAAGATTTTTCATCAGAAAACTACTATTTAATTGCCGTAAAAAGAGATGTAGTACGCTGTCATTCTAAAGTTTGGGGTCAGTAAGTGTTTTGTTTTTTTCTTTTTCTTTTTTTGTAAAGAAAAAAAAAATGTTCTAATATGTTTTTGGAAAGAAGTTTCTTATGCTCACCAAGGCTTCATGTATTTGGTTAAAAAAACAGTAATATTGTGAAATAGTATTACATTTTAAAATGACTATTTGAATATATTATTTCTGTGATGACAAAGCTGTGCATTTTTTTCAGGATTATTTGATGAATAGAAAGTTGAAAAGAACAGCATTTATCTGAAATAGAAAGCTTTTGCAATGTTATAAATGTCTATACTGTCAATTTAATGCATCCATACTGAATAAAAATATTAATTTATCCCCCCCCCCCCAAAAAAAAAAAACCTCTTACTGACCCCCAACTTTTGAACGGTAGTGTATAATGTTAAAAAAGCTTTCTATTTCAGATAAATGCTGTTCTTTTGAACTTTCTGTTCATCAAATAATCCTGAAAAAAATGTTTTCAACATTGATAATAATTAATGTCTCCTGATCAGCATAAATCAGCATATTAGAATGATTTCTGAAGGATCATGTAATACTGAAGACTGGAGTAATGATGCTGAAAATTCAGCTTTGACAAAAATAAATTCCATTTTAAAATCTATTCAAGTAGAAAAGTTATTTTAAATTGTAAAAATATTTCACAATGTTACTGTTTTTGCTTTAATTTGGATCAAATAAATGAAGCCTTGGTGAGCAGAAGAGACTGCTTTTAAAAATATTTTTTTAAAAACTTACCGTTTAAAAACTTTTAACTGGTAGTGTATGTATTGCTGGCATCAGGGAGACGCTATATATGTGTGGAATTGAAAACACTTGCTCGTCTCTCACTTTTGCTTTCGAATTTGTGATCATGTTACTCTGTGAATAGGGACTTTAGATAAAGACTTTAGATATACAAAAATGGTGCACTCATATTAAGATTACCAAAGACCCTTTAAGACAAGTCATTTCACCCGGCGGCCATCTTTGAAACACCTCGGGCAGCTATTTCCGTCATACAAGTGCAGCTTCTATCTCTTTAAATGGGGAAACATCAAATTCATCAAAACTGCTCACCAAGTTTATGATTAAATTTCATATTTGAAATTAGCAATAAAATCTGATATGAACTACCTCATAAATGTAGTTTCATATGCTCAAATGGCAGGATGGTCCATCCAATGACCACGTGCAGTCCTAAGCGCGAGTCTCAAGTTTTACGCAATGACTTCAACTGCTGATTGGCTCTTTTATTTAGAATTAACATATTCCAAGTGTGGGTATCTGCAGGTTGGAGTAATGAGCATCACAAAAGTTAAGGGCGTGTAGAAAGTTCTTTATAATTGGTTGTGAAAAACTGTTTGCCAGGGTGTGGAGTAGGTTTAGGGGTTAGTTTCTATTGTAGCAATTCACCTTTCGGCACACCCATTCCCCCGACCTGCAGATATCATTCTTCCATATTGTTATTGTGAGTTGCAGCTTTCTCCATTCATTGTGATACAAGTCAACCATCTTTTGTAAATCTATAGTCTTTGCTATTACTTATGAATGGGTGAAAGTGCAACTCATAATTTGGCTAAATACGTCCCGCCTTTTAAATGAAAGAGCCAATTGCGATTGGTAAAGTCTTTGCAGTTGCTGTTAAAAGCTCCATTTGCTATAGAGAGAGTCACTCTGCGTCTGAAATTGTGCACTGTCTGAGTCGGTACTACATTTGAATTTACTTTGCAACCGTTAAAAAATATGTTCTATGTAGTATGAATGACTTTGGGACATACTACATCCACCATGTTGTTACTGTTACGTGACCTACCAGCATCAGCTGTGTCCCTTTACTTCTGTTCATAAATCCTCTCCTCTCCTCATGGGATCATAAAGTGTCCATCAAATGCACACTTCAGAATCTCGCCGGAAAATAGTAGGTCATCCAGGGACTTTTAGCCTACTGTTTTTCACATACTATGTATTCGGACATATTACCGTTTTTCATATACTATATAGTAGGGAAGTATTTGATTTCGGAAGCAGCGTCAGTGTTGTGTGCTTAGGACTGCACATATGTTTTGTTTGGTCTAGCCTGAAACATGTATGAGACAGTTAATATCAGATTTCATTGCTGATTTTAAATGTGAAATTTAATTAAGCTTGATATTTCCCCATTTAAAGCGGTAGGAGCTGTACTCGCACGACTGAAATAGGGGAGGCATTTCAGAGCTGGTCACCGAGTGAAATTACTTGTCTTAAAGGGATTTTGGTAGGAAGTAACCATACTGATTGCACATTTTACAAGGTAAAATATGTCAATGATGCTCAGGATCTGTTGTGCACCAAATCCTTGTGTCTAGGATGTCAGTCATCTCCATACTCTCGTCCCGTGATGAGGGAAATCTGACTCCTGCTGCACTGTCAGTATTTCCAAGTCTGCAGTTTTCCCTCAGAATTGGGCTACTTTTACACTGTTTTTCACTGTTTACTTTTACACTGTTTCGTACAGTGTAAAAAAAAAAACACATCTGTAATGAAATTGTTTTTTCTGCTCTGTTTCTTACAGTTTCCATACTGTGATGGCGCACATGCTAAACACAATCAGGAAACTGGAGACAACGTTGGTCCGCTGATCATAAAACGCAAAGAGGCCTGAGCATTTCCATTGTTCATGACAGTCCTGCTTACTCAGTGATACAGATTATGTGTTTTTGCTTTACATGTGTGGTCGGAGCTGCTGGGATTAAATGTGTGATTATACTATCCTGTGTATGTGTGTTTGATCAAATAGTGGTTGACGGGTTCCCGTGATCTGCAGTAGTATGTATACTGTTAAGCAATACATATCTATTTTCTCTTTTTATCTGCTTAGGCTTTATGAGATGACTGATGTATTCTGGTTTATCCAAAATCTCCTAAACATGCTTCTCTGCTTAAACTCTGGTCATATTACTGTAGATACACTACAGAATAAAACTTGAATGTAAAAAAACAGTCTGAATTTGAATAAAAACACAGTTTGAACTGAACCTTGTTTGTTTTAAGAGATATGAATGTGAATTTGTATGAAAACCAAATGGCCACCTTCTCGTTTGCTCTTTGTGCTGCCTATTAAACTTCACATTTGACCTTAATCACTGACATTTAAGTGGCATTCTCTAATCTCCATATTTTTGAATCACTGAATCTGACAGGTACTGTTTTATGTCATTTAAAATCTAATTTAGTGGGCTATATTTTGCCTGTGTGCGGAAGGCTAGATATATTTCTAAAGCAGAAGAGAAAATTTTACATGGAGCAAAATCATGCTTTGATGACCTAGTCTTTTCTGTGAAATTATTGTATTTTTTTCTCTCTCAGAAAAAAGTACACTGACTGTACGAGTTTGATGTTTAATAAACAATGTCAAACTGACTGTGTGAGACTGATTTTGTGATATTTTGTTTTTTTATGAAACATTTCACATTTCTGGATCTCACAGCTTCTGTTGAATGAATAAAATGCAATTCTTTCTGATCAACGACCAGGGCTGGGTAGGTTACTTTTAAAATGTATTTCACTAGAGATTACAAAATACATGCTTCAAACAGTAATTTGTAACGTATTTCGTTACATTACTCAAGTTTAGTAACTTAATCTAAATACTTTAGAATACTTTGGAATACTAATAAGTGTGGAACAAACACAAAAAAGGTTTTTAAGTTTTTATCTCACAATTCTGACTTTTTCCCTCAGAATTGCGTGATATAAAGTTGCAATTGCGAGTTATAAAGTAAAAATTATGAGATATAAACTCACAATATTGAGAAAAGTCTGAATTAGGAGATATAAACTCACATACTAAATTCACAATTGCAAGAAAAAAAAGTTAGTATTGCAAGTTTATATCTCCCAATTCTGACTTTATAACTTGCAATTGTGAGTTTAAATCTCGCAATTCTGAGAAAAAGAAGTAAGAATTGTGAAATGCAAACTCACAATTGTGAGGGGAGAAAAAACAAATTGTGAGAAAAGTTGCAGTGAGCGGTGAATTATAAATTGGCTCACAAACAACTATCACAAAACATGAAAACAGTTGTGGATCATCCAGGTCATGACAGGACCGTTAAGTTGACAGTTGGGCAATTTTTTTATAAATTCAGTCATTTTGTCTTGTTCAGGACAGTACCAAATAAAAATAACAATAATAATTTTTATGATCCCTCTTAAAAGTATTAAAATGTTGATGAAACTTAACTACGCTTTTCCAGACTGTCAGAGTCAGAGAATCACCAACTGCTGTTTAAATGACATTAACATTCAAAGTAATCACTTTGGTAATCTAAAATACTTTTCAGATGTAACTGTAATCTGATTACCACTCATTTAAAATGTAACAGTAATGAAATACAGTTACTCAAATTTTGTGTTTTAAATTCGTAACTAAGTTCTATTTCGTTACTCCCCAACCCTGTCAACGATTTCAAGTCATTGTATTATTTTAAAGGCCCTATTTAGATTGTGCATTTGATCCTTAAAGGAAGAGTTTAAATTGTGTAAACATTGTTTTGTTTTGTTGCCATTAGCGGAGTCATTAAAAAATTAAAAATATAAGAGCCACTAAAAATAGTGCTGACGGAACGCTAGAACGCAACCTGTGAGAACGCCGACTTTGATTGGTGGACTGTGGTGCTGACGTCACGTCCCATTCATAAACGCGAGCGACGCGTCGCGTAAGAACGCAACGTTTCAGAACGCCAACTTTAATTGGTGGACTGCGTGGTTACGTCACGAGTCATTCAGCAACCCGAACTACGCGTAGCGCTCCAGCAGTGTAGATAAAAACTAAAGACACATATGTGAGTGAATGAACGAAAACATTCAGTGCTCCAGACGCGCATCGGATCAGATGAAAGAGACATTTTGAGGTTTAATGAACAAGTTTGTGTTCTTTTAGAGTAACTGTCAGATATGGAAGATCATTAACAGAAGTTAAACTTGGATAAATTGACGCTGAACGTGTGTACAGATGGTCAAATCATGGATTCATCATCTGGAAGGCTGGAAAAACTGGAAAAAGACAATAAAAAGAAAGGGTCACTGAATCAGGTGTTTTTGGATGGATGTGTGCCCTTCTCTCATCAGGTGGCCGGACATAAATGCGGGATCAATAACACTGGTCAGTTTAGTCATTCATTTTTTTTTTTGTTTGTTTGTTTTTGAATGCTGTATTAATGTTTAATAAGTATTGGGATTGAAGAAGGAATATGAATATCAGTCTTTCTTGTTAGATTAAAGGGAATATTTGGGTTCATCATACTGTTTGGATTAGATTAGTATGAACACCCATAGTCAAAAAGTTTTTACAGGACCTATTTCTATAATTTAACACCAATTTTATTAGAATCAAATAAGAATCCTATAAAAATCAAATGACATCCTACTGGATAAACCGAAGTTATTGGAATAATGTTAGCATAATAAAGGGAATCGCAGATTGATCAAGGAATTATACAAAGCTAAAAGATTTTCTTTAAATTACTTCACGAATGATTGGACATTTTATCCTACTTAACCATTAGGATCCTGTCGGTTGCTATCAATTATGATAGAAATTAAATAACATTTTGCTGAGAGTAAATTTACTTGTGACCTGTGGCTGACTTTGCACAGACTTTCCTAACATACTTGTTGGGTTGAGTTGGGTAGTAAATAAGGTAAAAGTATTTGAGAACTAATTATAGTTTATTAAAGGGTCCCAGGATTTGTTGTCATTTGTTTAACGTGGGATATGGTCATGGCGATTTCTGTGAAAAGAAACAATTACTGTATGTTGCCTCTGCCAAAAGTCAGATGACATCATTTCCCCTGTTGTAGTAACTCTTATGTGTCATTTGTGGCTCTGTCATGGGGATTTTCTGAATGAATGAGATGAGCTGTTATCTGATGCATTGTCAGATTGTCAGTGGTCAGCACTTTGTCTTTTCTATAAAGGAATGGTTTGCCCAAAAATGACAATTCTGTAGCACTTACCATCATGTTCCAAAATCATATTGTTTTTAAAAGGAGAACTTTTGATTAAAAATATTATTTCTTTGACTTTTATTCGAAATAAATTCTGTTCTTTTGAAAGTTCTATTTAAGAATCCTGAAAAAAAAAACGGTTTCCACAAAAATTAATCAGCTCAACTGTTTTCAACATTGATGATAATAAGATATATATTTTGAATCTTGAGGACCAAAATCAACATATTAGAATGATTTCTGATCATGTGACACTGAAGACTGGAGTAATGACACTGAAAATTCGTCTTTGCCATGACTGGAATAAATAGCATTTTCAAATATATTAAAATAGAAAACAGTTATTTTAAATTGTAATAATATTTCATAATAATACTGTTTTTAATGTATTGTTAATCAAATAAATGCAGCATTGGTGAGCATAAGAACATTTTTTCGGTCACTTCGGTCTTTTTGGGAGTCCCTAACTGTTACACATGCATTTTCTTTCTAAACTGATTACTTTCAATTAAGAGAAAACAAACTGTGTTTACGAGAATATTTTGACGTATTTTTGTGTGTATTTGTGCTTTTAAGCGCAAAAAGATACACAAACTCAATTCAGTATTGCACAATATATGAGAGGCAGCTTTCTGTGCACGCTTTGGATGTGCGCCCAAAGAAAACAGCTCACGGGCCCGAGTGCTGAATTGAGTTTGCGTCTTCTTGTGCTTGAATATGGTTTCAAATCACATTAAAATGCGCACACAGGAATCGATAAGCGGAATCAATTTTTTTAGTTTTATTTCAATCCAACTGCTGACCTTAATTATCCGATTCCAAAATTGGAATTGATTTTCGACCCTACTTAACGTCCTGTCACCCTTTTGGTAGCCTATTTATTGAATCCTGAGTTGTTGGCATTCGATATAGCTAATTCTTATTATGACATTCATGTGGCTTTATTCTGTCTTATAGTTAACAGATGTTTACATATAGTCCACAAGACAAAAAATAGCTGAATTTATAAAAATGACCCAGTTCAAAAGTTTACTTCCCCTTAATTCTTAATACTGCGTCATTGCTTGGATGATCCATGACTGTTTGTTTGTTTGTTTTTATGGTGGTTGTTCTTGTATCCCTTGTTTTTCCTGAGCAGTTCAATTGAGCTGTGTTCTTTAGAAAAATCCTCCATGTCCTGCATATTCTTACTGCCCTTCGGAAGCTAAAGAAGCCAAAAAAGACAAAAAAAGTACTATTTATCCTGTTCATCCTATTCAAAAAGTTTATATCTCCGACTTTTATTGCATCGTGTTTCCTTCTGGAGAATCAGTGAATGTTTGAACCTTTTGTAATAGTTTTGTTTGAGTCCCTCAGTTGTCCTCAGTGTGAAAAGGTTGACCTCAAAATCACAGTCACTGCTGGAAAGGGTTCAAATATGCAAAAGATGCTGGAAAATCAAAGAATCTGCAGGACCTGAAGCATTTTTCTGAAGTATGCAGCTCAGTTTAACTGCTCAGGACAAACCATGGACTGAAAAACCATCACAAAAACAAACAAACAGTCATGTATCGTCCAGGTAACGACACACAGTATTAATAATCAAGGGTATGTAAACTTTTGAACTGGGTAATTTTTATAAATTCAGCTATGTTTTTTCAGCTGTTACATGAAAAAGCTTATTCAGGACAGTAATAAAAAATTAAATGTAATTTTTTATGAACCTTCTCATTTTGTTAAAATGATTAACATTTTTGCAGATTCTGCAAGGGGTAAACTTTCGAGCTCAACTGTAAGTTTTCCTTCAGATGTTTTCCCGGCTGCCATAAAATCATTCACACTCAAAATAGTCACTAGTTGTCATGATAACAAAGTGTTGGCAGGCTTTCAGTGTTTGGTTCACTATAATTACACAGGTCTTCTGCAGCATCCAGACGGAACAATTCTGAAGCAGCTACAACCTCCTCCGAGAGGCCCACGGGAGATGCATTTCTACACACAGGTAACTAAGATGAAAATGTCAGAGAGACAAACACCTAAATCAAAATAACACATTGAATATAGAAAAAACACCTGAAAGCCAAACACAATACAGTAACTAACACGTTTCATTCTATTAAAATAAATTAATTAGACTACTGTTCCAAAGGTTGGGGTGAGTAAATAAATGAATACTTTTATTTAGAGCTAAAGATTATTTTGGTAATCAAGTAATTGGACGATTGTTTTGACAATTATTTGCGTATTCCAGATTTTTTTTTTTGTGGTATAAAAATAGACCTAAGTGAACAATAGCCTATAAAATCACTTAAGATAGGCTACATTTATAATAACAATAATGAAGCAATAATGGTTCTAATGGTTCTAATAAAGTATCAAAAGCAAGTAATCATATGGTTTTATTGTACAACACTGTTAAAATACATCATGTAATATAAATAATATAAACAAAATCAACTTACGTTCATAAAATATTATACCAAATGCCTGCAGGGGGCGCCAATGGCCTGCTGATTGTTATTGTTACACTTCACTGTCAAATCCGTTTAATTGATTGTGCACTGTGTTGCCGATCCGTGTACTGCTTCATTTTGTTCTGTGACTGTTGGATGATGCGTTTTTAAGTTCTTTTGGTCTTTTGTTGGGGCCACGCAACAAGAAGGAGAGGAAGACCTCTCACGTGCAGTTTTGTCTTAATTTGACGGCAATGCAAAAGTTCAGCAGGTGACAGTTTTGTCACAGCATGTGGAGTTGCTCTGTATGTATGTAGAAACTCCATCACAAAAGCTTTCCACTCTTTACCTTCAATGCTAGTGGTCTGTAAACAGTCTTTGAACACTCGATTGAAACGTTCAATCTCACCATTCGCTTGTGGATAATAGACAGAGCTTCGGTAGTGTTTAATATCTCTGTCAGCAAGGAATGCCTCAAACTCAGCCAAAACGTGAGCCATTATCGGTTACAAGCTCAAGCAGATTTCCCTCACGACTGAACACTGTAGACAGAAACTGCACAACAGTCGCAGAAGTAACGTCATATGCAAATGCAATCTCTGGTCATTTACTGTAGTAATCAATGAGTGTCACAGCAAACCGACAACCTTGGGAGCATTATTCAAAGGCCCAACGACATCAATGGCCAGTTTTTCCCAAGCAGTTGTTGGAGTTGGCACAGGGCAGAGTGGTGCAGCATGGGTAATAGCAGTGTTATCGTGCTGGAGACAGGTGGAACAAGATTGGATGGTATTTTCCACTTGACAGTCCATGCCAGGCTACCAGTGCAAGTCCCTCAGTCTCATACCATCCCTTGATGAGTGGTATGCGCCAGCTGGATGAACTTCGATTGCAGAGCTTCCAGCTCATTCTGGAGATGATGATATGGTGCCATAGCAGAATTCAAGCTGTGAGTTGTGCAATGAGGCTATCCCTTTTTAATGCAGGTCTTTACCTGATGAAGGATAGGACAGGCATCACAAGTAGACTTCAGCTCCTCGACAGTAACAGCTGCAATTTCAGGAGACAGTACAGCCACCATCTCAGGCTCTAGGTATCTGCTGTAATCAGTTGCTGGAAGTGGAAGTCTGGACAAACGATCAGCTGTCACATTGTCTCAACCAGGTTTGTATTCTACGCTGTAATTAAAACGTAGACCATTGGGCAATTCTGATACCTGCACGTTCCAGAGCTTCTGTGGAAAGCAGTATGGATAAGGGGCTGTGGTCAGTGCAGAGTGAAGTGAAGGCCCCAGAGATAGGTACGCCATGTTTCTGTAACCCAGACACATACCAAGGCCTCTTTTTCTGTTGTAGAGTACTTCCTTTCACAGTTGGCAATGTTCTCGATGCAAAAGCAACTATTCTTTCAGTACTGTCATGACACTGGGTAAGCACAGCACCAATGTCATAATCTGAAGCATCCATAGAGACTGTCGTCTGTAAGGATGGATCAAATAATGCAAGGGCTGGGCTAGCAGTGATAAGATTTTTCACAAAGCTGAAATGTTCCTGAGCTGTCCAGCAAAAGCCAGTAGACTTTCAAAGCAGTGCACAAAGATTAATAATTCGCATAATTGGGAATAAATTTGGAATACCAGCCTACAAGACCCAAAAAAGAACTCGAGGACTGTGCATCATGAGTTAGTGGTTGATGTTTAGCAAGTATATGATCTGGATTTGAATGCAAGCCTGAAGCTGGAATAACGTAATCCCTCTACCCAGGTCCTACTTGCCCCGCTCTGCGCGGACTTCGAACCCAGATCTCCGGCGTGGGATTCGGACACTGTAACAAGGAGGCTAAAGGCTGCAACCTCTAACATGTGTCGCTAGAGCATCTCTTGAGATCAGAGGAGTAAGGTTTACTCGCACAGCAACTACTAGCTGGCCTCCGTTACACTAGGAAGGGTAGCTCAGTTTTCCTGAAGTGGCACTTTTCCTCATTAAGCTTCAAACCACTGATTTGCAACCGCTGAAGTATGGCTTGGAGTCATTTCTCATGTACTTCTGGATTCTCACCTTTGACAATGATGTTATCTAAATATTTTTTAAATAAATTTGAGACATCATTCTTTAAAAAGCATTTGGTGCTGAGCCCATATACTGTAAGCGACCCGTGTGAAACGGTTGAGTCCATCATGGGTAACTGTTATAAAGGCTCCTTTAAGAGGGACTTTTATTTTGAAAACCATGAGTCGTTGTTGTTCTGAGCTGCGTAGTTAGTTGAGCTGCCGCTATCTCTTGTGTGTGCGCGATCTGTAACTGTGAGAATGCTGGTTCCTGTTTGTTTACAATAATCGCCGCAGATGTAACATCAAGATGTTAGTCAATGACCATAAAGTAAGCCTCTCTTATAGTATTTGTTTTAATGATGACCTGAATCTCATCATATGCCTTTTCATGATGTGTTCATGCCCTGACATGTCCCGTAGTGATTGTTCTGTGTTATACAGATCGGGAATGGGATTAGAAGTGTGATTATTCATTCTTTATCAAAGTATAGACCATTGTTACTGTTTATTTATGATGCAGTGATGATCTGTTGAGCCATTTATAGTACTAATCGAGTGATTAGTATCACGTTTGTTAGAATGCTGTTCATTTGCGCCACTAGTCGATCCATATATGGGCATTGAAGCTGTTAAGAACGAATGATCGCTTCGGGCTTGTATTTTTCTGTAAAATACCTAGTTTGTTTATTTAACTGCATGTTTAATAGAGAAATATCACTGAAGTGAACCATAAATACCTTTGTACATTAAGCAACAGTGAATGCTTATAACTGTTTATATATATTTAGTTTATTCATTATCTTTATTGTACTTATTATTTTTCAGACTATATACATCATTGAATGTGCATCTGTGGTCCCTCAATACAAGTGTTAAACTGATCACCTGTCTCCTCATCATTGGTGCTCTGACCGGCACCCAGACGTGGTTACTCAACTATTCTTACATCCGAACCATAACAGTCCGAACCCTCTCTAACAAATTGGTCCTTCGAGCCGGATTGAGTTTTCCCATCTGACATAATGAACTCTGATGAGGAGATTATTGGAGGAGCTCGTCCTAAGCGCCATATCCGTCCTCCAGCTTACCTACAGCAGTATGAGGTACAATATACACGAGGCAGACCTGTTATTGTACATGATGTTCCACATACTTGGGAGGCCCCTGTCCACCGGACTCCTCCCACATCCTCCCAGCCTTACGCCACTCCCCCTGGTGGTGACCTGATATGTTCTGATGGCTCACAGATCATATCCTCGAGTTATAAGCCTCCACAGTATGCTGCATTCCCTCAGCCATCCTTCTCTTCACCTCAAGCAGTTGAGTTCACTACCTCTGCCCACGCCAGTGAGTTACAGCATTTGCGCAGTGAGCATGCACAGTTAATGCAGACACATCAGGCCTTCCAGGCAGACTTGAGGGAGTTAAGAGAAGTCCGTTCAGAAGTTAGAGAATTAGTTCAAGTAGCTCAGTCCCTTCGAGCTGACCTTAAGCAAGTCAGAGGCCAGAACCTCTCACCAGCACAGCCATCGGCATCACAGTTATCCAGTCCTCCTATGAAGCCGTATGAATCTACAACCTTAGCGGATGGGAACTTCGCTGAGCTTCCCCCACCACCGTGGCCTGAGCCTGACGTTGACCTGAGTACACGGATAGGCAACTTTACGCTGGCCGACGTGGATGCCAATATTTACCAGCCGACAGAGCCAGGGCCTAGACAGTATCCTTTTGCTGTCCCAGCTACACAAGCATATTCTCCTCAGTTTTATGTTCCTGATGCTTGTGGACTTCCTCCTCCTCCTACTCCCAAAGAGCTTCAGGAGTTGCTAACACCTGCAGCCATGCCCTTGCCTACCCACCAGACGACCGTGCCCATTTCCTCACGACTCAGCTCAGTGCCCGTTTATTCAAGTCGTCCAGCCTTCACACCAAAGGCAGAACCCAATCTACGTCCTGTAGCACCGTATTCTGGGTCTGAATTCGTTTACAGAGGACCTACTCCTATGATCCCTAAGTTCAGTCGTCCTGATCCGGGTGAGTTCGCTCGACTCCGGATAGCTTTGGAGAATTTGCTCCCCCCAGATGGGACTGAACTTTTCAAATACCAGATCTTAGTGGATCACCTTAAGCTTGAGGAAGCCAGAATGATAGCAGATGCTTACTTGAACTCAGCTACCCCATTCACGGATACAATGGGTGCGCTCCATGAGAAATTCGGCCAACCGCATCAGCTAGCTTTAAGGAGAATCGCCATTGTCATGGAGAGTCCTGACATTAAGCGTGGTGATATCTCTGCCTTCCAAAGGTTTGCTCTCCAAGTGCAGTCATTAGTGGGCCTTTTGAGAACCCTGGGACGGGATGGTGAGCTGGAGCTGAGTTGTGGGTCCCATGTTGCGCGCCTTCTGAGTAAGCTTCCCCCTGAGCAACGCGCTGATTTTCGTCGCCATATGTTCCGCCAACCTGGCACCACTCCTAATCTTGTTGACCTTTCAAACTGGCTCCGTTATGAAACCTGGTGCCACAGCTATGATGCCGAGCCGATATTGAAGGTCTCGCACACTAAGTCAGACTCGGGGAAGAGAACGGTGACCATCCTGCATGGTGTTGGAGAATCCCAGAGTGAGACTGCCATTCCTCGGAAAGGTCCCGTTTCACAAACCAAGACTACTAAAGTGAAACGTTATTGTCCTTTCTGTGATAAGACCGAGCATTACCTGAGCCAGTGTGCACCCTTTGCTAAGCTTACCTCCGACCAGGTCAGGACATGGATTCGTAGTAACAACCGTTGTTGGCGCTGTGCCAGGGCACACCATGCCGCTCAATGTGATCTGAAGAAGCCTTGCAACATCTGTCAAGGAACCCATCTCCGCCCTCTCCATGAGGTGAATGTTAATCCATTCCAGAAAGAGGATTCTGCTAATGTGGAGAAGAGCTGCCTGACAAATTCCTCTCCTGATCGGTTCTTCCTGGATAAACCCTTTGTCGGAGGTCGAGTTATGCTCAAAGTAGTTCCTGTGTATCTGCATTATAAAGACCGCACCCTGGACACCTTCGCTCTTCTTGATGATGGCTCAGAGAGGACTATTCTCCTCTCCACTGCAGTCAAGGCCCTGGGCATTTCGGGTGTCCCGGAAGACCTTCCTTTGCGGACAGTGAGGGACGATATTCAGGTCCTTCACGGTTCCTCCATATCTTTTCAGATCTCTCCCCTCTGTAAACCCCAGACCTGTTATAAGATAAATCATGCCTTTACTGCAGATCGCCTGAACCTGTCACATCAGTCTTACCCTGTAGAACAGCTTCAACAGAAGTATAGACATCTCCGAGGTCTTCCAATCCGTACACTTACAGATGTCCAACCTTTACTTCTCATTGGTTCTGATCAGCCCCATCTCATAACTCCCACCGAGCCTGTTCGATGGGGTGGCCCTGGAGCGCCAGCTGCAGTTCACACACGCCTGGGATGGACCCTCCAGGGCCCCATACCTTCCATGGGGTGGCCTCCTGCCGCACGGCAATGTCTGCTAACCTCCTTGGCTCCAATTCAGGACGAACTTTTCCAGAATGTTCAACGGCTGTGGCAATTGGATACGGTTCCGCAGTGGGAGGGCAAAGAGGTAACCCGGTCCAAGCAAGATCAGGAGGCCTTTCAGCTTCTGGAGTTGAAGACTCTCACTCTGAAAATAGGGGGAATCAATCGGTTGGCGACACCCTTACTGCGGCGAAAGGACATGCCCTTGTTAAATGCACCTAAAGAGTCAGTCCTACCTCTCCTTCGCAGTGCTGAGAGGCGTCTGCTGAAGGACCCTATAAAGGCTGAGGTCTATAAAGAGGAAATGAGGAAACTCCTCGAGACTGGAGCTGTTCGGGAAGTGGTTGATTCCAAACCTGGATCACCTGAATGCTGGTACATCCCTCACCACATTGTTAGTCACAACGGAAAGTTCCGTATTGTGTTTAACTGTTCCCATCAGTACCAAGGACAAAGCCTCAATCAGTACCTGTTGCCAGGACCCACCCTTGGGGCCTCGATGTTGGGTGTTCTTATTCGCTTCCGAGAACGTCCTGTGGCTGTGAGTGGAGATATAAAGGCGATGTTCCACCAGGTCCGTCTTCTCGTTGACGACCGTCCTTTACTCCGTTTCATTTGGCGAGACCTGAAGATGGATGAGGCGCCCAAGATATTCGAGTGGCAGGTATTACCCTTTGGCACGACTTCCAGCCCATGTTGTGCTATCTACGCACTACAACGTCATGTGCAGCAACACCCCCAGACGGACGAGGCGATTCGGTTTTCGGTGGAGAGATGTTTTTATGTTGATAACTGCCTGCAAAGCCTGCCTACTGCTGATGCTGCTCGACGCTTGATTGATCAACTACGAAACATCCTCTCTGGAGCGGGATTTGAAATTCGCCAGTGGGCCTCCAATGATCCTGGTGTGCTAAGTCACCTACCTTCCAATGCCCGAGCTGCGAGTGTGGAACTGTGGTTAACACAGGAGAAGTCAGACATCCCTGAGTCAACGCTGGGTCTGAGCTGGAATTGGCAGACAGACACCTTGTCCTACAAACACCGACCTGTGGTCTATGAGACTCCTACTTTAAGGAACATCTATAAGGTTCTAGCTACCCAGTACGACCCTCTAGGATGGCTCCTTCCTTATACCACTCGAGCTAAGGTCATCATTAAACAACTGTGGAACAAACAGAGAGGCTGGGATGACCCCAACCTGCCACCTGAGCTTTCCCAGTCCTGGAATGCGTGGGAGGAGGAACTCCAATACCTTCCTTGTATCTCCTTTCCCCGGCCTTATGTCTCTCCTGAAGTTGGGATGGATGGAGTGACCCATGAGGTACATATCTTCTCAGATGCCTCTGAGCATGCATATGGAGCTGTGGCTTACCTCCGTACTACCAACCAGGAAGGTCGGACCTACCTGTCCTTCATTATGGCACGGTCCCGTGTCACTCCTAAACGCGCCCACTCCATTCCGAGACTGGAACTCTGCGGAAGTCTAATTGCAGCACAATTGGCTAAGTTACTTGAGAAAGAATTGACCTTATGCATTAAGTCTATTTCCCTGTGGACAGACTCTACTACTGTTCTCCAGTGGTTGAATTCAGAATCCTGTCGATACAGAGTCTTTGTGGGAAACAGAATATCTGAGATCCAGGAGCTGACGGATAAATGTTCTTGGCATTATGTAAGTTCTGCAGAAAACCCTGCTGACGACCTCACGAAAGGGAAACCTCTCCAATACCTTGTTGAACCGAACCGATGGTCTCAAGGACCCTCCTTTCTCCTCCAGGATTCCAAAGAATGGCCGGTAATCCCAAAGACTGTGACCATGGAAGACAAGGCCGAACTACGGAAATCTGCCTTCTGTGGGACCAATACTCTACCTCCTCCTTCTGTCCACCCTAATGGATGGAACTACCACACCTGGCAGGAGCTTTTGGATGCTACTGCTCAAGAGCTTAGAACTAACCTTGCTCCAGGGACTTCCCCAGAGGCTGAGGATTACCGCCAGGCTGAGGTTCGTATCCTCAAACAGGCGCAGCAGGAGTCCTTCCCTGAGGATTACAAGCTGTTGCAGACTGGAAAGTCAGTCAGGTCCGGCAGTCGACTGGTTACCCTAGCCCCTGAAATGGATTCGTCGCGTGGTCTGATCAGGGTAGGAGGTCGTTTGAGGAGAGTTGCAGGTCTTGAGGACTCTGTCTTACATCCTGTGGTCCTGGATCCTAAACACCCAGTCACCCGTTTGATCATTCATCATTATGACCACCAGTTACATCATTCTGGATCGGAACGGCTGTTCGCGGAAATACGGAGATACTACTGGATTCTACGTGGGCGCGAAGCTGTACGACGGTTTCAGCATGACTGCCCAGAATGTCAACGGTGGAGGGCTCAACCAACAATACCTAAGATGGCGGACCTACCTTCTGCGCGCCTTCGGCTCTTCAAACCTGCCTTCCATTCTAGTGGAGTGGACTGCTTTGGCCCCCTGTTGGTCAAAATTGGAAGACGGACAGAGAAGCGTTGGGGAATTCTCTTTAAATGTCTGACCACCAGAGCAGTCCATTTAGACCTACTTCCTAGCATGAGTACAGATTCATTCCTCATGGCTCTTAGAAGGTTTGTGGCGAGGAGAGGGGCACCAGCTGAGTTATGGTCAGATCGAGGTACGAACTTCCGTGGGGGGGAAAGGGAGTTACGGGAAGCTTATGCAGCAATGGCTCCTGAGCTACAGTGTCAGCTTGCCCGCCAGAGGATCCACTTTCACTTTAATCCTCCGTCGTCCCCCCACTTTGGTGGAGTTTGGGAAAGGGAGGTGAGATCAGTTAAATCTGCTCTGTACACAGTGTTGGGTTCACAGTCAGTTCCTGAGGAAGTCCTGATGACAGTCTTGCTGGAGGTGGAGGCCATTCTGAACTCAAAACCTTTGGGGTATGTTTCGTCAGACTTGGCAGATACTGACCCGGTGACACCAAATAGTCTCCTCATGGGGCGGCCTGATGGATCTCTGCCTCAGGTCGTTTATCCCGAATCAGAGATGTTAAGTCGCCGGCATTGGAGGCATTCCCAGGTCCTAGCTGACAGATTCTGGTCCAGGTTCATAAGGGATTATCTTCCTGGCCTCCAAACGCGACAGAAATGGCAAGCCTCTCCTCCTGACTTGAAGGAAAAAACATTTGTTTTAATTGTCGACCCCCAACTACCTCGGAGCTTATGGCCTGTAGGACAAGTTGTTAAGACACACCTAAGCCCTGATGGTCATATCAGGTCAGCTGATGTGGAGATAAAGGGACAAGTTTATACCAGACCGGTTGCCCGCCTGGTCATCCTGCCAGCCTTACCAAAGGATGGACCTAATGCCCCCAACCCTGATTAGTTGAGTCGCCTTTACTGATAACAAAGATGCTCTACATCTTTGGGGGCGGCTGTTATAAAGGCTCCTTTAAGAGGGACTTTTATTTTGAAAACCATGAGTCGTTGTTGTTCTGAGCTGCGTAGTTAGTTGAGCTGCCGCTATCTCTTGTGTGTGCGCGATCTGTAACTGTGAGAATGCTGGTTCCTGTTTGTTTACAATAATCGCCGCAGATGTAACATCAAGATGTTAGTCAATGACCATAAAGTAAGCCTCTCTTATAGTATTTGTTTTAATGATGACCTGAATCTCATCATATGCCTTTTCATGATGTGTTCATGCCCTGACATGTCCCGTAGTGATTGTTCTGTGTTATACAGATCGGGAATGGGATTAGAAGTGTGATTATTCATTCTTTATCAAAGTATAGACCATTGTTACTGTTTATTTATGATGCAGTGATGATCTGTTGAGCCATTTATAGTACTAATCGAGTGATTAGTATCACGTTTGTTAGAATGCTGTTCATTTGCGCCACTAGTCGATCCATATATGGGCATTGAAGCTGTTAAGAACGAATGATCGCTTCGGGCTTGTATTTTTCTGTAAAATACCTAGTTTGTTTATTTAACTGCATGTTTAATAGAGAAATATCACTGAAGTGAACCATAAATACCTTTGTACATTAAGCAACAGTGAATGCTTATAACTGTTTATATATATTTAGTTTATTCATTATCTTTATTGTACTTATTATTTTTCAGACTATATACATCATTGAATGTGCATCTGTGGTCCCTCAATACAAGTGTTAAACTGATCACCTGTCTCCTCATCATTGGTGCTCTGACCGGCACCCAGACGTGGTTACTCAACTATTCTTACATCCGAACCATAACAGTCCGAACCCTCTCTAACAGTAACGAAAGCTGTCAGATCCCTACTATCTTGATATGCAAGGTCACTTGGTGGTATGCATTCTGGGGAGCTATTATAGAGAACATAGCAGCCCCAGCACAATTCTGTAAAAGCTTCCTCAATGTGTGGCAAAGGGTTACTGTCTACAACTGTCCACTTTTTTGGCTCTCTTAAATCAACACAAAGTCGAATTTCTACAAATTTCTATTATATGACCACCAGCGGCAACACTAAGGTGATGATGACGCTGATCCCTTCGGATTCTAGCCTCTTTTAACTCTTGCAAGACCGTAACTCGAAGCTTCAAATGTCATCAATCACGTGGTATTGTCATTTTGATACAAGCATCGGTACAGTGTGTGATGCAATAGTGCTTTGAAAACTGTGTCGGAGCATCGGAGCACTGGTATCAACTGTCCCAATCACTACTTTTAGACCATCCAAAGGGAAAACCATTTTTTCCCATCGTTAAACTAGCAAAAGTAGATTCGGACAAGCCCTAAGTGCACTTGCGCCGTGCGCTTTAGACCATACACTTAGACAAAATGGGGCTTACTGGGTTTATGTGCAACATTTACTGTGAACAGAGCTGCCCTGAGAAACCTGCACGAATGTCATTAATTAAAGTGGGAAGCTTCACTCTGAAACATTTGTGAAATATTTCACAATATTGCTGTTATACTGTATTTTTAATTAAGCAAATGCAGCCTACTTAAATAAAGATCCTTTTTTTAGATACTTTTTAAGTATCTAAAGTATCTTTTTTTAAGATACTTAAAAAAAAACATAAAACATCTCCAAATAACTCCAAATAGTTACTAATAGTTAGTCTGCTGGTTTCAGAGTAAAGGCACATGTCATTTCTTTCCCCCTGCAGGTATATGCTAAAGACTGCACAGATACAAAGCTACTGGATCTGCAACAACATCTTCCCAAGTTCTATGGCACATGGGTGCCACAGGAGTCACCACATGGTAAGATAAGTTGTTATATCAAGATGTAGAAAGTCAACATGAACTAACACCTGCAACCCATTTTACTTCCATAATCTTATGTATTTAAGAACAACATAGGATTTTCAGCAGGGGTGGAGCAAGTTAAATTTTGATAAGATTATGAAGGCAAACAATTTTTTTATTTCAAATAATATGCTCGGATGAATCATGCACAATAAGGACATGATGAAGAAAGTAAACAAGGTCAAATGCAATTTCATGTTGACTTTAAATTACTAAGGACGTGCTGTGTCAGTCCTGGCTGAACTCAGCAATCATGTCCATTAAAATGGCTTCTTTAGCAGTCAAGCTTGAAGGTCAGCTCTAGTTAGTGTTATCTGTTTTGTGAATTTAGATGGTTGCTGATGAGTTAATAATTGATAGATGGTTTGGTATGCGGTATGGGGTGTCATCCAGCAGTGGTATGTTCTTTGTAAGCTTATTAAAACGCTCTTATCGTCATTATGCATGTTGCCATGTGTCCAAAGTACATGTGCTTTATAATGTGTTTGTTTAGTCTGTATAAAGTCTATGTACATTAAAGGAGTGTTCCGTTTATCAGAATTGGACTTTATACTGCTGTTCTCTGTCGGCTTTCTTGTGTTTGTGAGTGACCATCCCAGTGATGACACCATAAATACTGTGTCAGTTGACAGCACTGAAAAAGAACTTGTCAGAAATAATTGACTGATCATGGAGGCTTATCAGTTAGCTGTTGCTTGTCCTCTGAAACATCACTTAAAGGTACAGTGATCAGAGTGATTGTAGAAATCATTTGTGAGCCATTCAAAGAGGAAAGAAGGGATCTTTTTAATGGTATTCCTGGACTTGTCAACTATAGTTGGGACTGTAGTTTAGATTATATAATAATCTAGGAATAGTCTTAAATTATATATCATTATGTAATTTAATTTATATATTTTCAAAGGTTATTTAATTAATACTTTTATTCAGAAATTATGCATTCAGTTGATCAAAAGTGAGAGTAAAGACTAGGGCTGCACGATTTATCACACGATACGAAAAATAACATTGAGCTTAAACACGATTCTTAGGGCGATTATGAAATCGCAAAGGTTGTGATTATTTTTGTTTATGCGCAGCTTGTCAATGCATGGCTCCATATGCTACTCTATCTGAAAGCACTGTGAGTTAAAGTCGCTTATAATGTACATTTGAAAAAGCAACGTGTGTCAAACATCTTTCCAGTCACGAGAAGCATTTTTTGACCTCTTGTCCAACAAAAGATAAAATTAGATAAAAGATAAAAGTTTTTACTCCAAATTCACTTCACAACAACAGAACGACTTCTGTGAGATGATGTTGCTTCTTACACAGAATAAGGCAGTTGTGTGTTTATTAGTCATGTTTAATCAAAGCGTTTAAATCTTCTGTTTATTCTGCCACAGTTTATTCTGTTATCTTCTTCTGCTGCAGGGCATATTTTGAGTTTCTGCACAAGAGCGCCCTCTGTCTTTCAGATGGAGAAGCATTTACTATTGATCACAGAGCCGTAAAGCTCTGACAAGCTGCGCATTAAATAATCGCAGCCATTGCCAAATCGTGTGCGATTTAATCGCAATAAATCGTGCAGCCTAATAATTTTTACATTGTAACAAAAGATTTCTATTTCAAACAAATGCTGTACTGTTGAACTTTCTATTCATCAAAGAATCTTGAAATGGTTTCCACAAAATTATGAAGCCAGCACAGCTGTTTTCAACATTGATAATAATAAGACTTGAGCATCAAATCAGCATATTAGAATGATTTCTGAGGGATCATGAAGACTGGAGTAATAATGCTGAAAATTCATTTTTGCCATTACAGGAATACATAGCATGCTAAAATGTATTGAAAGAGAAAAACATTAAACAGTAATAATATTACTATTATATACTATTAATACTACTAAAAATTGTTTTTTTTTTGACCAAATAAATGCAACCTCGGTGAGCATAAGCAAACAGAGAATGCTCTCAGAATTTTGGCTAATGTTCTAGCAAGGTTCTCTCAAAGTTATGAACAAACGTTCTTCAAAGTTTTCTGGTCTTATATAATTTTCTTTAAAAATTAGCATAAAAACATTATAAACATTTTTTAAATGTTACTTGTTCCAGAGCATTCAACATCCAAAAGTAACGTTCCCATAATGTTTGCAAAATTATAAAACAGAATGTTCCCTTCACACATGTTTTAACCAAGAAAAAACGTTTTTAAAACATTTAAAGAAAATTGAATGCTTAGGGAACATTCAGAAGTAATATTTTCATAACTTAATAAATATATTTTTGTTTGATGGGTTCCTTCAAAAACATGAAAAAAAAAAATCTTATTGACCCCAAAGTATTGAACAGTAGGCCTAGTGTATGTCTGTATGCATGCTTATGTTATGGTTCAACATTATGATTTCACAACTATCACAAGACTATCATTTAAAATTGTCAGCCATCTTGGTGTCAAATCAGCAGAGTTTGCAACAACAATACTTACCAGAAATCCAGTCATAAGCTAGCCATAAGAATAGATGTACTAAAACAAGGCTGTCATTCTGGACTGTGATCAAGTGCACATAAACTCGAGTGTGAAAGTACTCTCAGAAACATGTCTTCTTTATCCCTCATATCTCAGATCTGTATCTGAAGCTGGAAGACGTGACAAAGAGGTTCTTACGGCCCTGCATCATGGATGTGAAGATCGGGAAGAGAAGTTACGACCCGTTTGCGTCACCAGAAAAACGCGAAGAGCAGATTAGCAAGTATCCTCTGATGGAAGAAATCGGATTCCTGTTACTGGGAATGAGGGTGAGACAGTGTGTGTGTGAATTTTATTATACTCATTATGCAGGATCTCTTTTTTTCTCTGTTGTTTTATCTCTATATCCTCCCCTCGGTGTCTGATTTCCTTATTACAAGCCGTGAGGGTTCATAAACACAGTATTAAGCTTCAGATCATCTAATTGAGGGCTCTAAAAGTTCGCTTTCAATGCTACAGAACAGAAATCCCCGTCTGCTGTCTTGTAAGGCATGATCAATATCCAGAGCTTCTCCAGACTTGGTTAATTACCTCTGAGGAATACTGATAAGACGGAATTGTGATGAAATCAGTGGTCAGCGCACACACTCCTCTGCTTTTGTTCTCCTTATTGTGCTGCACTGGCTGTGAAGGTCAAATGAGAAGAGATGAAGAGATCATGTTAGTTTCATCATTGTGTCAAAAGATCTTCTGGTCCTGATGCATTTATCATGATACAAACAGTGAAATTTTCTGATGTTTTCTTATTTCGTCATGTTTATCTTCTGTTTTATGGACTTTCTATTTATGGTGTTATTCGAGTACAGATGACACTGTTGTCAAAATGATCCCTGTTCATACGGATCCACAAAATGATTAAAAGGATCAGAAGGATGATTGAAGAATTTATCTTCCAGAATTTTTAGTCCTTATCTGCAAGACAGACTTTTCAGGATAGGAGATGGACTAAAAATTAACTTCCACACCTTACTGCCTGATTCTGGAAGATAAATTCCTCAAACAGCGGTGGAAGAGGATGGGGTGCTGATCCTTCAAGAGTCACTCTCAATCTGTCTGTCTATAAAGCCTATAAAAAAAAGTCTTCATGTATTTTACAACACTTCAGCTTGTGATTCTTATTAAGCGGAGGTCATTTTTTAGGATTCTTCACCTAACCTAAGTGTCTGTGATCCTGACACCTTCCACCTCTGGAGACGCCAGGTAGGTTTTGTCTTACCCTGCTGACCCAATGAGTTTGAGTCTGTGAGTCTGTGCATTGGTCATGCCTTAACTTTGCAGTTTCTAGTATTGCATTAGTATTGCATCATTCTCATGCATGAGCATTTTATAATTTTTAACTTTTCAGTCTGAGTTAAATGTCTTTTTAAGTAGTTATGCACACCTGGATGTTTTTCATTTCCAGCCTTCATGAACAATTATATATCACTTATTAATGGTCAAATACAAAATTAATAGTAGTTATTAAGACTGATGTGGTTTGGAATTGGTAAAATGTGCTTGGAAAAAAATACGATCAGAAAATCAACCTAAAAATTCTGAACACAGCGTACACACTAACTAAAATAAAAAACGTGAAATCAAAATGAACCACCCCTTTAAATGATAAGCCGTTTCCCACAAAAGCAGTTTAATCAGCATAGTGAAGCCTCTCTTCCATTGACATCCATTAAAGAAGTCCTCTTGTCTCCTTCCCTGTGTACCACGGCGTTAGCATGTGTTACACTTTTTTTTTTACTAACCTTGCAGGCTTGACTTCAAGTGGCTTTGGTATTACATGTGCGCATGATGGAACCGTTTTCACAAATTGATGTTTACACGGAGACTATAACGGTATCGTTTTCAAAAACTTGCACTTTGTTATAAACGAAGTGCCAATAAAAAGTTTTTAGTTTAAAACGGTCTTGTAAACAGCCCCTAGATTTGTATTAGCGTATTTTTACTGTGTTTGGTTTCAGTTTCTTTTGTTCCTCAAGTTCCAGCTCTTCATTTGTTGTCATGGTTACGAATTATGTTGAACACCTGGTACTGGATGAGTTTGTCAATTAGTACTGTGTATTTAAGCCTTGAGCTTGGTTCATTTCAGTTCTATGTCCTATATTTTCTTTGAGTTGAAGCCAAAGCTATTATAATTTTGTACTCCTGCGATTCCTGGGTTTTTTGGATTATGTTTTTGATTTGTGTATTAATGAAGTTAAATGGCTGATATTAAGATCTGCTCCTCCATCTACAGCTGCTTAGCCCAATGTGACACATTCATGTTCTAGCATGGAGTGCTGGGGGATCTGTGGAAATATCTTTAAATGGCTTTAAAATGTTAACATTTGCAGAATTCCATTGTGCTTTCTAAAGGTTGGCAATCATGAGATTATTTGAGTTTTCCCAATTTTTTAAAGAAATACATAAAAAAGGAAAAAAAATTCAACTATGCTTCCTTTCCATGTGTTAACTATTAAAATAGCAGTTTACTTTAAAATAGTAGTTTTCTTTAATTGAAATAAAGCTGTAACAAAATAGCAAAATAGTATCTATATATATATATATATATATATATATATATTATATCAGAAATGTTGCATGACATCAGTTGAAGGTGAAAATAAAAATAAAAAAGGTAAATAAAAAATTAAATAAAAAAAACAAAATCTAATAAAAATATCAAAAACACACAACAAAATTACTAAAACCTAAACTAACATTAAAACAAAACATTAAAATATAAAATAAAAGTAAATAAAAAACAAAAGTAAATAAATAATACCAAAATTACATATAGTTTCCCCTGCCAATAAAAAATATTTATTCTGAAAAGTGCTATAAAAATTTGAGTTTAATTGAAAAATTTAACTTAATACATATTAAATATTTCTCAGATAATATTTAAATTATTTATTTTGGTAAGATAATGAAAAAATGATAATTTAAAAACAACTTTGTCTTTATAATATAATACTTAACATTTTCTCACACAGTATAAGTGTGTCTTTACACATGAAAATATAGCTATACAAAATACCTGCCTTTTATATTTTTGGATCATCATATTTGGGGGTCCTTGGCATCAAAAAGTTTGAAAACCCTGACCTCTGCAATCAGATTGTGTGTTGTAATATACAGCCAGTATGGTGATGCAAGCTTTAACATCTGTTCCCTGTTAATCTGAAAGCATCCATGAAAAATGACTAGCAAAATGACATTTTGTCATTGATGCCACACCAGATAACTCCACCCCCATGAAATCTTACAGTTTAAACATTGATGAAACATTGTTTGACATTGGTACAATATGATTGACTGCGCCAATTTTTTCTTATAGCAAAGACAGAAAATCATCCTTGAAACAGTCAGGTCATTTGTAGAAATGATGCTGTTGTTGCAATGTATTTTACATTGCAATGTTTATCATTGACAGTTTTTGTGAGTTCAGTTAAGTGTGAAGTCTCCATCTCTTTTCCTGTGTTCAGTGTCTCCTTCCTCCAGCCCCTCAGTAAATCATCCTTTCTCTCTGCGTGTGCTTGTTTCTTTGCCCTAATTGGTTTCAATGTCTCTAGGCTGGGAAATATTTGCCAGCTGCTGTCCTCCTCTGCTTCCTTTTAGCTCTCTCTCTCTTTCTTGTACTTGCTTTCCATGTTATTTCAGTTTGTTTAATTTGTTTTGTAGTGTGGCGGGCTGTAAGGATCCATCCAGTGAGGCTCGTCACAGTTTTAAGTCTGTATGCTATGCATGCAAGTTTCTCCAGTGCTGTTCTAAACCTAGAAACCTCTAAAACCATTTTTGGTGTACTTAGCTAATGCTAAATTGTAGACAGCAAGGCAGGTCATTCTGTTTTGAAGCATATTTTCATATTTTCTTATTAGTTTCTGATGGATCTCTTCTGATCTTCTTCTCTCTCATCTTCTCTCTCAGGTGTACCAGATCGACTCAGACAGTTACATTACTCGCGACCAGTTCTATGGACGCAGTCTTGGAAAGGACACTATTAAAAATGGTATGACTTCAACTTCAGATTTTATTTTATTTTTAAATTTTTTTCTATGCATGGTTATGGAAATTTCCAAGCCTGGAAAATCAAACAAACAAACAAATAATAATTCAACTCAGAGGTATGGAGAAATATTGTAAGAGCTATATTATAATGACTTTCAGAGACAATATTTACAATTTCCAGACTTTTCCACATCTGTAAATCAGTTTTAAAATTCCATTTAATTTATTTGATTGATTGATTATAGAGTCATTTTGACTATAATATAGTCACTCTGACCCAGTTCGTTTGCTGGCTTCCATGCCTGGAAAACGCTGTGTTTTACGCCAACTGACAACCCGAGTGCCGAAATACTATTGGGTAGATTGGCAGTGGGCGGGATCACAAGGACCAAAACAAAAACAGACATTCTGACATGGAATGCACATTTCAAAGTAGAATAACTGGCTGTAGCATTGGCATGTTTCTGAAACGCACAGTATTATGATATTTTTATGCTTTGGTATAGTCAAAAAAATGACTATGTGATCATGTAGTCTCTAAATTCAAAAATTTATCTGTGAATTTTTCTTCCCTCAGGCCTGACTAGATTCTTCCATAATGGTCAAGTCTTACAGAGGCATGCAGTTTCCCTGATCATCTCTAAAATCCGAAGCATTCTCCGCTGGTTTGAGAGTCAAACTCAGCTGCATTTCTATGCCAGCTCCCTGCTGCTGGTGTATGAAGGCTCTCCTCACACAGTCAATGGACGGAAACACAAGCGAGCTGCGATAGGAAGAGAACATCAGCAGGGGGAACCACAGAGCAACTGTAGCAAACCCCATGAGACTCTGAGCGTTCAGGGCAGTTTAACACACAGTGATCCGTACTGCCATGAGAGGAACGCTAACGGAATGTGTGTAGGAAGTGTAGAAGAGGAACATGAGGAAATTGAAATGGGGGATAAGAAGCAGTTTGGACAGGAGGAGGCAGTGGAGGTGAAGATGATCGATTTTGCTCATGTATTTCCCAGCAATAGTCCGGATGAGGGCTACATGTTCGGACTGAGGAACCTTCTCTCAACTTTAGAACAAATACTAAAGGACTGACTGACATCTGACCTCCTGAGAGAGTCCATTTCTCTTTCTCTTTCTCTCTCTCTGGGGTTATATATTTTAAAGCATATTTTTTTCTTGATTTAATTTTTTGAAAGACCTTTTTTTGAGGCCTTTTTAAAAAAATAAGACTTCATTTTAAGATGAAAACATTCTGTAACTTTCAGAACTCAAAACTCAAGGCTGTCAAGTCTGTCAACAACTAAAATTATATTGACCTCAGGGTGAAAAATCATAATAAAATAATTATGATTATTATATGTAAACACACTAACAAAACACACTTACTGATATCGCTATACTTCTGATGCAACTACTGATGTTTTTATTGCTCTTCTGATTCCAAAGTAAATTCTAGTTATAATTTTATTTTTTAAATTTATGTTTACATTTTTTACTGCCAAAAATATCCACATTGGTGTATCTTTTAAAAATGTATTTTATTTTTTTTAAAAGTTTTTACAAATCATTTAGAAACTGCAAAAACAATTCATTTTATTGCATTAAATTATTTTAGAAGTTTTATTGTTTAAAAATAAGAAAACTTCCAAAGAACATTAAATGTTTTTCATATAAATTTGAAATCATACAACAAAATGCTGTGTTGTTTTGTGTCTTTTTCATCACAGCTACATGTAAAGGCTTGTTAACAGAGAAAATTGGTATTCTTTACATATTGCTGAATAAAACAGAATAAGCAATGAGCAGTCATTAATATTTCAGCTTTAAGGTGACTTGTGCCTGCAATCATGCAGCTTCTGCTCTTTTATAAGTAACAGTTATGGGTTTTATGCTGCTGACATTTGTTGTTGATCAGATCCAATCAAGTAATTTCTTAAAGCATTCTTAAAACATTCAAAAGTTCCCAAATCTCAGAACTTTGTTAAATTGTTCAAAAGTCTAATATGGAATAAAAATGTCTGTACAGCATAAAGTGTTCTACTGACAGAACACTTGATTGTTCTCTTATGCTTTGAAAATGATGCAAGCACTCTATTCCTGTGTTAACGCAGATAAATTTAGCTTTGCAGAAAGTCTGAGATTCTTCACTGACTTTTCCCCTAATGGCTACTTTGGGTTTTCTTCTAAAAGTTTGATATTATCCATAAACCATCTCTTACATGAGCAGTACTTCTCTCAAACCAAGATTGCTAATATGTGCAAGCAAACAGGACCAAAAACAATTATTTTAATTCTCTTCTGATGCTTAAAGAACTCATTATTTGTACTGATGTTCAAAAACATCTCACTTCTTTTTAATATTTAAAGCTGATCAAGCAAGTCAAAACAAAGACGTTAGTAACATATTAATTATAAAGTTGTTTAAAAATAGATAAAACAGAAATAAATGAGTATCTGAAGTGAAGTGCATCATTTCATGTGGATAAGCTCACAGTTATTTAGCTGCAGTCCTGCTGCGTTTCTTCATTTACAGTTTTCGAAGTGTCATTCTGTCCTCCTGCTCTTCTTTAAACTGCAGGCATTTTTATTACTCCTAATTTGAATGTAATTTGAAATATAATTGGAACCTCAGAAGCAATTTCCCAGCAAACGCCCCCAGAAACGTTCAGCTCTGAGACATCCATTAAAGAAACAAAAATTGAATTTATTGGCTTTAGATCTCACTTTTTAGCAGCTGACAATGTTTTTATTTCTTTTTTCCCTTTCCCCCAACCTTTGATCTCAAAGCATGTTCATATTGTTTGAAATGCATTTATATACAGGAACACATTTCATGTTTTTCCTCACAGCTCTGAATTAATAAATCATACATTTCATACAGTATGTATATTTGATATTTACATTTCTGCCTGTGCGCCTCATCCTCATCAATGTTATAGTGTATGTGTAGTTCTCCACATTTTCATTTGGTGGCGCTGTGGCTCCTGTGAGGCTGCACAGATTGAAAGACTAGCAATGGTAAAAGCTCAAAACTCCCATCTTTTGGCATCAGATCCGGATAAGAAATTCAGTGGAAAACGAAAAGCATTTCATGATATATGTAGCGGTGTACGTGATGTGGTTATTATATTGCTTTTTCTGTGTTGATTCGAAAGAGCTCTTGATTATTTGCTTTGGGATCTATGTCTATGACACTTGTGGGAGTTTGCTTGAGATGAGAGACAGTGGTGGGCTTGAGAAAACAATTTTACTTGCACATATTCTGGATGGGCTTCATTATTTAAATATTGTGTGTTAGTATGTCCATTGATCATGCTGGGAGTGTTCGTGTGTGATTTGTGATTAATTTAATCAATAAATGGCCGGATCGAGATGGGGTGCAGGAGGAAAAGAGAGAAACTAATTAAAACTGGAATTGATTCTTTATTAAAATGACAAGCTTTATCTCATAGTGCTCAAACATGTGCATTTCAAATCATTTATTATTCAGGGTTAGTTCACCCAAAAATGAAAATTCTGTCATTATTTACTCACCCTCATGTTGTTCCACACCCATAAGACAAATTAAGATATCTTTTGTTCTCTTAACACAAATTAAGTCATCTTTTGTTTCAAATCAGTGGATCGAAGCGTGTATCAAACTGTCAAAGTCATGTAAGCCATTGAAATTTCAAAACACGATGTAAAGATGCCTCATTTACTGAAATCACATGACTTTGGCAGTTTTATACATGCTCTGAACCACTGATTCGAAACAAAAGATTCGTAAAGATTTGAAGCTTCATGAAGCAGTGTTTTGAAATCACCCATCACTACATATTGTTGAATAAGGTCGTTAATAAAAAGTATTCTCATCACTTCATAACATTAAGGTTGAACCACTGTTGTCACATGAACTGTTTTAAATATGTTTTTATACCTTTCTGGGCAACTGAAAGTGTTAATTATCTTGCTGTCAATGGAGGCCTCACTTAGCTATTGGATTTATCAAAAATATCTTAATTTGTGTTTCGAAGATAAACGAAGGTATTATGGGTGTAGAACGACATGAGAATGAGTAATTAATGACAGAATTTTCATTTTCAGGTGAACTAACCCTTTAAGTGAATCAAAGCAATGCCATAATCGTAATTCAATTCTGATCTTTCGCCCATCTGGTTAGAGTTCTCCAAGTTCTTCAAAATGTTTGTAAATAATTATGTATGATGTATTTTACTGAAGCTCTATAGACATTCCCCCTATTGAATGTTTGTGTTAGCAGCGTGTAGCAGCCTATATAAATGTGCTCTTAAAGTGGTCAATATTGAATGGATATTATTAATTTGTGGGCTGAAATGCAATTTTCTCTAAAGCTGTTAGATTACAGTGACATGATTTGATTTGGAGTCTCCACACTTTAATTGAGATATACAGCACAGTCTAAAAAGAGAGAAGTCTGATTATGGTTATGCGATTGATTAATTTGCCTGGAACCCAATGCCTTTTTCAGTTACAGGTCTTTTTGTTATTTGGATTTTTTTAAAGTAAATTTAAATGTAAAATTACACTGTGAACCTTCTAATTTGTTACCCACCCATCCTATAATATCTTACAGCCTATTAAATAATCTATTACTGGAAGTAATAAGAACTTGATATTGATTAAATAACCACTCTGACGAATTCAATGAGTGAAAAATTCACACGGAATCAACTGACTCTTTCAAGACTTTTTCATATCTTTAAGGCTTGTTTGAGACACGCCTCGCCTGAAATTTAGAAGAGAGACGGCTGCAGAGAGGGGACGATTGAATTAAGTGCAGTTAAGACCGTCAGTTCCCTTTCAAGATAGTCTCTCGACATTGCGTTGAAGCTGACGCAGTAGGGAAACTTCTCGCAGTATTCTGCAATTCATCTGAACCTCCCCTTCCCCGTGGCGTCAAGGGAGTTCACAATGGGAGTTCACAATGATCTCAATCTGGAGGCCTTCTCGAACAGCTGACGGATTTCCCTAAACAGGTGTGCTTCTCGTCCTTCCCCACCGATTTCTTATAGAGTTGAAAGTTGCTGCCCTTCCCCTGCAGTGCAGGATATCGTCTCTTTCGGATCTGGTGAAGAGGACGCAATGTTTACTACTGTGTCTGAACCAGGCGATTGGTCAGAAGCAGTTATAGAGGCCAGCGCTCCTGCCCTAGCCCTGGACGACAAACTAATGACCATCCGAGGCTGTGGCTGAAATGGGCCTGGAATGGTCAGCCCCAGAACAGCCATCAAAGAAATTGATGGATTTTTCCCTGAACTACACGAGAAGCTCTTAAGTGCATGGGACGCCAGTTATTCAGCTCGACCAGGTGCCCAGGGAACTCACCTCCTCTCCGTGGTCAAGGGGCAGAGGAACGCACATATGCCCGGTCACCTCCTTTGGAAGAAGCCATTCTGGCCCCTTTGTGTCCAGCACGTGGATGGAAGTCACTCCGTCCCCCTCCCTGCCAATCTACAGCCAACATGGCAGAGAAGGGGGACATGCCGCATCAGCTCTTCATACCCTCACGATCTTACAGGTGTTCCAGACGGGGTTGCTGAAAATGCTGGATGAGGAGGGCGCAGACCCGGATGCCCTACGCAAATTGTGTATAGTGGTGGACCTCGCCCTTTGTCCGTTAAAGAAGGTTGCTCAGGGAGTTGGGCGAAGCATGGCCAGTCTTGTGGTGTTACAGTGGCATCTCTGGCTGACCCTCACAGAGATGCGTAATGCAGATAAACCCCCCGTAAACACCAAAGGCCTGTTTGCTGGATGATAGCGGAGGCAAGAGCACCGCTGCAGGGTGTGTGGGGATTAAACCCTCCCCTAAAAGGGCACGAGCCAGTTGAAAGTGCTCTCATTTAAAACGCGCTACTACTCGCGCTAACATGTGGGAAGTGAGTAGGGGATATGCAAGCTCTCTCTGTTAATAATGTTTGTATGCAGTTTGGGGCGAACGACTCTATGGTTGGACAGACACCTAGATGAGGTTATACGCATAAAGTGCTCTCAATGCTGTTCAGAGCGCAGGTTGTAACACTCCATTCGATTCTCATGAATCAGCTATGGAGGGAGAATCTAGTGAACACTTGCTGTGCCCCGTTCACACGTGCTTATATGGACAGAACTAACTCTTTACCTATGGCAGAGCAGCTATTTGTGTGTTATTGGGGTGTTGAGAAAAGCATTCTCAAAGCAGAGACTTTCGCACTGGATAGTGGAAGCCGTTTGCTTAGCTTATATTTCCCTGGAGACTGAAAGATCGCACAAAGAACGTGGAAAGCCTATTGGCGTGCATGCCAACTCCACTGGGAGTTTGGCTTCGTCTTGGGCTTGGGTAAGAGTTATGTCTATTCAGGACATTTGCTTAGCAGCAGGATGGTCTTCGCAGAACACTTTTGCTAAATTTTATAATCTTCAAATTCCTTTTGCACCGCATGTTCTGTCTGCAACAGGAGTTACATGAGCTACCATCGGATGACTGAGAGACTCGTTGCCATCCCCCTCTTGGTGAATGGTTTCAACAAGGTCGTATAGTCAGAATGAAAAGTGGATGAAAAATGAAAAATGAAAAAAAAAATCAAGCTGGTTCTAAACATACATGTACAAAATTATTCAACCCCCAAAAGTCAAATTTTTGTGCAGAATCTTTTATTCTTTATAATCTCCAAGAAATGCTGTCTGTAAGTGCTTTGAAGCTTCTTTCACCTCTTGGCCATTCCTCACTTGAAAAAGCTTCCAGATCACTGATAGTCTTTGGTTTTCATCTTTCTACTAATTCCACCAAATATTTTCAATGAGATTTCAATCTGAACACTCAAGAACCTTCTACAACCAATCCCTGAACCAAGCTTAAGCAGATTTCGATGTCTACTTTTGGATTGCTGTCCTGCAGGAAAGTCTATCGATCATCAAGCTTCAGTCTCTGCACCAAAGGCATCACCATCTTTGCCAAAATGGCTTGATTCTTCAAAGGATTCATGATGTCCTTCATACAGTCTAATATTTCTATACTTCTTGCAACAGCAGTGTAGAAATCTTCCAAACGTTTAGTGGGAGTGAGTTACTTTCTGTGAAGAATCCAGTGCATTGGAGGCAGTGGCTAAAGGCTGCAAATATTCGTAAATACGGAGAGGATGCGGAAATGGAAAATCTGAAAAAGTTATCTTAGTAGGAAAATATATATTTTCTTGCTGTTATTTTGTGGTAAACACCATTTTAATCTCATCACATTTAATACTCAGGATGGTAAACATTTTATTTTATCTTGAGGGTGTAGATTTACCACTCGGGCTGTAAAAGATAATTCTTAGTAGACATATTTTAAGAATAAGTATCAAAGAAGATCACAATTAATCAGAAAATCAGTTTACGTTTTGCCCTACAGAATTTGCTGTGGTACTTTATGACTAAAGAAATACATGGACTACATAAATTCAATTAAAAAGTTAATACAACATTAAAATTACCTTAGACAATTTTTTGGTGTTTTTACTTGATATAGCTTGCATGTTCATTTGCCCGTGATAGCACATGCTGTTATTGAAAATTTACAAATTATGTTTGAATAATTTCTGTAAACCTCCTGTTTAAATCTATTCAAACACACAGATTTTCTCTAAATTAGAAAAGAGTAAACAATTGTCTAAATGGCATATGGCAATAGTTGCTAAGGCAGCAGTCTACAGTAGCAAGTCAGCAAAGGTTCAGTTCCACTGAATTCTCTATAGAAAACTGGGTATTTCTGGCTGTACTTTCAGCAGATATATGGTCAACAGGGTTCAACATTCCTGTTTTATGGATCAGCCAAACCTTTACTAGTAAAACACACAATGCTGTCTGCTGTGAAGTGCTCTTAAAATCTAAACTGAACTCAGTTTGACTATGCCACTGTGGTTGCACTCTCACAAAAACCAGGCTTTTAAAAGTATGATTACCACTCATGCTGAGGCTTGCAAAGCTCTTAATGCATATTTATTAGTCGTATAGTGAATGAGACCAATGGAATAGTTTTTCAATGCATCATCTTGACAGGCCGGTGGACATATTTGCTTATGTTTGGTTCTCCAGGTCTCTAGATTGAAATTATTTGTAGAACTTCCATTTGACGAATGTATATGGTTCTTATCATACCAATACTTGGTGTAGCTGTTAAGTCTCAGGGCAGTAACCAGATCATTGTTGGTTTGATTATTTGAAAGGGTGATTCATTAGCTGTGACCATGTGGCCTTGAGAAAGATCGTTAACCTCAGGTTAATCCAGGGCAGTTTTCTGAGGTGCTTTTCTGTGGCATTGTCACATAAAAGTCCTGTAAATAAAATCCATTGGGACTGGTGGTGTGTTGATAAAGATTATAAAGCTGGTGAATTTTTGGAGCTGTTTTGTGTTGTGTTGCATCTACTTTAAAGATGAATCTTTTGAATTATATAAATGTCATTCTAAGGTTAAATAACATTAGCTCTCATTGATAGTCCTGTATTCTGTAGTTGGATTAAAATTGAATAATATTAATGCCTATACTTGTTCAGAATTGAAATAAATCTCTAAAATCTCTTAAACCTTTACATACTATTCAAATATAATTCACTGTCTTTTTTTTAATCTCCAAGAACAGCCTTGACGTTTCCAAAAGTGTTTGATTCAAGTCTTAGTTGGCTGTATATTTCAACTACACAGCAGAAAAGCAACAATTTCAGTATTGTGTTCATAGGCTGTATCTGTAAGCAAATTACATTATTGTTTCCAAGGACAAACATAAACAACAAAAAAAGGTTGAATATGTCAATCATTTCAACTAGAGCATTATGAGTGACTCAGACTTCTGCAGATTGAGATGCCACTCAGGACAGTAGAACATCGAAGCTTAATGGATTTTACATATGATGTGATTTTATGGTTATTATAATGGAAGAGTCAGGACAAGGGTAAACATGAACAAAGCAAAATGTAAGCATTTCTCTTTTCTACATGACAATAAAGAGGAAAGCCAAGGTGAATGAAGCAAAGGAAAGATAAGGAAGCAAATGAAATTACTGAGATGCTCTGCTGTACTTGCTTTCTTAATAACTGAGGTCAAGGTATGAGGACAGGTGTAGAAACTCAAATACAGGAGACGCAATTTACACTGAGTGCATTAGAAGGTAGATGATACTTACACTAAATGAAAGAAAAAAAGAAACAAATGGAATCTTAACATGTAAATGGAACTGATATGCTATTTATTCTTGGGGTGAGCTTATATGTGCCTATTTCAGACAGGCATAAGTGTTTTACATTGTTACACCAGTAGGTGGCAACAATTGACTGTCTTTATGAACGACTCATTGATTCAAATGATTCATTCAAAACACTGATTTATTCAGAAACAAAACAAGTGTATTATAATTGGGTCACTGAATTCATGACTCAACCATTTCTTTTTTTGTTTTTTAATAAACATTATTGCACAATTCTGGAACGAAACACCACTACTGTGTTGCTTGGCTGGTTTGGACAATACAGATAATACAATTTCAAGCTCCTCCCCTTTCAGGAATACTTTTGAATGTGTCATCTCTACTAGTGGTTAATATTGTACAATTTATTTCAAATAATTTTATGATTTATATATATATAAATCATAAAATTATTTAAAATAAATTGTACAATATTAACCACTAGTTTAGTCCTCCTTTCACTAATTGTGCTCACCTGATCCTCATGTGCTCTGGTCCCTTTATTTTGTGCTTCCCTTCCTCAGGTCTTTGCTGGTTCATTGCGAACATTGCATGTGTGCAGTTCTTTTACTTCTTGTCAGTCAGTGCTAGATTTGCTTTTCTGCATCTGATTTTTTGATTCTTGATATATTCTAGTTTTTCTTTGTTCCTGAGTTTTTAGTCTAGTTCTAGTCTTTGTTTTTCTCTAGTTCTCACAAGCCTTATTTTTGGTTTCGGTCTTCTTTTAGATTTGATTGCTAATCTTTTATTTCTTCTCTCTCTAGTGCCCTGTAAGATTGTGGTCTTGTTTTATTTCCTTTTGTTTTTGTTCCAGT
Source organism: Zacco platypus (assembly GCA_038088235.1). Lineage (NCBI taxonomy): Eukaryota > Metazoa > Chordata > Actinopteri > Cypriniformes > Xenocyprididae > Zacco > Zacco platypus. The sequence continues at coordinate 22,510,599 of CM076078.1, read as the reverse complement.
CATTTTTAGAACTGTTATCTTTGGTAGCTTCAGTTTTGTTTCTATTCTCTCTCTTTTTTTTTTTTCTGGTCTTTTGAGTCTTGTCGTCTGTGTCTTGTGTTGGTTCCTGTCCTGCCCTGTGCCCTGAGTTTCCCTGGCCACTAATTCCCACTGCCTGGCAACCAAGACTGGAGCTACTTATGAGAGATCAAGCCTTGCTTGTGTTCCTTCCTGGTTCCACCATCATCCCGCCTGGTGCTGTCCTCAAGTCTGTTGTCTCATTAGACTGGTATCAGTGGTCATCCTCCTTGCCTCTCATAGTGTTGTCTGCCCTGTTGTTTCAACTGTTTCACACCTCTATCTCCTTATGCTTTGACTAGTATTGTTAATAAAATCCTGTCATTGTTGATTCTGTGCCTGGGTCCTCACTCATTCTGAATCCTTGACACTATTATTATCAGGCTACTATTATCAAATTAATATTTGTGCCTACAATTCATTTGCCCATAATTTCATAACCACTTGTGACACCAACACGCACTTATGAGGATTGAGGAGTCCTCAAATGTTTTACAAAAGACTACAAAACTCTTAATGTTAAAATTAATTTCAGAGTGATC